>CM019155.1:13822045-13922328 GCA_009733165.1 Naja naja | reverse complement strand
CTAAAGAAAGAGTTCTTTGATGACTTAAATAAAATTGGGTTGAAATACATCTGGCAGGGCAAAAAAGAGAGAATAAAACTTAAACTGCTGCAAGATGTAAGATTAAGAGGTGGGTTTGCTTTGCCCAATTGGGAAATATATTACCAGGCAGCAAATTTGATGTGGGTAAAGGAATGGATAACATTAAGGAATAGTAGATTATTGACTTTAGAAGAACACGACCTGCTGTTGGGCTGGCATGCCTTTCTCTGGTATAAGGGAACAAAAACACGGGTATTTCAGAAGACATTACATTTGAGAGGCATTGTTTTTAAACTGGGAGAAGATAAAAAGACAATATTATTTAAAAGTTTCACTGTGGATATCTACTATTGAAGCTTTTTCTTATCCAATAATATATAAAAAGAACAAACAGTTAGATATGCTGAGATATTGAATGAAAAGGGTGAACTTAAATCTATGCAAGTTTTGGAAGAACAAGGTGTAAAGATGAATTGGTTTTCATATTTGCAAATACAATCTAGATTTGATAAAGATTTTAAACAGAAGGTATTTATGATAAGATGACTGTTTTAGATAAAATTTTGATGGGTACCTGAAAAGGTAATTAAAAAACTTTATGGACATTTATTAGAATTTAAATTGGAGGAGGACCTAGTTAAAGAAACGATGATTGCTTGGGGGAAATTTTTGGATATGGAATTGATTTAGAGAAAAATGGTGGTCTCAAAATTATAAAATGACAATGTGAACTGCATATAAAGAAAATGTGTATAAGATGTTTTACAGGTGGCATCTACCCCCAACGAGAATCGCAAGAATGTTTAAGGATAAATCAGACAAATGTTGGAAACGTCATCAGATACCCGGTTCATATTACCATATGTGGTGGACATGTTCGGATGCAAAAGGATATTGGACTAAAATTCACACATGGCTGAAAAAAAAGGTTAAAACAGCATATAGACTTTAAACCAGAGATATTTTTATTAGGAATCATACCAGAAATATACAATAAAGAACTGAAATACTTGATTGTAAATGTCTTAACAGTGGCTAGAATTGTATTTGCTAAGAATTGGAAAAATGAAAAAGTACCTATGCAGGAGGAAGTTATTAAGAAAATTATGGATTGTGCCGAAATGAGTAAATTGACATTTGAAATTAGAGAACAAGAAGATAAACAATTTTATTTGATATGGAATTTGTTTTATCAATGGTTGGATAAAAAGACATGGTAATGTAATAGATTAGGAAATTTTGGAACAGCTATTTAATAGATTGATATTAATTATAATATAAACATATATAACCATTGGATAAAAGTGTAATACAAGTCTTATAAATGAAAGCTAGAATATCTCGTATTAAATGATGAAATAAATAGATTAGTCATGAATGATTAATTGATAAATATATAATCATATGTTAGATTGATAATATGAGAATAGCACAATGATGTGTAATCAACTGACACACTGTACAAAATGGAAGAGGGTTTTATGTTTTTTATGTATTTGTTTATGTTTGTCTTAAAAAATAAATTTTTTTGGAAAAAAAAATGCAGAATATTTCCCCTAAAAGAGAAGAAGGAACTCAGAGAGGTAGAAACTCAGCCCCCTCCCCTGCCTTTGGTAATGGGCCATTAAGGCCTGGGGCAGTCTATTCAACATAACAAAGATCTACCTCCTTCAGGCAGAGCCATTTGATTGCCTTCATTGCACCACCCACCAAATTTCAACCAAACTTAGCATACAGACAACCTACGAAGTTACCCCTGCATGGCTCCCTGCATGGGAGTCTGACAACCAATCAGGATACATTTCTTGCCACAGGAATAGGAAGCAAGTTCAACAGAGGGTATAAATATATCTCACTCTTCACTCCATGTCGTCAGCTACCCAGAATCACACGTGCTTGGTGTTTCTGCTTCACTATTCAATCATCTTTCCAATCAGAAAGACATTGTTTCTGTTATGTATGTAGGTTTGAATGTTATTGGTTTATTTGAACTGTTCTTGTAAAATGTCAAATGGTATTGGTTTAAATAGTGCGGGAAGAATCCCTGCACTCCCATTGGCTGGCAGCTACGGCTGCAGGCTATAAGAAGCAGCCGTTAGCCATCGACAGGTCCATTCGAGCTGTAGTCACTAATAAAGTCTTTGCTGGAACTCACTCTGCGTCTGACTCTTCATGCAAACTTAACACTGGCGACGAGGATGGGATTTCCCTGAAGAGAAGACGAGCGACCGACAAACAAGCAACAGAGCGAGATGGCTGTGCTGAACACCCCAGCACCGTTCGATCCGGCGATGGAAGACTGGGAATCGATATAGGATCGTTCCACATGTATCTGGAAGGGAACGATCTGCGGCATCCCCGAGAGACGGAAGAGGGCGGTCTTTCTCACGCACTGCGTCCGGCAGTCTTCAAAATGGCAGGCGTTGGCGAGCAGCAGAGCTGAAGGTAATGGAATGGCCCGATTTAGAGAAACTTTTGAGAGCCCATTACCCCCACAAGTATCGTGCCTCATTAAGAGACACGAATTTTACCGTCGGGATCAAGGGGATAGCGAGAATGTTAATGACTTCGTGGCAAGTTTAAGGGACATTGGGGTGCTTGTGACTTTACCAACTTAGAAGAGGCCATGCGTGATCAGTTTGTTTTAGGCCTAAAAGCAAACTTTTAATGAAACCTAAGATCATGTTTAAAGAGGCCATTGAAGAAGCTGTTTCAGCGGAAGCCACCAAGTCCTCAGCTGCGGCCATGAAAAGATTAACAAGGCTTCAAGCCAGGCCTCAAGCCATTCTGATGGGAAAAATCCACAACAGCTCATTGCGAACAAATAGACTCTGATTCTGATGGCAGTGAGGCAGAGGAGGGATTTTAAACTCAGAATGGAGAAGAAAAGAAAGACTCTGGGAAAAACAGGCAAGGGTTCTATTGCAGAGGCTGTGGGGGGGCCACCCCCACTGAATGCAAGTTCTTTGACTCCATTTGCCTACGTTGAGAAACGGGGTCACATAGCCAGAGTCTGCAAATCATCCAGAACTCCACCAGTTAGGAAGAAATTTCCTGATAGAGACTTTAAGCCCAACAATTTCCTTGAAAAATGGGCGAAATTTAGAAGCAAATGGCAAGAATGAAACTCACCAAACAATCACTATTGGTCATTCTTCACCCTAAAAAGCAGAAAAGTACATGTGAAGGTGTTTATTGAAGGAAGGCCTTGCCAAATGGAAGTGGACTCAGGCTCTTATTTATCTATGGTGTCATGGGACACTATCCACAGACTCTTTCCCAAAATTCAGAAAAAGCATTTCCAGAAGCAAGCACTGACTCTCAAAGACTACCAAGGGAACAAGATTCCAGTAGTTGGAGCGAGAGATTTCAACGTGCAGTTTAAAGGCCACACCAAACGTTTGCCCCTGACCATCGTGGACAAGGATCGCCCAAGTTTGCTGGGACTTGGTGGTTCAAGCCACTTGGCATCAAGGTGACTGGCATCCATCACGTGAGCAGTTCTGACTGGGAAGAGTCCTTGAAGTCTGAGTTTCCAGAGGTCTTCAGCGAGGACTGGGCAAGTATATGGGGACCCCTATTGCTTTCAGCTTAGACCCCAAGGTGCCCCCAATTCGTTTAAAGCCCAGGAGGGTCCCATTTGCTTTAAAGGAAAAAATTGATGCACAATTAGATAAGCTCATTGCTCAAGGGGTTTTAGAGCCTACTGACCACTCCAGATGGGAAACACCCATAGTCACACCAGTCAAGGCTGATGGGTCAGTGAGAATCTGTGGTGACTACAAGGGGACACTTAACCATGCGCTGCAGCAAGCGCATACCCTGTACCAGTTGTGCATCATCTGCTCCATTCCCTTGGCAGGGGTACAGTATTTGCTAAACTGGATTTGGCTCAGGCATATCAACAATTAACAGTTGATGATGCCACTGCAGAGGCACAAACAATTGTGACCCATAGAGGTGCCTTCAAATGTAAAGACTACAATTTGGAGTAAGCGTGGCACCTGGCATTTTCAAAGCCTTATGGAAAGAATGTTGCAAGGACTGCCAGGGGTAGTGCCTTATTTTGATGATGTGTAATCTCTGCTGAAAATGACACTCAGCTTCAAGAGAGACTCAGAGAAGTCCTTACCAGATTCAGAAAAGCGGGTTTAAAAGTCAAGGAAGACAAATGTACTCTCAAAACAGACAGAGTTGAGTTCCTGGGGTACATGATTGACAAGCATGGCATCCCCCTACTGATGCCAAGGTTAAAGCAATCAAGGAAGCCCCTAAACCTCGATGCAAGGCAGTTTTGCAAGCCTTCCTTGGACTTATTAACTTTACCACATGTTTCTACCTCACAAAGCATCTATTGCTGAGCCCTTACATCGCCTGCTTGATAAGAAAGCTGTTTGGATCTGGGGCGGAAGGAACCGTCAGCATTTAACAGTATTAAGAGACTAATCACGTCTGATGCTGTGTTGATACAATTCTCTGAGAATTTGCCTGTTGTTCTGACTTGTGATGCATCCCCTTTTGGAGTGGGGGTTTGAGTCACAGGCTTCCCAATGGAAGGGAAGCCCCAATTGCATTTTACTCTCGCACTTTGTCCAAAGCAGAGAGGAATTATAGCCAATTGGACAAGGAGGCTTTAGCAGTTGTTGCAGCTGTTAAGAAATTTCATGAATATCTGTATGGCAGGTCATTCACCATTGTTACAGATCACAAACCTTTATTAGGCATTGTGGCAGGAGACAAACCTACACCTAATATCCTGTCACCAAGAATGCTGAGGTGGACTGAATTTCTTGCAGCCTATTCATACAAACTGATTCACAGGCCTGGCAAGGACATTGGACATGCTGATGCACTGAGTCGTTGCCCACTACCTTGCCACAAGGAGGACTTTGAACTTGAAACTCACACCTTTTCCTGGAGACCGTGGCTAAGCTTCCAGTCCATGCTGCTGAGATTGCCAGAGAAACTACCAAAGATGCTGTATTAGCACCTGTTATGGGCTGGATTAAGAAAGGTTGGCCTCTTCAAGATCTACCTCACCCCAACCTTTTAAGTCCAGGCAAACTGAATTATCTGTATTAAGAGGATGTATTTTGTGGGGTAACAGGGTGGTTATTCCTGCAAAACTGCAAAGAGAGGTTTTGGAAATGTTACATGAGGGTCATCCTGGGATTGTAAGGATGAAAGGTTTGGCCAGGAGTTATGTATGGTGGCCAGGTATTGACAAAATGGTTGAAAACTGGGTAGCATCTTGTCCCAATTGCCAGGTAGTCAGGCCTGCCCCACCTCACGCCCCACAAGGAATGGGAATGTCCTAGGGGCCCATGGTCTAGAATCCACATTGATTTTGCAGGCCCTACAAGAGGGCACACTTTTCTAGTGCTAGTAGATGCATACTCTAAATGGCTAGAGGTAATTCCCATGACATCCACTACAACTGAGGCTGTCATCAAGCAGCTCAGAAATTGTTTGTCACCCATGGGCTACCAGATGTCCTTGTTTCTGACAATGGCCCTCAATTCACATCTAACATTTTTGAATCCTTTCTAGCACAACAGGGTATCAGACATGCCCTCACTGCCCCTGGCACCCTTCGCCAATGGCGGGCTGAACGCATGGTACGCTTTACCAAAGAGAAGCTTCAGCAGCTGGGTCCTGGGGACATCACTGAGAAGCTTGAAAACTTCTTAGTGTTCAACACATCACTCCTAGCCCATCAAATAACTTGTCCCCAGCAGAGTTGTTGATGGGCAGGAAACTTAGGTCTTCCCTTGACCGCCTTCATCCCCTTACGCACCCACGCACCACTGGATTCCACTTCCAAAGTTCGTTCTTTTAGTGTGGGAGATTCTGTCTATGCTAGGAACCTTATAGGTGAACCTTTGTGGATTCCTGCTGAAATAACTCACATCACGGCCCTCGTTCTTACAGGGTACAAACAGAGGATGGCCTCCTCTGGAGCAGGCACATTGACCAACTTAGATCCAGGTTCCCTCAGGAACATCGCCCTGTCTCTCTCTAGGTCCCTCACCTGATGTCTCTTCTAGGGGAAGGAGGGGAACAGGAGGAAAATCAGCAAACAGGAATCAACCCCATGTGTAACGAGCCATTGCGACAGGAACCATCCCGAACCCTGTCACAAAGCCAAGATCCATCCTTAGAAGTGGAAGATTGCACATCACTACCTGACTTGGGTGCTGACATTGGAATGGAGATGGGTTGGGAGGAGAGACCAGATTCTAACAGTCTAACAGGGTCTTCTTCTCAGGAAGTCCCAACAGGGAAATGTCAGTAGACACATTTCCCTCTCACTGGGTGAGAACGTTAAAGCTTCTGAACCACGAAGGTCTCAACGTACACGTAAGAGCCCCACCTATTTAAAGGAATACATTAGATAGGTTGGGGTTTGGTATGGACTGAACCTAGTGGGGAGGGGTGTTATGTATGTAGGTTTGAATGTTATTGGTTTATTTGAACTGTTCTTGTAAAATGTCAAATGGTATTGGTTTAAATAGTGCGGGAAGAAACCCTGCACTCCCATTGGCTGGCAGCTACGGCTGCAGGCTATAAGAAGCAGCCGTAGCCAAGCCAGAACGGGTCTATTCGAGCTGTAGTCACTAATAAACTCTTTGCTGGAACTCCTCGCGTCTGACTCTTCATGCAAACTTAACAGTTTCCAGTGTCTTTCTTCCCATTAGGAACTGAACCCAAATGGATATTTCCTCCAATAGGAGGAAGGAAGGAAGGAAGGAAGGAAGGAAGGAAGGAAGGAAGGAAGGAAGGAAGGAAGGAAGGAAGGAAGGAAGATTATAATGAGAGGGAGAGTCTGAAGAAAGTCCTGCCTTAACACTTGGCCACCACAGGTGCCCCCGACACGAGTGATGTCAAGCTGGCCACACACCTCCAGTTCCCCCAAGGTCAAACACAACCGTGATGCAGCCCTCAATGAAATCAAGTTTGACACCCCTGCTGTAGAGCCATGTTTTCAAATCTTCCCAAAAGTTCAAGAGAGTGGATGCCTGCCTCACATCTTGGGGGGAGATTTTTCATAGGATGGCAACCACAGCAGAGAAGTCTCTTTTCTTAGATCTTGCCAGTCTGAATTCTTTAACTGATTGGGTCCAGAACATACCTTTCCTGCCTGCCTGAGTGGGATGGGCTGTAATGCCATATTTATACTACATTTTTAGCATTAAATATAATACAGGTCATCCTTGAATTATGACTGTAATGTAGCCTGCCCATCAGGGTCATAACTCTTGACGATTGTAGAGTTGGTCAGTCACATGATTGACTCAATTTTATAACCATTTTTGTGACCGTATTAAGCGAATGCCATAGTTGTTGACCAAACCAATGGTCCACTATGGGCATAGTTTTGCCCAAAATCGAAAGTAAATCCCAGTTTTCAGGAAAGCCATCATAAAATGCAATCCCATGACAGTGGTATGTGGCCAACAGCCATAAATGCAACCTGGTGGCTGAGCATCTGAAGTGCAGCCGTACGTCACCCAACTGTCAGAACTTTGAATATGGATCAAAAGTACCCCCTTAAATAGGTACATTGGACAACCATTTGAATGGTTGTAAGATGCACAGCATGTCACAGGCTGTATCTGCAAATGAATGTGGAGGTAATAGAAAGTCCGAAGACAATTAAGTTCACCGAAAAGGCATTTCATAAACTGATAAGGTAGCTTCTCACACAACTTTTTGCAGATGCTTAGCATGATGGTCATAAAACTTTACAAGCCAGCCCTTGGATGTACTGTGGCAGAATGCAATATGTACTCATTGTCTGTCACAGGGAACACAGCATGTTTATTCTTGTATGTACTGTTAATAAAGCTTATGATGATCACACTAGCCTTCAGCAATTCTTTTCTTGGCTTAGCGCCCCCTGGAGGACTTTACAATTGGTTTCCAAGAAACAGGCCTGGGATAAAAAAGAAAGGAAGGAGATGGAACTGGAAGAGAATCTTGGGTTGGCTATCTGGGTTGTACTGGAATCCATTTGTAGACTGGCTTCATCAATCAGAGACACCAAGGGATTGGGGAGATGTCTTAATTTCCTAGCAGTGCCTGGAAATTTTAAAACTTTTAGCAGTAAAAGCTCACAGATGAATGCTAGTTGCTCAGACTAGATGGATTTTGCTGGAAAGCCTTTAAAATGATAGTTGATTAAAAATGGAGCTTTGACAGCACAAAATAAGAAACTGCAGGTTGGAAGCACAAAAAGGAAATTCATTTGTTGTGAATTCAGATGAAGTAAACATACGCTGTGTGTCAAAACTTGGTTGATTACTGCACTTTGTTCTGGTTTTGTCCTTAATCATGAATCAGAAAACAGCATTCTAAATAAAGAAGTAAAAAAAGATGTTTTTGCTTTGTGAAATTTGAGATCTAATTCAGTGTGTGCATTTGGAACTCCTTGCAAAGGGAGTGACAGGTTGTCAAAGTCCATGGAGATTCTAAGTCATCCGGATCATGGTTGTCCCCGAAGTGCTTTTTCAAGAGGCCACTGGACTTTCTTTGTTTTTCCTTGAAGATGTTTCACTTCTCATCCAAGAAGCTTCTTTAGCCCTGACTAGGCTTCTTCAGCTCCTTCCATTCCCCACCATCCAGTCAGAGTTGAAGAAGCTTCTTGGATGAGAAGCGAAACATCTTCAACTCTCTAACTTCTTATCTTTGAGTTTTGTCAAGGTATATGTTTTTTTTTCTTTTGAACCAATGAAATGAAAGGCTAACCATTTTTGTGGACAGATTGATATCGTTATGAAGTACCAAGCTAGACATCGGGAAACTTAGTTTAGTCCTGACTTTGTTATAAAGCAGACAACTGGGGACAATTATGTACTTACTCTCTCTCAGTCCTAGGAAGAAGGCACTGGCAAGTGGCTGACAATGCTAGGAATCACAACTAACTCAAAATAGAGGTTAGGGTCAGGGTTAAGATTACATTCCCACCTAATGTTTTCCAGAAAAATAAACCTTAATAGTTAGTCTGTGGCGCAGTGGTTAGAGTGCAGTATTGCAAACTACTTCTGCAGCCAGCTGCCTACAATTTGGCAGTTCAAAGGCCACCAGGCTCAAGGTTGACTCAGCCTTCCATCCATCTGAGGTGGGTAAAATGAGAATCCAGATTGTTGGGGGCAATATGCTGACTCTGTAAACCACTTAGAGAGGGCTGTAAAACAATAAGTGCTATTACTATTGCTACATACCCTTGGGAGATTTAGTTCCCTGAAAACAGCAGGAAGAAGAATAAGAATTGTGAAGAAAAATTTTCAGTGTCTTAAATCTTTGAGCAGTAGGAAGAATCTTGCTTCCTGCTCTAGTGTAAAAGTCACTGTAATAAATGGGTTCGTTATAATAAGATCGCAATTTTAACTGTTTCTTGCACATTTCCTTTCCTACAGCTGCCACTGTTGGGAATAGGTAATTGTTCCTCTTGAGAAGAACTGGACAGTCTTACAAAAATAGATATTTGGGTGAGGTGGGGCTTTGTGCATTTTAGCTTTTAAACGGTTTTACGAAAGAAAAATATTCTGGAAGCAATGGCAGTGAATGCATTTCTATGCCAATGCATAAATTTCTACTTTCCAGCTATGCAAGTTTTTGTTTTGGAAAATTGGGAATTAAATGGTATTAATGTTCTTCGCAGCTAAAATGTACATTGCTGTCTATCTAAGCATAAATGAAATGGACAATTTAAATCTTGTCTTTGGGTTGCTTGCATTCAGCATACTCTATCAGGATATGGGGACATGGTTGTTGTGATTGTGTTAATTTGATATTTATCTTTACTGCAGAATGAAACACAATATACAAATATACTTGTACACCTGAGAATAGGCAAAATCAATCCTAATAAAATCCAAGGACCAGATTCTGATGTACAATGTTTAGGAGTCTTGTGGTCACCCCCATGGTACAGCATTTTCCCCTTCTCTGAACGATGGAGTTGTTGCAGTTCTTGGAAATGCTGGAATAATGGTGGTGTTTCTTCACACAGGCACCTTGTCCCTATACAGGTAGTCCTCGATTTATGATCACTATTGAGCCTAAAATTTCTGTTGCTAAGTCAGAAAGTTGTTATATGAGCTCCATGACATTTTACAACCTTTCTTGCCATGGTTGTTAAGTGAATCTCCGCAGTTAATAACATGGTTGCTAGGTGAATCTGGCTTCCCCACTAAATGTGCTTCTCAGAAGGTTGCAAAGCGAGGCATTTAACTGAATTTTGCCCTATTTTCTGACCTTCTTTGCCACAGTTAAGTGGATCACTGCAGTTGATAAGTTGTTAAGTGAATCAGGGTTCCCCATTTTCTTTGTGTGTCAGAAGTTTGCAAAAAGTGATCATGTGACCTCGGGAGGCTGCAACGGTCATAAGTATGAATCAGCTACCAAGCATCTGTATTTTGATCACACAATCATGAGGATGCTTAAAAGGTAGTTAAACTGTGGAAAAAAAAATGATCGTAAGTCCCTTTTTTCAGTGCCCTTTTAACTTTGGTCATTAAATGAACTGTTGTAAATCCAGGACTACCTATTTGTGTGTATTCTATGTACCCCCATGCTTCCATCCTGAGAAGAATTTTCAATAATAACGAATTGTAGGGAAATTTGTAGTGAAAAAAATCTGAAAGGGGACATTATTAGAGTCAAACTCTTCCGAGAAATCAATGCAGCAAAGAAAGATTGGGATTTTTTATTATTATTATTATTGGAGGTTTCAAATACACAACGACCCTGTGAGGTAAACCGGAGTGACGGAGCGACAAGACTCCTGTCACTTCTCACGTTGCAGCGCCTTCGAGATGAGCCGCTCCCCCCCCCGTCTCCGCTAACAACGCGTCACTAGCAACCACTCCTGGCAAGCTTCTACGTTATTCTTCCCCTACTACGGAAGCCGATAGGAGGACAATTTTCTTCAAAATAACAGACGCGTTGGAAAGAGGAGCGGTGGCGGCGTGCTCCGGAGTTCCCCGCCTCTTTTGCCCCTCCCACCCACCCCCCGCGCGCACAGAAGCGTGCAAGCGGGTCCCAAGAAAGAGCCGGTGACGTCACTCCCCCTTCGATTCACGTGCCGTTCATCTTTAAAAAAAATCATGCCGCGCCCCCGTCTCCTCTTCTCTCCTCTCTGCGCGCGCGCGCAAGAGATACGGCTTTCCTTTCCAGCCAATCACGAATCGGGCCAGTTCATATCTCCACCCCCTCGTCCGCAGACTCGCGCTTTCTCCTTCGAGATGTGAGCTTGGGAGGTGGGGGTAAGCAGAGAGCCGTACACACGAATTACAGCGAGCGAAGAGGCGAGTATCAAACTTTCAGGCATTAACCAATAATCTTCCTCGGATCGGGGCGGGACTTCCGCCGGGAGACGGAAGAGAGGCTCGTGGGTCTCCCTGGCGTTCTCTCTCTTCTCTTCTCTCTTCTCCCTCTCTCCCTCGTATGTGAGCGAATTGTCCCCGCTGCTTCTTGGCGTCGAAACCTTCCGGGGCTCGGACCCGCTGCCGCCGCCCCTGCCTCCGTCCCTGCCTTCTCCTGCCGCCGCCGCTCCGCGCCCGTCCCCTCCCGCTTGCCGCTTCTCCCTCCTCCTCCTCCCTGCTGCCGCCGCCACTTCTCCACCGCCTGGACGCCGCCGCCTCTGCCCCTCTCCCCGGTCTCTCTCGCTCGCTCTCTCGATCTCTCACCCCTTCCTGGGACTCGGAGGCAGCGGCGGCGGCGGGGAGCGGCGGCGGCGGCGGCAGCAGCAGAATTCCCGACCCGGCTTTCCAGCGAGATTCCTCCGGCCCTCCGGGGCCTCCTTAGCCTTGGGTTTGGCAGGTGAGTGGGGCCCCGTTTCCCCTCCGGACGCCCGTTTCCCAGTTTCCCCCCACACGCACCCGCCATTTTCTCACCCGAGGGCCCTCACGGGGGCGGGGCTGGCCTTAGCCGACGGGTCCGGATTTAAGGCCTGGTTCTGCCCGGCGGCAGGTCCGCACTGCGTCTGCCCGAGAGGCCTCCGCGGGAAGGAAACGCCGGGTTTGGGATGGGTCGTCTTCCCAAGTTTCCCTTCCCTGTGCTTCCTTGGCCGGCTTCGTGTTTCCGCAAAGCCCCGGGGGGCAGGGAGGGAGGGAAAGAGGGGAGGAAGCTGTCTTCCCAAATTGTCATATGGCCTCCTTCCGTACTACCGCCCCCGCCCCAAGGAGGGAATCCCGGCGTTTCCACTCGTTTCTCTTTCTGTTTTCTTCTGCTGCCATTGAGAGCCTTGTGGCTTTCCAACAGCCTTTAAAGTTCACGGGGTAACCTCAAACTCCACAATACTAAAGCTCTTGGACTGACACACCTCTCTTGGCACACCTTGGTTCGTTGTCACTAAAGGAATAGCGAAAAAGTGGCTTCCTCAAATCCCACCAATGCTTAAAGTGATACCTTAAACTGAAAGGCTTGAATTCATGGGCCTCCCTGAACTCTGGTTGCCTGGTGGCTTTATTTTGTATTGCTTTAAAAGAGGAAAATGTGGGTTGCCTTGGACCTAACACCTTTTTCTTCTTGTGTCTCTTAAATTGGAAAAAGCTAATGTGGCAGGTTTATGGAGATTAATTGCTGATATAGGTATCTTGGACTCTGTTTTGGCTTTTTTTTTAATAAAAAAGGATTGCTTAAAGGAATTAAGGTTATGTGTACTGTAGTAGTAGACTGAACACTGCCTACTAGGATTATATGTCATCTTCAAAAGGTTGCATGTCACTCCCACAAGAACTGAAAGAAGTATCATTGCATGTCACTCCCACAAAAACTGAAAGAAGTATCATTTAGGAATCAACTTTTCCTTCTTATTGGGTTTGATTCTCTACTTACAATGCCTATGTGAACATAAGCCATTTAGAGTTATAATTTGAACTGTCAATATTTACTTAATTTGGAAATAAAGGAATGCTTACAATGGAAATAATTCATCTCTAAAACAAGAGGAACTTTTTAAGGATATAAATGTTTAATCAGCAGGTTATTTGTTGAGAATGTTAGCAGCTATATCCTATATGGCAGGGGTCTCCAACCTTGGCAACTTTAAGCCTAGAGGATTTCAACTCCCAGAATTCCCCAGCCAGCCTATAACTACTTTGCTGGCTGGGGAATTCTGGGAGTTGAAGTCCTCCAGGCTTAAAGTTGCCAAGGTTGGACACCCCTGCTATATGGTACTTAGTTAAATGTCACCATTGACAGTGGTGCAGTTATGGTCAGAATTTGCAAGGTCAAATATCAATATATATGTGAGGTCATTTACTAATGTGTCAAAGTGTTTTGGCATAAAGAGAATCTTTTTCCATCTGGAGTATTAACTATGACTAGATAAAAATCTCTGCTCCATTTAATATGAAGATAAGTAGCTGACATTTTCATTAATCTCAGTCAGGTGTTTGTCAAGGACCAAAGTAGTAGAGTTCTAGAAAAATCAAGATTGAAATTCAAGCACTGACCTCGAGATAGTCTAATCTTTGCCAGGCACTGACCTCGACAGTCTAGTCCTTAGTATGTGCTCTTTACAGCCTGTAAGCAGCGGTTTTGTGTCAGTAGCGAGTTTGCAGAAGACACATTAGGTCCTCCAGCAAGTGCTTCTACACAATGACTTTAAATTTTTGTTCTCCGTAACCATAAGTTTCAATTGAGAGGATATATGTAAGTATCTGTAGTATAAAGAGTTACGTGATACAATTATAGAGCTAATTACTGTATGTTTATAGAAAAATTTTTGACAACTCCATTTGGTTTCTATATTCTAATTCTGTTACAAATCTAGTATAGTAAATCTTTTAAAGATGTTTTAAAGAATAGAGATGAATGGCATAAGTTTTTATGAACTAATGTTTCCTTCATCAGGGCATCCAATAGAATGGATTTTGATACCAAATTTATGCCTTAACAAATCTGTTATATTTAAGGTGCCCCAAGACACTGAGCTGGTTTTACTACAACAAAAACTACTTTTTTGTAAGTGATTATATCTGGCAAATTGCTAAATAGGTGCCACATTTGTCTTCTAATTATAATTTGTATTCGAAATGGATGTCATGCATAGAAGTTGGCATCACCATTGTAAGCATATTTATTTAGATGGGAGTTCTGATTTACTTCTATGGTATTTTCTAGTTTGTAGTTTTAAATTGATAAAATCTAACTTATTTGCCTAATTTTTTTTGTGTCCAACCACTACATTCTGTTAGTATTTGTATAGTACTATAAACATTTGTATTTATACTTTTTTGGAGTATTTTTTTAGAATTGCTAATATCACTGGGCTAAAATCAATCAATATATAGAGAATGTTAATAAAAATATTGCTCATACAAGGCTTACTTGTATGGCATGATTTACTAAAGGATGCAATATTTTCTCAGTGTAAGACAGAAATAAGTTTTGTTTCAACAAGACATGTTGAAAGTTATGAATTACATATTGTATTGAAAATCATAAATATTAAAAGTTTTATATTTGTGTATCTTAATCTTGGCAACGTTAAGCTCCGTGGACTTTAATTCCCAGAATTCAAAGTTGCCAAGGTCAGAAACACCATTTTATGTAATATATAAATTGTGTATGAAATAGTAAATTTAATTCCTGTTAAACATGAGACGCTTTTAGCAATTGTGGTATCTTTAAATAATTTTTAAATGTTTTCTGAAAATCTAGGTACAAATAGCAGTGCAACTGTGTAAGGTAGGATTTAAAGCCTAGTATAGTTGACAACTAAGCTTATTCTTTTTAAATAACACTTTTAATATTTTTAATTGTAAAATATATGGTAGGTTGTAGAAACATATCAAATCATATATGATTTTAATAGTTCCAGGTCTTTTCCTGCTTGAAATTGGCATTCCTTATTGTCTTCTCTTGGAAGAGTTATTTCTTGCAAAATACATAAGGTACGCTTTCAGGAACAAGCACATCTTGCATTCTTCTCAATAGTTGATTCACATCTTTAAAAGGTAATGTTTTTTTCTCACATTTGTTACTAGTGGTTCTCCAGGGATTGGAGAGAAAATGGGGACTAATCATTTGTGCTAGTGATCAATGTTATGTAAAATAAGTTACTAGATTTAGTAGAAGTGGCAGGGAGTATAAAAAATATTTGACACATATAATACATACATACATACATATAAAACACACAAACATGAACATTGTAGTAGCGCATAATAAGAAGTGTTATGTACTGTATATAAGTTACGATTTATTTTTAGCTTATGATCACATTTTTTTGTGCCTCTGAGTAAGCTGCAGTTTATATTAAGTGTAGTAAATAAGCTGAAAAAGATAATTTTGTTTAACCATAAAGGTTGTCAGAAAGAAGAAATGATCAAACTATGTGTATCAACATGTTAACAATTGACAAGTTAGCTAGAATCTTTTGCTACTGCCTGCAATAACTAGTATGTACATCCCTTTGACTCCCCAGGCATAACAAACCAATATGAAATCAGAATCTTGAATGTGAATACAATTTTTGTAGCTATAAGCTTTGTTTACTTTGATTAGCTGATACCCATACCATAATAAAAACAGTTGATTAATATTCATGTTCAGTTGATTAATAATGATTAATATGGAATATTAATGTAGTTGATGGGAGCATTGGATCAGGGATAAACTTTTGAGAGCAGTGAATAGCAACATACATCTGCTTTGTGATATCCTTTTTTAAAACAAGCAACTCTTTAGTTTCCTATGTCCCATCCCATCCCCATATTGGTTAGAGTGGTTCCAAGTAGAAAAATATTCAAATTGAACTGAGGGACATAAGGTTCTTTATCCCTACCACATAAGAGCTCAGTTCTTTAGTTCACTTTAGATCAGTCCCGTATGAGATTTAAAATGAATTAAAGATCTGAGCTAAAGCTTTGATGATTCCTCAGCCAGCCTTTGTATCTACGATATATTAGTACATTAAAATGAAATTCATAATAAATAAGAAATTGTATCAGAAGTAGGAATATTTTTTATTTTTCTTGTAATTTTGTCCTTGAACACAATGGCTACATATATTGGTTCTGCTGGCCTAAAATGGCAGGCAAGTCAACATGTTTCTGAAAAATATGCAGAAATTCTGCTTCACTTTGGAAAATGTTGACAGCCAAAAAAGCACGAATGTATGTGATACATGAATGGTTATTATAGTAGCAAGTTAATAGCTAGAAATACTTGATAGAGGAAACTGACTTCAAATAATAGGCTTCTAAGGTATGTATAATTAAAAAGGTCTAGGTGTGTTGCCTAAACTATAGTTTGGTTTTTTTATAAATGTATGACACATGGTTATGTTAATTCCCAAAATTAAAAATACTTTTGAATTATGTTTCCTTGAAAACATCCAGTTTTAACATTATGAATTTACAAAGTTTTAGTGTACTCATTTTTCATACTCAGTAATGTTACTTTACTGACTCTCTTCAGATTAATGTAAATTTTAAAGGAATACCCTAGAATTCCTTGTTTAAATAAAAATTGGAGTTTTTTCAAGAATTTAGGATAGATTTTTAAAATATCTACAGCACAACCTGCTTAAAGCTAGTATTTCTTCCTTGTGATTTTTTTTATATTTTAAAAGTATGTTCTTTCCTTAGCTACCTCAGTCTGAATTGATCAAGTACCAGAAATACATTTGAAACACTATGAACCTTCCCTTGGAAGTTTGCTTCACAAACAAAAAGTTGTCATGCTTCACTTGGTCCTCCGATCAATTGCATGAAAAAGTTTATGCCTCTCTGGTCAAATTATATATTTCAGTGAATCCCTAAGTGAACAGAAGCTGATGTAACACCTACATAGTAGAGTCTTAAACATTAAATCTTTCTGCAAATTTGAATGCATTCTTATTAGTTATGTGTAGTTGTTTATTTAAGAAAAGAAAACAATAAATATGGATGGGGTACAAGTCTGGATACCCTTTTTAGTTAGTATTTGTAGCACTTCCTGTGGTAGATAATGCAGCTACCTGAAGCCATCTAAAGATGCCCTTGCAGCTCAGAAATATTCTCGGGCCTCCTTACATGCATTGTGTACTTGAAATTTCCCCATAGATTTTCATTTCTATCCCAGTCTGAGGGCCATGAAGGATGCTCCAAAACAGGTGTCCTATTTCCTATGCTTCATGGTTGATTTTGTAGGTATATTTTGGATGTCACCACATCCACACATCTCTTGATCTGTTCACATTGTGTTATGCTGCAGCATATGCTGTTCAAGCATTTTGTACTATTTCTGATAGAATTTTGCTATGTATAAAAAAAACCCAACATCTTTATTTTTTCCAAAATGTTCTAAAATCTGATTCCAGTTCCTGCATAGTGAACTATTAACTTTATGGCACATATACCTACATAAAGATCATTGGAAAATTTCTGAATCATTCCCCACCCCATATGTCTCTTCAATTTAATTAGGATAGTCCAGGAATTTTTAGAGGCTCTCGTAGGTACAAATAACTGATTATTGTCTTTCAGTGTCATAGACATAGAAAGATACAGTATCTTTTTAGGAAACATTACACCAAGAATACAGTACTACTTTCAACTTGGTTTTGCCATATAGTTTGTTTGAAATTGTTTAAGTTTTGTGCATTTTCAGAGTTCTGTGGGAGCAGGATATGTACTTTGCCTGCTATTAGTTCGTATCTTCCAAGTTAAGATCATGTATAGGACAAATACAGAAGGTATTTTTCCCTTTAAAATCTGTGTTAAAAACTAATGAACCAATTTAATTTTATGAAGTCTAGAGTGCCTTTTCCAGCTTCTAATTTTATATAATTATAAAATAATATACTATATGTACAACTATTAAATGTCTTGGTTGTTACTAGATCCCCCCCCAATAATTTAAGTTTTGGGTTGGTAATGGGTGCAGCAATGATTTGGTATCATAATAAGCATAGATATAATCTTGTTACATATATAGCAAGTGTACTGTATCATATTATTTGATAGATTTGTTTCATAGTAGGTTAAATAGAGGCTAATTGCAGTGGTGGTGGTAATGGTTATGACTCACACCTTTAACTTCTAGGACATTCTCCTGCTGACCTTGTCCTTGAGATATAGATAGGAAAATAGCACTTTGGAAATAATAATTTGCTACTCCCTCAATTTTTGCCAATTATTGAGCTTTCTTCTGGCTCCAGAATCATTTGTTTATGGTAAGGGTAAAAAATGTTGGTTGTAATTATTGCCTTTAGTGAGAAAGCCACCTCTCACCTTTTAATTTTTTTCTTGCCTTAAAACTGTCAAGAATGCTTTAAATTCCGGCAACTTTAAAAAAAAAGTAACCGTGGGAAAAGTATCTTTATTATTTAGTAGCTGTATTCAAACATTTGTTCAATTAGTGGCTGCATTTACACATTAATAATAATGGTTCACTTTACATATCACTCTAGATTGAAGCCAGACTAATTGCTTTATGGCTAAATATGATGCTTGAACCAGCCATTGAATTAAAATTCACTTTATTAATGCTGTGAGTAGCTGTTATTTTTACTTGAGCTGCTCTATTGTGGTAAAAACAAGTTAGATGTGTTTAGCAGACATTTCAATAACATATAGACCAGCCAGATTTTTGCTTGAATTGCTAATAAATAAATATCGATTAGATTGTTTACATATTACTTGAATATAATATATAGAAGAACCAGTATACTTAATCTAAGAATAGAAAGAGTCACAATTAGGGATTTTTTTTATTTATACTGGACAATAAACATTTCTTCATGTCAGAAACCTTGGCATAATTACCAAACTTAGCACTTGGCAGAGCTTAATGCGAATTTCTACAACCTCCTCATGCAGTCCATTTGAACAGAATGACTAAATCTGGATTTCATGACTTCAATGTTAGTTAAGTATTTACCTTGTCTTTTTTTGGGTTTTGCTCCAGTCAGAGTTCATAACATTTCTGTTAGCCTAATAAAGTTTAACCTAATATGAATTTTGAAATCCGAAAACACACTGGTGATGAAAATCATGATTATAATTATTCTGTTATGTTGCTTATTGTGGCACTGAAATTACATTAGAATCATTCTTTTGGGTTATTCCTTTTTTCACATTTAGCATGTCCGGAATAGCTGATTCCTTGAATTATTTCAACTGTGCACAGCTGCCCAAAGAATAGAACTGCTTTAGGAGATTTCAGACATTCACATTAAGCTCTGCTTGGTGCTAAGTTTAGTTGTTGTGCCAAAAAGTAGGCTTCGTGGACTTCTTGTACAGTTATTGTTTTGGCTTGTTCGTTGCCTGAGTGGATTGTGCTCACTGGTTATTGGTTTTCACTTTTATTTTTTACTTTTATACAGGTAGTCCTCGACTTACAACCACTCTAAATTACAACAGCCCTCCTCAGCAGTACTTACAACATGGTGGCTGGCCATCCCTGCAGTCCTGTGACCACATTTCGGGCACTTGACAACCATCCCACATTTATGGCTGTTTACAGTGTGACCCATTTTATGACGTTTTGCCAGAACAGCAAAACTGGATCAGAGTTGAACAATTGATTTGTTTAACAACTGTGGTATTCACTTAATGACCACCACAAAAAAGTTATAAAACTGGGTCAGTCACACAGGTGGGTGGCCCCATTTTACAATCATGATGATGTACAAATGTAATAAAAACATGCCAGTTGCCAAGTGTCTGAATTTTGATCATGTGACCATGTGGGGATGCTGCAACGGTTGTAAGTGACTTTTTAACATTTATATTTTTCAACATTTTTTTCAGTTTGTAACTTCATATGGTCACTAAAGAACGGTTGTAAGTAGAGAACTGCCTGTAGTCTTTAAAGCATCCCCATGTAAAGTGCCTTGCTATAGTAGGTCAAGGGATAGTGAGCGCATTGTTTACTGTAGTCAGACCCTTTTGCACTGCATAAGACTATAATAGTTGCACCCTGTAGAATTGGACAAAGGTTCATCTAATCAAAACCTTTTCAAGCAGAAACTGTAAATTCTGAAGTAACCTTAATCACAAGCCTGCTCCTTCACAAGGTAATACTTGCTTGTCAAAAGACAGCACTTGTATCAGTGGAGAACTCCACTGTACAAACAGCAACTCTATCCTGTTTGGGACTGCCATTTGTCAGAAATGATGTAGTGTTTCCCGCTTGGGCAGGGGATTGGACTAGATCAGCAGTCACCAACCGCTGGACTGCGGCCCACTGGTGGGCCCTGAGAAAGTTTTGGTGGGCCCCAGAGAAATCTCACCCCCAGAGCACCCCCAAACCAATTAATCCAGGCTGCACAGAAACACAAGGCTGCACTGCCCACATGGCCTGCAGGAACCCTCCCCACCCACCCACTCCTTACCCGGCAAACTTGCCTGCTAAATTGCTATTTTTTCTTTTTCCAGCCATCATCTGTTCTGCTCTGCAGGGAGATTTAGATTAGCTAGGAAGCAGGAAATGGTTGGATTTCTTGCTTTCTTAGTCTTTAGAGGCTCTGCTTTTAAGCACAACCGAATCTCCCTTAGGACTGAAGGTTCTATTATTCAGTGAAGACTCACGGCAAGCAAATTTGAGAGACTGAGTTAGCCCATGGCAGATAGATAGATCATTGAATGATTCTATGAGCAACTCAATCTGCCTGCCTGCTTTGCCTAATTTTGGGTAAAAGTTCTTTTTTTACAAAAAAATCAATATTTATAATATTTACATACAAGCTATGCCCAGCCAGTCACATGACCACCAAACCACACCCACAAATTAGGCCATGCCCACAGAACCAGTTAGTGGTCCCTGGGATTTAAAATTATGAGTTTGGTGGTCCCTGAGGTCCAAAAGGTTGACGACCCCTGGATTAGATGACCTACAAGGTCCCTTCCAACTCTGATTATCTCTAGTCTGGTTCATCTTTAGTCTTTGGTCTCTTCCATTCAAATTCTTGCAAGTGCTGGCTAAAACATCAACAGCATCTCATCTATAGCCTGGAATGCCAAGGTATAATTGGGTCTGATCAAACTTATTAGATGACTTCTAAGTGACTTCATATACATACTAAAAAGCAGGGGAGAGAGGACCACTGATTTGCACCCCATAAATCAAGGACCACAAATCTGCTTTCTCATCCCCATCACTACAAACTGCAACCATTCCCTGAAAGAGAATGACTTTAAAACAATGCCTCTAATGCCCAACTCCTACATATGATCTTGTAAGATACTATAATTGAGAGTTATTAAAAGCTGCCAGGAGGTATAAAAGGGTCAGGAGAGGAAAAAACATTTTCAGTCAGTTCAGAAAAGAGATTTAAACAACTTAGTATTGATATAGTCACTTAAAAATAATGCCAACAATTTGCATTGGGAGAAGTTTGTGCTGTTCTATTCTGCCAACCCTGGATTTTATAATAAAATTCCCACCAAGTGCCGGCAAATTCTTGATGTTGAAAAAAAAATTGAAATAATTTTTAATAATTTTCTTCAGGGACCTGGAACACTGGAACTTGCGATCTACATTTCTCCAGCAGTCTATGGGAGTCCACTCATTGGTATACTGAGCTCAGTTGTAGACTTTGTCATTAGTTGACAAATTCACATCCTGCTTTTCCACTTAACTTTGCCATAAAAGTGGTTTATGAAAATGGCTGATAGTTGGTTCATGGAAATGGTAATACTAATAGTACTAAAAGCATAGTAAGGAACAGAACTCTAGTAGACAGCTGTAATGTGAATAATAAATGTGACAATAAATATTAAAACACTAGATTTAATTGAGCTGGAGATCCATTCACCTTTAGCTCCTTGGTGTTCAGACTTTTTTTTATAACTGCTATTATGGTAGGGGTTAAATAATTCAAATTGTATGTTTATTTGCTTCCTGACAAAACAGTTATGTATAGTATAGTTTTAAATTCAAAGTAATACAGGGAATTTGGTTATGAGTTAAGAAATACACAATAATGGAACCATAGGCATCTTAGTTGTGTTGATAATTTGTTTAGCTATGTTTCATACAATGAAGTAAAGAGAAAAAAAGTTAGATGACACATCCCTGACTCACTTATTTCGTTTGTTCTGTCAAATGCATTTAAAAGAAAGGATGGCATGGTTTTAAAAAGGGTATTCTAATTTGGAACATTACAGTACACTTATTGGGACTGATTGTTACAGAAAGAGAGAAGAAAATCTTCTGAAGTCACTTCCTGTACTCTTAGCTACAGTAAAGGCAATTGGCTCCATGACAGGGTTCTGTAGCTATGTATCTAGAATGCTGAGTTGTCACTGGCAGACCTGCAAAAAACTATTGGATTGTTCCCCATAGCTAGCTGTCACTCTTCAGACCAGACAGTGCTCAAATAAATGCAACACTACACAAATACAAGATGAATTACTTGAATTTGAACTACTAGATGAATTTTAATGACTAGAAGAGTTATTTTCAGTTATCTCAAGTGCACTTCTTCAGCTACTATGCAGCAATCTAGCAATTTATTTTAATGCAAAGTTAGTATCCTGATAGAAAGTGTGCTTCAGAATCTACTATATTGGTTACAATTAGTTGTTATGTTGCCTACTCAAGCAACTATAGCAGCTTGCAATAATTAAGACCATCAAATCCAAAATATTTTCAAAATTACATATATTTGTATTGTAAGCCTTTATTCTTTAAATTCTCAGAATAGAGTTACTACATACTCAGAATAGAGTTACTACATTAATTGGGTGCATTGTCTCTGTAGCTAGAACCCTTAAATGTGATGGCCCACCTTAGTTTCCAAAGTGCAACTGGCACCATCTTAATGCTAACATCATGTTCACTAGCATTGCTCTTCCTGAAAGATGCTTTAAGCAGTCAAACTAATTTCTTTTCCTATTTTCTCCCAATCAGAGAAAAGAATTTACAAGAAATGGGCACCCAGATAACTTATCGGAAGCATATACCTTTCAAGTTTGATTGTATAGTAGATAGTGTCAGTATTTGATATAACTAATATAGAATTCCACCTTTATGGTGGCAGTCAGCTTTTAAAACCTGTTTGCATGTTCATAGTTGAGTATTTGTCTGATTTATCATTGGAAGGATAATCACAGTGCTTGCATTACCAATGCTTTAAAAAATAAAACAGTAATTCCTAAATAATGAATCAAGGCAGATTAAAGTACCACAAGAACTTTTTATAATATAACTTGTAAACTCATTCCCATCTATGTAGGAAGTTACCCAAACCATCTTAGGCTTGCAGAGTTGACTGTGTCTTTCTGAGAAGTCTCCATTGTGGGTAGGCATAACATCTTCAAAGTTTTTGTTGATTCACTTGGCTAATTGTAATGGGTATCCTCATGGCAAAATTGCCTATCTTTGAAGAGTTTGTAGAGGTTTGCAGCTATGTGAATGAAATACATAACATATTTTTGATAGGGAAAAACTACCTTGTGAATTGAAAGCTTTGACTACATCAAATTATGATCTGGTGACTGGATTCCTGTCACTGCACGTGACTGGTAAAAAGTCCCAGAGATATCCCTGATCATCGTTTGATGCCTCTAATCCCAGAGGCATCAAGATGATGATGATGAGGGCTCTGCAGAATGTTAGGTTTTCTTTTTCTGTTGAACTCTTAACCCAGGAAATTTAGCAAATTGTTTTTGCTATCCCTGTTTTAAACATCTGTTTGCCATTCAGCCAAAAGAAAAAGAAAAAAAAAACCCAAGATATGACTTAGCTGGATGTTCTACTGGTTAATTCTGATTAAAGTGCATTAAAAATTGTCTAATGTATCTTCTTTTCTGGGTGTTTTTACTGCCTTGGCATTTCTTTTCCATCCTTTTTCAGATGTTTAGTAAATCCCGGATTCACATACTGGATTTGAAAAGCTGATGCTGGGTGCCACCAGTTGTGCGCTGTGGGAGATGGTTTCCCAGATGCCCTTGCAGCATGGCTGCAAACTCTTGCAGGGTGTTGAATTGCCTGTTGCCTGCCCCTCCAGTGTTTGTTACATTCACTTCGTTCAGGCCAAGGAACCTGCAACAGTAGTGCAAGCTCCCCAATTGAGGTTGAGTCCTCTGATACAACAAGAGTTGGGATACAAGTAGCCCTCATTTAGCAACCACATTAGGACCAGCAGCATGGTCATTAAAGTGGCTGCTAAGTGACATTGCAACTGTGTTATATTGTCTTACTTCAGCTTCCCTTTGCTTTACAGACCTGTGAAAGTCATAGATGTGAGGATTGGTCATAAAGTTGCTTGTTCATTGTTTTTTAATTGCAAACAGTCATTGAATGAGGCAGTCAATAAACCATGACTACTTGCATTTGGAAAGGCAAATTAGTCCTATTTAAAATAAGGACAGCACTTACAATTCAGATTATTCTAATACATAGGTATTGTAATCCTCAGGTTTTTTTAATAATCAAGATCACTCTGGTTTTTGTTTCTTTCATGCTAGTAAATAGCTAACTTCTGTAGCAGGCAGTTCACATTGGTACTGACTCCCAACTGCATTTTTATTTTCATGTTACAGAATTTGCTAGGAAAGGTTTAGTTATCTGTTTGTCTAAAACTTTTGCAGATCAATGAAATAATTTATTTCACATAATAACAATAGAATCGACTCATCTGAAAAATTACCACCTCAGGCTTAGGATTAGGCTTTATTATAGATATTCATACTCCTTCATCACCAATTTGCCAGTTTGAAGCTCAGATGTTTTCATATTTATAAGGCAGAAAATCTACTATACTTTCAAAGCATTTCATCCAATTTGCCTGTTGCACATAGTGTGACCTCTGTGAACACAAACGTTTTTACGGGTAACTGAACTGTCAAGTCTAAGGTCAAGAAGCTGGAACAAAACAACAAACAGAGGAAAGTGCAATTACAGAATTGTAAAAAAATGAATAACAACTGATAGCAAAGGAGCGGAAGGGATAGAATGCATAAACAGAGACAGAAAAAGTGAAATATTTTGAAATTATTCAGATAAGTTGTTCATTTTGGCGCCGCATCTTGTTAAACTTTTCTGTTTAGATTCTAATATTTAGAATTGCTTATCAATAAGAATGGCAGACAAGGCTGTGTAGGCCTTGAAAGGAACAATAATGGTGGGAATTGTTTGCTTAAAGTGTTCTCAAGTGCAATATAGCAGCTGAAAATAGATGCCATCTAGTTGTTCAAGGTGCAATGGCATCTGCTAATAACATACAAGCTGCTAAGATTTTATAAATGAAAATAAAAACTATTCTTGTGTCACTTCCCTCACAGAGATACATTTTCTCCCCAGGCTGTGATCTAGAGTGATGATTCCTGGGATGCAGCTGACATGTAGCTTATTAACCTAAAAGTAGTTTAGCTGGCAGGATGTTTACCTTTGAAAAGTGCTATGATTGTACACAACTTAGTGGAATGGAAAATGGAAGTGTCATCCATAACTAAAATGCCAGTGATACAAACATGTATGTAATATTTAAGTTGTTGGTAGATGTGGTCAGCACCTTCAGTTTTAAGCTTTCAGTGCTTGGTATTGTCATTTCTCCAGGTTTATTTAAAATACATTTTTTCAGTTAAATGGTGCATCTATAAGTGATGTGCAAAATTAAAAATAAATAAAGAATAAATAAAACAATAAAATCGCAGTTTATCATGATAGTATTGATAATTAGGATTACAATTTGTCAAGATTATCAAGATTTAAGATTAATAATTACATATCAAAAATCAAAAGGGTCTTTGTAATTTTATTTTGAAAGGAAGGGCATTCAGGGAATGGATGTTTCAAGCTTAAATGCTATATTCCTGGTTGATATCAAAGGAACATTTAGAGGATGAATTGCACCTGATGTGGTTCTTAGTAGGCAAGCAGATTTATATAGGAAAAGGTATTCTGTCAATGCTTCAATTATATAATATGAAAACTTTTAAATTGGTATGGTACCAAGTCAGCAGCTAATCTTTCAGTAAGAGTTTATGCTGCACTGACTAGGTAAATCACAGCAATCTTATTAGTGCATTTTGTGTGCTACTTGTGATAGACCTACATATTGCATTTAATAGAATAACACAGTTGGAAGGGACCTTGGAGGTCTTCTAGTCCAACCCCCTGCTTAGGCAGGAAGCCTTACACCACTTCAGACAAATGGTTATCCAATCTTCCAAATGTAGCAAAAAAAAAACAAACCCAATAGAACATGTTAGAAGAATCCCATTAGGAAGGGACTAATATATTAGTTCTAAGGATTAAGCCAGGGGTCTTCAACTTGACAGCTTTAAGACTTGTGGACTTCAACTCCCAGAATTCCTCCTCCAGTCATGTTAGCTCAGGAATTCTGGGAGTTGAAGTCCACAAGTCTTAAACTTGCCAAGTTTGAAGACCCTTGGACTAAGCTATACACTCCATGTCATTTCTACATTGCTTACCTCTGGTGTTAAAAATTTAAAATAGTTCTAGGTTTAAGTGCCTCTAGTGATAACTGTATATTTCTGTCAGGATCTCTGCCTGCTCGTTTAAAGAGGAGCACAGCTCTCCTCCAAAGGAGGTGAGGTGTGCAGCACTTAGATGTCAAAGGTAAAAATATGCTTGGGGGCACTTGTATAGCATCTCTGTAACTCTTAAAGCAGCTGTATCTCCCCCCCCCCAAAAGGCAGCCTTCCTTAGCTGTTCCACGACCCAGGAAAGAACACTTTTTTCAGTTGCAGACAGATGCTATTGCAAGCTTCAAAATGTTTTTTTACTTTTAAATCCACAGCACTATATATAGCCCTCTTGCTTTTTAGATTTAGGAGTCTTATTCCCATAGAATTTCAGTACGATTTACCAATCTCGTGAATCTTACTCTTAAATAATCTTGTATTTCATTGAAGAGGGTTTTCCCACCCACTCATTTCTGTTCCTGTTTCTAGGACTGTGACAGCTTTCCAAACTGAGGGATTCTCCAGAACTCCATAGATGCAGCATTGTGTTACTGCTACAGAAAAGAGAAACTGACTGACAGGTATCAGAGAAGGAGCCTGCAATTTGAATGTAAGAGGAAGAATGTATCCACTGTATTTGGGATTCCTTCCCCATCCACTACTAGAGAGTGCTGTCCTTTTTAATTGTTTAGAAAGGCATTGAAGGCTGAGTTCTTTGCTGTACAACTTTCAATTTATAGATTGCTGGATGCTGGGAAGGTTGGCTTTTACTCAGTGTACAGTGTAGACACTATAATTTTTAATAGCATTGTTTTAAAGCATTTGGAATAGGGATGTCTAGAATATTCCTCAATTAATTGTACCATGCAAAGCTGACATTTTTCAAATGTCAGTATTTTAATACACAGGATTATTTAATTAATAATTAGATAATATTTAATTTAATTAATAATTAGAATTCCTTAGGATAGTTTATTATATTTGAATAAGATGAGCATGAACCAAACAAACATCATTTTGGACAGCTTGGATTCCCCCCCCCCCTTTTTAAGTACTTAGACAAGCTATCTGGGAGAAATACATTATTATACTATAATAATATAATTATCATACTTGTCATTCTGAATGGTAAATCAACAATAATGCATTTTTTGCCTCAGATGTAATAAGGACATTTTGTTATAATGGCTGGCTTCCAAGATTGCAAAATCTATCATTTGCCAATTCATATTCGCACAATAGTCGATTCATATTTTGTCAATTCATTTTCTCACAATAGTTACTCGAGTCATTTGTTTTAAGATTTAAATATTGCAAGTCTACTGATTTTTTTACACAATAATTGGCATATTGTTAAAAAGTTAACTGGGGGGGGATAAGCATTTACAAGACAAGGATTATTTTAAAGTTTTAATGCTAGAGGGACTCAATGTGGTAATGAATTCCATGATTACTTGTACATATTGAGGTGGGGTTTTGAATATACCTGCTGTACCATGTAAATAGAACATATAAAATGGCTTTAAGTATGTGCATGTGGTGCATCTGATCTACACACTAATCTTTAGGATATATTAAAAGAGCAAGTTCTACTGCACATGTGCCCACAGGTTGTGTTCTACAATATAGGTAGTAGTACCAGTAGCACCAATTCCTCAGTTTGCATATACTCTAGGTCGGGGTCTTCAAACTTGACAGCTTTAAAACTTGTGGACTTCAACTTCCAGAATTCTTCCTCCAGTCATGTTAGCTCAGGAATTCTGGGAGTTGAAGTCCACAAGTCTTAAACTTGCCAACTTTGAAGACCGTTGCTCTAGGTGACTACAGCCTGTTCATAAATGGATGTTTTCCCAATAGTTACGCTGTCTTCTAGTGAGCATGTCATAGCAGTATCTTAATATGCTGTTAATTTCATGTCTGCATAACTTAAGGTACACATTAATTTGTTAAAGTCTGCTAAATGTTAAAGCAATTTATCTCTTAATGGAGGTAACTTTGCTAAAAATATTGGGGAAGATGCAGCACAGCTTATTCTATTAGCAGTAGCTTACAAATTTAAACCATTATATTCTCAACTAAAATCAAATTTAGGATATTTATCCAAAATAATACAGTAGATACACTGAATTTTAAAAATATTCATAATTTTTCTAGCACTTTTTATCAGGCTAGATAGTCATAATTATCAAAAATTTGTGGTGAATTAATTCAATTTTAGAAATGGAAAAGTTACATTATGTAAGGAATACATTTATGGCTGAGCAGAAAGTCTGCCTCTGTCCTTAGTACAGTACAGTACTTTCAAATAAGCTGTTATTTAATGTCTGTATTATTGTCTGGCACAAGCAACAAGTTCCACACATGAGGTGTTCAAATTGAATATACCTACGTTATTATATTCTATCTACAATAAGACTGCTTTCTTTCTTTAGGGAACTAACAAGTAAGATTCTCCCCCGAGCTGCTCCGAGCATCCAGAAGTAGGAGGTGCTCGGTCTCTCGTTAAGCAGGCTGGGCTAAAATCTTACTGGGACGCTCCTCCTCCTGGAACTCCACCCCAACGCCCCAGTTTTTGCTCAGCCTCTATAGCAGGTAGTTGGGTTTGGCCGGAGCAGAGACAAAAACAGCCTTTATTTCCACTTAACTCTAGCAATTAGCTTTCCCCGTCCCTGATGGATTTAAATAACAACAGAGTGTCGGGGATCGCTAGGCAGCAGAGCGCCTGAGGCGGCTGCCTCAGAGCCTTATCTTCCCAATCGCTCCGCTGCCGGGAGCGATCACAACAGCTTATCTCCGTTCCTATCTCAAACAGCTTGGGGAAGAAATCGTCAGCCTAGGAACCAGGAGATCGTAAGCTTCCCTTAGAGGCTGCAGCGTTGTCCTGGGGCGGCGGTCCCAGAACCTTACTGGCACAAGCCTTGCCTTCCCTCTCTCTCGATCGCTCGACTGATAACTTCATTTATTGACGCCTCCATTTGTCGCTCCAATTGCTGAGCGCAGTCAGTAATCCGGCTGCCTTCCTCCAAATATCCTGCAGCGTGCTGGGGCGGTTTCCCTTTCTGGGGGCCGTGCACGCATTGATTTCGAGCAGCCACGCAGCGGCGGCGCCATTTTGAAAGGGCCGCGTGGTGCAGTTACCCTCACAGGCCCCTGAGTGCTCTATAGCCCCACAAAGTTTCCCTTTCTGGGGACTGGGGACAACATCCACGACCTCTCTTTTTCTACCCTAAGGTTTCCCTTTTTGGGGGCCCGGGTCAGGACACATTTATCTCTAATTTGGTCCTACAGTGGCAGCTATTGGCAAGGCTTCATTCACTGTGATACAGGCCATTCTCTGCAAACTTGAACGGGACTATCATATCCTAGATAGTTATAGCAATATTAGCAATCATAATAATAATAATAGTAATAGTAGTAATAATAATAACAATAATAATAATTTTAATAAATATATTAGATATTATTTCATTAAGGTTCCTCAGGAGAGGGGGGGAAATTTTGATTAGGCCACCGGTCCCTTCAGCACAGGACCCTTCAGGGAGCCAACCACATTTGATCTGTCAAACATTTCCATATGAGATGGCTAGTGGTCAGGGGTTTTGACCCGTTATACCACACTCTAATAGGCCCTCCCGGGCAGTGGAGAAGGATGCCCACAGACGTCACCAGGCCTTGGAGAAACTGGTGCGAGTCAGAGCAGAGCAAGCTCCTCCTCCCCGACCTTCCACCTCCACCCGTTCCCCAAGCCCCCCTCTCGCCGCTCTGGATCTCTCCATCCGACCCAGACAGAGTCTGCCCAGATCCATCCATCAGGAGGCTCCAGTGTCCGACCTGGCCCCACGTAGGCCCCCTGAGGTGACATTCACACCCACGGCGGCGGGCCTACATCCAGATGATGGCCTCCCGGACGAAATACCTGCCAAAATGAAATCGTGGATGGAGCTGGCAATACAAAAAGGCATTGCCTCAGTCGTGCAGCAATCTCTTTGTACCAACCAACCTTCCATTGCACCAGATTGCATGTCCCTATCGGGCCGCTCCGTGAGTATTGTGGAACAGCATTATCAAGTATCCCCCCAAAGGGAGTTTTCTATCCCTTGCATCCCATCACCAGAGGGTACACAGGAGATGGGGGATCAAGGTGACTGGATGGATCAGGAAGCTAGGTCACTTCGCAATCTTGACCAAGACCTTTCTGAAGCGGACCCCTTGGAGAGGGGGATGTCCGACGATGAAGGAATTACCCCTGACCATCCAGTTTTACGGGCTTTCAATCCACCCTTATTCAAATCCCTTTTGTTTAAGGCGAAGAACACCGCTCGCCTTGCCAACCTCCCTCCCACATCTCAGTCAGCCGGGTCACAGGAAGAGCCGGAAGATCTAATCTTCTCTCAACCTGCCACTGAAGCTGAAGTTATTCCCATTCCCCATATGTTCACCAACCTGGTCAACAAAAAATGGGCCCTATCTGCTTCCTATCCTCCTCCGACTGGGTACGAGAAAAGGTTCTACAACCTAGCCCCTGAGTTTTCTAGCTCATTAAACACTCCTGAGGTAGATGACCCCATAGCTGCCCTGGTATCATCTTCAGTCATCCCAGGGGAGGCGGAGGAAGCTCTGAAGCCGGAAGAAAGAAGGGCTGAATGGGCGCAGAGCGACGTTTCTGACATGTGGGCCATTAGAGTGGCTACGGCTGCCTCCTTCTTTACGAGGTCCTCCCTCAGATGGCTTTGCCATCTGAGAGAAATAATACCGGCTTCCAATACCCGGGCACATCAGGATGTCACCAAGATAATTGCGGCTGCCGAAGTTGCAGACACAACTTTCAACGCCGTGAAGTTTTCCTCTCGCGCCATAGCTTCCCAAGTCTGTGCTAGACGTCTATTGTGGCTCCGTCATTGGCAGGCAGATGCGAGGCACAAATGGAAGCTTGCCTCTGCCTATATCCGGGAGAAACTATTTGGCAAGGCCCTTGATCCTCTCCTTATTGAAACAAAATCGAAGAAGAGGTTTCTCCCCTCTCTGTTTAGGAGGTCGGACTTCCGACCTTCACAGCCATTTCAGAGGCCCTCTCGCCCTCTTACCCGGGACACTACTATTCCAGATTCCATAGGACTCTGCCACAGAGTCAGGGGCAGCAGTCAGACTCTTCTGACTTTGCCGGTAGAAACAGACGAGGGGGGCAGAACAGGAGACAGTTCCGGGGAGCTAGTGGCAGGAACGTCCGTCATTCCAAATGATGAGAGGGACCTAGCACCCATAGGGGGCTGCTTAAGGTTCTTTGCTGACCAGTGGGATTCCTCCACCTCTGATGCCTGGGTGAGGAATACCATCAGGTTTGGCTTGGCTCTTGAGTTCCTCTCCAACCCACCACACTTCTTTATGAAATGTCCCTTCTCTAGAGACCCCACGAAGAGAGCTCTCATGCAATCTGCCATTTCCCATCTGTTGGAGATTCCGGTCATTCAAATGGTACCCTTAGATCAACAGGGTCAGGGATTTTATTCCCACCTCTTCGTGGTCCCGAAGAGTTCGGGGGGCTGGAGGGCGATTCTAGATCTGAAACGCCTCAACCAATTTCTGGTTTATCACAAGTTCAAGATGACCACATTGCAGTCGATCTTACTTGGCATCAGGGAGGGGGACGTATTTACATCTATTGATCTTACAGAGGCATATTTGCATATACTGATTCGGCCTTCCCATTATAAATTTCTTAGGTTTTGTTATAATAATATACACTATGAGTACGTCGTCCTTCCTTTTGGACTGGCCTCCGCTCCCAGGACCTTTACTAAAGTTCTGGCGGCGCTGGCCACTTTCCTCAGGAGCAGACCCATTAGGCTACATTGTTACTTGGATGACATTTTAATTTTATCATCATCCATTCAGCAGTCTAATGCAGATTCCCTTGTCACCATTTCCACTTTTCAGAGTCATGGGTTTTCTATAAACTGGGACGAGAGTCACCTAACCCCCACAACTAGACTAATTCACCTAGGGGCGGTTCTTGATACCACACAGGGCATGGTTTTTCTTTCACCCGATAGGCAGGAAAGTATTAGGAAACTGGTACAGGAAATCGTATTCTTAAAAGGGTTCCCTGGCCTCGCTATCGCAATTACTGGGGAAGATGATTTCTTGTATATCCATAGTTCCTTGGGCCCGCTTGCATGCCAGGGCTCTGCAGTGGTTCCTGCTGCTGTACCAGCGGTCGGGGAGGGACAATTCCAGGGCCCGAGTTACGGTACCAACCACCGTCCTAAGATCCTTTCACTGGTGGACTGCTGGGGTTGTCCTTTCAGGGATCCTCCAAGAGAGACCATCACGACAGACGCCAGCCTATAAGGATGGGGGGCTCATTATCTTTACCACATGGCTCAGGGACAATGGACCATTCCAGAGCGTGCACAAGACATCAGTTGGTTGGAACTGAGAGCCGTTCACCTCGCCCTGCGCAGTTTTGTTTCAACACTGCGCTCCAACCACGTGTTGGTGCTCATGGACAATATCACTGTGAAGGCTCACTTGAACAAACAAGGGGGCACACACTCCAAACGCCTGATGCGAGAGGCAGAGAAATTGCTTCAGTGGGCCGAAAACAACTTCCTCTCCGTCAAAGTCCGAGCACATATCGGGCATAACCTATGTGCGAGCGGACTGGCTCAGCAGGGCCACGCTCGACCAGGCAGAGTGGCATCTACACCCCTCATAGCTTCAGAAAGCGTTCCAGAAATTCGGCCTCCCTGTAATCGACCTATTTGCCTCTCCCATCAACACGCAATTACCGCGCTTCATTTCCTGATATCCGTCCCAAGGAGCGGAGAATGTCAACGCTCTCCACTGCCCTTGGCCCTCAGGTCTCCTATACGCCTTCCCTCCTCTTCCAGTGATTCCCAGGCTGATTCAACAGGTTCTGAAAGAAAGGGCGGAGATATTAGTGGTGGCCCCCCATTGGCCCAGAAGGCCATGGTTTGCGGACCTAAGGAGCTTATCCATCCAAGAACCTTGGAGATTTCCATCGTCCATGATATCTCTCTCAGGGCCCGGTCCTTCACCCAGACCCGCAATGGTTCAGTCTAGCCATTTGGAGGTTGAGCAGGAACGTCTGAGGTCAGAGGACATTTCTGCCAGAGTCATTGATACTATACAAGCGGCTAAGCGACCATCAACTGTGTGCATATATAATGCCACTTGGAACATCTTCTGTAAATGGTGCATGAAATCAGGGGTTGTTCCCACTTCTCCATCGGTAGCACAGCTGTTGGACTTTCTGCAGGAGGGGCTAGATAAGGGACTGTCCCCTAACACTTTACGCCGTCAAGTGGCGGCCCTGGCTTCGGTTATATCCTTTGGTGATTTTCGTTCAGTTTCTCAACACCATCGGGTTCGCAGTTTTCTGCGAAGTGCCACCAATTTATGTCCACCAGTTGTCCACCGGTACCCAACCTGGGACCTGAACAAAGTTCTTTCGGCACTTTCCAAGGCTCCCTTTGAACCCTTGAGAACCATCAGTCTACAATTCCTGACATATAAGATAGCCTTTTTGGTCGCGATTCCTCGGCGAGGAGAATATCAGAGTTGGCAGCCTTATCAATTCGCAAGGACCTCTGTGTGTTCCACGCAGACAGGGTAGTCCTCAGACCTGATCCTACGTTTGTCCCTAAAGTCAATTCTGCCTTCCATAGGGCACAGGAATTAGTCCTTCCCAATTTCTGTTCTAACCCGATTCATCGTCTGGAACGGCAATGGCATCACCTCGATGTGCGCCGGGCGTTGTGCATATACATCCAACGCACGATGTCCTTCCAGAAGACGGAGGCCCTTTTTGTTTCTTTTCTCCCTAGGTCTGAGGGTCGCAAAGTGTCTTCTTCCATGATTGGCCGTTGGCTCAGGGCCTCAATAGCAAAATCTTATGAGGTTCAATCTATCCCTGTACCAGCGGGCATCACAGCCCACTCAACACGTAGTGCAGCAACATCGGCTGCTTGGGCCACTCAGGCCTTGATAGACGAAATCTGCAGGGCGGCCACCTGGTCCTCCCCTTCGACCTTCATACGTAACTATAAGGTTGATGTGTTTGCCTCTGCTGAGGCTTCATTTGGTAGAAGGGTCTTACAACAGGTACATAGGGACCGAGAGTAGATTTAGTACCAGACGGCATTCCTCCCTGAGGACAACTCCAGCTTTGGTATGTCCCACTTCTGGATGCTTGGAGCAGCTCGGGGGAGAAAGGGCGTTGGTACTTACCTGATACGCCTGTTCTCCATGAGCTGCGAAGAGCATCCAGCCCCACCCCTTTTTCTGCCTGGGGGGGCATTGCTCTGGCCAAACATTGTTGTAGATAGGTGAAGTGTAGGCAGCTTTGCCACTTCAACTTCGCCAAAACTGGGGTGTTGGGGTGGAGTTCCAGGAGGAGGAGCATCCCAGTAAGATTTTAGCCCAATCTGCTTAACGAGAGACCGAGCACCTCCCACTTTTGGATGCTCTTCGCAGCTCATGGAGAACGGGCGTATCAGGTATTTACCAACGCCCTTTCCATGGGGAGGGTGTCAGTCCCAGGTCTTTTGTAGCTGTGCAGTGATGGAAGGCTAATTCCTCACTTGATTCCTCTTCGTCTGGCTGATAGTTTACCAACATCATCCCTCTCCCACAAAAGCCCCCCTCCCTTTTCCATGTTGCTTCCATTGTCTGAGTTCTCATAGGAAATTCGGACAGGTGGGAGCAATGCCACTTTAAAGGAATTGTTTGCCCCAAGTGTAGAATTTTCCCAGCCAGGTGGCAAGACGCTACATACCCCTTGATGTCTGCCACCATCCTGGGTCACCTAACGTTTCACAATATCCTGTGTAGTGTCTTGAAGACACTTCCATGACCAGTTGCCTCGATAGGATGGCAAAGCTACAGAAAGGTAATGATCCTTTATAGTGATCTTACTAATTATCTTTGTAATTGTGGACTGTGCACATTTGGATGCACTAATTGGGTTCTGAAAATTCTGTCTTTAGGAACAAAAAGGTAGGTGCTAAAGTTGGTGACTTTGAGGGTATGATACATCCTTTCAGCAAATTGGAATCCAAATAAAATCAACCATTCAATTGCTGATATTGGATATTGCTTCTTATATGGATTCTGGCCCAGCTTTCTATCAATGCTGCTTTGTTCCAAACCACATCTGCCAATAACTTGAAATCGTCTATGCCTTCTTTGAGCTGCTGAATATCGCAGCTGGCTGTCATGATTCATACTCAAGAGTCTCCAAAATGCCCCTTGAATCTGTCCAAGTTCTGGTAATTGTCCATGACCTGGTTGTTTCCCTTTAGGATTGACAGCATCCACTTAACTGCCAACCCCTTCAGCAAGCTTAGCATGAAGGATAACCTTGTGCATTCTGTAGAGAATTCTTCAGTTCAACCTGAGTGATAAAGGTTCTTATCTTGTCCGCTTCTCCCCCCCCCCAATGTTTCTGGCAAACCTCTGTGGCAACACAGCAAAACTAGCTGTGCAGCTAGAATGGCTGGGGATATTGGAGTAGCCAGATCCGCTGGCGGCAATTGCTGCTGAACTAGGTGAAGCAACGTGGCTTCCAAGTTCCTCACTTCAGTCTCTATCCATTCCTGATGCCGTAGCGAGACATCCACTGTATTCTTAGCTGATTCTTTAGGTCTTGGGGGTAAACTTTCTCCTTTCCCCAGAAGTGAGAGATAGAAATCTGTGCAGAGATTAATGAGCAAGCAACCAGACCCACATGTAAAAGGTTCAAGTTGACTTAATATATTCTACCTATAATACAAGTATCTGTCCGGACTGCTTGCTTTCTCCTGGAAACCAACAGGAAAGGTTCCATGGAACATGGAGTTTATGGGGGAGGGGGGACTGTCAGTTCTAGGTCTTTTGTGGTTTTGCAACAACTCCAGGCTAATTTTCTTTTCCTTGCCTGGCTGGTAGTTTCCCAACAGAAATACAAAAACTTCCAAGGGTTCACCTTCCCAGTGCCCCCTCTGGTTCTTTAATCAGTTTGAATCCATTCTAAAATGAAATCCTGTAAAATTATCTGAAATATGTATGTATATGTATTACTTGGCATATGGTCTGCTTGTTTAGGAGGAAAAATCTTAGACATGGGCTGTCTCCCATGCCCCCCAAAAAGTCATAACTGCATGTAAACATTATTTAATGGTCGATATGTCTAATCACCTACAATAGGTAGTCCTCAATTCACAACTGATTGCTTAGTAACTATTCAAACTTACAATGGAGCTATTTTGGAACTATTTATAATCCAGTTCCTAAGTTCCAACAATCTGGCACTGCCTATTTTTTTTTTTCAAAATTACCGCAATGGCAAACAATGGGGTTTGCTTTATGTCTTTCATATATTAAAAAAAAGCCATAAAATTGAGTCAGTCCTGTGAACAATCTATTTTATAATCCTAACAACTTACAACTATCCATTACAATCAAATGTCAAGGACTACCTACATCCATTTGTAAATGCCACATTTCCATGGAGTTAGTTGGGCAGGTCATCAGTTTACACTGTCATGAAGCAACGGTGTGGCAAATTTAAAATTTTGACTCTCCAGTTAACACTTATCTACCAATCTGTTGCCAAATCTGACAGCCAGAAATCTTGAGGCAAGTCTGGAGAGTAACTTTGAAGTAATTCAACTAAATTCAGAACATAGAACAAAGCAATTGAGAGACATACTTTCTAGAAGCACAACAGTAGTTCTAGATTGAATTTGAAGTCAATTGAATAGATCTTTGCACAGCCAAGGTGAGCCCTCTACAGTCCTGCCCCAAGCTATATCTGACATGCTCTGAATTGATGCAGAATATGCTAAATGAAATGACTTTTCAGCATGTTAAAAATTAATGTATTGGAAAAATAAGTGCTGCTACCAATGAAGTAGAAGAGGATTAAATGTTTTTTATAAGATATATAAATCAGATATTTTTTTCCACAAACTTTCTTTCAATATAATTATTAATTGTTATGGGGTCCGTTTACTACTTTTATCTGTATAGAAAATAAATTATGGTGGGTTTTTTTGTTTTGCAGCTTAGGTGATCTATATAGTTCTCTTTGAGGAGTCAAAAAGTAGACAGCTCATGACTTCTGATCAGGACACTAAAATTGTGGCTGAACCGCAGGTGCAGCAAGTGCAAGAAGTTAAGGATAGTTCTCATCTGGTAAGTTTTGACATTATCTTGACTAGTGGGAGTTTGCAAATATAATTAATTAGGCACTGTGCTGTGAAGTACATTTTTGCTTTTGGTAACTTGTCAAGTTATTTTACAAAATCCATTTGTAGCAAACAGCAATCTTCCCATGCCACTATAACCTTTTTTCCCAGACTTTAGTTATGCCAACTAATACTAAGTTAAATGAAGATGTTACATAATTAATATTGCCAGTAACAGCAGCCAGCAGATCAGTCTTCTTATGGTTTCACCTTCAAATCGTATCAGTTCTGAAAGCATAGCTAGAGGCCAAGAATAGTAGGGGTTAGAATTCAGAAAAATGTTTACTCCAGATCAATGCAATTAGTCTAGATTAAGAAATGTGCTATGATATACACAGTTTACAGCGTGTTCACAATTTGCTGTTGCTGCAAGCTTTTATAATTATGATTGTCTACTTTAAAGAAATGGTTCATTGGTTCTTCTGGGAAAGTTAGTCTCTCCAAAATGACATATAAAAAAAGAAAATGGGAGATTTACAATATCTCATGTCTTTAATACAAGTATTTATTACTATCATTCATTGGGCTAGCAAGATTTCTTTTTCATGTCTATATTAGTAGCAGAGAAGACAGGCACAGTTCATTTGCCAAATCCCAATGGGAAGGAGATATCGAATGAGATATTGTAAATGCAGGATTCCAAAGTTTAATTTTCCTATACAGTGAGATTGTGAAAATGGCTTATACAATGTGATTCTTTTTACCAAATCCCAGTGAAAAAGAACATCTACATGAGCAAAATTACTGTGATAAAATTTCTGTGATGAGCCTTTATATTTAAATAACATAAAGTGTGTATTTTGATCAAACAGAAGGAACAGAGTGTTAATTACATTTCTCTAAGGCATCTTTTTAATTTGAATCTTGCTTCCTTCATCCAGTTTGAAATTTTTTGGAATAAACTTGAATTATACCCCCAGGCATCTAAATTGTTACTAAAGCCATACCAGAGATTATCTAAATTGCTGTTAACAATGGAAAGCATAATTTTCATATCGGTATACTGGTACAAGAATTGCATTTCACTACCACAGAAATTAAAGAGGATTTAAGTTAGTCATGATTAGATTTTCATACTGATTTCAGTAGACTTAAATTTCATAAATATACCCTGAATCATTTTTATGGGCTTCTGAATTGGTGGACATTGTTCATTATTTAAGGTAACTAATTGAATTGTACTATTAATTATATGTTAGCAAATTCAGACATGGTCCAGGTGTTAAGGGCATATGCAAGTTTTAACATTTGGTTCAGAATTTAAAACAAACCAGTCCATTCAAAATATAGGAACATTTCATGTTTTGTTTATTTGTTTATTAAATTTATGTGCTGCCCATCTTGCTGTCCAAAGCAATTCTGCTTGGAATCTACTTGCTCAAACAAATTTGAACATTTTAATGTTCCAGCATAGGAAAATAAAATGTTCAGAATACTTTTAGTTTATTTTTTAAAAATTAAAACACCTTAGCCATTTTTTTAAAGATTGGGTGGTAGAAAGTTCATTTCTTAGAATATTTACCTTATCCATTCTTATGACCCTACAGAAAAACAGTGGAGTAAAGCTCATTTTAAGTTCATATTGTTCCCTTTGGGAAACACATAGAATGGAATTTTTTCTCACAGATTTGTAGAAAAAATCCAGAACATTTCAGGTTCTTTCTTTAAGCTTTAAAAAAATTGTATGGCTTATCCCATACCTGCTTTACATGCAGGCTTTTAAAGTTTTCGGTTCCCTTCTTGAACTGGGTAAAAAAAAAAAAACAGAATGTTTTCTGGCAATATATTTTTGCTTGAAGGACATATATTGTTCTGTGGGTTTCCTTAACATTGGATAGTATAGGTAGACTTCAACTTACAACAGTTCATTTAGTGACTGTTCAAAGTTGTAATGGCACTGAAAAAAGTGACTTATAACCGTTTTAACATTTATGATTGTTGTAGCATCCATGTGGTCACATGATCCAAATTCATATTCTTGGCAACCGATCCATATTTATGACGGTTGTGGTGTGCCAAAAATCATGTGATCACCTTTTGCAACTTGTCAGAAAACTTCTGAAAGCAAAGTCAAAGGGCCACATTTACATAACAGCCATATCACTAACTTAACAACTGCAGCAATTCATTTAACAACTGGGGCAGGAGAGGTTGTAAAATGGGGCACAAATTTCACTTAACAAATGTCTCATGTAACAGAAATTTTGGGCTCAGTTGTGGTTGTAAAGTCAAAGACTACCTGTACAACTGAAATTAAGCTAGTGTATATGTTCTTGCACCATAATGAACTACTCATAGACTTCAGATCAACAGGAAAAAACATTAAGAAAATAAAAGTACCAATGCTTGAAACATGGAAATCTAATTGTCAAGAAATGAAAATTCATGGGTACAGTTTCCTGCCATTCAGGTTATATGTAACAATAAGTAGTTATATGTTTTAGGAATTACTGTAATCTAGCATATCTGGAGGGCCCTAGGCTGATGCAGCACATCTTTTTCCTGTGTGAAAATAATAATTTCTGCAGGCTATAGTAGGAATATAGTTAGGAATAAGTTATGCTTTCTTGCTTTAATTTGCAGGCCACATGATTGTGGTGAAAACTGGATTTCTCCCCCCCCCCCAACCAGTAAAGGTTTATTTAAATACATTTAGCACAAAATAGATTGAACTCGGTGTTACTTTCCTGTTAGTTAATTCTGTATCGTATTAAAATAACGTGCTTATACAATGCATATATCAGTGGCTTCAGAATTTAGCAAGTATGCCTTTGGCTTTTTGACAACATTCTTGTAAGGAGAAACTGCTGAAGTTCCTAACTTACTCCTTCCTCTCATAGAACACAGTGGAATCCCCCAAATAGTTAAGGGGTAAAATTCTCGATGCAAAATGTCTTGCATGTATAATATACTAAGGCATTTCTCCGAAACTGAGCTTAATGTTGAGTGGCAATAGCACATGAGCCCCCTGCACTGTTTAAACAGTACTATTTTTGGCATCTGGGTGTTGGCTTGTCTCCCCAGCACTTTTAAAGTGAAGTGGTTGTATGCAGAAAAGAGTTTACAGCTCTGGGACTTGCAAAGGAGAACTTAAAATGGGCTGCTGTTTCGCTAAAGAACCAAAAAACAACCATAATGAGAAAATGAGCCTGCTGCAGAAAAGTATAGAAGAGGAAACCTCTGAAAATAGGATAAGTAAAACTTTAACTTCAGTTTTAGAGGCTAAGGAAAAAATGGAATTGCACGTAATTCAAGAGGCAGGTTCTCTAGAACCTACCATTTATAATGACTATACAGAATTAATTAAGCATCCTTCAGCCCATCGTGTGTGGTTTGCTGAAAACATTTCTAGTAGGCAATTTAAGCCTCATTGGTTTAATACAGAAAGAGGTTTGAATAAGTACGATCCTTTACCAGAAACTGAATTAACAGACGGGATTAATGATAAAAAGCTAACAAAAAAAAGCAGTCATAATAATCAGTTTGTAAATAATGTAGGCAGCCATCATGTTAATAGTAATAGTGAAAGTGAATTGATTCTCTTTGAAAAGCAGTGGCATTCATTTGAAAATACTTCTGCTTTGTGTGTGCCAATGGCTTTAAATCAAGAAGCTCTAAATACTTATGGTGTAAGGAGCAAGAGTTTCATGCCACAAGCTGAAATGGAGACTATTGAAGATAATGATGCAGTTTCAAGTAGAATGGATAAGGAAATAGCAGCTTTGACAAACTCTCTATGTTTTGACATAGATAGACATCGCAGGAATGCTAACGATGAATTCTATAGTATTTGTATAATTGACGATGATAAGAGAAATGAAGAAAGGCAAGCAATCACTAATGAAGAGTCCATTACCATTGTACAACCAGCCATTATTCAGGAAGACTGCCGTTTAGCATGCCCAGTAGAAGAGAGGGAAGAACTCTTAGTTCAGGAAGCAGGGCTTGTGCCAGTTAATATCAGCCTTCTGAAAGATGCTAATCTGATGAACAATAACGCAGTGCAAGAAGGTGAAAAGAAAAAAGACCCTCCCCTTGTCTTGGTTAGTGAGGGCTATAGGTTAAATACTGAAAGCATAGCAACATGCAGTGTAGAGGCACAAGCACATGTTAAAGAAGGTCCTCAAAATAGAACTTGGAAAATGGATATGCTTAATAGTAGGATCACTTTGAATGAATCAGATTGTGAACACAATTCTTCAACGCCTATGCTTGTGGAGAAAGGCATAGACATGAATTCTTTGCAATTCAGAAAGTCAGCATATGTATGCCATTCCAGCCTGGATGATGGCAGGAGTAGTAATACAACTATTGATTCAGTTTTTGTAAGACAAACCAATATAGAAATTGTACGGCAAGGAAATAGGCAAAAATTAGAAAACAAACAAAAGTGTTTTAGGAATGTGAATGAATTTCAGACAATTTCTGATTGCAGTGATAAGGAAATATCAGATATTTCTGAACAGAATACTTCAGAGAATCTCTTGAAATATGATACAGTTTCCCATCAAGAAGCTTCATGCAGTCCTGAAAACCTGACTAAAAATGCTATCATCATGCTTTCAGCATTAAATGATTTAGTTTCTGGAGCAGAACAAACACACGTACCAGAGTTTAGCAATAATGAAGATTGCAACTCTATAAGAACTGCTCAGCAATTCCAATCTCAGATAAATAGTATACCTTCAGAAAACTCTGGTTTGAAAAGAGTTCTGCTGGGGAATAAGGAGACTACAGCTTTTTCAGATCTATTCAACATAAATATTGAAGGTAAGAACATTGAAAAAGAAAATTGCTTGCAAGATCAAACCCAGCAAGATTTCTTAAAAAGCAGCAGTAAAACACATGAATATTCCAGTGCGCTTAATGAAGGCAGACATTGCTCCATCTCTTTGGCATGTTCTGAATCAAATGAGTTGGATTTGGACAGGAAACAGTCAAAGGCATGGAGCAAATATACATTCTATAGGCCTGAAGATCAAATAAACGTAGTCCCTGCAGAAAACCTTATAAATGGAGTCCATGAGACACTATTTAATGAAGTGGAATCTAAAGATTCCAATATTAGTTTTAGTTGCATATTAAATACCAGTAATAATTCACCAGAGATGCATAGTGTATCTCCAGAAATACAAGAAGCACAAGAAATGCTTGCAAATCTGAAAGCTCCTAAAAATCTGCAGACTTGCCTATCTAACAGCCAAAGTGAAACCATGAGGTTTCCTACATCGGATTTAATAGCAGAAATAGAATACAAAGAAACATCTAGCAGTTTAAATGAAAAACATTCAGAAGTTTATAAAAATAGCTCTTCACTTGAACAAAGTAAAACGGCAATTATATGTCCACATGATCACTTGATTTCTAGATTTTCTGTTCATTATGAAAATTTATTAAAAGAAAACGCAGAAAATTCTACTTTTGAAGACAACCATGATGAATTAAAAACCAAGATAGAAAGTTCTTCTTCTAAAGTACGACCTAAAGGCAATGTGAGCTGTGGTTTGGAAACTTATGAAGATGCAGGTATGAGTTTTATTGACCCTGGACAAAAAGATAAGTATGCTGCTATTCCTTCCTATGAAATACTTCTTTTCTCTGATAATGAGCAAGAATCTGAACAGGACAATTCAAACAACGTTTTAGATCTGATGGAAGATATATTGAAGGACTCTGATCATGTGCAAAAACTACATCTAAGAGATTCAGAAGATGATGATGGGTATCCGGTTTGTGAGTCTGCCGAAATAAATAGATTGTTTTCAGCCACTGATTTTACATGTGGTCAGGAATGTATGAGCTATCTATGGATTGATTCTTTTAACAAAACTGAAAATGCATGTCTGTCAGCTGGCACAATGCAAAACCAAGGTGGAGAGCTAAGAGTTTCTCCTTTTCATATGGGAAAATATCCTTATCATTTGTTAATGAAGGAAAAGAGTGCTATTTGGGAATGGCAAGAGAGAGATGAAGAACGTGTAAGTAATTGTAATTTCATTCATGAACTACCTTAGAAAACCCAAGAGATAGTCCTCAACTTACAACAGTTCATTTAGTGACCATTTGAAGTTACAATGGCACTTGAAAAAAGTGTCTTATGACCATTTTTCATACTTAAAACCATTGCAGCTTCCCCACAGTCACTGGATCAAAATTTAGACGCTTAATAATCGATTCATATTTATGACGGTTGCAGTATCCTGGGGTCACGTGATCCACCTTTTGCAAAATTCTGACAAGCAAAGTCAATGGGGAAGCCAGATTCACTTAACAACCAAGTTACTAACTTAACACCTGCAGTGATTCACTTAATAACTGTAGCAAGAAAGGTTGCAAAATTCACTTAATATATGTGTCACTTAGCAACAGAAATTTTGGATTCCATTATGGTCATAAGTCAAAGACAACCTGTACATAGTTTAACCCTTAACTTGAAGATTTTAATTTGACAAAAGTTTACGTAAAGGTCCTTTGGCTTGGATCTAGAGGTGCCTATTTGCTTATTGTATATTACTGACGCGTTCCTGCAAAAATGTTATTGAGTTCTTGTAATGTTGCAGTTTCCCCATGACCTGCCCCATTCTGTGAGAACATAGAGGCTGCAGTCGGCCCTATTAAAAGACTAAAGTTGTTCTCCTGTTTTGTAGAATCAGTTCACTATTGTAAAGTTTTCTAACCTTCTCCCAAGGTTTAAGCCATGAACACCACTCCAACACCATTACCACCACCACAATAGGGAATTGGACAGGAAACGAGATTCTAACTGAGACACTCAGAGAAACACAATGTAATAATAATTAAATAAATAAATAATTGATTATAATAGTATAATTTGACAGAATAGCATGTATTTTATAATTCTGCAAAATATACAGAAAAGTATGGTGTATATAATGCCAAATGTAGAAGTAGCACCTAGCCACCTTGTTGAAATACAAGAAGAGTGAGAAAATTCTTAGTTCATTGGACGATCTGGTTTTGTCTTTTTAAAAAAGATACAAGTTTTTTTGTTAACAATATTAATGTACTCTCATTTTTCCTGACTGTCTTAAGATTTAGATGCAGGAATACCAAATCAAGAACACATTAATATTGCCTAAACTGGATTTGTAACTAAACATGTTTTAATATGACATTTGAATATTGTCATTGTTTAAAAAGGATCAGGCACTGATTTATTAATTCTGAGGGACTGAATTTTGTAGTATTAATTGTTGGTAGAGCTAATCAATTATCTTCATAAAATATGCTGCATGTGTCTTATGCATCCTTTTGCCTTTATTTGGAAAGAAGTAGTAATAATTTAGAAATACTAATAATTTAAATGTAGTGTATTATTCTTTTTAAAAATGTTCCTCTTTTACAGCCAGTGCAATTAAAACTAATTCCTTAAGGGAATTATTTAATTAAAAGGCCCATTTTTATGATAAATGTTTAAATAGCTTTATTATTTTGAATCACTATAGCTAAATTGTAAGATAATAGGTTAACATGGAAAACTATAAACGTAAAGGATTTCAACAGTTCTAGCATAAATTTTGCTTGAGGCTTTTAACCATGCATATTATAAATTGTTGATTAAATTGTCATTGTCTTGACTTGGACTTACAAACTACATAACTACTTAGGATTATATGATTCAAACATTTTCCTGAGTTGTTTAACCATAGTTATGCAACATAATGGTTGGGTTCACATATTAAATACGTTAAAAACAGACAATAGTGTATTCATATTTAAATCATCTGTTTTCACTGGTTAGGTGGCTCTAAAATCGCAATCATCTGTATCTCTATAAAACAATGGTTTAACTTTAAACGTTTACCATGAGAATACAGTGTTGCGTTTGATTTTTCTATTGATTATGCTTTTTGTATGGCTCCCTTGTTCTCTGCTGCCTTTATTATGAGTTGATGAAGATATTGGCCCTAATCTTACAATGTTTTCAAAGACTTAGATCTACTTTCAGATTAACAGATAATCAGAGTTGGAAGGGACCTTGTAGGTCATCTAGTTTAGTTTAGTTTGTTGGGATTTCTATGCCGCCCTATCTCCCGAAGGACTCAGGGCGGCTCACAACAATAAAAACAGAAATACAAAATTTAAAAACTATTAACTCGAAGAACCCCAGTTGTAAACTTTAAAACATTAAAAGCCAACGAACAGATTAAAACAATTAAAATCCCCTTCAGTCCAGGTTGGCTGATCGAAAAAGCCAAGTCTTCAGGTCACGACAGAAAGATCGAAGGTCAGGAGCCACCCGAAGCTCCACGGGTAGTTGGTTCCAGAGGGCGGGCGCACCCACAGAAAAGGCTCTCCCCCTAGTCCAACCCTCCGCCCAAGCGGGAGACTGTATACCATTTCTGACAAATGGCAGTCCAATCTCTTCTTGAAAGTCTCAAGTCATGATGCCACAACTTCCGAGGGCAAGCCATTCCATTGGTTGATTGTTCTCACTGTCAGAAACCTTATTTCCAGGTTAAATCTCTCCTTGTTCAGTTTCCATCCATTATTTCTTGTCTGGCCTACAGGCGCTTTAGAAAATAGCTTGACCCCTTCCTCTCTGTGGCAGCCCCTCAAATATTGGAAGACTGCTATCATGTCTCCCCTGGTCCTTCTCTTTCTTGTCATAAATAAGAATTGTTATTGCTTTTTCTTGTTCCTTCAAAGTTTGTTCGAATGTGATGATACAGAGAATGTTATGGGAATAAATTGTGCAAAGGGACTGTAGATAAGGGCGAAGTTGGTGGAAATTCATCCCTTTATGTGATATTGGAACAAATTTAAGTTAGTCAATAGAGATAAATAGCATTGTTCATAATAAAGAAATGTAAACATGAGATGCTTATGATTTAGATTTAAGAAGCAAAGTGAATTCAGCTAAACACCTTCATTCAGGATCTTTATAGGAAGTCTGTTTTTAAAAAGAGTGTTTCTTTCATCTTGTGTAGTACCTATATATGCAACTCTTAACAGTAATTTATTTTTAATGAGATAAATGCTGCTGTGTGTATATCTCTATATGTGTATTTATGCAGTTAATGAACATAGGTGTTCTGAGTATGCGTTATGTTTTACAGGAGCCAGCCAAGGTTTCAGAATTAAATCCTAATGCAAAAGTGTGGGGGAATCACATGGTACACGTGGAAGCAAGTGGTACTGAAAGGGGTGTGAGCAAATCCTGGGAAGAAGTAACAGATCATCCACCAGATTCCTGTAAAGAAGGTACAAGAAATCTGTTTTGAAATACCACATTATTAATAATAACTAAAGCTAACTATTTACATTTACACAATGTTTTCCTTGTACAAACAGTTTTCCTTCAATTAACAAGATTCTTCGTACTCCTCCCAGTCCACATTTTCTTCTCTGTTTTTATTATAATCTTAACGAAACCAGCATTTACTAAACAATACGCTCCTCTTAGCTAATCTCTTCTTTTCTCCCTCCCACCCCGCATCCTAATCCAGAGGATATACGCTGTTCTAGTTGTTCAGTTTAAAAAATAATTACTTAAAAATTAATTAATCCACCCTTAAAACACATTAGAGACACCAAATAATGGCTTAGCTTGAGGAAATAAGAATATTTTTTTGCCAACAGCAGTCATGTGTACACAAGTAAGAAATCATTGCATATTTCTTGCAGGGTTCATTGAGAGAAACTTAACCGCAAATAACAGCAAACCCTTCCAGGAGTTAGTCAGAGTATGAAACCTTTGGTGTCTAAGTCACAACAAATGAAGTATATTTTTGTGACTCTTAACAGTTTTCTCCACAGCATTAGAGGCCAATGGTGATGGTGACAAAAAACACCAGAATGAATCGTTAAAAGGACATCAAGAACCATCACTATCTGTTCCATTATCAAATCAAACAGATATGAACCCTTTGGCTCTAGATCATGCAGAGTACAAAACAGTACATGAAAACACTGAGTCAGGTATGAAAAAGGTCCTTGCTCATTCTTAAAGCTGTAAGAGTTTCTATAAGAGTTTACAGAACGATCTTCAGGAAATTTTCACTTTTTAGTTACTGAAGAAACATACCTGAGCAGGACTGAATTGTAAGCATCGTTATAGATGTGCCTATATGAACAATATCTGTGACTATTAAATCCATAACAGTAGGAAGTGCAGAGTAATAACTTAATCAGCACACCTGTGTATTGCGACTCATCTAATTAGAATTGCTGCTTGCCTTGTTAGGTTTGTCCTGCTTACACACATACTAAAATAATTTGCTTCCTGTCACCTTCCATTTTAATATCAAGCTGAGTGCACAACTAGAATATTTTTAAAAATGTTAACATTCCACACACTCTTTCAACTTAACACAGAGCCACACAGAGTCAAGAAAGGTTTTGCCTTACAGACAACGTTGGGAGTTTGGATTTCTGATAGTAAATATAAATGGAGATTATGGATCTACATATTGTGTTATACTATTAATTTCAGTTCTACAGTGAATTAATACCTCCAACAGACTTATGCACTTCAAAAATCCAGTTCAAAGAAAAGTTGAACTGGGTGGTCTTGTCATGGCCCAAAGACCAAGAAAGACCCAGAGTGTCTTCTAAGCAGTTTCCTTTATTGTTTCTCATCCACAGACAGAGATCTTGCTAAACTAAAGGAAACTCCTTGCATCCTTATAAGATACACTTTGAAGATTTTTAGGGAGGAGCTGTCTTCCCCTTTTTCCTCCCAACCAAACTATCTAAAATTTGTTGTCCCTTATTCCTCTGGAAAGCATTCTCTGTCTCCTGGTAAACCAGATTACATTCACCCCAGTTCTATATAGCCATCCCAGAGTCAATTTGGAAAAGGAAATGGGTGGCATATACATTTAATAAATATTATGCAGAGTTTCTTTAAATTTTAAATTTTGCATTTGATGGTCATAGGAAAAACATATTATGTAAGACATTGGTATATTCTCATTCCTCCACCAACATCTGCATATTATCTGGCCTCTCTTTAGGCACAGTGAAGATGAGGAAGAAAATAAACACAATTTTATTATAACCATTGAGCAAATGTAGCCCATGCTGTTATCTTAACTCTTATACATTATTTGGAAAATAGTTTTTGTATGCTGAAACCACTGCCTGAAGGAGAGGAGGTCCTGATTTTGGGGTGGGGGGTGGATTGTTAAAAGTCATACCACCTTAGAATTCATTTGGGGAAGGAAACATTTGAGGTCAAAGCCTTAAGTCTGTATCTGCTATTTCCCAAGGGAAGGCAGACAATCTGGTGTGATGCTTGTAAACCGGTGATCAACAATAAAGAAACCTATTTATTTATTTATTTATTTTTGGGACTTGTATGCCGCCCCATCTCTGAAGACTCGGGGCGGTTCACAGCTAAAACAATAAATACAACAACAGTGAATTAAGAAAAGATTAAACTAAACAAGCCCAAAAAGACAATTAAATACTAAAAATAAAACCACCCCCACCCAAAAGAGTCACAGCCCGGATTGGTCGAACAACCCGGTCTTCAAATCATGGCAGAAGGTGCGGAGGTCAGGGGCCAGGCGGAGCCCCAAGGGGAGTTGGTTCCAGAGGTCAGGGGCCGCAACAGAGTAGGCTCGTCATCAGGGGACTGCCAGCTGGCATTGGCCCGCCGACGGGACCCCAAGGAGTCCTTGCCTATGTGCACGCACAGGGCAGTTGGCATTCGATGTTGGCAGGAGTCTCTCCCTTAAATATTGAGGACCCATGTCATGCAGGACTTTGTATGTTAAAACTAGAACCTTGAATCTCACCCAGAGCACAACCGGCAACCAATGCAGGCAGCGCAGGAGGGGGGTAACATGGGAGAATCAGGAAACTCCCATCACCACCCGCGCCGCCGCATTTTGCACCAGCTGCAATCTCCGGATGGTATGCAAGGGCAGTCCTAAGTAGAGGGCATTGCAGTAGTCGAGTCTAGGGGTTTCAAGGGCATGAGTGACTGTACGCAGGGCATCTCGGTCCAGAAAAGGGCGTATTTGGCGAACAAGGTGGAGCTGGGCAAAGGCCCCCCTGGCGATGGCCCCCACCTGCTCCTCCAACCGGAGCCGTACGTCCAGGAGGACCCCCAGATTCCGCGCCCTATCCACAGGGGGCAACACCGCTCCCCCTATGGGCAAAGATGGATAATCCTGACTGGGCGGAGATGCCGGTATGCACAGCCACTCAGTCTGGGCCGGGTTGAGTCGAAGCATGTTCCCGCTCATCCAAATCCGTACCGCATCCAAGCACTGGGTCATCAGAGAGAGGGCATCGCTGACTTGGTTCGGGGTAGAGATGTACAGCTGGGTGTCATCTGCGTACTGATGGAATCTCACCCCGAAACCACGGATGATCTCACCCAGCGGCTTCATATAGATGTTAAATAGCAGGGGGGAGAGAACCGACCCCTGAGGGACCCCACAAGAGAGCACCCTTGGGGTCGAATGCTGCCCCCCGCCAATACCGATTGCGACCGCCCCGAGAGGTAGGAGGTGAAACCCGAAGCACGGTGACCCCCACTCCCAACCCCTCGAGGCGTCGCAAAAGGATACCATGATCGATGGTATCAAAAGCCGCTGAGAGGTCTAATAGGACCTGGACAGAGGAAAAACCCCTGTCCCGGGCCTCCAGAGATCATCCATCAGCGTGACCAATGCTGTCTCTGTGCTGAAACCAGGTCGGAAGCCCGATTGATACGGATCCAGGTAGTCCGCTTCATCCAGGAAAAGTGGAAACTGCCGAGCCACCACACTCTCAACAACCTTCGCCAAAAGCGAAGGTTGAGACTGGACGAAAGTTGTCTAACACGGTCGGGTCCAGGGCAGGCTTCTTCAGGAGGGGTCTCACCACCGCCTCCTTCAAGGCGGGGGGAAAAACCCCCTACCTTAATGAAGCGTGACCACTGCCCGAGCAACCTGCAGGTGACCTTCCTGGCGGCATAAGCCAACCAGGAGGGACACGGGTCCAACAAACATGTGGTGGAACTCAGCCGCCGCATAGTCCTGTCCACTTCATCCACGGAAACAGGATCGAACTCGTCCCAAATCACACTGGCCAGACTGCCTGTATCCCGTTCCTCAGACCACTGCAAATCAGAGGCCAACCCGCTCCGAATTCGAGCGATCTTATCCGACAGATATTGACCAAACTCCTCAGCCCTTTCCCGCAATGGGTCCGCCCCCCCTCCAGACGAAGGAGAGAGCGGGTAGCCCGAAACAGGGCAGCTGGGCGGTTATCTGCGGACGCTATGAGGGCGGAGAGATAAGACCTTCTCGCCGCTCTCATAGCTCCCAGGTAAGTCTGAATATGGGCTCTTAGCTGAGCTCGATCGGATTGGGAGCTGGTGGACCTCCATCTGCTCTCTAAGCCCCTCCGATGGTATTTCATCTCCCGGAGCTCCTCTGAATACCAAGGAGCCATCCGGGATCCACGGCAAGTGAGGGGTCGCATGGGGACAACCCTGTCGAGGGCCTCCGACGTGGCCTGTTGCCAAGCAGACATCAGATCCTCGACAGAGCTGTGGGCAAGGGGAGAGGGAAGAAACCCCAGTTCCGCCTGGAACCTCTCCGGGTCCATAAGGCGCCTGGGGCGGAACCATCTAGGTGGCTCCTCATCCCAGCAGTGGGGGGCGGCCTGTTGGAAGACCAGCCGTAGGAGATAGTGATCAGACCATGGAACAGGCAATGCCGTAAAAGTGGCTTGCCCTCTGTCACTACGCCACTGCTCAGAGACAAAAACTAGGTCAAGAGTGTTCCCCCCTCATGAGTGGGGCCCAGAATTAATTGGGTCAGGCCCATGGCTTCCACAGAAACCATGAATTCCTGGGCCAATCCCGACGTTCCCCCCAGGGAGGGCAAATTGAAGTCTCCCAGGACTATAAGGTCCGGGAACTCCACCGCCACCCCCGAGAGGACGTCAAGGAACCCAGGCAGGGCTGCTGTCACACAGCTGGGAGAAAGGTATGCGAGCAGCAGGCCCACCCGACCATTGGGCCCCCACCTCAGGAAGAGGGTCTCCCACCTATCTCTGGAACAGTGACCTCCCTTGGAAACAGGGTCTCCCGGATAATCACAGCCACCCCACCACTGCTTCCCTGGGCCCATGGCCGATGTACAGCCCGGAAACCTGGAGGGCATAAATCAACCAGAGGGACACCACCCTCTGGGCCCAACCAGGTCTTGGTAATACAAGCCAGGTCTGCAGCCGCCTCCTCAATGATCTCACGGAGGAGGGTGGACTTATTAGCCACAGACCTGGCATTAAAATACACCAGCCTGAGCCCAGGGGTCCCAGTACCCATGCCCCCTAGGGAGGAGGCCATAGGGTCGGAGCGAGCAACCGCACAAAGATGGTGGGTGCGCGCTCCCAGCACATGATATGGCCCTATGCCTCAATATCTCCTGCCAACCCCAACCACCCTGGGAATCGCAGTCCCCACCTCAAACCCCGGAGCCCCGCCGGACCCCAACCCCCGCCCTCCCCGCCATGAACCGGGCTGCAAAAAGACCCATTTACCTCCCTCCCTAACCGCTTAAGACGACCAATTAAAAATTTTAAAAGTTTCCCCTTCCTATCAAATTTAAAATTTAGCCCCTTAGACGCGACATGCCACCTCTCGGGATCCCAGGATCCGTCATTAAGGTAAGCTCTTGATAGCATAGGGGGACACTTCACAGACAGGGGAGCCGTCTGGAGGGCCCATAACTCTAGCAGGGAGTAGGCAGGCATGACAAATAAATCTTAAGGCTGATCGATACAGGAGGTAGTTGATTAGGTGGAAAAATTGCAAAGATGGTAATACAATACAAAGGGACAGGCAATAATAATGGTCAGGAAACAGTCCACGATCAGCAGCTCTCTCACAGCAGCCGACGGTCAGAGTCGAAATAGACCAGTCACTGCTCTTCCACCACAGTGACATGTGGCAAAGGTCCTGAGCAGCCCTCTGCCCTCTCACTGCAGGGGGGTTAAGTCCTCCCATTGCCCTCTCACTGCAATGTGGAGCAGCCAAGTCCCAGAGAGAGGAGGCAAGATACAAGTCCGGGTGGGTGGTATAGGTGAACCGGGCATCTTCAACAGTGCCAAACAAGTCCAAGGTGATATAAACAGGCAAGGAAACAGTGGTCAAAAATGGAACACCCAAACACCATAGGGCAGCCAGGTCCATAGGAGTCCAGGAAAGGTACAGCATTTGCATACCGGCCATGACCACGGGTCTAGAGCCAAGGCGCCCTCCCTTCTTGGGAGGGGGGTCTCCGCCAAGACTCAACCCACAACTCCGTCCGGGGTAGAGCCGGCTTACCCGGCCAGGGCCATGATCGCGAACACCTTCCTTCCGGGCCCTCCAGACCTGCAGGCCTCTGTCCCTCCCCGTAGATCTGTTCCTCCCAGAGCTATTCAGCTTGCTTGCACCTGGCATTTCTCAATGCTTATATAAATTTATTTTAAACTTATTTTGGAAGAGTGATGTTCATACCAATATGCGTAATTTTCATTTGATGGCGTTACTTTTGAACCTTCTGATTTGTTCACAAACCATGGAATGTGATTAATTGGAAGTGTGCCTAACTCTGACATTCCCTTGGTGCAGTTCTTCCTCATCACTGAGACCTATTGAATTGGCAGAATTACTCCTTTAGCTTGGTTTTAACTGTATTCTTGTATATTTATTTTCTGCATAGAGGAACTGGGAAAAATGAATAAATAAACATGCCCAATGACTTTGCATAAACTGGAGGTCTGTATAAAAGGAATGTAAATAAATGATCTTAACAGTGAGTAATATTAACAAAATGCTTGTAGTTTGAGTTCTCATACCACAAGCATTTGCTCCACTGAAGGTTTTCGCATTCTATAAGCTGCAACTATTCAAAGTAAGTATTAATCATTTTTGTAAGTCATGTCAGTTGCAAAACAGACCACCCATGTGATCAACTCTATTATAGAACCTTTTTTTTTTGCAGCCATCAAAACTTTGGAACTGGGTCATAAATACATCTCAGGAGGTCCACCATAACATCAAATGGTCACTCAGTGATTAGTCATAAGCCAAGGACTACCTGTAGTGTCAAATAATATGCACAATACTAGCTATGTTGCTTTAAAATCGTAATGTTTTTGTTAACCACTAGAAATAGTTAAATAGTTAAAACAAATACTTTTTTCAATCATGTCAAATTTGTGCAAATTTCACATGCTGTTGCTACAATAATGTTATATATACCGTGTACTAAAAGATCCAAAACAGTGATAGCTGAGCATTGGAGGCCCTTGATTGTTTTCAGATACATAACACCAGTCTTAATCCAAAAAGTCACTTATTTTTAATGTGGAAGCCATTTCTTATAACTTGCTAATTTGGAAAGAAGTAGTGAATAGATTGTTAAATATATTAAATATATTTTTAATATATTAAATATATTAAATATATTTTTGTTCATTGACTGTTCAGTATAGTAATTCTCTTTTATCAAATATTTCTAAAATTATGGGATGGTTTCACCCTTCTAAATGTAGTTTAACACCATTGACATGCTTACTTATTTCATCTGTTTAGAATCAGATAGCTTATCTCAAAAACCTGAACCACTTTAGATCTGGTTAATGCTTAGATAGGAATTTCCTGGCAAGTCTGAGTAGGAAGTTTAAAAAGAAGAAAAAAAGAAACATATGGTAAACAATTTCTATACTGATTATAAAAAAAACCTGTATGGATTTAATGTGAATACCACATGCCATAGTGGTAGACTATCTTGGCTAGTATTTTTCAACTATAGCAACTTAAGATGGGTAAACTTCATCTCCCAGAATTCCAGTCATTATATACTGACTAGAGAATTCTGGGAGTTGAAGTCCATCCAAGATAAAATTGCCAAGATTGAAAAATCCTGATCTAGCCACATCACTTGCTACTTTTATAAAGAATTATGTACCATTTTTTCCCTTCATTTCTTGTTTTCAACTCTAGGAGGTAAAGAAGATCTTCGGCCAGAAGGTCAAGAACATTTACGAGAAGCGCTTCAAAAAACACTGGAGTTCTGCTTATCAAGGTAAGCGTATAATGGATGTAATATAGTCAAGCCTCATGCTATTGCTAATAAGAGGACAGATTAAATGTTAATTAGGGTGGCATAGCCAATATAATTAATTATGAATGCCATAACAATATGTTAGTCTCTGGACTGCATAGAAATTCATGATCAGGCAGGGATGTATTTATATGTTAATTTTATAGCTTGAAATTCAGAAAGGTTGGGAAGGAATGAAAATATAATCGTGAAGATTTTATTTTCCTTAATTGTCCATTTTCTTATCTTGATTTCTACAACTGAAACACAAAAGATAAAAGCCAGTTTTACAAGTTGCTGGCCATTTGCTAGATGTTCCAGGACTCTCTATTACAGGAAGGTTTGTTATAGCTATGCTGGCTGGAGAATTCTGGGAGTTGGAGTCCACAAGTCTTAAAGTTGCCAAGTTTGGGGACACCTGCTTTAGAGGAATTAATTATTGAGAACAGATGCAAGTCAATTGTATGCTATCCTCTGCACTAAAAAGAAATGTTTCGATACTGGTACCTTGTTTTGTTTATCATTAAATGTAAGGTGCCAGACACTTAGAAATCTTGTATAGAGTGAATTATATAGTAGTAATTTTTCAAGACTCCCCACAAAATCTGATTACTCTTTAGTCTTTAATATAAAGCTGTAGCTTTAAACAAAATTTAATGAAGCCACATGCTGCCTTCATGACTGGCTAGAAGTTTGGTATATCTTGTATTATTCTGTCTACCTGGATACTGTTTTGTAAAAGCATCTGAAAATGGGCTATTTTTGGCTTTCTGTGTCAATGTCAGGACATGATAATCTAAGAGGCTAGAACATCAAGTTTGGCTATAATTGTGTAATTTTGCAAGAAATGAGGTGCTTTAAAGTTAAAAGGCATGATTGTATCTTAATATTTAGGAATAATATTAAAGGCCAATGCAACCATTGCAGCACTCTGGTAGAATTGCATGAAGAGTTAAATTTTATATTAATTTTTTTTCTTCTACAGAGAGAATCTTGCCAGTGACATGTACCTTATATCTCAGATGGACAGTGATCAGTATGTGCCAATAATAACAGTAGCTAATCTTGATCACGTCAAAAAGTTGAGCACCAATATGGATTTGATTGTTGAAGTGCTGCGATGTAAGTAACGGCAAATCATGAATTATTTTTGCACCATTCTTTAGAATAAAACGACTTAGTTGAGATAGGCAAAGTTGAAACTCATTTTTATTCCCTTAAGAAGCAATGTATCTTAAAATGAGAACACTTTTTTTTGTAGTAAGAGAGCTTTATACAATACTAAGTTCTTTTATCTTAATCAGAATTACATCTCTTTTTATACAGGCAGTCCTTGACTTAGAGCCAAAATCAGGACTGGAAGATTTATTGTTAAACAGTACAGGCATTAAAGGGGGTATCATGTGGCCACACCTGAGTTTATGACCCAGTCATTAAACAAATCACCATAGCCATTAAGTGAAACATAACATGATTGCAATTTGAGACCTTCCTTTCTATCTTCCTATTAACTTTGCTTTTTGGAAGCTGGCTAGGAAGAATTAGTGATTACGTGACCCCAGGATTCTGCAGTCATCACAAAGCCAAGCTCATGTGACATAAGTGTGAGGATCAATCATAAGTCATTTATTTCAGTGCCATAACTTCAAACAGTTGCTAAATGAATGATCATAAGTCAAGAACTACCTGTATTTATTCACTAGCTCTGAGTCAGGTTTCAGGAATGTAAATGTGCCTGCTGGCTTCTTCTAGTGAACTATGAGTTTGCAAACAGCTATCCTGAATTATGCCAGTTTTCCTAAATACAGCGTGCATTGAGTGCCTTACTTTAAGCTTATTTGCACTCTCAAGAATATCTGTTGGAGTTAGAAAGCCTTTAAGGACTCAGAAACAGGATAAAATGACTTCCTTTCTAAAATGACTCTCCCAGCACCTCTTAACATCAAACACATATTTTGCTGAGAATGCATGGTTGAAACCAAAGACAGCATAGCTTCTTTAGGTTTCCTCAGCCCCATCGCAAGCCCCTTTTCTACATTGAATTAGAACAGCTGTGTGTTGCTGTTTAAAGTTTAGACATGGTAGATAGAGCAGTGAAGGTAATTTCTACCTTAAGTACTGGGTGTGTTTGATGGTATAGTGTCAGGCAAGCCAGTAGCATGAAAAGTTAAATATATCTATCTTCCTTCTCCAGAAGCCCTCTAGCCTACCTTGTTATTAGATGATGGCAGAAGTAACTACAGTCTTCCAAAGAGATGTCTTTCTCCCATATTCTCTCACTTAACCCAAGTGTGTCACAGAGCCTCCCAACCTATAGTCAACAAGTAAAACTTTCAGTAGCAAAAGAAATAAAAATATGTTGCTCAATTCACAACATCATCTTAAGGAATCTCCTATAAAATGTTTCAAAGGAGAATTTCAGTTTGAGGCAGATCTCAGGAGATAAGACATTTATGAACAATGTAAGGCACTATTGGACAGAGATCTCAACGTTCATTAAACATAGGATACCTGAGCTTCCATAGTATGAAATATGTATCAGAACCAATAAAGTTCTGCTTTGTCCACAGGAAATAAAGAATAACCTTAGCTCACCGCTAAATAGACATTTATCTTTGTTGCCCAAGTAACATGCCTTTTGAATTGTGTGGGGTTTTTAGCTGTGTTTGCTTTTTGGTTTTCTGGAAAGTCCAAATTTAATTTGGAGCTAAAGAAGGTTTCTCCTTCTATCCTGATTCTGATGTGCTTTCTTGCATTTATTACTGATCACTTTGTACTTTATAGGAAAACAAAGAACCGTTATACTCCTCAATCATTTTTCAGTTAGATTGAAAACAGATTTAGGTTCTGAATTTGTCTGGAAAGGGTTATAACAGGAGGAAATTATAAATTTTAATTTATTCCCCTGTTAAATTTTTATTTTTAATAACAATTAAGCGAATGCAATTATAGGTTAATAATGAGTGGTCCTCAACCTTTGGTCTGCAAACCCTTGAGGGGGGAGTTGATATCATCAGATGGGGGTCTGTGAAGGCTTGAAGAAATATTATGATTTAAATAGGGGGTCTCCAACCTTGGCAACTTTAAGTCCTGGTGGACTTTAACTCCCAGAATTCCCCAGCCAGCAAAGGGAATTCTGGGAGTTGAAGTCCTTCAAGGCTTAAAGTTGCCAAGGTTGGAGACCCCTGATTTAAATGTTGATTTAAGTCTTGGGGGTCCGTGGCCATAAAAAGTATTTAAAGGGGATCCATGATGAAGAAAAGGTTGAGAATCATTGATAGATATTAAAAGTAGTAAATACAAGATAGAATTCTACCTGTTGATTCCAAAGCAATAACATTGGGGTTTTTTTTCCAGCATTACCTTTAGTCCAGGTAGATGAAAAAGGTGAAAAAGTCAGACCAAATCAAAATCGCTGTATTGTAATTTTGCGTGAAGTACCTGAATCCACTCCAATTGAAGTAAGTATATTATTTCATCAACTGAGTTTTTAAGAGTCTTATTTTTTAAATTTATAAAGATAGTAAAACACTAATAAGAGAGAAGATACCTGCAGCATTAGTTTTACTATTTAATGGCCTGTCTTGAAATTAAGCAGAACTATATTAGTTCCTGGATACTCTTTATAGTAATATGGCTTCAGTTAAGGCTGAATCAGTCTTTGGCTGTAGTTCTCAATGAACCCTTCTTCTCTGCAGCCCTGACAAGCTATCATTCCATCCATCTCATTTATTTATTGTAGGAGGTTCAAGCACTCTTTAAAGGCGAGAATCTGCCTAAATTCATCAACTGTGAATTTGCCTATAATGACAACTGGTTTATTACATTTGAGTCTGAAGCGGATGCACAACAGGTAAGTTATCTTTTTTGTGTATGGGTATGTGTGCACTTCTGCATGCATTATGTTGAATTGCCTATGTCAGAGACTGGATCATCTTCTTTTAATAACCCCATAATCCCTTGCGTGGTGGAGTCTGGGCAACTGAATGGAGCTGAGTGTTTACTGGCCAGATGCCCTTGCCAACACAGAGTTATATTCAGCAGATATATTCTCATCATGTCCAGAGAGAGAAATATCTGCCTCAACCTGGGATCGAACTCCACCTCTAGGCCACCGCACCACATGTCAGAGATTGCATGATTTAGGTTAATCATGGCTCAAGTACTATGATGAGAACACAGTCAAAGAAGACCTTAGCTACTAAGTGACAATAAGAGATCATTGTCCCATGTTTAGAACAAAACACTGACTCTGTTATGCAAATAAGGATTCCATAATTAAATATACTAATTATTTCCCACAGTTAATTTGGCAGTTGGCAAATAATTAAAGGTAGTCAGAGCAAATAGTTAAAGTAGCCACAGGCAGTGTTGTCATATTATTGCAAGTTCTCCAGTTGGGAAGGTATTCGTAATGTTAACAGGTATGTTAAGTCCATTGGACGCATAGCGTATAGTTTATTTTTTTCCCCATCTTATTAGCATGATCTTGATAGATTTAGGAAGTCTAGTGAAAAGGAGCCTGAAGTTAACAGTTCCTCAACTACCGTAAGATGTTAATAGTTTCACTTGGGTTCAAGTCCCACTAAAATGAGTTATATAACTTGTTCCTGTTGGTTTTAATAAATCTAAAATGCATATTCTGTGATTATCAAATTTGCCTGGATTTCTCTCAAAACATTGTTCAACCCCATAACTGCAAAAATTTCCAGTGCTTTCTCTAGCTGATTCTTTTTCTACAATATGAGGTTATTGCCAGATCAGAATAAACACAAAAAATTGATGCATTCCCAAACATGGAGCCTATAATATGTTATTTCTTAATTTGAATTACGTATGTAAATTCTACGTTAGGTAGAATTTTGTTCACATTAATTCAATTGCACCATTCCAAATAAGTGTATCATTCTTTTAAAGGCTTACAGATACCTTAGAGAAGATGTGAAAACTTTCCAAGGAAAACCAATTAAGGTAAATGTATGATTTTGGAATTTGAATTTATAATTGGGATCATTCCAAACAACATCTTCTAAGAATATAATCTTCTATCATTTACAGGCAAGGATAAAAGCAAAAGCAATAGCTATAAATTCATTTCTGCCAAAGAATGGATACAGACCTGTGGACATGAATATCTACACACAACAGCGTTATACAACAACATTTGCATATTTACCTCCAGTATACGGGCCTCAACAGCAATTTCCACTATATAGTTTAATTACACCACAAGCCTGGTCTACAACACACAGCTACATTGATCCATCGTTGGTAAGCAAATTGGGGAACCATTTTGTTTGTTTGCTTGTTCATGTTGCTGCAGAGGAATTGGGGGAACTGTCCAGGGAGAGAAAACTTACACAATTGTATTTTACAACCATTCTATGTATTATTCCTCTGTACCTAAAGCTCTCCATGTATCTATACCTAGAGGAGGGGATTATGCTAAACTTTTCTGCAGTGGTATTCAGTAAGACACAGGGAACTTTTAATGGGGAAAATAAAAATCCTTTGACACCGGATGGTATAGTCTTGAAGCCTTTAGTTTAGTATGTTTGCACTGTTTTGCAAAGTGTAATTTTGAAACCTTTTCTTCCCCTTTTTGAGTTGGACATCAAGGAATTTCCTGAAGTAGCTTATTTTAGAGTTAAATCTACATTACTTGATCTAATACTATGATTCAAACTCAGAACAGTCTGTTTAATAAAATCTGGGATGGAAAAAAATCAACAGGTTAAAATTCCAGACAACTTGCTGTGATATAACATGCTTTTTTATATTTTAAAACTTTCAGCATGTCGGATTGATAATGTTGCCTTGTCCTTGATGTGTATTGATTTTTATAAATTCATTATACTGAGCTTACTAAATAAAATCTCGTAGGATGTAAAATTGCGTACAAAGATAGTTTGTCATATCTCTCCCTTGTATGTTTATTTTCTTCATGTACAATTTTGTCCAGAAGAACCAAGGTTTTAGAAATATAAATGTACAGGTAGTCTTCAACTTACAACAGTTCATTTAGTGACTGTGCAAACTTACAACAGCACTAGAAAAAGTGACTTATAACCATTTTCCACAGTTATGACCTTTGCGGCATCCCCATGGTCATGTGATCAAAATTCAGATACTTGGCAGTTGGTTCATATTTATGACCATTGCTGTGTCCCAATGTCATGTGATCATCTTTTGTAACCTTCTGACAAGCAAAGTCGATAGGAAAACCAGATTCACTTAACAACTAGCTTTGTTGTAGCATAAGTGATTCACTTAACAACTGTGGCAAGAAAGATCATAAAATGGGGCAAAATTCACTTAACAAATGTTTTACTTATCAACAGAAATCTTGGGCTCTATTGTTGTAAGTTGAAGAGTCCTGTATTTATATTGTGTTGTATTATGAGTGTATTTTGTTCCAAAACCAAGGTTTGGTATGTAATGAGAATATTGTATGTAATGAGAATATTAATAAGCACAAGTGTGATGCTTATGCAGAAAGATAAAGTGAACTAATGAAACCATTGTGCTATTTTCAGAACTTTATGGATATATTGAAAGTTTCAAATCTATATCTGAAATTTTCTGTTCTATAGGTCGCTCCATTTCCAAATACTGGATTTATCAATGGATTTACAGCTCCTACTTTCAAACCAACTGTTACTCCACTTGCTACTCTTAGGCAGTATACACCAAGAACCAGGCAAGTTCTCTTAATACAGTTTTGTTTACCTGGACAATATTCCTGGTGCAAATAAACTCATAAATCTCTCAGGGGTTTCGATTACAAAATGTCACAATTTATCTCTCTTCCATGATCTCTTAAAAAAGCATACACAACAAGAAAGGCAGGTAAAATGGAGTAGGGAAATATTTGTATAGAAGACAATGAACCAAAGAAAATTGCAAATTAGCTGCAAATGTTTTTTAGCAAATTATGAATTCCATTACTAAATGACCATTGAGTTGTAATTCTTGTCTTTGTGCTGAGAAGTATGTTAAGCTTTAGACTGTAGCCATCCATCTACCCTATTCTAAAGATGCCTCTAGGATTTGTGTTTGGCCCAGAGGCATTCTTGGAAATATGGACTGTGATTGAGAATAGTGCCAAACACTGTGATCAGTTGACCTTAGACTCCAGTAAAAGCTGTGCATGTTGATGCAATTCTAAACATCTCCTGAAGATGTCATATGACAGCTCTGAAAGGTTTTTATTTTTCCCTGTCCAGAAATCCCAGCAAATCATATCTACGGCATACAATTCCTACTGTAGACAGAGGGACTGGATTGCTAGAGAGCCCTACAATATTCAATCTTTCTGCTGACCGATTAATCAACGGTGTCAGGAGCCCACAAACCAGGCAGCCAGGACAAAACAGGACACGGATGCAAAGTACTACCAGCTACATAAAGCGAGATGTAGGGAGCGGGCGAGTAGAATCCACGGCTTCAGATTCATCCCCCAGCTTAGGCAGAGGAAGGTGGGTATTGAAATTTAGGGTAAAGCACTAGACCCTGACATTTGGGAATGTTGTATGTTTCCATGTTAGAGATTTTAAAAAGAATAATTCTTTGGAAATGAGGCAAGAAAAAACTTCTCAATTGAAAAGAGAAAGATCTAAACAGAAGCAGAACTATTTGAAGTGAATTATTTGATAGTATAAATCGGTGGCAAAACACTAAGGAGATTCTCAAGTCACATTAAGCCGTGATGATTCAGTATGTGAGCCAACCTTTGTTTATAGAGAATAGTTTCATTGTCCAGCTAAGAGGTTTGTCTGTCTGTCTGTCTGTCCGTCCGTCCGTCCGTCCGTCTATCTGTCTATCACCTATCCATTAATTGCATCCATCCATCCATCCATCCATCCATCCATCTATCTATCGACAATCTGAGTAGAAACATAACAGCATATGGAAAGTACTGGTTCAGATGTCACATTTATGTGATGACCTGAGGACAGGACAAGAAGCAATGGGTGGAAACTAATCAAGGAGAGAAGCAACTTAGAACTAAGAGAAATTTTCTGATAGTTAAACAATTAATCAGTAGAACAACTTGCCTCCAGAAGTTGTAAATGCTCCAACCCTGGAAGTTTTTAAGAAAAGATTGGATAACCATTTGTCTGAAGTGATGTAGGGATTTCTGCCTAGGCAGGGGGTTGGACTAGAAGACCTCCAAGGTCCCTTCCACCTCTGTTATTCTATTCTATATTATGTGCAATAATATTTTGTGCATAATTTATAACTGCTTACCAAAAAAACTGATTGCTACTATATTGAATTGTTTATTAAAGTGGATCTAATTAGCGCAGCTTAGAAAATAAATGGCAAAGGAATTACTTCCAGAAACTTGGGGGAAAAGTTTTTTTTAAGAAAAAGAAGTTATTTAATGAGCATCATACTTCGGATATTTTTTAATATTTAAAGTAAAACAATATCCATCTAGACTTACAAAGTTCTTGCATAAGTGATCTTCACTGAAAGTTATAACATTTCTGGATTCAGGATATTGGACATTTCTGATATTCCAGAAACGCTAGCTGGTGTGGTACAAATAAATGGAAAGCATAGATTTGAAAATTGGTAGCAAGGCCATTCTGACATGTATAATTCTTCCTCTTGCAAATTCAGGACGGCATACAAAGTCCTCCATTTTCTACATCCTTTCAAAAAATTTCACATGACCCTGGGAGGTAGATTACACTAGGCTGAATAATAGTGATTTGCCCAAGATCACAGTTCACATACCTGAGAAAAAGAATCTTGAGCTTGCTTCTTTGACCTAATTGAAAGTTCTGATAGTTACACCCCAAAGGTTTTCTCCGTGTAACAGTATAAGCACATTTTAGATAATAACTTAAGAATGAATAAATTCTAATAATGATGATGTCTGTCCTTCCAGAAAAAACTCTTATGGCTATCGAAAAAAGAGAGATGACAAGTTCGTGGTGAGTATGCAATGTCTAGATATTCACTTGAGACTAGAAGATTCTTGACTAGAAGATTCTTGACTAAAGAGTAGCACAGCCTCAGTGAGGAATGATTTGACATAATGTTAAATGGTGATTTAAACTGTAAAAATATCTATTGTAATTATCTATTCTAAATTACCTCCAAATTGTCTTGAGGTACATGGCAAAGTTGATGGTGACTCATATTTGTGTTAGATTTTTCAAGTTGTTGAAGCAATTTTACAAAGCATCTCCCTTCTTGTTCCAGTTTTGTTTGAATTCCTTTTCTAACTAATCTGTTCTACCAAACAGGATAAAATTCTCCCATAACAAAATAACTGATTCTTGTTTTAGTCACAATGGTTTCTTACAAACTCCTTGATGTTTTAGCTGATGGTGTTCTTTTCTCCTTATCCATAATTTCCATCTTTTTTCCTTATGCTTCTACGTGGATTTTGTCTTAAAATTTGAATCTCCCTTTCCATTTCCTCCACAAAACAGAGATATGTTCACATTACTTGTTTCATGTTTCGGTCATATTACTAAGAAGAAGAAACACTTAATTTTCCCATTTAAAATATTACAATGGATATAGTTTCCAGCTTCCTGTAGAGAGCCAACTAGAATCATAATTAAAGGAAGCTGTGTGCTGTGGTAGCTGTTTTTTTAATGACTTTTATTGAAACTTTAAAAAAAAAAAATTGAACCTATAGGATAATATAAAGTAAGAAATGAAAGAAATCAATGAGAAAGAAAGTGCAAGAAAACAAAATTTGAAGAAAAATATATATTAAAAAAAAGAAGTGGCTTCTGATATTCTTGCTGATATAAGTACAATTACATTTTAATCTCTCTCTAAAGTTATGTATCCTAATAAAGCCATAAATCTCAAGTTCATTTTTTTAATTTTTACACAAAAAGTCCCTAAGAGCTATCTCTATCTACCAATAAATGTAAATAGAATCATTTTTTTTTGTAATCAAAGAAATTAATTTATCCATGTCTGCAAGATGTGTCAATTTCACCAAACATTCCTCCATAGTGGATAGTGTTGAATCTTACCTTCTGTCTGGGTGATTGTTTTTCATGCATAAAATTGTCAAGTTGTGCCCAGAAAATCTGCACCAACTCCTTAGTAAGAGCTGATTTTTTGTTTTTATTCACCTGTGTTTCTTGAAATAAAGGTGAGGGTAAAAGGGCTTTCTTCATTGCATTACCTTTCGTTTGGGACATCATCCCTTGGAGAATCACTCCCCTCCCACCATTCCTGCCTTCAAGACAACCTTAAAAATATGGCTGTTCCCTAAGGATTTAGTTATGTTATTTGGTAGGCATGTCTAGGTTGGGGGGGGATATGGAAGACTGTTTTCTCCATGGTTTCCTCAGGGTAATGGTTCTTCTTTTATAGCATGTTAATTCCTCTGTTGTTAATTTTTGCTAAGAATCGTTTTTTATGTTAGTCAGTCTAGAAATGGATGGATGGCAATATTAATCCACTACTTGTGGACAATGCTTAAATGCATTGTGTTTCATTCTAACTTCTGAATGATAAATTTAAAACTGTATCACCTACTTAGACATAGCCTGTTGGCAGGAAAGAAAAGTATTTAATAAATAGAAAGTTAACTGATGTACCTACTTTATGACTGCTTAAGTGTGAGGTATGCATATTTTGATTGTTTCCTACAAGTTTATGCCCTTTTTCTTGAAGATTGCTGTTGCCTTGCTTTCTTATTCTACACTTCTCTTGCAGAGAGGACAAATGCAGTCTCCACCGCCTATAAAACCGCCATCTCCAAGTTTTGAGCTGGGGTTGTCCAGTTTTCCTCCCTTGCCTGGAGCTGCTGGCAATCTAAAGACTGAACACATGTTTGAAAACCGGTTGTCAAATGTGAATGTGTCATCAAAAGAAAAAGTAAAAATCCACAGATGTTGGGCAAGGGCGCATTTAGGGACCCACACTTATTCACTCTGAGGATCATAATTCTTTAATGGTCCTTTGTGACGGTTCTGAGAAAAGAGGCTTAGAAACACCCATCTTACAAAGTATTGCTTTCTGCGGCAGGCTATTTTCTGTAGTGCTGTTGCACTTGATAGTAGCTTTGCCAGTATCATTTGGCTAGAAGCCTGCTTGGCATGGATCTTTATATCCTACTCCTTTATAGCCTACTCAGATTTTTCTCAGAATGGTATATAATAGGGTAACCTTCAGCCTGGAAAAGGATCACACTTCAGACACTAGGTGGAAATGCTTACTGTTACATGTGTTGTTAAGCCCCTCAGATACCAAACTATGTAGCAGCAAATATTAACTCTACCGTTTATTTCCTGTGGTGGACAATTTCTGAAATAGTCTGTATTTGGAGAAAATCAAAGCAATGTATCATATTCAGCATTGACTTTAATGCAGATTGACATTATTTTAAAAAGTTATCTACAGCTATTGTACCATGTTTAATTTCTGAAGTAAACATGGCTTAATCTTTCTTTTAAGATTTTAGTAATTGACCACAGGGGTTGGGCAGCGCTGCTACAGGTAGTCCTTGACTTAAAAACACAATGGAACTCCAAATTTCTGTTGCTAAGCAAAGTTAAGGGAGTTTTGCCCAATGTTACCACCTTTTTTTTTTTTGCCAAACTTGTTAAGCAAATCACTGCAGTTGTTAAGCGAGTCATTCATTCATTAAATAAATATGGCTTCTCCCATTGACTTTACTTGTTGGAAATCGGCGAAGAAGGTTTACAAATGGCGATTGCATGATGTTGAAATGCTGCAACTGTCATAAATATATGCGAGTTGCCAAGCATCCAGATTTTGATCATGGGAAACTGCAGTGGCCATAGGTATGAAAAATGATCATAAATCATTTTTTTAAGTGGCTATAACTTCAAACAATTACTAAGTGAATCATTTTAAGTCAAGGACGACCTGTACTACCTTAGTTCTGCCTCTGATGACAGTGGTTTGGTTATAAATATATTCTGCATTTGAATGGAAATGTAGTTTAAATGACTTGAATTTTGTTTTTCTCAGGGCATCAGTGTAGGTACAAACACAGTACCAGCTAGAATTCCTCATGAGTTTTATCTGCCGGTTTCTTCTCTGCCAAGGACATCCGAAACATCTCCTTCCCCATCCCAGGCTCCTAAGTAAGGACCCCATAATACAAAGCTTTGAACACATTGTTTTGAATCAGCATTTTCCATTGTCCATCAAAAGGCTGGATATTATTCTGTCAATAGATTTTGAACCATTTCATAAATAACACTGCTTAACAGCAGCAGCAGCATAGAATTTTCATCTGAATGGTGAAAAAGCACATGCTGACTTATGGCTTGATTGTCAGTGTTGAAAAAATTATCTGTGTGTCTGCAACATAAACAGGTTTCTTACAATAAAAATAGACAGTAGGGATTTGCTACTATGGACGTCACTATGCAGAAGGTAGAATTGAGGCATTTTCATTATACTCAGCTGCCCTTTCTATTATTTTACAGTGATCCCAAAGCTATGGACAAGCAGAAGGAAACTCAAAGTACTCAAAGACGTTGTTACATTGTTACTACTGCTTCTAAATCAGTACAGGTCAATGGGGACCTTCTAGCAGTAAGTGCATTTTGGTTTTTATAAGAAGTTGATGAGAACTTTTTGGCTTTTATATTTTTATTACACTAGAGGAGAGATTTGTCACAGAAACACATCGTGTTAAGCAGTAATGTGATACGTTTTGTTTTGACTTAGTATATTATGCAAATCCAATTCCTCTGATGCTTTTTAAAGAAACCATCATGTTTTCAAAATTCTCTCTAACCTCAGAATCCCAGTTGTCTTACAGATGGCAAGCACGTAAGTCTTACAATTACGACATGTTGAATCAAAAATTTACTATTAAACTCCAGCAGCAAAGTAGTCAGAATGTGGCATATGGGCAGTAAATCCATTCTGTCAAAACAGATATGTTCATATCTATCTTGCATGCTGAGAATCAAGAATTAAACCATAATGAACCATTGTTTGTTATACAAATCCAGTCATTTTAATTTAAAGGCCCTGGATTGTGGTGCACTCTATTGTTTGAACTAAGTCAGTTGAAGTTTATTTACCAGCCATGACATAATGCTGCAGTTCATGCCTGTTCCTGACTGCTTCAGCCATCCTCCTGATAATTATATAGGTAGTCCTTGACTTACAACCATTCGTTTGAAGTTACAGTGACCAATCCCCAAAGTTATGGCTGTTTCAATACCCCCATGGTCAGATGATCAGAATTCAGGGACTTAGCAGCTCACTGAAAACTGCTGGGGCACTTCAATTACCTTCACCCACCTATCTCCCTCCATCTGTGCTTTTTTTTGACACTGAGCACTGCACCTTCCCTGCTGCCCTAGTTGACCTTTGCCATCTTTTTGCTCCCACTGCTAACCAAGCATGCCTACCTAGCCTGGCCCTCCATGAGGCAACTACTGTCTGCGCAAAGTTTTGTTTCCTGATTGTGCACAATGGTTTCCTCACATCTTCCCTACAGCCCCAGAGCTGTGTCATGCCAAGAAAGCTCCTAAGATCCTGAACTGAAGCATCGCAAGCAGTCCCAGAGTCACACGATTAGTAGAGTGCAGGGGGACCAAAAGCAAGGATGGGGGAGAGATAGTTAGATGGGGTGACACTGGAGGCAATCTGTTACATTACCAAGGGTCAGGGCTGGGAAAGGACCAAACCCAGAATGGTCTGGTTTAGCTCAGGTCCTTAGCTAAAAGCAAGTACTTAGATTTATATACCACTTCATAGCACTTTACAACACTCTGTGTTCACAGGATCAGCGTATTAATTCTTATTTTACCGGCCTCAGAAGGGTGGAAGAATGGAGTCAACCTTCAGCTGGTCAGGATTGAATTCCTGGCAGTGAACAGTGAGTTAGCCTGCAATACTGCAGCCTAACTACTGCGCTACCGCAGCTCCTAATGACTGGTGGAAATTCTGTTAATGAGTGCCAGGAGTGCCAACACTAAGTGATGCAGTCATTAAGGAAAGGTCACTGATCACAGGATGTCATGTTTTATGGTGGTACTGCTTAATGATGGGATTTCACTCCCAGTTGTTGTCCTAAGTCAAAGATTACCTCTATTCTTTACATTATTTTCCCAAATAATCTCCAGAGAGACTGAAACTGCAGCATGATTTTTATCACTCTGATGCCCATCAGGGGTTCAAGATTCCAGTACACAATTGAATGTCTTACTCTATTTATGATTCAGTTCTTCAGAACAATAAAAATTTCTTAAGGAGTAACTCTTTTTGTTGGAAGAATCATAAACCTATGCAAGACCCTTCATCTTACTTTGTGTAGAATTCATACTTCTGGTGGTGACGAGATAACTCAGTTTTATTCATTTTTATTTTTGTGTGTGTGTTTTTTAATAAAGCAGGAACGGCGAAAACCTAGTTATGCAGAAATCTGCCAGAGGATTAGTAAGGATGCAGCTCCATTGCAGTCTCCAAAAGAACAGAAGCCAAACAATGTTGCTTGTGGGAAAGAGGAAAAGAAACCCACAGAAACACTAGAAAGAAGCAAAGAATTGAAGTCTAAAGACCAGTGGAGACCATCAGGACGCAGGTCTCCTCTTCCTCCAGCCGTTGGAAAATGTCTGACTAAAGAACAGAGCACTTCTCCCAAATCTCCTCAGTGAAAGTAGCACTTAGGATGAATTTCAATAAGTTTTCACTATGAAGTTACCCTATGTTGACGCTCAGAGTACAAAGAAGGAATTGCTGGTTAAAAGCTTGCAGGGGTTATGAAGTATATGAAATGCCTGTTAGAGGTTTTTTTTTGTTGTTTGTTATTGTTTATTTCTTATTTCTTTGTAAAATAGTTTATTATTATTCTTTTCTTACATCCTTATCAAATTCCCCTTGAGCAACCAGTCAATTCTGTCAGGGTTTAATTAAACTTTATGTTAGATTGGTGCTGAACATAAGACGATGCCTAAAATCTTTTTTTTTTGTATTATTAGAAGGAAGATGCATTAATCTGAAATCCATTTTTATGAAGCCTCCATGAATACAAGCTTTCTAATGAGGTTTTTTTTCTTAATATACTAGACAGAACTGTCCTGCTGTATTTCTTTAAATAACTGGTTTTTAAGTAAGAATCTTCAAAAAAAATCCTGAATACTAATAATAGCGGCTAATACATAAAGTATAAAGCAGAACAGATGATTTAAAAATCAGTAAGACAGGTTAACTTTTTTTTAAAATTCCAGTTGCTACAGCAAATCAGCAAACAGACTATTCTTTTTTTTTTAAGTTTAAAAAAATAAAACTGGTTCTCATATTTTTGTTTTTGGCCAAAGGAGAACTTCATAAAGATCAACTGTGAGTTCTCTAGATTATTTGCATTGATAGATTGTAGGCAAGTAACCAGTTTCTCAGTCCAAGATAAAATGATCTCATGACTTTCAAGAGAAGGAAAAAAGCACATTATAAATTAATTAAATGTGCCCCTGCGTATGGTGGATGCAAGCTAATGGCACTTTTTCACAAGATAGCACAATAGCACTCTTGTGATGAAGATTTCAATTTTTTGTCCTTCTCTCAACTGGGAAGCTAATTTTGAACCCTTTTCTGATTGAAACCCGTGCTCTGTAAGTTTTCAAAACTGTGTTCCAAATGCTCTTTGAAAGAGTTTATATCTTAATCAGCCTGAGTGCTGACACTTTCTATACCTACCAACATTGGCACATGGATTTAATTTCTTTTTAGTCCAGGATGGTGTTTTAGTATGACTGTGCATGTATGCAGAAGAAAGACATTGCCTTACTTTAGAAGCAACATGCTTTCTGAAGGACAAGGCTGCACTTAATACACTTCTAATAAACTTGCTGATAAATTATTTTTTGTTTTAAATACCTAAAGCTTTTCTTTTTAGGTGTTTAAGCAACAGATGGTTCAGATCAAAAGGTGTTCCTGATAAGTAGTTTATCCCATCTACACATACATGCATACACACCAAAAGATTTATTTAAACAACTGATTTTTTTAAAGAATTATTTCCATCCAATTTTTAAAGACTTGAATTTTATTTAAACTTGAAAATGACTTTGCCTTAACTTTTGTATAAGACAGCTTAGAATTATTGAAGTCTGACCCCATTAAGGGTTAGCACGGGGTGGCATATACAGAATTACTCAGTTACAGTATCTATGTACTATCACTGGCCTTACTGGGTAAACATACTCTAGTACAGGTCGTAGTGGCAGTTTTTGTAATATACCTTAAAAAGATCTTAAGCAGTTGATCTTTTTCAAAATGTTGAAAAAAAATCTGTAAATGGAAATAGTCAATACTGTATTAAAATGTGCACTTGGAAGTGTGTGCTTTTGCTTGTACAGGTGTAAATAATCAGAACATATAAAAAGGTACCATTAAAAAACCTGATAAAAATTATTGATATATTATAAATGTTGCTGTTGAACTGGATGTAGATAACTAAGTGTTGTGGTTTGGATATTACTTTAATTTGTTTTTCCCTTGTTTCTTTTTCTTTACTCTGATATGTTGAGCTAAGTCTGCCTCTTCACTGCTAAGGGGAATGGAAGGAAGCCTGTCTTTAAAAGTCCTGACATTGTAAATACTTTCTGGAAGTTTTGCATTTTGTTCATATGGAACACAGGTGTGCAGTATAAATTTCAATTCCTAGGAGCTGAAATTAGTATTATTTTAATAAATTAGAAAGAAACAACATTGCCACCAGAAGCTCCCACCCCAAGTATATTCAACTACTTGTAGGCCAACACATTAGTAAAACAGGATTTAAAATCTCCACATAGCTATTTAAAAAGCAAACAAATAAAAATCCTAGAGCAGTTGATCTCCTAACATAAGTTGCTGCTATTTATAATTATCCTTACCAAAAGATAAACAAACAAATCATCTTGCTCCTTGCACTGCAGACTTTAAAATGGCAAGTTGAGTCTTGTTTGTTATTTCCTGAGAAGACACACGAGAGAGTCAAAATCACCTCATATAACATTGGTTTATCATTGATCCTTCCCCCCCCTCCCATGAGCAGTGAAAGGGGCAGTGAGAAAGGAGGTATAATTTAGGCCAGCTATGAGTTGTCTTCGTTTGCCTGCTGAGAGCATGAATACAACAGCTGCAAACAGAGAAGAAGCCACAAGTGTAGACCTAATCATTGGAGCTAGCTTACAATAACTTCTGCAGGTCAGTAGATAGGCTGTATTATTTTTAATGCATTTGCTGCTGCTCTTTATACTGGGCTAATACACTGTAATTCTCACTCAAATAACAGTCTGTTTACTGTGATGGCTTTTTTTTTTCTTTAAAAGAAAGTGTCATGCCAAATAACTTCTTAACATTCTCGTATTCAAACAGTTCAGGACTATTTAACAACACAGGCTGTTTATGTTTAGCTATTCAGATCTGCCTTTTTTTTTAAAGTCTTCTTAAATTATTGAGTTGCAGGTTAAAACAACCCATTGGAAAGGGTGGACAGAAAGGGTAAGACTACTTTGGTGCTCCTTGTAATAGAACTATATAGGTTCTTCTGAGTCTGTTTATTCAAAGGATGCATTCAAATATGAATTTTGTTTCTGCATATTTAATATGTACAGTATTTTTTGCCTTAGGATGTCCTATCTACCATTACTACCCTTGCTCCAATTTTGCAAAAAATTTATTGGTTTTTTTTTAGTCAAAAAACCCAATAAATTGTCGAGCTCTTAATTTTGGTTCCTATTTTTTTCTGCCTCTCTTTTGGAATTAGAACTTGTTTTCAGAGAGGTGTCATTCCTTGGTTGCAGTGCTTTGTCACAGCCACTGATTGACCAAGGTTTCCACTTGTTTCTATATCCCTTTCAACATGCTGTAGTTTTTAGGGGTTATGGGCCCAAATCAGACTGCTAGCAGCGGACAATCAAAGGTTACTGCAAAGTGATAGCTGCCAAGTCACTAAAGCAAAGATGTCATAGAGAGGCCATATTTTTCCTGAAGGTGGGTTTTTAGTTCTTCTGTTTAAGACTGGAATCAAGCTTACATGTAAACTATTTGATAATTTAAGCTTCCTTTTATGTCATAAAATGTACAACTGTCTAAAAATGTAGGTTATGAAAAATAAAAAGATTTAGCACTGTTGAGTTTCTCTCTTTTTTTAAAAAAATAAGTCTTTAAAAAAATGTTGTCTTTGCATTCACTTATATCTAGGCTTGTTGCAAAGAGACCAATACTAGAAGTTCCTTTGCTCCCTTCTTGGGCCTGTCCTGGTGCTCTGAGACTGACCCAGTGTGCCCGTTTATCAAACAGTTTGCTCTTTGGTAATCAATCATGTTATCATTTTCCCCCAACATCTATTTAACTTGTTCCTGGCTCACTCTCTGTATAGTTTGCTCGCTTGCTTGCTTTAAAACTACTTTGGGCATGAATTGAAGTAATATGTGTTTTGAGTGTGCCATATGAGCCTCGGTGACGCAGTGGTTAGAGTATAGTACTGCAGGCTGTTTCTGCTGACTGCCGGTTGCCTGCAATTTGGCAGTTCAAATCTCATCAGCTCAAGGTTGATTTCAGCCTTCCATCCTTCCAAGGACCCAAATTGTCGGGGACAATACCCTGACTCTGTAAATCACTTAGGGCTGTAAAGCACTGTAAAGTAATATACAAGTGCTATTGCTATCCTTTCCACAACTGGTTCAGAGCATTTGTTATTTGAGTTAATTGAAGGATAATATCCCATCTATGAGGGCATGACACTAAAGTGTTGTATATAGAGTATGAAAGGGGTGCGATGGCTCAGCAGTTAGTGAATTTCAGTTACTTGCCACTCCTGCCAATCTAGCACTGCAAACACATGTAAAATGTGACTAGATAAATAGGTATCACTGGTGGGAAGGTAATAATTTAATTTAATTTTTATTCATATTTATATCCCACCCTTCTCCGGAGACTCAGAGTGGCTTACAGTTTTTTTGGGGATACAACCCAATGCGCCAGCAATAGCCTTTCATTCCATTGTATATGCTGTTTACTAAGCTTAATATTTTTAATAAAGTCAGCTTATTGTCTCCCAACAATCTTGGGTCCTCACTTACCTACCCTGAGAGGATGAAGGCTGACAACCTTGAGCCTGCTGGTGGGATTCGGCCTGCAATAATTACAGGCAGCTGGAGCTAAGTGCTAGGCTGCACCACCAAGGCCCTTATAATAGAGTTCCTTGTTTATCACCCTATGCAGCCTTGCTTGCTACATGACACAGAAGCATCTCCTGACAATGCTGACTCCCTCAGCTATCTTGAGATAAATCAGACACAACTATACAGGGAAAGCCTTTATCTTATTTATATACAGTACAGTTTTTGAAAGTCAAAGCTTTATCTTAAATTATTGGTTTTGCCATATTTCAAAACTGTTTGCCAGATTTGTTTTAAGCACCAAGCAGATTCATTTATATGTCACCCCCATCCCATATGTGGCCCTTGTCGGAATATGATCACCTATGCTAGAATTTGTTCACAAGCCAGTGTAACCAAATTGTAAATGATGCTTTTTCCCTGTATGGGTTTTTTTTTGGGGGGGGGTCCCCAAGGTAAATTTCAGGCATGATATTCAAGATTCTTTTCACTTTAAGCAAGGAAATGGCTGTGTTCAGATAATCAAAATTGCAAGCTTTTAAGATCCTTTTTTTTTTTACAAAAGTTTTATTTTTCCAAAAGAACAAACGTAACAAACAAACATACAACACATAGATCCATATCAATTTCAAGTATGTTGGTCGGTCAAAAATCACAGTGCCTTCCCCTCATTATTCATACTCAGTATTACAAAAGGAAAACTATAATCATTATTATTAATCCTCTATCATATTATAATCTCTATATTGTTTCAACAGTTCTATCTATCTTTATATTCCCAAAAATATATTACCAAACTTTTTTATCTAACCATTGATAGAACATATTCCATATCTTATAAAACTGCTTTTCTTCTTGGTCCCTAATTTCAAATGTTAATCTACTCATTTCGGCACAGTCCAAAATCTTCTTAATCACTTCCTCCTCATGTAGGTGTCTTATCATTTCTCCAGTTTTTAGCAAATACAATTCGCAGCTGTCAATACATTAACAATCAAATATTTCAGTTCTTTGTTGAGTGTCTCTGGTACAATTCCCAACAGAAATATCTCAGGTTTCAAGTCTATATGTTGTGTCATTTTTTCCAACCACATGTGGATTTTAGTCCAATATCTTTTAGCATCAGCGCAAGTCCACCACATGTGGTAGTAGGAGCCAGGTATCTGATGACATTTCCAACACTTATCCGATTTGTCCTTGAACATTCTTGCAATCCTTCTCGATAGGTGCCATCTGTAAAACATCTTATACAAATTTCTTTTTATATGCAGTTGACATTGTCATTTTATAATTCTGATCCCACAGTGTTTGCCATCTCTAGATCTATCCCATAACCAAAATTTTCCCCAAGCAATCATTGTTTCCTTAACCTGCTCCTCTTCCATTCTAACTTCTAATAAATGACCATAGAGTTTTTAATCACCTTTTGTTCGTACCCATCAAAATTTTATCTAGTTCAGTTAGTTTTTTATATATACCTTCAGTCTTAACATCCTCATCATATCTAGATTGTATTTGCAAATATGAAAACCAATTCATTTTTATACCTTGTTCTTGTAGTGTTTGCATCGATTTGAGTTCACCCTTTTCATTTAAAATCTCTCCATATCTAACTGTTTGTTCCTTCTTATATATTATTGAATATGCTTTTAAGATCCTTTTGTGGGGAAATAAAGATAACTGCTTTGCTTAGATGCAGATTTAGGCAAGAGTCTTATTGAAATCAATTACATTTAGATGTGACTAGCTCCACTGATTTTGATTGATCTATTTCTCATACAAGAATAACAAAGTATGAGTTGGTATAGTAGATTTCATACAGTCACTTAATTACTGGTTTGTTTTCTGCAAATGCTTAATTTTGTTCCAATGGAGATACTCCAAAAACCAAATGAGAGAACAAAAGATATATCAAAATTGCAGCTTAACAATATGTATAGGATAAAGTTTTTAGAAAACTCTCAGAAATTATTCTGCGGAGCTGGAAATCTTAAGTGGGAAGAAGTCTTATTAAGCAAATTGTGCATATTGACTATCTACTAAACATATTTTGATAGATCCCTACTGACAGCTCAGAAATCAGCCTGCTCTTGAATGTTGTGCCACGTTATGCTTCATCACAGAGGCGTATTTCCATTTATGCCTTGTCATCAGAGCAAACTATTAAATCTTCTTTGATCATTGTTCCTTTCAAATATCAATGATGAAACTGGCTTGTTATGAAATGTGACTTCTCTAGACAAGTAGGCTTCGTACTTGTCTTCCAGATGCAGTTTTCAGCAATGCTCCAAGAGTGGAGCCTATTTGAATTCCTGCTCATTATTCTAGGTAGAAAGATGCAGAAATCTCTGAATAGAATAGAACAGAATAGAATGGAATAGGTTTATTGGCCAAGTGTGATTGGACACACAAGGATTAAATAAACAATGAACATAAATCATACTAGGAAACTAAATAAAACAATATAAACCATAAAGATACAAGCAACAAAACTCTGGTTGGCACACATGTCTTCACAAAAACTAACATGATGTTACAGTATCTGTGATTTCATCCAAGTCTACAGAGGTATCTTTGAAAATGTTCAAATCAGTGCAATCAAGGCAAGCCTGTAGATTTAGTTTTGCCCCCTCAGTGCAAGATGTCACTGATTTAATTGTTGGTTCAATGGTTTTAAGCCTTTGTCTATAAACAGGTACATGTGAATCATGCAATGATCAGAGCGTCCCACAGCTGCTTGTGGAAAAGACCAACAACCATCTTTTAATGTTATGTAGCAGTGGTCTAAAGTATTCTTGTCTCTAGTGAGACAGTTGATGTGCTGAAAATATTTTTGTAGCTCTTGGCTTAAGTTAATGTTCTTGAAATCTCCAAACACAATGAGCTGTGCTTTATAATAATTAGATGGGTGACTTTAAAGTATTTGAATAAAGGCTTAACATCTAAGACCTCATCCGTGACAGCTGTGGACGAGTTGCTTGATGCCCATCAAGTTTCCAATTATTCTGGTTTTTTATTTTGTGGCCAGGCATAGCTATTGCTGATAGATGGGAGAGACTTATCCAGCAACTTGCAACCTTTCTTGCATTCCCCATTGACTTTGCTTGTAGGAAGCTGACAAAGAAAGATCACAAATGATGATCACATGACCATGGAGCACTGCAACCATAAGTGTATGCCAGTTGCCAAATGCCCAGATCAGGGGTACCAAACTCCCAGGCTACAGCCCGTTCAGAATCGAGCCATGAAAGCAGGCGAGTGCATACGGGCAAGTGCACACATATGCTCAGCTCCACTTCCACACACACAAAGCTTGAGTTGTGCAAGCAGCAAGTGCACGTGCACAGTGTTCATACACAACCACTTATTACCTTTGTTGTCAGAGCCCAACATGTTCAATGAGATTGGCTGAGCCTCCCTTCGTGCACACACACCCCCAACACAATTCACAGTGAGGGCAGAAGTCCCTAACCTAGTCCCAATCTTATTACACTATGTGACCTTATTGCACAATGCCCCACAAGTCTTATCATACTATATAGACATGAAGTTATTTTCTGTTCAGAAGTCTGACAGCCCATGGGTAGGAACTGTTCTTCAGCCTGTTGGTGTGGCTAGCTATGCTTCTATATCTCCTACCCAATGGTAGGAGAGTGAAGAACCAACCTCTCTACCCACCCACTCCCACTGGTCTGCAAAACTGGAAAGGCTGTTCTGGATTGATTGCAGGAGTGATTCAATGGCTGTCATTTCAAGGCCAGTCATAAGTACCATACCTTCAGCAATGTTGTAACTTCAAATAATTGCAAGCAAGGACTACCTATAGTTTAATGACACAGCCAGGAACATCAACCTCTGTATCTATGTTTACTTGGAAAATATCTTGAGGTCACCATTCTCAGAAATAGAAATGAGCAGTTGGAGACGAGAGAAAACAACTTAGAGAAGGGGGGGGTTGCCTTTGATTTAATGATAGATGTTAGCTGGTTAGTTGGTTTTGTTTTGCATGGTCTTGTATTCTGATGATAGGAATAGGCTGTCTTTCTGTGCATGGGAATGTGTGTATTTTACTAAGCATCATTGATATTTCATTTTAGAAATAAGTGATTTTAATTTTCCTTTGTATTTAGTTTCATGGTCAAGTTCGATGCCTCCTAGGGAGCGTAGAATTTTGAATTGAGCAAAATGGTTTTCCATTGTGTCACCTCTTCCCATTTGATCTTTTGTTTTAGTTTTATCTCTGTATTGGCCTGGAAACAGGTCCATTGATTAAGCAAGATAGCCATTTTGGGCCCACAGTACTTTTCACCAATATGTCCATAGCCTTTCAAGAAGATTGGAGATCCCTATGCTGAAAAATATCTCAGGTTAGGGCTACTCAAATGTATTCTTTATAATAATGTCTCCATGTTAAATAGCTTGACAGTCCACAAACTGTTACACTGCCTTCTATGTATATACAGAAGATGTGATACAAGTATCCTTGACTTCAGTGAAGCAGTGGATGGGATGTGCCAGTGCCTGGAAGCTGTGAGGGTCTGCATGGGAGTCAACAGGCTCAGACTTAACCCAGACAAGACTGAGTGGCTGTGCGTACTGCCCCCCCAGGGATCATGTTGATTTTCCATCTTTGGTTCTGGGTGGAGAGAAATTGTCCCCCTCAGAACGGGTTCGCAATCTGGGTGTCCTCCTAGACCCACGGCTGAAATTGGAGCAACACCTATCAGCCGTGGCTAGGGGAACTTTTGCACAGGTCCACCTTGTGCACCAGTTGCGACCCTACCTGGACCGGGAAGCTCTTCTCACAGTCCCTCATACCCTAGTCACCTCATGACTGGATTATTGCAATGCACTCTACATGGGGCTACCCTTGAAGAGCATTTGGAGACTTCAGTTGGTCCAGAACGCAGCCACGCAAGCTGTTGTGGATGTCCCAAGATACACCCACATATCACCAATTCTCCACGAGCTTCACTGGCTTCCTGTTAGTCTCCGGGTGCAATTCAAGATGTTGGTCATTACCTATAAAGCCCTATATGGCTCAGGACCAGGTTATCTCCAGGATCGCCTCCTACCCTGCATCTCCCCGCGACGGTAAGATCCCACAGAGTCGCTCCTCCGGTTCCGCCAGCTAAACAATGCCGGCTGGCGGGCTTATGGAGAGGGCCTTCTGTGGCCCTCCGCTTTCTGGAACCAGCTACCTCCGAGGTCCGACTGCCTCCACCCTACTGACCTTCCAGCAAAGCAGTTAAAACCTGGCTTTTCCGGCAGGCATGGGGCTGTTGATCTCACACTGAGATCTAGCGAGATCCGGCCCTTCTGTTGTTTGTTGTTTTTAAATTGTTTTTAAATTTTTTATAATGAAATTCTCTGTGTTTTTCTTGTTGTGAGCCACCCAGAGTTCTTTGGGAGTTGGGCGGCATATAAGTTAAATTAAAGTTAAAGTTAAAGACTTATACCAAATTTAGCCTCAAATTTCTATTGCTGAGATAGCTGTTAAGCGAATTTTGCCCCATTGTAGGACCTTTCTTGCCACAGTTGTTAAGTGAATCACTGCAGATGTTAAATGAATTTGACTTCTCCATTGAGTTTACTTGTCAGAAGGTGACAAAAGGTAATCCCATGTCCCTGGGATACTGCCACTATCATAAATATGTCAGTTGCCAAGCATCTGAATTTTGATCAAATGTTCATGGAGATGCTGTAATGGTCATTAAATGTGAAAAACAGTCATAGGTCACTTTTTTCAGTGCCATTGTAACTTTGGTCACTACATGAGCTGTTGTAAATCAATGATTACCTGCAATGTAATTTTCTCATATAGCTTGCAGGTTTCTTCTTAGAAAGGTTTCTGCCTTTTTCTAATGAAAGTAAATAGTCTAACTTTATAATTAGGCCTGTGATGATGAAACATCAAATGCTCGCACATTGTCAATGAAATTTTAGTCAACCTAAAAAAAAGTTCAAAAACTTTAATACAATGAATGAAAGAGGTAGGATCAAAGAGTAGCTTTGATTGACAAGAAAAAAAGGCTATTGCTGTATGAGCCATCCTCACATTTTAGTCACAATTGCTCTTAGTATGAACAATTAGGATGAGATAATCTCTGCTCTGTCAGTCCAACAACTTCACAAAGTGAAATATTCTTGCAGCTGCCTTGGATAGGAAAATGGACTAGGCAGATGCCTGAAGTACCAATAGAACATCAAAAGCACCATGTCTAAGGAGGTTGGGAATTCAACCTTGCTCTGAATAGATGCACTCAGCCTGTTTGAGTGCTGTTTGAACGTGGGAAAGTTACACTTAGATTAATTAGCCTGATTAAGCAGGGTTTTGGCTATGGATTCTCTTTGCTCCAACTTATTGCAAGCAAAAGTGTGCCCACATCATTCAGACCCATTGTAAAGATAAAATATTTTCCCACCATAACCAACCCTTGTTGGTTGACTATGCATAGGCCACTTGAGAAATTATGGGGCACCTCAGCACTTAACATTAAGATGTATAGAGTTATCTTCTGATTCCCATCCCCACTGAATGAGATACCGGATATATCAATATTGTAATGTTAACTTGTATGAATACAGATATGTTTTTCTAAAGTGAATTGATGGCACTTTGAAATACAGGTAGTACAACAGTTCATTTAGTGACTGTTCAAAGTTACAATGGCACTTCAAAAGTTATGACTGTTTTTCACAGTTATGACTTTTATCCCTCTGGTCATGTGATAAAATTCAGACGCTTGGCAACTGATTCATATTCATGGCTGTTTCTGTACCCTGGGTCATGTGATCAAACTTTTGCGACTTTCTGACAAAGTCAATGAGAAAGCCAGATTCACTTAACAACCATGTTACTAACTTAATAGCTGCAGTGAATCACTTAACTGTGACAAAAAGGTCATAAAATGGGACAAAGCTCACAGCAAATGTCTCATTTAACCACAGAAATTTAGGGCTCAGTTGTGGTCATAAGTCAAGGACTACCTGTATAGCTAATCCTTGACCATTCGTTTAGCTACTGAAGTTACAACACAACTGCATTGAAAAAAGTGACTTACAGCCAGTCCTTGCTGCAGACCATTGCAGCATTCCCCACAGGATCACAGATCGGGCACTTGGCATGTATTTACAAGGGTTGAAGTTTCCTGGGGTCATGTGATCAACATTTGCAACCTTCCCAGCTGTTTCTCAACAAGCAACGTCAATGGGGAAGATGTATTACTTAATTGCACAATTCACTTAACAATTGCAGTGATTCACTTAACAAAAAAAATAAAATAAAAAAATAAAAAGTTGGTGAAAAATAAAAAGTTGGGTGCAACTCACTTAAAAACCACCGTGTTAAGCAATAGAATTTCTAGTCTCAATTATGGTCATCCTGCGCTGATTCCATCCTTGGCGTTGGAGGCGATGGCGGTGACGATGGCGACCCTATTGGTGGAGTGGGTGGAAGGCCAGCGGATGATGGTATGGGACCTGAGGTTGGTTAGCAGTGGTGGTCCCAGGCCCACCGTTGACTTTAGTCCTTTCCTGGGGAGGCCCTCGCCGAGACGCCATCTATTCCCCGCCCTACCACCTTACCTGTGCTATTCCTTATGGCTGGACTCTGGACTTTTTCATCGACCATTATGTTTGGTCATTTTGCCCTACATGTGTTACCTCGTTCACTTATACCATCTGTTCCATCCTCGCCAATCACAAGGTACTTTAATTACTGGGACTGAATCGTCCATACCGTACCTCAGGCCACGGAGGGGTGGGCTTGGACACCCTAGTGACCTGGGCACAGATTCCCAGTGTCGACTGTAAACCCTTGAACTTGATTTGTGGCTATCAGATCTTGTTGTGTCCCCTGCCGTGGTGAGAAAACGACAATGGGAACTCATTTTTTCTAGATAGCCATTTAACATCTGTTTACCAACTGTCCAATTGGTACCCATTGGGGTACCCGTGGTGAGAGTGCGGGACCTGATCCGGAGGAGGGTCTCTAACATCGACCCCAGGTCTGCTGTGAGAGGGCAGCCTGGTCCCTGGATCCCACAATGGATGTTACCTTGGACCTTACCAAGTTCTTATATCCCGGACTTTATTATTTCCATCTGCAGACCCTTACGCCGGTTCCTTGACATTTTTGGATTTGTAACATTCGAACTTTTACAGCAGCAGAACTCCAGGCCTTTAGGAGGCTCCCTCCCTCCAGGATATGGCCTGCTATTTTATCACCGGCCTATCTCGAGGATGGGTTATGGAACCCGGAGAGATGGCATGGCGGGGAGCACAGGGAGCCTGGTTTCAGCACGGAGACGGCATTGGTCGCACTGATGAATGATGTCTGGAGGACCCGGGACAGGGGTTTTTCCTCTATCCTGGTCCTATTAGACCTCTTAGCGGCTTTCGATACCATCGACCATGGTATCCTTTTGCGATGTCTCAGGGGGTTGGGAGTGGGGGGCACTGTTCTTCGGTGGCTCTCCTCCTACCTCTCGAGGCAGCAATTGGTGTTGACAGGGGGACAGAGGTGCCCGGGGCCACTTGTGGGGTCCCTCAGGGTGGTCCTCCCCCTTTATTTAATATCTACATGAAACCGCTGGGTGAGATCATTCGTGGTTTTGGGGTGAGGTATCACCAGTACGCTGACAATACTCAGTTATACATCTCCACCCCAAACCAGATTAGTGATGCCCTCTCCGTGATGACTCGCTGTCTGGATGCATGCGGACTTGGATGGACGGAAACATGCTTCGGCTCAACCCGGCCAAGACTGAGTGGCTGTACATACCGGCATCTTGGTCCAGTCAAGATTGTCCATTGTTGACCATAGGGGAGTGGTGTTGCCCCTGTGGATAGGGCAAGGAACCTGGGGGTCCTCCTGGATGCATGGCTTCAGTTGGAGGAGCAGGTGGGGGCCATCGCCAGGGGGGCCTTTGCCCAGGTCCGGCTGGTTCACCAGTTTAGCCGTTCTGGACCGAGATGCCCCGTGACAGTCACTCATGTCCTTGTTACCTCGCGACTCGACTACTGCAATGCTCTCTATTTAGGACTGCCCTTGCACACCATCCAGAGGTTGCAGCTGGTGCAGAATGCGGCCGTGCGGGTTGTGATGGGAGTTACCCAATTCTCCCATGTTGCCCCTCCTCACGCTGCCTGCATTGGCCGGTTGCACTCTGGGTGATGTTCAAGGTTTTGGCTTTAACATTCAAAGTCCTCCACGACATGGGTCCACAATATTTAAGGGAACGCCTGCTGCCGATATCGAGGACCAACCGCCCTGTACGAACACACAGGCAGGGGCTCCTCGGGGTCCCGTCGGCAAGTCAATGTCAGATGGCGGTCCCCCAGCGGCGAGCCTATTCTGTGGCGGCCCCGGACTTATGGAACCAACTGCCTCTGGACCTCCATCTGGCCCCTGACCTCCACACCTTCCGCCGCGATTTGAAGACCTGGCTATTTGATCAAGTCGGGCTGTGATTACCTCGTGGGGGTATGGGATAGTTTTAACTTTAATTCGGCTTTATTGGACTTCACAATGGTTTAATTCTTTTTTTAATCTATTTATTGTATTTGTATGTTTTAATTGTGAGCGAAGTCTTGGAGATGGGACGGCATATAAGTCCAATAAAATAAAAAAATCCATCAAGGACTGCTTGTTTTGCCTTAAAGATAAAGACTGCTTGAGGCATAACGGATGGCGAAGCTAATAGTAAAAATAATTTAACCTGTGGGCCCACAACAACCTGCAAAGAGGTGGTCTCTGCAGGGAAAAAAGTACTGTTCTCACCCTTGATATCTTGAACTTCCTTTTTTGCATCCTTGACAAACACATGGTCACCAAGACAAACCAGCTATCTTGGGAAGTTCTCAAAGTCACGGTTAGGACACCAGTCAAGGCTTATTAAGGTAACTCATCAACTTTCATGGATTTTTAGCCCTATGAGCCATCAGGCTCTTTTTGTTTTAGAAAGAGCACCATGCATTTTCTCTTTCCATTGCAGAATTTGATCCTCAATTCTTTTGACTCTTGAATCGGGGCAAGAAGCAATGGATGGAAACTAATAAAGGAGAGACCCAACCTAGAGCTAAGGAGAAATTTTCTGACTGAACAATTAATCCGTGGAACGGCTTGTCTCCAGAAGTTGTGGGTGCTCCAACACTGGAGGTTTTTAAAGAAGCGATTGGACAACCATTTGTCTGAAATGATATAGCATTTCCTGTCTGAGCAGGGGGTTGGACTAGAAGACTTTCAAGGTCCCTTCCAACTCTGTTATTCTGTTATTCTTCCAATTTGAAGTGGAATTTGAGAGGGTTTTGATAGTACTGATGATTGTTACTGCTGGATATATGCTCTCAGCTTTCTCAATGGGACACATGTTCTAGCTGACATTTTTCCATGCAAAATAGATATTGGTATATGTCTCTCTTTTTTTAAAAAAAAATCTCTTTCCTCCCTTTTAAGGAAATCAAAGCTGTTGGAAAGCCATTGAAACCTTCACTAAAGTTATATTCTACCTGACAAGGGCTAGTCGAAGATGAATTGCCTAACAATGCTAAGTGTGGCCCTTATCTCCTTTCCTCACACTCACATTTCAAAAAAAGAGACAATGAGACCACTTATTTATTGGGAAATTTAGGCATGGAAAGTAGGCTGCAGCCAACAAATGTAGTGTCAGCTCACAACCCATTACAACCCATAAAACATGTTAAGAGGAATAGCTAGCCAATACCTTCTCTAGGATGTTACAAATACTTGTGTCATTTTAGAGAAGGACAATTGGCATGAACATGCCATGTAGACGTTAGAAAAGGCTGCTTTGGATTCATTCATTTGAAAGGGCCTTGGTGGCTCAGGCTGTTAAATGCCTGCATTTAAGTTCCAGCTGTCTACAATTACTGTAGGCTCGAATCCCACCAGGCTCAAGGTTGACTCAGCCTTCCATCCTCTCGGGGTAGGTAAATTGAGGACCCAAGATTGTTGGGGGCAATAAGCTGACTTTGTAAAAATGCTGCTTAGTAATAAGCAGGCATATACAATGGAATGAAGGCTATTGCTGAGCGCACTGGGTTGTATCCCAAAAATTGTAAGCAGCCCTGAGTCTTGGAGAAGGCTGCATATAAATGTAATTAAAATAAATAAATAAATAAATAATCCATGGAGTACTCAGAGTGAGAAAAGAGTTAATACCAGGGTGGCCAATTGTTTCTTAGATGTTATTTTGCAGATCAGAGGTAGACTTTGTACCCTAGGGAATAGATGGTTAATTGTTTCATCCACATTACCCTCAGCAAAGGTCATCCTAATGCCATTTCCAGATATTTTTATTGAACTGAATCTAGAAAATCAAATCTATTTGACCAATTTCAGTTAAAAGTCCAATTGTCCTGCCTTAGTCAGCGGAAGGGGAAGATTCAAATAACTTCTGGCCTTCATAAGAATGGTGAGATGGCATCTGGAATTATGACTTCTTGTGATTCAGACCTTGAACTGGAATCTTGTTTGCCCAACCCATGAGAACATTACAAATTCTTTGAAGAGCCAGCAACAGGGAGGCAAATTAATTTTTGGTTGCATAATGAAGCATGCTAGCTTGGTGCTGGAAATCAGGTTTTTACGGTGCTGGCTTCATTCAGCTGGAACTTGAGAACTTCCTATGTTTAAGTTCCCACTTGAGTGCCCTCTGGCATTGCAACAACTCCCCATGACAACCAGATCTTGTATGCCTGATGCAATGCTCTAGCCTTGACTTGGACTACAAAACTCTCTTGCTCAAGGAACTTTAGCTGCCAGTAGAAAGAGTTTCTATTGATCTCAGTTTGTTAGATTAATGACTTTTCAATTGCTAATAAACTGGCTCTACCTAGAGCAGCGGTATGCATGTAACAGAAGGACTTCTTTGCTTGACTCCTAGCATTTTTAAACATCATAAAGGCTTCATTTTGCTTGACTGAATGTTAAAAGGCCCAACACACGATATCAAATCTAGCCAAACATCTAATAGCCAATGTACAGTACCTGGTTTATAGTTCATTCCAAATTTACAATGGGTAAATGTGTCAAAGAAATACAGCCATATAATCACTAATTAATTGCTTTTGTTTAAAAACCTCCAATATTTAATGGTATGTAGCCAATTCTCTTCCAGTTAACTAAGACAGAAAGCACAAAACCTCTCTTGTTTCTTTGGTTTGCCAGCCTGGTTAAACAAAGACAGGAAGATCCTGAGGTAAAAATTTCTAGAATTTCTAGGCAACCTCAAATTCTTGATGCTCTTTGAAGTGAGATATGAAGGAGCTGATTGTCTACCCTTTTCTTCTGCTGCCTTTCTTTCCCTTCCCTCCTTTGGGGTATTGCAAGTACTTTTGGCATCATTCTTCCCTACTAACTACAATTCCCTGTCATAGCCAATGTGGAACATTGCAAGTAGCAGATTTAGAACAATCCAAGATTTCAAGCCCTTGTGAAATAATTGTTCCAAACTTGGTAGTACAATTTTCCAGCTTGGTATCCCATCCTATTTTACTAACAACTTGGCAAAGATGTGGAAAGAGAAAATATATATTACATACAATATAATAAAACCAACATATACCCTACAACCTAGACTATTCAGTTGCATTCAACTGAGTCACAACATTTCTTCATATAGACCAATGTTTCTAGGGTCCTTGGTGCTTGCTGAGCTTGGTGATTTTCTTGCAGATGGTTCATTCCAAACTAGGTAACAATGATGTTACCTATTTTGAAATAAAAAGTCAATAAAAAACCCATCAAGCTCAGAGAGCACCTAGGTTCTCACAGTTCAATCCTGAGCTACACATGTTCTCTTCTGTTGAGACCAGCATTTTTCAATTTGGCAGCTTTAAGATGGATGGGCTTCAAATGCCATAATTCCCAAGCTACCATGCTAAAAAGCTCAATGTTAAGTGAAAAAATTCTGGGACTAAATGCTAGGATGTTCTATTTGCACAACACCTTCTTCCATGTTCTATATCCAAACCCCTGTCAAGTGGTTCCATTTCTCTAGCAATTGGCTGTATGTACCCTGTTGTATTCCCACCATCTTCAATTTATATCAGAGGAAAGATACATAAAGTTATAGAGGTGATATTACTTTTTTTACAAAAATAAACTTAAGACAATGGAAATGGGAGTTCCAACAATGACATGGATTAACTTTCTCATTTTCAGATTAACTTTCAGTTCTTGATTATCCTTTAAAATCCACTTCTTAATTACATCACTAATTGCAGCATAATTAAGTTCTTAAGGTTCTTATTAATGCTGCTTCTGAAAAACCTAGTAAAAGAGAGGTTGAATGTAAAAAGATATTCCAATGGGGAGAATTTCTATGAAGTTAGTTACATCTACAAGACAAATGTTCTAGAAAAAAATCAATAAAACAACCATGGAATATAGCCACACTAACAAGCATTTATACATAATTATTTTAAAATTGTATTTGCTTGACAGTTGGGGAAAATGCATGTTGTAAGTCACATTTTCAGTGCCAATACAATTTCAAACATTACAGTAAAATCACTATTTTGTCTCAATGCTTCAGAATTAAGCAATATTCCAATACTCATTTTCTTGGCCAAATCCCTTTCCTTGAAATTCCATTTCAATAGCCTGTGACATGGATGATGGCATGAAAAAAGCCAGACCTTACAGTTAAGACTTATGGGGAAATTATTGCTCATTTTATCTCCATCACCAGTCTGCTTTTGAGGGAAATGGTTTTGTGACTGGAGTTTCTTACCACAACAATAATTTAATGAGCAGAAAAGATTCCCCCTTGATAGAGCCAACATAAGACATTCACTTTGTGTCCCATAAAAGTGAAAACTCTCTTCTCCTTGTTCTTTCTGTCCATCCAAAACAATTTGCATGAATATCTGTAGCAGGCTGGAAGCTGAAGAGTTCGGAGGCTCATTTAAAATTTCTTTTTAGTTGTCACCCTTGAAAAGCTATTGTTAACTTCAACGCTGGCACTCATCCTCAATTAGACCACGTTTTCTATTACCTGCCTACAGGGAACAATAGCTATGCAAAAGAGCAAATATATCACATTACAGCATCTGGAAATTTATCTTCTTTGAAGTGATGAGGACAATAAACAAAGAACTAATTTGTTATTGCTTATGGGAGACTGATCACAAAGGAACACTGGGTAGTAGGGTATTTCAATAAAATCCTGAGCCCCATCATGCAATCTATCATATTTTTTAAAATAACATGCTGTCTCTTCTGCTTTATACCACCTAAACCAAGGGTGAAAAACTCAAGGCCAGATCCTGCCCACGGGCTGCTTAGATCTGGCCTGCAGAGCCACCTTGGAAACAGTGAAGGACCGACCCATGGTGCCTCTGCCAGAGAAAATGATGGCCTCCTTCAGCCCTCTTCCAACAAAATGGAGCCCGGGGGAGGCCATATGCAGGCTGCCCAGGCTCCATTTTCAGCTGCAATGGCTTCCTGCAGCCCCCTGCCAGCAAAAACAGAACCCAGGGAGGCTACCTGTGGCCCGCCCAGGCTCTGTTTTCAGCTGCAATGACCTCTTGCAGCCTTCTGCCAGAGAAAACGGAGCCCCCTGAGTGTGGCCCTGTTGAGCTCTGTTTTTTCTGGCAGAGGGCTGCAGGAGGCCATCGTGGAGTCTCAATGAGTAACGTCGAGCTGTCCATGTTCCCCCCTCCCCCAAGATCAAACACAACCTGATGTGGCCCTCAATGAAATCGCGTTTGACACCCCTGACAACCTAAACTATGCTGTTATTTTATGGCTGAATAGAATATCCTAAAAGATCAGACCTTTCATATTTGGATATTATGCTCCTAAAGATGAAGTTAAGGACTTTTAAATTCAGCTCAGCTTCATCCATGAAGATTGTTACGTACCAGCGTGGTCCTCTTTCCAGTCTGAGGTTCAGGTGGGAGTTGAAGCCACTGTTCATTGGCTGGCCGGTCTGACAGCTGCAATATAAAGGGGCTGTCAGAACGTGTCAGCTGTTGCCCGCCACCATGCGTGAACTCATTAACTAGTGGCAGCCGCGGGTAACCAGTTATATTCAATAAATATTAACTGTTAAAAGGTTGACTTCTATTTACTGACACCACCAATTTAACAGTGGCAACGAAGGTAGAATCGCTCTAAGCGTAGTCCCATTGACAGAGACATGGTTGCTGGAAGAAAAAATTTTCTCCACACAAATGCCTCACGATGACATCTGCGCCATTTTTTCCATGTTTTCATCCAACTTGTGAAACTTGGGAGTCTTATATTAACTGATCTGACTGTTTTCTCAACGCTGCTGACTTGTCAGAAATACCCAGCCAAAGAAAAAAAGCTTATTTTTTGAGCTTTTGTGGCGCAATGGTTTCTGACACCACAACCATTCTGCTAGCCCCTCAAACTGTATCTTGGGAAAACCTACAAGATGTTTTGAGCAACCATTTCTCCCCAAAACCATCACGCATAGCAAGACATTTGGCTTTCAGAAGGAGAGCCCAAGCTGAAGGAGAGACCATTAGTTCTTACATGGCTGCTCTTCGAACCACTGCTTTACATTGCAGGTTCGGAGACCTTGATGACATGTTACTTGATCAGTAAATTATGGCATACGTGATTTATGATTGCAGCATCGTCTCCTAGCTAGATCCGATCTCACATTAAAAGTAGCCATTGAAGAATCACTAACTGCTGAGCAATCTACACTCTCAGTTGCTGAGATTCAAAACTCTAATCCTCATACCGTAAATCCTGCTGCTGCTAAAGCATCCGTCCATTCTGAGGATGTTGTATCCGAGGGTATCATAAATGAAGAAGAAGATATTCATAGACTCCAGGGTCAGCAGACTCAACAAAAAAAGAATTGGGTTCCAACCAACAAACCAACACAATCACAGCTATCCTGTGATTTAAGTTGTGGTGGTAATCATTTGAGGGCAAACTGCCAATTTAGGAACATTATTTGTTTGAAATGTCAATGTAAGGGACATTTGGCTAGGGTTTGCAAAGCTGGAAGAAATCAAACTCAAACTCAAACTCCTCCTTATCAATCACAGCAGCAAATACATACTCAATCAGAAAAATGTTTTACCATCACCAGGGCTTGTCATACCTCTAAATCTTGCAAACTTTGTTCTAACAAAATTTATGTTACTGTTTTTGTAGAAGGAAAACCATGTTCCATGGAGGTGGACACAGGATCGTCCCTCTCCATTGCATCCTGGAGCACCTTAAAATGCCTGGTTCCTGCCATCACTAAAAAACAATTGAAACCCTGCCAAATATCACTCAAGGACTATCAAGGTAATTCCATTCCTGTCATAGGGTCTGGCAGGTTTTCTGTTAAGTTCAAGGACTTTAGGGGCTGCCTTTCCCTTATAGTCGTGGAAGCCACCCTGCCCAGCCTTCTGGGTTTAGATTGGTTCTCTGCCCTGGGCCTGCAAGTAACTGGTATTCATTCCATACAAAGCCAAGACATAGGAAATGTGTTAAACGAGTTTGCTGACATATTTAGCAAACAGTTGGGCAAATACAATGGCACCCCAATTTCCTTCAGTTTGGATCCTCTAGTGGCACCTATTCATCTCAAGCCTCGAAGGTTCCTTTCGCCTTGCGAGCAAAAGTGGATGCGGAATTAGATAAAAAAAATAAAAATAAAAAAAAATAAATTCACAAGGGATTTTACAGCCTGTCGATTTCTCAAGGTGGGAAACCCCTATTGTTACCCCACTAAAGAAGGATGGGTCTATTCACCTGTGCGCTGACTACCGGAGTACATTGAACAAAGCCTTGCATCCGAATGCCTATCCGGTGCCAGTTATCCAACACTTATTACACTCTTTGGGAAAGGGATGTATTTTTGCAAAGGTAGATATGGCCCAGGTGTGTCAACAGCTCCCCGTGGACAATGAGGCAGCCAAAGCTCATTTGTCCCTGTTCTTATCAGCCTATTCCTACACATTAACTTACCGAGCCAGCAAACTGATAAGTCATGCCGATGCATTAAGTCACTGCCCCCTTCCAGTACAAGTCGAAGACCCGCTACAACATCGATGGTCCTTTTAATTGAAGACAACCAGTTGCTCATTACAGCACATGGCATTGCTCACTTTTCCTCTAAAGATGAGGTAATCTCTAAAGTATTGGACTGGGTGAGGAGGGGGTGGCCAAAGGAGACATTGGCATCTACATTCATTCCATACAAAGCTAAACAACACGAATTTTCTACCCAAATGGGCTGTCTACTATGGGGGTGTTAAGTAGTAGTGCCCAGTAGATTGAGACCCCGGGTTTTGGAAAATCTACATGAAGGGCATCCAAGGGTGGCCAAGATGTAAGCTATAGCTAGAAGCTATGTATGGTGGCCTGGTTTAGACATGGAAATAACAGAAGCAGTTGGGACCTGCCAGGCTTGTCAATTGTCAAGGCCTGCACCACCCATGGCCACTCCTTTTGGATGGGAATCAGCTAGAGCCCTCTGGTCGAGAGTGCATATTGATTTGGCTGGCCCCTTTAAGGGGCGTACATTTTTAATAATTGTGGATTTGTATTCGAAATGGGTGGAACTCACATTTATGCACTCTGTAACATCAGAGGTTGTAATAAAATCATTGACCAGGTTATTTGCAACACATGGGCTACCCGATGTGTTGGCATCTGATAATGGGCCCCAATTTACATCCAATACATTTGAAATATTCTTAGCAAAAATGGGCATCCGACATGCCTTTGTTGCACCATACCACCCGGTGTCGAATGGCCAGGCTGAGAGGGCAATTAGGTCTGCCAAAGAGACCCTAAGGAGGATGGAGGGGGACGATTGGCATGCAAAACTAGCCAAGTACATTTTAATTCAGCATTCAACACCAAGCGCAACCACTAACCATTCCCTGACAGAACTTCTGATGAGTCGGCGTTTGCGGACAAGCCTTGACAAGCTGCACCCAACTTTCACCCCAATCTGTCCATTAGATTCCTCCAGCAAGTTTAGGGCTTTCAAGTTATACAATCCAGTTTATGTGAGGAATTTTTCAGGGGACCCTTTATGGGTACCAGGGGAGATAATTGCTGTCATGGGCCCAAAGTCCTATAGAGTTAGGCTATTAGATGGCCAAATATGGCGGCATCACATCAATCAATTACGAGGTTGATGGAGTTCATCCACGGATCACCAACCCAATGACGACCAACAAGATGGCAACCGAACATCGAATGTAGAAACCGACAATTCCAAACCCAAACTGACAACCGCTGAGCCTCAGCATGAGGAGAACCTACCTTCTGATGCTTCTCCAATACAGCAAGAGTATCCTGCTTCCACATGTCCCGAGGTGCCTCTGCGGGAGACAGCCGGTCTTACAATTGATCCTCTTCCATTGACTTTACCAACCAAACTGCGTAAGTCAGGGCGAGTCAGGTGATGCCCCGCCTACTTACAAGAGTACACATGTTTTTAGCTGGGGGAAAGTGGTGTTATGTACCAGCATGGTCCTCTCTCCAGTCCGAGGTTCGGGCGGGAGTTTGAAGCCGCTGTTCTTTGGCTAGCCGGTCTGACAGCTGCAATATAAAAGGGGCTGTCAGAACACGTCAGCTGTTGCCTGCTACCATGCGTGAACTTGTTAACTAGTGGCAGCCACAGGTAACCAGTTATATTCAATAAACGTTTGTTAATTGTTAAAAGGTTGCCTTCAATTTACTGACACTGCCTATTTAACAAAGATGGTCATGTAGATGTGATCTTCATTGTCTTCTTCTAGACAGTTTTGTTGAATGGGTTTTTAGAAAGTCTCCATCCACCATGAGTAAATCTTGATGGCCATGATGTTACGATTAAGGATCCTCCCACTTTTCATGTATATCACATCTTTGGAGTATTCATGTGCTAAGTATAATTCTTATAATTAGATCTTAATGTTGTTACATTTTGCAAGTTTATGTTAGTAATCCCTGCAATTGCTTGAGGCTACTTCAGGAACTGTCTCACCCCACTGGGACTGACCCAGCCCCACCTGCACAAACAGAAGAACTATGCTTTGAGTACCATTGGTCAAAGGATCCTGGCTGGCAGGGTGCAGTAGAAGGGGATTATATATCGTAGCTCCTACTCTATGGAACATCTTACTGTCTGAGGGAGATTGGCTCCCACCCTTCTGTGCTTCCTCAGGAGCCTGAAGTCCTGACTCTGCCAGATGGCCTGAGGCCTAATGTGGGAGCATCTCATTGGAGATTGTTGATGAATTAAAAGGGAATAGATTTATGTAGCATCTCATAATGTTTTACAGCCCTCTCTAAGGGGATTACACAGGAGTGGGCTTCAAAAATTTTAGCAAAGTGTTCTCTGCCCAGTTGCTGGGTGGTTGTGGCCATGGGGGCTTGACCTAATTGGCCTCCTGAACCATGGCAGGGTGCGGGCATTTTTGCTTTCCCTGGGCTCCAGAGGTTTCCTCAAGCCTCCAGGGAAAACAGCCTCCCTGGGCTCAGAGGCTCTCTGGAAGCTGGAAATTGGCCCATTTCCAGCCTTCTTGAACTTCTAGGAGGCCTGTTTTTTGCCCTCCCCAAGCCTCCATGCATGCCCTGCACTTGCTTGCATCCAAAATGGTCTGCATGGGGACCCCTGGGAGTGGGGTGAGCGGGGCCAGCCAGGAGTGGGATTTGGGGGTTCTCCAAACTGCACAGAATCTTAGCTAGGGGCTCTCCCAAACCCCTGTGAACCCCCTGCAGCCCATCCCTGGATTACAGAGTCAGCCTATTGCCCTCAACAATTTGAGTCCTCCTTTTACTGACCTCAGAAGGATGCAGGGCTGAATCAAACTTGAGCTAGTCAGAATCGAACTGCTGGTAGTGAGCAGAGTCAGACTGCGACACTGCATTCTAACCACTGTGCCACCATGACAATCCTATCTCCCTTCTCCCATATTTTGATTGAGATTTCTATTTTTATTCTTTTAAAGATATTTGTTAAGTTTTTTTTAATGTTTTAATGCTGGAACACAGAATTGTTGCAATGAGATGGGTAGCAAATAAATTAAGCAAATGAACAAACAAATAAAATTATTGGTGGGTTAGTCTATACCTTAAATTCTTTTTCCTGGAATGGTTATAATTATATGTATTTTTTTTACTGGTCTACATACAAAATAAAATTTGATTGACTGTGTGATCGTTGGAGGGAAGCAGAGTGGAAAATTGAAGAAATGATTGTTGGCTATAAAGCAAGGAAGGAGGTACTTTGTACCAAGACACTTTCCCCCCTTCTTTTGGCTTATTCATAGTTTAGCTGAAGAAGCCTGATGGATGCCTGAGGATAGGCATTATGAGCGTGATTTGAAAAGGCATTGGTGAAGCAGGACACCAGTAAGTACTTTCCTCTCCTGTCTTGTTCATGGTATCTTTAAAGCAGTTGCAAATGCTCATTGACTCCTCTGACTTGAAAATCTCAGAAAAGAGCTATGAAAACCCACTTTGCTTCTGCTTGCTAAGTTTGTATTTCAATGGATCAAAAATTCTTCCAGCTGAAACATGCTACCCACCCAACTCCTGGATAGATATTTCAATACTTCTCCAGATTTGGCATCACAATAAATCTGAGGACAATGACGTTACATTGCCTCCAACAGAAGTCTGAAGAGTGGGGTGGCAATATCTTGGGTATAAGAGAAAGTTGATCATATTTTAAAGTTCTTCTTAATTTGTTTATTATATAATGTGTTAAAAATAATAATATAATGTTACAGTTAACCAACGGATTTGATGCTACAGTTAACCTCTTGATTTTAGAGGCAGTAGCCCTTGACGTATCCCTGTAACCGTGGCCATAATTTCAGTTGTAAAGTGCGCCATTACTGGTTTTATCACCCTTTTTTTAGTGGCCTTTAAGCAGGCCCTTTGTTGACTATGAGATGTTTTTTGTGGAATCTGGAAGTAACCCTTATTTCCCCAAAGAACGTAAATTCAAACCACATGAACACAGGATGCTGTAAACAGCTGTAAATGCGAGCCAGTTGCCAAGTGTCCAAAATGGGTACACATGGTTATGTTTGGGGGGAGTGGGTAGACATTAGAAGATTAAATCCAGGTTATAAGTCACTTTTTTGGTGTGTCTGACTTCAAATGGATGCTAAGGGACTGGTCGTAAATCAAGGACTACCTATATTACTAAGTCTGTTTCCAATGAAAATGGAAGGACATGTGGCCTTCCAGAGATTGCTGAATTAGGGTTCTCACCTTCCCTTATCATTGGCCACATTTCCTGGGTTTCCTAAGAATGGGCACCCAGCAATATCTGGAAGACTACAAGCTGTCCCATCTGTGCCATAACACACCTTCCCAAAGACTGACCTTTTTAGATCTGAATAGGAGGAGGAGATGTAGGAGTCCTTTGGGAGTTGGGCGGCATATAAGTTTAATTAATAAATAAATTAATAAATTAATTAATCTTAATAAATCAATCCATTTGTTAAAGACACCAAATGCCTTTCTAGGCAAACTGTCTATGGGGATTCTCAATCATCCAGATCATGGTTGTCCCAAAGGTCTTTTTCAAGCAGCAACTGGACTTTCAGGGTTTTCTTTGAAGATGTTTCACTTCTCATCCAAGAAGCTTCTTCAGCTCTGACTGGATGGTGGGGAATGGAAGGATTTATACTCCTTGCAGACAGCTGGTCATTTGCATTCCTTTTAGAGGTCATTAAGGTCACTTGGAGGTTTATTTGTGTCCTCAGAATCATCTGAGTGGTGCAAATGGGTGTGGAGCCTTCTTGGAACTGTTGAAACAAGTGTTGTAGACTGGAGATAGAAGATGTTGTACCCCTCCCCTCTTAAGAGAGGGCTGTTCAATTTTGACATAAATGGCCTCTTTAACCTGTTTTTCAAACCAGTGATCCTCTCTGTCCTAAATGTGGACTTTGCTATCTTGAAAAGGTGGCCTTTGTCTTTTAAATGCAGATGGACTGCTGAATCTAGTCCTGATGGGTTTGTTCTCCTATGTTGGGCCATGTGCTTATGAAGTGGTGGTTTTGTTTCCCCAAAGTACAGATCTTTCTAGGCAAAGACAACATAATAATGGATCAACCCCAAAATAAATGCATTTGAATGCTTTCGTTCAATTCTAAACAAAGGCCTCAGTATTCCTGCCTCTGTTTTATTTTTACAGACTTGAAGAAAAAAGAGTGAGTCAATTAATCCTAATACCTAGTTGTAAATTGCATTTCAGATCCAATCAAGGTCTACAGAGAAGAAATTAACACCATTTCCTCACCAAATTCAGCTGGACAATTTAGTCGATGTCACTTTCTTCCAATCTCTGAAATCTCTGTGGCTTTCTCTCCAGTTAATTGAATGCTGATTAGTTCGAGTTTTTTCGATCCCTGTTTGTTTAGTGCTGGTTGGAAATCAAGAGCAGAAATGCATAGAGAGGGAGTGACCTGGTCTCCTCAATTGGTTTGTCTTTGCAGAGGGAAAAAGCAACTTATCCTATTGCTTAGTTTCATTAAAAAGGATTCCCATTTACTGACTATTCATCTCAAGGATTGCTCAAAGGAATTCAGTAATATTCTAGCATTCAGGGTCCAAGGCATCTGCAGAATTCAATGCTTTTGTCAAAATGACAAAAGTGGCATTCCCAAAATATTTTGGCCCTTGAGACAACCAACAAATGGCTTTCTCCACCTCTTCTCAACCCACACCCCATGAACCGTTCATTTCTGCATTAGCTGTTTGTAGACACAAAGGTTATACAATGATGCTTTCTTTTTAGATGAGTTTGTGTTACATGTGTATAATGGAGAAATCTCACAAGCATCTTCTTCCTTTTCTGATGGTGAAAAAGAGCAATAAGAAAAAAGAGAATTTTCCAATTCTCACAATATTCAAAACCAGCACTTTCTGCAATAATAGTAGAGTGTACATAAGATATGGCCACAAAGGACTTCACAGTCAGTCCAACTGTAATTTCTCTGAAGATTGGATGCGGTTGTAGTGGATTTTGACAATTGTTGAAGGCCAGCTGCCAATTATAATCAATCTGCATATTGGTAAATCAAAGTAAGTCTTCTGAAACCCTAAGCCATGAATCCATTTCATAGCCAATTCAGCATTTTAAAAATGTATTTATTTATGGTCATCAACCAAAATAATAGTTTCACATCTGGGGAAATGGGGCACTTTTTTTAAAAAAGTGATTGGTGGCAAACAAGAGAGGTAAGATTTATTCATCTCTTCCACGAGGTTTCAATGATCAAATGGGAATTGGTACTTTTCATGACAAAAGGAACACCTAAATGAAAATTACCATTCTGCCTTTTACTTTTCCCACTTTTATTTGTTTGTTTGTTTGTTTGTTTGTCAAACGTACAAGATAACAAGTATAAGTATGAACATAAACAAGAACAAAGGGAACAAATACAGATAAATGGGGACATTAAGACAGTGACAGTAGGCATGCTTGTACGTTTATGCACGCCCCCTTTAGGGACCTCTTAAGGAATGGAGTGAGGTCCACGGTAGACAGTTTGAGGTTGAAGCTATGAGGGGTTGAGCTGTAGCAATGGAGTTGGGTAGGGCGTTCCAGGCATTGACCACTCTAGTGCTGAAGTCGTATTTTCTGCAATCGAGTTTGGAGCGGTTTACCTTGAGTTTGTAACAGTTGTTTGCCAGTGTATTATTGTGATTGAGGTTGAAGAAGTTGTTGACAGGCAAGATGTTATAGCAGACAATTTTGTGAACTATGCTTAGATCGGACTGCAGGCAGCACAGTTCTAGATTGTCCAGGCCCACAATTTTGAGTCTGGAAGCACTATTATGAATGGATGAGTGGAGAACTTTTATCCTCAAATTCAGTCCCAGAAAATGAAACAAATTGGTTTGACGGTTTCTAGGCTCATGAAAAATTGAGAACTGTATAAGAGCCAGTAAAATCCCCACACATCACTTTTGAATATTAAAATTACATGCACAATGTACAGCTCATTTTATTTATGGATGTGTACAACCTAAGACCCTTAAGTGGTTCTCCAAACCCTTGGATGTGGGCTCCAGACCCACTCCAGAAATTATATTGCAGCATTTCATCTAATCCATCTATTCCTCAAAACCATTTGAGGAATAATAATGTTCAGTACATTGTGTTACATTCAATTACATTTAATTTTGAGCCTTCAAAGCCTTTAGGGTTTTCTCCTCTGGATTTGTACTTGCATTTTTCCCCACTCTGGAGAAACTGCTAGCAAAGCCAAAGTTCTGAACTCAGAGCCTTTCAGAATGTCAGTGTTTATTTATTTATTTAATGAATTTATATTGCTTCCCAGGGGTGGGATGTTGCCAGTATAACAACCAATTCAGTGATCTCATGCTTCGCAGGTGTGCAGGTGAACAACAATGCAAAAATCCTTACCTGCTGTGTTACTTCCAGTGAGTAACACAGCTGAGGAGCGGCAATCCGCTCTTCACCACTGATCAGCTGAAATGATAAAGGTCAGTACAGCGCAGGGGTGGACAGGTGGGCCTACATGATCGTTGGAGCGAACCGATTCACTCCCAGCTGATCTTTGGAGCTAGGGGTTTGTCCGAACCAGTCTGAACCAGCAGAATCCCACCCCTGTTGCTGCCTATTCACCCATGGCAACTCAAAGCGGCTTACAGAATATAAAACCACATTTAAAACAGTAAAACTAATAAACTAGTTACTCACTAGTTTATTAGTGTTCTACTTTCTGGAGGAGAAAAACTTAGCAACTACCATTATTGTCACAATAGTTTGGAAGTCCCCTTCAAATTGCGCAATTTGGAGAAGAGATTTCCAAATTATAATGAGAATGGGACTATTCTGCCCTCTATATTGCTGACTGAATGTATAAAGGCAGATAGATAACTCCACAAAGCTTCCATACAAAGTCTTTTTATTGGTTCATCAGGCATCCTCAAGATAACTCACAGTTACGTTGAGATTCATCTCAATGTCCAATTCTCTGCATAGCTGCAATTTATGGTGTAAAAAGATGGTGATCTTTCATCCCTTTCATCCCATATCGAATGAGCAAGGGGTAGAGATGCTGGTGTGCTACTGAGGTCCAGGTGAGAGCGAAGGGACCTCCCATCAACCCAACAAAGGGTCAATTCAGTGACCAATCAGGATTACAGATGTGGCCACATGACATGGACTACATTTCCCAAGATGCATTAAACTACATTTACCATGATGCATTCCCTTAAGGCAGTGGTTCCCAAACTTTTTCAGTCCACCACCCCCTTGGTGCTACAAACTCATCCACGGTGTCCCCCAACCAGGGGTGGGATTCAAATTTCTGTGGGCGTGGCCTAATTTGAGGGTGTGGCTTGCTGGTCATATGACTGGGTGGGCATGGCTTGCTGGTCACGTGACTGGCTGGCATGGCTTGCTGGCTGGGCATGGCTTGCTGGTCACATGACCTGGTAGGTGTGGTTTGGTGGTCATGTGACTGGGTGGACGTGGCCAGGTGACTGGCAAACAAGTGGTCCTCACTTAATGGCTGGTTGTTTAGCAAGTGTTCTAATTTATGACTGGTCTCCTCAGAGATACTTGACCTGTTTTTGGAGTTTTGAGCCATGCCATACACATACACACACACACACCTCCTTCTAACCCTGCTGGAGCAGGTCATTGACTAGAATCGGCAAAGCATCTCTGATTAGTAGTAGTAGTGAATATTCACTAGTAGTAGTGAATAAAATCTAATCAGAGATGCTTTGCCATTCTTGTTGATTTGTTTTATTTGTATCTCTTTATTTTATGTTGCTGAATTGTATTGACATGTGTGTCCCTTCTTGTGCACAGCCCAGAAGCTTTTGTGATTCTTTGCAGCAAAATTACGACCTCTGGCTTTGCTTACTTTTCAAACGTGCCACCACTGCTTCTAGGTGCCAGCCCGCAGGTCCACCCAATTGAGCCCACCGCACTGGAGGGACCTGCCCAAGCAAGTCAAGTCAATGAGGTGAGCCTGAGAGAGGGAAAAAGAGAGAGAGAAAAGAGAGAGAGAGAGAAAGAGAGAAGGAAGAAAAAGGGAAAGAAAGAAAAAGGGACAAAGAAAGGGGGGATGAAAGGAAGGGACAGAAAGAAAAAGAAATAAAGGAGGAAGGGAGGGAAGAGAAAGATAATGAGATATCTATTCTAGTCCAATCATCTGCTCCAGCAGGGTTAGAAGGGAGAGTGTGTGTGTGTGTGTGTGTGTGTGTGTTCTCCTTGTAATTTACCAGTACATTTTGGTTTTGCCTTCTTCAGAATTGGCACTGTAATACATTGGGGAAAAATAATTTTTAGGGTGGAGATCTGGTCCAATGGATCCTGTTTAAAGCCTCAACAAAATGAGAGCTTCCTGATAGTCTTGACCATGTTTCATCCACAAAACCATTAATAGAAGCTAAAGAGATTTCAATGTGCTGGCAAAGATGTTTCAATGTGGAAAAGGGCCTCAGTCTAAACTAGGCCTCATTTCAATCTGATGCATCTTTCTCTCTCT
>CM019155.1:13787255-13821045 GCA_009733165.1 Naja naja | reverse complement strand
ACCTTTTTTTTTTTATAAAAAAGTTTTTTATTTTTGATACAAACATACAAACAGGACATACAAAACATAAAAACCATCTTCCATATATACATACAGTGTGTCAGTTGGTTACAAATCCTTTGTGTCATCCTTTCATATTCATCACTCACAATTTATCAAAAGAAAATTTCTCATATTATCAATAAAACATTATGTATTTATCAATTATTACTTGTGTACAATTAAACTATTTATTTCATCATATATACGAGATATATTTTTAATCTAAAATTTATGTTATACTTTCATCCAATGGTTATATATATCAACATTATATTTTATATCAGCCTATTATATTTCTATTACAAAATTATATAGTCTATTGCATTACCAAGTCTTTTTATCCAACCATTGATAAAACAAATCCCATATCTTGTAAAATTGTTTATCTTCTTGTTCTCTAATTTCAAATGTCAATTTACTCATTTCAGCACAGTCACATCCAATTTTCCTAATCACTTCCTCCTGCATAGGTATTTTATCATTCTTCCAATTTTTGGCAAATACAATTCTAGCTGCTGTTAAAACATTTACAATCAAATATTTCAACTCTTTATTGTAGATATCTGGTATAATTCCCAATAAAAATATTTCTGGTTTCAAGTCTATGTGTTGTTGTATCATTTTTCCAACCATATGTGGATTTTAGTCCAATATCTTTTTGCATCCGAACAAGTCCACCACATATGGTAATATGATCCAGGTATCTGATGACATTTCCAACATTTATCCGATTTATTCTTAAACATTCTTGCAATTCTCGTCGGGGTAAGTGCCACCTGTAAAACATCTTATACAAATTTTCTTTATAAGCAGTTGACATTGTCATTTTATAATTCTGGGACCATAATTTTTCCCATTTCTCTAGATCAATCCCATATCCAAAATTTTTCCCCAAGCAATCATTGTTTCTTTAACTTGTTCCTCTTCCATTTTAATTTCTAAAAAATATTCATAAAGTTTTTTAATCACCTTTTCATCAGTACCCATCAATATTTTGTCTAGCCCAATCTGCTTGTTATAAATACCTTCTACTTTAATATCCTTATCAAATCTAGATTGTACTTGCAAATATGAAAACCAATTCATTTTTATACCTTGTTCTTCCAACGCTTGCATAGATTTAAGTTCACCCCTTTCATTCAATATCTCACCATATCTAACTGTTTGTTCCTTTTATATATTACTGGATATGAAAAGGCTTCAATAGTAGATATCCATATTGGAATTTTCAAGTAATGTTGTTTTTTAATCTTCTCCCAGTTTAAAAACAAAGCTTCTCGAATATAATGTCTTCTAAAATACCCTTGTGTTTTAGTTCCTTATACCAAAGGAATGCATGCCACCCCAATAACAAGTCATGTCCTTCTAGTCAATAATCTAGTATTCCTTAGTGTTATCCAATCTTTTACCCACATCAAATTTGCCGCCTGATAGTATAGTTCCCAATTGGGCAAAGCAAACCTCTCCTCTTAATCTTGCATCCTGCAATAACTTAAGTTTTATTCTTGCTTTTTTGCCTTGCATATATATTTCAACATCATTCGATTTAGGTCTTCAAAAACTCTTTCCCTAATCTGATTGGAATTGTCTGGAATAAGTATAGAATTCTAGGCAATACATTCATCTTGATTGTTGATATTCTCCCAATCAACGATAGTTGTAAGTTTTTCCATTTTTCCAAGTCTGTCGCTATCTGCTGTTTAAGTTTAATGTAATTATCCTCCTTCAGTGTACTACATCTTGCTGTAATATATATCCCTAGATACTTAACCTTACTTGTGACCTGTATTTCTAAAGCTTCTTCCAATTCTTTCTTCCATCTCGCTAACATATTCTTTGTTAATATCTTTGTTTTGTCTTTATTAATTTTCAATCCTGCTACTCCATACTTCTATTCTTTTTCAATTAGCTTAAGCTGATTCCAGTGGGTCCTCTAATATAAATACCAGGTCATCTGCAAAGGCTTGTAACTTATATTCTTCTCTTTTAATTTTCATTCCTTTTATTTGTTTATCTTCTCTAATACACCTGTTTAACACTTCTAAGGTTAACACAAACAGCAGGGGCACACAGGGCAGCCTTGTCTAGTCCCTTTTCTTATATTTATAGGCTCTGTCAATTCTCCATTTATCAAAACCCTTGCGGTTTGTTCAGAATATATAGTCTCAATAGCACGTATAAATTTTTGCCAAAGCCCATTTGTGTCAATTGTAGTAACATGAAGCCAACTCACGTTATCAAAGGCTTTTGAGCATCCAGAAACATCAAGGCCATTTGCTTTTCAGGATGTGCCTCATAGTACTCCAGAGTGTCCAGGATTATTCTCATATTATGTTTGATTTGTCTTTTGGCAGAAACCCATTTTGGTCAACATGTATAAAGTTGTTTAAGTATCTTTTCAGTCTTTCTGCCAAAATTGAAGCAAAAATTTTATAGTCTGAATTTAATAGGGAAATAGGCCTATAATTTTAACTTGTTGTAAGTCTGTGTCTTCCTTCGTATAAGTGTGATATAAGCTTCTGACCAAGTCTTTGGTATTCTCTTCTCTTGCATGACTTCATTCATAACTTCTAATAATTGGAGGTTTAACACCTCCTGAAAAGTCTTATAAAATTCCACTGGTAAACCATCCGCCTGGTGCTTTCCCTGTATTTTGTTTCTTTAAGGCTTCTGTTAACTCCATCATTGTTATATTCTCTTCTAACATTATTTCGATATCTTTAGGTATCTGTGGTAACTTTGCCTTTTGTATATATTGTTTAATTTTTCTTCTTGAATACTCTCTTGATAGTACAATTTTCCATAATAGTCTTGTATAATTTTTTCCTTCATTTCGTAACAAGGATGTCCTTCTTCATCTATTAAATGGCTAATTTTCCTTGATTCTCTTTCCTTTCTTAATTTATAGGCTAACCATCTTCCTGGTTTTTTGCATCCTCAAAATAATTCTGTTTAGCATTTTTAATCTTTTGGCTAGCTCTTCTTTTTCCATTAATTCCATTTTATGTTTGGTTATATCCATTTTGATTTTAACATCTTTTTGTGGAAATTTCTGTAGTTTTTTTTTTTTATATTCTTCTTCTAATGTTTTAAAAGTCTTTTTGTTTGATATTTTTCCTTGTATAATCAATTATCAAGCCTCTTGTATAGGCCTTCATGTCCCAGAGATTCTGTAACGATGTATCCTCTTTCTTATTTTCTTTAAAAAAACAATACCAGTTCTCTCTCCATTTTCTGTTTAAAATCTTCTTCCTTTAATATCTTATTGTTTAATGTCCATCTAGATCTCATCTTTTGTCCTTTCCAAATAATAATCATTGGATTATGATCAGCCCAAATACTTGCTTCTATTTCAATTTTTTGTATATTAAAAATAGATCAGCTGATGTCCATATCATATCTATTCTTGACCATGATTCATGCCTGTTTGAGTAAAATGTATATTGTTTATTTCCTATATTTCTCTCTCTCCATGCATCTTTTAAATTTATTTCTTCTATCATTTGAAAAAGGGTTTTGGTAGTTTCTTTCTAGCTTTTGTGGCTTTTTGTGATTTATAATCCCGCTGCTCATTAATTATTCCATTAAAATCTCCATCATGCATAAATTAACATAGTCCAGTTCAATTATTTTTTATGGAGTTTATTATAAAATTCCTCTTGGTGGTCATTTGGAGCATATATTGCTATTAAAAGTATTTCAGTATTATTGTCCATTATTTCTACCATTAAGATTCTTCCATCATCATCTGTATAAATTAATTCAGCTGAAATTGTTTCTTTAATATATAGAACCATGCCTCTTTTTTACATTGTGCCAATGAAGTAAACAATTTTCCTAATTTTTTTGTTTCAGCATGTTCATGTTGTTTTTTAATATGTACCTCTTGTAGGCAAATTATATCAAATTTTAATTTCTCCAATTTGTGAAATACTTTCCTTCTTTTAATGATTGAATTGAGTCCATTTATATTCATCAGAACCTTTCTTTCCTCCATTTTAGATTTTGTAAGAGGGATTTATTGCTCTGGTGGATCTTATTTCTCTTCATTCTCTTTCTGCTTCACTATCATGCCTCTCTTTTCTTTTCTTTTTCAATTACTGCTATCAACTCCTTTTGAGGTTCAATCAGGGCTCTTTTCTTGTATCTTCCTCCTTTCCTCTTTCTAATATATTCATAATAAAATGATTCTGCCTTTTCAACCATGTCAATTCTATGTCTTTGTTCCCGCCATGTAAACAGAAGGCCTTCTGGTATCAGCCATCTATAATTTATTCCTTTTCTAAGCAGTTCTTTGGTTAGAAAGAGGTACTCTCCTCGTCTCCCTTACTCTTCTTGGTACCTGTTTCAGCACCACAATTTCTTTGTCTTTATACTTTAATGTCTTTTGTCATTTGCAAATTTTGTGTTTTAATAATTTTCTTAGTAAATCTAATATGGACTTCTCTTGGTAGCTTATTCCTCATTGCATATCTTGTATGTACACGAAACACTTCATCCATTCCATCCATCATTTTCTCTTTTGTTATTTCTAGTGCTTCTGCCAATATTTCTATCATTTTTCCAATGAGGTTTTCACCCTTTTCTTCCTCCACATTTTGAAATCTCAAGTAAAATTCTGATCTATCCATTCTCCTCTCAATGATTCAATCCTGTCTTTTCAACTTCACTCAATCTGATATTGATATTTCCAATTTCCTTATCTCTTTGTTCGTCCTGCTCTTCAATTTTCTTAATCTTTTCATCATATTTGGTCATCATCTCTTGGATATTTTCCACTTTCTCATCTGTCTTTCCAATTTTCTGTTGAATATTTTCAACTTTTTCATCTGTCTTATCTATTTTCTGCTGAATCTTCCACCTTTTGATTTGTCTGTTCAATTTTTGGGAGATATTCTCATTACTCTTTCAACATTTTCTACTTTTGTCTGTAGAATTTGAATTCCTTGCAAAATCTTCTGTAATGTATCCTCCTTCTTTTTCCTTTTCCTGTTGCAACATTGCCTGTATTGATCGCTGACCTCCAGATGGTGAAGTTGTTGAGAGAGCTTGATTATTGTTTTTCTACTCATTTTATAGTTATTTCCTAGTAGGGCCCCAAAAAGCAGAGGGCCCTCCAAAATAATAAAATAAGTAGACAAAAAAGGAAAAAGTAAAAATTAAAAATATTAAGGAATATTAAAAAATTAAAGAAACAAAAAAAATTCTTCAGGTTCTTGTACACCTTAATCCAGTTGGTTCCACTTGTATACAAAAATAGAAAAAAAGTAAAGAAGAAAAGGAAGGTCTCAAAAGCAACAACAGGTGGTTACCAGTTCAAAAATAAAAAGGAAAAAAGGGGAAGAGACTTCAGGTATTTATATACCCTAATCCAATGGCGAATCAACAAGATGAAAAAAAGAAAAAAAAGCGAAAAGGGGAGCAAATCATAGGCAGAGAAAAGGGAAAAAGAAAAATTCCTGGCTAAAAATTGAAAAGGGATAATCCAAACAATAAAAATTCAATCAATGGGGGGGTGGAAAAGATAGAGCAGCCACAAATCCAGCCAAAGAGAAAAAAGAAAACTACTGCCACCAGATGTCCAAGGCTTTTTTAGAATATCAAGTCAAATTTCCAGTAGAATATATTTTCAAGGTCACTTTAGTCTTCTTTCTTTCAGTTCCAACTCTGGGTTCCGCTATCAATAGTTCACAGATGGGCACCTGTGTATACAATCCATCGTGCTCACCCCACTATCTCTTTCAAGAAGGAACTCTATGTCCTTGAATGCAGCTCACATAGATAAACAAACAAAGAAGAAAGGAATACAGTATATCCAAGCCTCTAAATGGCAGTGCTTTCACTTTCACTCCTCCCCTCAAGAGCAAGAGAAAAAGGGGAAAAAGAGAAAAGGCACATTGGTATTGCTCTTTTCTAAAAAGTTCTTAAAATCATAAACAGCATTTAATCCAAAAATATTGGTGGAAAAAAAAGGAAAAGACCATCAGAACAAAAGATTATTTTACATAGAGGAAAAGCCAGTCCCTTTTAAAATCAAATAGTTCCAGAAGAGATAAAAGGAAGAAAAAGCCATCAATCTTAAGAAAAGCTTAATCTCGCCGCTTATAAACTGTTCTCTTTACTTTTTAAGTCCACTTTCCAGTTATTGGGGTGTTCTCTTCAGAAATAAGTAAATAAAAAGAACCTCTCACCAAACTGACACACCTTCATCCGATCTTGCCTTTCTTTTGGAGCTGTCCCAGCTTCAGCAGCTTGATGGCTGCCTCTTTTCCGCCGCAAAAGAGCTTCTCCTGGATCAACCAGGGACTTTGCGATGTCCCTGGGATCGACAGGACGTGCTCTTTCCCTTCACCGTCTCTTCGGGACGGTTTAGGTCCAAATGGACCATCCAGCTGAGAAGATATCTACAGCGATCCAGGAGCTTCCCGATCGCACGTAGTATCACTGGGACACAAGCCCCGCCCTCAGATCTGAATACCTTGACTGGGCCTCTGCAAGCTTGAAACCTTCTTAGAGTGTTGATGAAGCAGGAGGCGTCCATAGATTCGATGAGTTCGATATGGACAGCTCGGATGTTGAGACATGTAAAGAGCACTGCCCATCATTTGCTGTTAGCTTGACCGCCCCTGGTTCGTTGGGCAGACACTGACCAAGGGCCGAATACATCGAGGCCTACATTGGTGAATAGTGGCTCAGAACTCAGGCGCTCGGGTGGTAGGTCAGCCATTATCTGGTGTAGAGGCTGGCCCCGTTGTTTGCAACAATGTAAGCATGACTACAGAACAGTCGTAATGCATCTTTTGGCGCCGACGATCCAGAATCCATTCGCTCTGATGGCACCTTCTGTAAAGTGGCAGCCTTGATGGTGGATTGCTTCATGGTAGTGTTTTACTAACAGTCTTGTTATGTGTTGGCGAGCAGGAAGGACGATGGGGTGCTTGCTGTGTGAGCCATTTCAGCATTGCGTAGGCGTCCACCTACCCTAACTACTTCTTGGTTGTCAATATACAGCTTTAATCACAGAAGTGGACTTGATTGTGGTATGGGCTTCCCTGCTGACAGGCATCCGTATTCCAATGGATATGCATCCTGTTGTGCACTTCTCAATATTCATCTCTCTGCTAGGGTATAGTGGTCTGGGAAGCATGACTGGAAGCCTTTCTGGTGACCAAGGAGATGGACAACTGTGTGTGAACGATTACAGTCATGCCCAGTACAAGAGGTTTCCACTGGGAGAAGCATTCAAAGTGAGCAGGTTTTAAGGGGCCTTCCTTCTCATGTTTGACTATCGTTGCCATCCAGATGACCTGTTCCTCCATCTTCTTGACTAGAGGTGGAATGTTGGCATCTTGATCCAGAGCTAGGAGCTCATTCTTGACTAGAGGTCGAATGTCAGCATCCTGATCTGGATCTAGGAGCTCATAAAGTTTGGGTGCCCCAGGCTTCAGGGTGTCTGTAGGCCACAAGAACTCAGGGCCTTTGAGCCAGGTAGAGGCTGTTAACTGGGATTCAGGAATAGACCTTGTTGCATGATGTGCAGGGTTCTGGTCTATTGGTACGTACCACCACTGCACGGGTTTAGAAGATCTCCTGATCCACTCTACTCTGTTGCTCACGTAGACATAGAAGCATCTGCTCTCATTATGGATATAACCCAGCACCACCTTGTTGTCTGTATAGAAGGTGGTGGGTTCCAACTGAAGATCTATCATCTTCGTTATCGTATCTGCTAGTTCTGTGGCCAGCGCAGCTCCGCAAAGTTCCAGCCGTGGTATAGTATGGCCTTGTTGCGGTGCTAGTTTTGCCTTTCCCATGATGAATCCAACATGGACAATGCTCTCCCTGCCCTAGACCCTGAGGTATGCCATGGCTGTGACTGCCTTTGTCGACACATCTGAAAAAACATGTAGTTCTTTTCTTTGTGCCGTGGTGGGCAAGAGAGGAACATACGTGCGCTGTAGGTGAACGTCTTGGAGACAACATAGAGAGTTGCACCATTTCTCCCATTCTTGCTTCTGCTCTGGTGGGAGCAGTTCATCCCAATCTTTGGTGTTCTGGGAGAGCGTGCGCAGTAGGATTCTACCTTGGATGCTGCAAAACCTAGAGGATCGAACAGGTTGTTAACCGTTGATAGCACTCCTCTCCTCGTGAAGGCAGTCTTTAGGGCTGGGATTTTGAAGGTGAAGAAGTCTTTCTTCAAGTCCCAACAGAGGCCGAGACTGCATTGGATAAGAGGGGCATCGCTACCGAAATTGAGGTCTTGCAATCCCTTGGCATGGTCCTTGGGTTTAAAGGCCTTTAGTACTATGTCACTATTGGAAGCTATCTTATGTAGCTTGAAGTTGGCCATCCATAGCATTTGCTGTGTATTCTTCAAAAGGTCTATGGCCTCCGCTGGGGTGGACACAGATTTCAAGCCATCGTCCATGTAGAAGTTGTGTTCTATGAAGTGTGTAGCTTCTGCTCCATATTTTCCTCCACCCTCATGAGCTGTACATTTTAGACCATAGTTTGCAATTGCAGGGGAAGAGCCATTGCCAAAGACATGCACCCTCATTCCATATTCCAAAATCCATTGGTTGTGCTGTTCGTCACTGAACCACAGAAAACAGAGATAATTGTGGTGCTCTTCCCATACGAGGAAGGAATAGAACTTCTACTCATACCATAATGGCTTCTTTTATGAAGTGGATGAGCATCCCAATGAGACTGTTCATAAGACCAGGTCCCATAAGAAGGGCCTTGTTCAGAGAGTGGCCTTGGAACTGTGCACTGGCATCGAAGACTACATGTATTGGGCCTGGTTTCTGAGGATGGTACACTTCAAAGAACAGCAGGTACCAGCATTCTTCATCTGTTTCCAAGGGCGGGGCTGGCTCAGCATGTCCGTTCTGTATCATCTTGTCCATGAACTCCACCAGGTGAGATTTCATCTCTGACTTTCGATTCAGGAGTCGTCTCAAACTAAAGAGGCAAGAGAGCACATATTGGTTGTTTGGCAAGTGTTGTCTGGGTGAGTGAAAGGGTAGTGGAACAACCCAACTACCGGTTTCATTTTGTTGAAATTCCTTATCCATGATCTGTAGGAACCTCTTGTCCTCAATAGACAAGGAGAAGTCATTGTCTTCTTTGGTAGTCTGAAGCAGTGCCTCGCCTAAGACAGGTTTGACTGTCAAAAGCATGAAGTGTTCTTGGCATGGTTTCAAATGAGAAGGTCTTCCATTCTTGAGAACGGAGGTAGCTAAGGTACTTGCCTGGGTTGGGGCCTGTAGCCGATCGACATAGACTACTCCTGTGATTCCCCATCCTAGTGGTGTTTTGAGGGCCACTGGGGCATATATAGGACCTGTGACTAACTTGGTGTAAGCAAAGGCGTATGGGGCATCAACTCCCAGCAAGAGTAGAATATCTGCTTCTGGATCTAGAGCAGGAAAGTGATGAGCCAGATGCTGCAGGTGAGGTATGTTGCTTGCTACCTCTGGTGTTGTGATCTGGCTGTGGTCACTCAGTATCCCATCCTATTCTAACACAGGTGGCAATGGGAACCAGGAACTTCCATCAAAAGACTCTATACAGAGTCCAGTAGCTCTTCTCCCTGCCATGTGTTGTGGTACAGTGAACATAGATATCATGAAGTGCACTTCATCCTGTTGGGTATCAAAGAGGTTGAAGAATACGGATCTGGCCAGCGTGCAGGTGCTCTGATTATCCACTATCATGTACATCTTCACAGCATCTTCCGGGAGTCCATCAGGGTACATGTTGACTAAGCAGATCTGATGGCACGAGCGAGGGAGTTGTGGGTCATCACAGAGTGCTGTACATTTGACACTCTTTGTAAGTCCTGCAGCACGCTGAGGTTCCTTGTGTGCTTCTATAGCATGTGGAGGCTTCTTGTTCGAAGGAGGGTTACAAGATGTCTGCTGTAGTGGCTCAGAGTCTGGATGCAGAGCGGTTGGGTGTCTGTTGCTGTTTCATAAGTAACATTGCACCTGTGCAGTATTTGGCCAGGTGTTTGGATTTGCAACACTTGTAGCAGAATTGGTACTCCCTTATAAAATCTTTCCTTTTGGGTCAGGAATTTTGCTGCAAACCTCTGGCACCTGTTCAGGGAGTATCGACAGTTGTGCAATGGGCAAAACTGGCCTCTCTTTGGAGTCAGAGGCTTAAATTGGGTTGCTTCTGATGAGTCCTCTCCTGAACTCTTTATGGAGGAGGTCACAACCCCTGTTTTATTTGTTGTCATGTGGTTGTGATCTCTAGTGATTTGCAGTATACTCTTGAGAGGTGTAGAGTTTCGGTTGTGTTCTTCATTAGTTGGGAGGAATCTGCATCTGAGGTGACGGTTTCTAAAGCTGTTGCAGGACTGTTTGCTGGACAACAAATTCTTGGAGAAGGGCAAAAGGTGGATCTCTTTTGCAGTTTGCAGCCAGAAAAGTATCAGACAAAACAATCCATTGTTCCAATATTTCTTTTGAGAGTTTGGTAATGATTGCTTCTTGTGTTATGAAGAGATCAAGGCAAGCCAGTCCTGGTAAGTTAGAACATTCTCTGGCTGTTTGCCAACTCCATAAGGATGTTGGAAAATTCCTCCAGTCTTTGGGTTTCATGGATGGCAATGCACGGGAAACGGTCAAGTCATTCTAGGAGCGAGTATTCCATCAATGTATCATTGCCATATTTTTGGTCCAGAGCATCCCACGCTCATTTTAGAGTGGTGCCTGGGTCATTGAATATGCCTGTGTAAATGTGTTTCACCATATAAATAGACCATGGTCCTAGCTATGCTAACATAAATTTAAGTTCTTCGCTGGGAAGCAGCCATTTGGGTTGAATGGTACTTGTGAAAATGTTCTTCCACAGTAGGTATTCTCTGCCTGGCATGTCATTGAATTTGTACACTGCTAGCTGCTAAGTCCAACTTTTCCCGTCTTAGTGACGGTTCTCTGTTACTTCTCTGTGAGGGCAGGTCATCCCTTGATATGATGCCCTCATAGGCATAGCATTCTGGCTCAAGGGCATGTGTTGTGGACAGTATGTGGTTCTCCTCAGAGTACTTTATGAGGAGGTCATTATCCGTCACCACATACACAGGTAGTACCTCTTGAAGTCGGGTGTAGGTTCCACGCTATGCATTAGAGTTGTCTTGCAGTTGTGGCAAGAACTTATTTGCCTGTGGACTGAGTGTGGCAATTGTGGTTGGTTGCATGTCTAGTCATTGAAAAGTTGCTGTGATCACTGGTGGGCTAAGTTGCCTGCCCACCAGGCCGTGAGATGTTGGTGTAGGTTTGCTGATTCTGGAAGAGAATCTCGGACTTTAGGTCATACAACATCAGTTGGGGAAGGTTTGCTGTTGGTGGGAAGTGAATCTCGTATTTTAGGTCTTACAACATCAGTTGTGTGACCAATGTTTAGAGTCTGTGGTTGAGATTCACTCCTGTGCTTCTCTGGTTGTGAGAGACTGCTAACTAACTGTGCTGGTTCCACCAACTCATTTTGTAGTGAGTGCTGCTCATCCACTTAGGCTTTGACCCATGTTGCTGGGCTCTCTGCTCCCAAGTCGTTGAGGTCGAAGTTGAGGGAGGCGGCGTTGGCTGCCTTCTGCAATGCTGCAGCCCGTGCTGTTTTTGCTGCGGTGTCTCTTTGTCATTTGAGCAACTCCACTTGGGCCTGAGTTTTGGCCATTTCTGCTTTCTGCCATGTCACCTCTGTCATTATACGTAAATCTGCCTCTGCTGCCACAGCTTCAATTTGAGCTTCTACAGCTCAGTCGGCATACCTTGCTGCTTTGGAGGCCTTAGAGACATCGCTGTGATGGGAGGATGCTGTGGAAGGATGGGAAGACCCAGCAGCAGAGAGTTGCCTTGAGACACTAGAACCTGCTTGCAATCTAGCCGGTTTGGGATGGAGGGAGGAGGCTTTCTGAGAATAGTGGGAGGAGGCTGCACATGATCGGGTGGCTATGTCAGATGTGGCCCTCTCCCCTGACATTTCTTCCAGCTTTAGAGCTTTGATGATCACTGCTTGGAGGGCATTTTTGCCTTCCCTAATGCATTCTTCATGTTCCTTGTGTACTTCCTCGAAGCATTGAACGTGTTCTTTGAGGTTTGGCTCACCCAGCCTCAACTGGATGGTCTTGAGTTGACTTTTGCTGTCTCTCCACTCTGGGAGAAGGTCCTGTAGGTCTTCCTGCAATGTGCAGAGTCTCCCAAGGGACAGCCTGCATTTGGGAGTTTCGCAGATCTTTTCCAGTTCTGTCCATGATTCTACATAACAACGATACTGCTTGTCCCACTTCTCCCTCAATAAGGAGTCCATGGGTGCAGTAGGCTTCCTGTGTTGTCTGAGGTCGTAGGCTTTCTGAGGTATCATCACTTCTTCGGGAGTTGGGACATCCGAAACTGAGTTTTGGGAACCAGGCTCCACATTTACATCAAGGGTGGGTGGAAGGTTCAAGTCCTCTGGTACATCAGAGACATCTGTCATGGCTGAAGATGTTGCCATGCTTCAAATTGGCAACAGGTGAATTTGGAAAATTTAGTGGTTTTCTGTGCAATTCCCTTTCTCCACTAGGGTGCGTTGCGAGCAGGTAACTGAATGTAACAACTTCTGTGAAATTCAGTATTTGACCACGTAGATGGCGCTGCAGGTGTGTGGCTGAATTGAGCAAGTTCTGCAAAATTCAGTGGTTGACCACTAGAGGTGTGCGTTGCAAGGTCTGGGAGATGCTGACAAAGTACAGTGGTTGGCTGCTAGAGGGTGCATTGCGCGGTCTGGAAGACATTGGCGCAGTACACAAAATTGGCCTGTTAGTGGTACTTGTTAGATCTGGAAGATGCTGATGCAGCGCAAATTGATCTCTTGGTGGTGCTGGACCCTAGGATTGAATTTACCAGGGGTTGCTAATGAATTAATTTAGAAATTTCTGTGAAAATTCATTGCTTGCCACAAGGTGGAGCTAGACCTTTGAGTTGGGCGGCGAGGGTTGGCATAGTTTAGCAAAGAAAAAAAAATTTTGTTTAGAACTTCCTGTGAAATTTTCTACTTGCCACCCGATGGTGAGGTAGATTAGCTGTTGGTGACAGCCAATTAAGATGAGCGGAAAGTTCATTAAAGGGATTTTGTATTTTCAGTTCAATGCATTAACAATTATTCTTAAGAATTTTCCCTTTGCTTATCAATGTAGGTTGTTATGCTTTGGCTTTAGACTGGCGTTTAAAAAAATTTCTTGTTCTGTCAGCAAAGAGAGACAAACAGCAAATCTGTTTAAAATGCTTGCTGGCATTAAATTTCTCTCTTCGGAGGGAGGAATGTGCCCATAGCTCTGGAGGCGGCTCTGGCAGGAGGAATTTTTACGACCTTGTTGCTTAGAGACCAGGTTGTAAACTGCAGAGGCCTCTTTTTATTGCCCCTTCAAAGCAGCGGAGAGTAGAAGAAATGTGAAGCCTTTCCAGTCCCTCTAGTTTGCAAACAGACATTGAATCAGCAAATTCAAAAAAGCTTTAAAACCTTGAACAGAGGAAAACATTCCAAGCTCTGCTCAACTCATTCCCTCTTTATTAGTACTCAAAAGACACAAATTGAGCCATGGTGGGGGATTTCTGGCTCCTCCCTGCCAATTCACACTGGCTTTGAAAGTTTGTTGCTCCAAAAGAGAATGAGGTACAGAGAGATTTTCATTGCATATTTACTCCTGGCTTCAATACACATTTGCTTTTATCACAGGGATTCCAAATTAACAGTCTTTTTACTTTTGAGCTTCAGGAATTCAGACACAACAATATTCTTTACTTTTCTTTTAGCAGGGGGATCCAGACAAACAATTCATCATTTTACTCAGGGATTTCAGATCTTTTTACTAGGAATCCAGATTCATCTTTTTACTATTCTGTCCTCTATATTGCTGACTAAATGTATAAAAGCAGATAGATAACTCACAAGCATCCATACAAAGTCTTTTTATTGGTTCATCAGGCATCCTCAAGATAACTCACAGTTACGTTGAGATTCATCTCAATGTCCAATTCTCTGCATAGCTGCAATTTATAGTGTTAAAAGATGGTAATCTTTCATCCCTTTCAACCCATATCAAATGAGCAAGGGGTAGAGATGCTGGCGTGCTACTAAGGTCCAGGTGAGAGCAAAGGGACCTCCCACCAACCCAACAAAAGGTCAATTATGTGACCAATCAGGATTACAGATGTGGCCACATGACATGGACTACATTTCCCAAGATGCATTAAACTACATTTACCATGATGCATTCCATTAAGATGACAGCTCTCAATTCCTAACTACTATGCCAATTCCCATTAACTATAACTGGCTGGACAGCACAGGGACTCATACGAAATGTGATGGAAAGATGATGGTTGTGGGAGGGCAAGGAAAGGAGAGGATCTGGGCACCATTAATGAAAGAATGAATGAATGAATGAATGAATAAATGAATTTTTATTTTATTTTTATTTTTAATTACATTTATATGCCGCCCTTCTCCGAAGACTCAGGGCAGCTTACAATTTTTGGGATACAACCCAATGTGCTCAGCAATAGCCTTCATTCCATTGTATAAGCCTGCTTATTACTAAGCAGCATTTTTACAAAGTCAGCTTATTGCTTCCAACAATCTTGGGTCCTCAATTTACCTACTCTGAGAGGATGGAAGGCTGAGTCAACCTTGAGCCTGGTGGGATTCGAGCCTGCAGTAATTGCAGGCAGCTGGAACTTAAGTGCAGGCATTTATCAGCCTGCACCACCAAGGCCATGAATGAATGAATGGATGAATGAATGAATGAATGAATGAATGAATGAATGAATTCTTTATTGGCCAAGTATGATTAAACACACAAGGAATTTGTCTTGGTCCAAATGCTCTCAGTGTACATAAAAAGAAAAGATACACTCATCAAGAATCATAAGGTACAACACTTAATGATAGTTATGAGTACAAATAGTCAATCAAATCATACTAGGAAACCGTCGATATAAATCATAATGATACAAGTGACAAAGTTACAGTCATACAGTCACAAATGGGAGGGGATGGGCGATAAGGAGTGATGAGGGAGATTAATAGTAATAGTAGTGCAGACTTTGTAAATAGTTGGACAATGTTGAGGGAATTACTTGTTTAGCAGAATGATGGCGTTCGGGAAAAAACTGTCCTTGTGTCTAGTTGTTCTGGTGTGCAGTGCTCTATAGCATCGTTCTGAGGGTAGGAGTTGAAACCAGTGAGTCTACCTGACCAATGTCTCCCACCCTACACCAACTTTCTACATGCTGGCAGTGTGCTGTCCAGACAATTTATAGTTCATGGGAAGTGGGATAGTTAGTTAGGAATTGGGAGCTGTCCCCTTAAGGGAATGCATCATGGTAAATGTAGTTAAGGTATCCTGGGAAATGTAGTCCATGTCATGTGGCCACATCTGTAATCCTGATAGGTCACTGAATTGACCCTTGGTGGATTGGGGGAGGTTTCTCCACTCTTACCTGAACCCAGCATCGTGCTGGCATCTCTACCCCTGCTCCTGTGATATGGGATGAAAGGGATAAAAGATTACCATCCTTTTACACCAGAAAGTCAGCTATGCAAAGAGTTGGACATTGAGATGACTCTCGACAAAACTGTAAGTTATATTGAGGATGCCTGATGAACCAATAAAAAGACTTTGTATGGATGTTTTGTGGAGTTATCTATCTGCCTGTATACATTCAGCCAGTAATTATAGAGGACAGAATAGTAAAAGGATGGTAATCTTTCATCCCCAAAATGAAGGAGCAAGGGGTTGAGGCAGCAGCATGTTGCTGCTCTTGCGTTCCAGGCAAGAGTGGAGAAACCTCCCACAATCCACCACAATCCACCAAGGGTCAATTCAGTGACCAATCAGGATTACAGATGCGGCCACATGACATGGACTACATTTCCCAGGACACCTTAACTACATGATGCATTCCCTTAAGGGGACAGCTCCCAATTCCTAACTAACTATCCCACTTCCCATCGATTCCCACTGCCGCCTGTGTTAGAATGGGATGGGATACCAGACAACCACAGCAAGATCACAATGCCAGAGGTAGCAAGCAACATACCTCACCTGCAGCACGTGGCTTGTCACTTTCCCACTTTAGGTTCTGAAACCAAGATTTTGCTCTTGCTAGGAGTAGATGCCCCTGACGCTTTAGCTTGCATTGAAGTAGTCAGAGGCCCAAGAGGCACCCCTTTTGCCTTCAAAACTGACCTAGGATGGGGAATCTCAGGAATGGTCTGTGACAATTGGCTGCAGACCCCAACCCAGGCAGATGTTTTGCAACATCCAGTTCAACCGCTTGCCAACACCCCTTAGAACCATTGGAAGCAACAGTACCTGTCCATCCTAAAAGGCCGCCAGAAGCGACCACCAGACTTTCACCAAGAAGCTCTACACCAGACCGGTCTCCGACCTAGTGTTGCTGAGGAGAAAGGTTGAACTTGAAGATTGAACCTCAAGCTTTGCATGCTTTGCTTTGTTTGATGCTATATTACTAGTTACTGTTTCTCTTAGTTATATAGTCAATTATTATTTAGTTGGTAGTGGAATTTATAATTCCAGGCAGGAAGTGTGCTGTCCAGACAGTTTATAGTTCATGGGAAGTGGGATAGTTAGGAATTGGGAGCTGTCCCCTTAAGGGAATGCATCATGGTAAATGTAGTTAAGGTATCCTGGGAAATGTAGTCCATGTCATGTGGCCACATCCGTAATCCTGATTGGTCACTGAATTGACCCTTGGTGGGTTGGGGGAGGTTTCTCCACTCTTGGCTGAACCCAGCATCGGACACCAAGCCTCCCCCATCCCGAGGTGGCCCTGTGCTGTTGCTTAATGACCCATGTGGTCACCAGTTACATAATGATCACAGCAAGACAGTCACATTGACTTACATCCAAAATTCCAGATTCAATTGTCGTTGTAAGTCAAGGGCTACCCATAATTTATTTGAAGTGATCACTAATAAAATTTATACCATATGGAAAAGGATACTGGCAGTGTTTTATGGATGAAGAAAGTTTGGATAGTACAACTAGGCTGACTATATCAATTACTGTGAAGTGTTGTCTGACTGCCATTGAAAACTACGTGGAAATTTTACTTATCATTTCCATATTCTTGTAATTTTCCTCTCAAAAGCCCACTTATACCACATGATGTAGACAGAAAGTGGATAGAATTGGAAAGATGAAAAGTTCTACATTTCTGCAACAATCAAACATTTAGCAGCCCCTGTCACTTAACAGTATCATCCGTTAATCTCATGCCTTGGGATGTTTTGAGAAGGTAATCTCAAAATTCCTAACTGGAGATTTTGGGACCTGCCAAGCAAGCTTGAAACCAGGGAAATGCAGATAACTTGCTTCTTTTGCTGTACCAGTTGGTTAAGAACAGGGTAGTTGGATTACAGAAATCGCCATTCCTTAGAACCTTGGCTACGGTTCAAAAAATATCCATAACCTCCAGTCAGTTTTTTAAAGTACTGTCATCAACCTAATATATTATACTTTGTAGGCCTTCATGTCTGATATTTGTAGGACAAACCAGCATTGTTCCAGGCTAGCATACTGTTTGTTCTCTAGATGAAAGTAGTTAGGAATGAGGTACTATATAGTTCAACACATCTGTAACACAACAAGCATTTTACATGGAGAATCCCCCCTCCTTTCCAGTCCCAAGGACCACTTCAATGAAGAATATACATGTGATGTGTATTTGTGTAATAGAATAATAGAGTTGGAAAGGACCTTGGAGGTCTTCTAATCAAATCCCCTGCTCAGGCAGGAAACCTTATACCAAAGGGTTGTCCACAGGGATGGGATCCGACCAGTGTAACTACCAGTTCGGTGATTTACAATTTGCACGCATGTGTGAATCATCGCCAGCTTGCTGCCTGGACAGCTGAGCAGTGCGTTTGGAAAAGCCCTTTTTTCCTGCTTTTTCAACTGCAGCTGTGCCTCGCAAAGCAGCTGAGGTTGAAAAACCAGGAAATAAAGGTCAGGTAAGAGCCCAGGTGGGCGGGTGGGCCAAAACAGCAGCCGACATAGAACCGGTTTTATGTCTGTTGCTCTTCAGAGCTACTGGTTCTACAGAGCCGGACAGAACCGGTAGAATCCCATCCCTGGTTGTCTGATCTCTTCATAAAAACCTCCAGTAGCACCCATAACTTCTGAAAGCAAACCATTCCACTGATTAATTGTTCTAGCTGTCAGGAAATTTCTTCTTAGTTCTAGGTTGCTTCTCTCCTTGTTTAGCTTTCATCCATTGCTTTTTGTCTTGCCCTCAGGTACTTATGAAAATAGGTTGAGCTAGTGGTAAGATTAAAAAAAAATTACTGCCAGTTCTGTGGGTGTGGCTTGATGGGTGTGGTGTGGCTTGGTGGGCGTGGCTTGGTGGGCATGGCAAGGGAAGGTTACTGCAAAATCCCATTCCCTCTCCATCCCACTAGTCTGCTTTCCAGCTCCGTTCTCCTGTGCAAGGCAACAAAAGAAGGCCCAGCCAATCAGCTGGGACTCAGGAGGCAGGGAATAGATGGGGGTGGGCCAGTCAGAGGTGGTATTTGCCAGTTCTCTGAACTATTCAAAATTTCCGCTACCGGTTCTCTAGAACTGGTCAGAACCTGCTGGATAAACTCAAACTCAAACTCAAGGTTAACCGCACCAAACTTGATTGCAGGAAATACGACTTCAGCAACAGATTGGTCAATGTCTGGAATACTCTACCTGACTCTGTGGTTTCTTCCCCAAACCCCACAAACTTTAACCTTAGACTGTCTACTATTGACCTCACCCCTTTCCTAAGAGGTCTGTAAAGGGCGTGCATAAGTGCAGCGGCGTGCCTACCATCCATGTCCTATTGTTTCTTTTATTTTTCTTATATGTTTCCATTTCATGTAGTTCATAACTATGTTTATACTTATACCCAGGGGTGGGATTCAAAAATTTTAACAACTGGTTCTGTGGGTGTGGCTTAGGTAGTGGGCGTGGCTTGGTGGTCATGTGACTGGGTGGGCATGGCTTGGTGGTCATGTTATTGGCTGGGTGTGGCCAACTCAATATCACTCACATCGAGACACGCATCTCCTCGCCTGGCCTCTCATGACTGTGAGGATGCTGCAACAGTCGTAAGTGTGAAAAATGGTCATAAGTCACTTTTTTCACTGCCATTGTAACTTTAAATGGTCACTCCATACAAGCAAAGTACCAGCAAAGGAGGGGAAAAAAACTCCAGAGATGTTCCTGAGACAGGAAGTCTAATCCTGGCAAGAATGTAATAAGGGTTAATAGAGAGGCAGTTTCTGTAAGCAACCCCAGAATGTTTCCTTCCTGCCTTCCTTACAGGATTAGGCCAGTAATTTCTTCTAACAACCGGCTCTCCAAACTGCTTAGAATGTTAACAACTGGTTCTAGCGAATAGGTGGGAACTGGTAGAATCCCACCCCGGCTTATACCTATTATCTTGTAAGCGATTGACAAATCAAATAAATCAAATAAATCAAATACCACCTCTGGGTTGAACCCTTCTTCTTTGTGGCAGTCCCTCAAATATTGAAACACTGCTACATGTTACTCCAGTCCTTCTTTTCATTAAAGTAGGCATACCCAATTTCTGCAAATGTTCTTCGTATGCTTAGCTTCCAGTCCATTTGCACTCTTTCACATATACCTACATACATATGGTATAAGCACTGTAACAACCACTTGTAAGACAGAAAGGCAGAAGACTAGCAGAGCCTATCCACAAACACCAACTAGTAGTCAAGGAGACACAATGAAATCTCCTTAATCTCACAACACATGGACAGACTCAACCACAGTTTCATTGTGAATAAGCCAGAAATTTCCGGGAACTTGGCATTTAGCCAAATCAGCCAACAAAGACCAGAACATGTTCTCCTCAGCAGCTAACACCCAGATAAGCAGGGATTAACAGCAGATAAAACAATCAAGCAGAAAACATGTATACATACATACATATGGTGTAAGGACTAATAAAAAAACTATCCACACAATGGCAGGGAAGCTACTGTATATAAACATGGAATAAACCCCATCCTCACTTGCAACTGATGACATTACTTAGTTGGGTAATAAAACGTCTGCAAGCCAGCAATCAAGCTCAGAGGACACCTAGCTCTGTACACATACAAAGAACACATCCGTTCTTAGATCAACATGCCTAACCTGGGGCATAAGGAAAGAATGATTGGTGATAGCGGTTATTTCTCCTCTTCCCCTCCCCCCAAGTATATAATCTTGTTGCTTTCTTGCTAAGAAAAAAAAAGATGCTCATTTGGTATGTAAAAGATTTGTAAATGGTGCCCTGTCATTCAGTGGTGGGATTCAAAAAATTTTACTACCAGTTCTGTGGGCGTGGCTTGGCTTGGCGAGCATGGCTTGGCTTGGTGGGCGTGGCAGGGGAAGGATTCTGCAAAATCCCCATTCCCTCCCCACCTCACTAACCTGCTTTCCAGCTCTGTTCTCCTGTGCAGGGCAACAAAAGGAGACCCTGCCAATCAGCTGGGACTTGGGAGACAAAGAATAGATGGGGCAGGGCCAGTCAGAGGTGGTATTTGCTGGTTCTCCGAACTACTCAAAATTTCCACTACTGGTTCTCCAGAACTGGTCAAAACCTGCTGAATACCACCTCTGCTGTCATTGTTTATAAAACTTATCCAGTCCTATGCAGGAACATACTGAGCTGTTTCATTTCTGCACTTTCAAACCTCCAGAGATTTCTCTTCTTTAGGTTCCAGCACTGATATTTTGGGTTGGGCAATGGGGCTTTACAAGTATGTCAGTAAATGGGCTTTCTAGATCCTCTCTGCATTTCTTTGGCCTCAGTTTTGAGGCCTTGCTTTGCCCAAGAAAATAGAAATGCCTGAAGGCTTGCTCATTACTATGGACACTGTCTAGGCAGGGAGAGGCCTTTCTCAGTCCTATCTAGACTTGAATTTAAGACCTTCTGCCCGAAAGGGATCCCCTCTGCCCTGGGAGCTACAGCAGTTCCTGAATCTCCTCTCCCACAACTTCCTCAGGATCTCAGTTTTGTGAGAAGTTTCGATTCCACCTCTTGTGTCATGCACAGCATCTTCTTATCCTAAATCTCAGCATGTCTGAAGGTGCACATCTTTGTTGCTACAAGCTGATTCCAAAGCAGAAATTCCAGTTCGGAAGTTATTGTAACAAAATCACCCTAAATTTCCTTCTTGTAATACAATGATGATGATGGGAGGAAGTGATTGTTTCTCATGTGCAAACCTCATGTGAAGAAATTCTTTCAAACCATTTTTGTTTACGTGATATTTCAGCCAGGGGATTAAAGTCATGCTGAAAATATCTGAGGCTCAAAGACATGTTCTTGAATGCTGCTTCCCTAGTTTTCTCCAGATGGTTTTCAAGGTCACTGCACAGGTCAACTAAAAAGCAAACTAAAGAAAGGTGACAAAACAAGATGAATATTATAAAGTGAGTACAACGCAGGGGTGGGGAGACATATCACTTGCAGTGCGTGGCCATTCCTTTTGATGCTCATGGGCCTTTATTTTTCCTCTATTCAAAGGAGGATTTGCAGATCCCAGCACCTTATGAATCCTTTCCTAATGAAGTTTTGTCATGAAGCTGAGAAAATTCTGGGCAACTGTTATCTTTGCTATTAAGGAATCGTCTTTCTTCTGTGAGGCAATGCAACATCCACTGATAGACATTTTTGTTCTTTTTATCTTTAGTTTAGTTTACTTTATTGTCATTGCACCTTGTACAATGAAATCAAACACCATCTTCAGTGCACATCATGACCACGAAAATAAACACAAACACACATCCTTCACACTCCACACATTGAATTGAAAACCCTGATATTGCTTTAATATTGCGCTATACAGTAGAATTCAACAGAGCTACTGCCCTGGGATAGAAACTGTTTTTCAGCCTATTTGTCCTTGTTTTTATTATTCTGTACTGTCTGCCAGATAGTAATATTTCAAAAAAAGGATTCAAAGGATGAGATGGATCTTTGAGAATATTTTGAACTTTCTTAAGGCAGCAGGAGCTATAAAGCTCTTCCAAAGAGGGGAGAGGGCAACCCATGATCCTCTAGGCAATGACATTAACCCTCTGGAGTACTTCCTATCTGCCACTGTGCAATTGGCAAACCATACAGAGGTGCAGTAAGTTAAGATACTCTCTATGCTGCAGCAGTAGAAGGTCACCAGCAGTTTTTCATTCAGTTGTTGTTTCCTGAGAAGTCTCAGATAGTATAATCTCTGCTGGGCCCTTTTGACCAGTGCTGTAATGTGGGCACCCCAGGTCAGATCCTCTTTTATGGCAACAAAACCCGCAAAACAAAACAAAAAAAATTACCCATAACAATAAGGAAACTTCAATTTAAAAAAAAGATCGCTATGGCGTAAAAACAAAACTAGCTACGTAGCAAACTTTAAAAACCAATACAACACCCTAATGCACAAATTACTACTGCAAGCAAGAGGAAAACCTCCTACGTACAAAATCCACCCGCGCCTTCTACAATTTTGTTAACACCAAACTTAAAGACTCAAGAACCATCCCACCCCTAAAAAGACCAAATGGGAAAGACTGCGACGATGAAGCCATTAAGGCCAATCTCTTCAACACATTCTTCAGTTCAGTCTTTGTAAACAGCAATGGTTCATGCCCCACATTTCCTAGTCGTACCACAACTAACTGTAATGGCCTACTACATATTGACTTTACAGAAGATAACGTAGAAAAGGCCCTAAAGTAACCTAAAACCATCCCTATCTGTTGGCCCCCAATGGATTATGTGCATACTTCTTTAAAAAGCTTTCCTCTGTCATAGCGGAACCCCCCCGCATTATATATGAGAATTCATTCAGAACCAGCTCCTTACCAAACCTATAGTCCTTAGCTATGGTCATTCCTATCTTCAAAAAAGGTGACCCGAACCTGGTTGAAAACTACAGACCAGTCGCACTGTGTTGTGTCATGTGCAAAGTCATGAAATAAATCATTAACCAATTCATCACCCTCCACTTAGAGTCAAACAACCTACTCTCCAAAAAAACAATTTCGTTTCAGGAAAAAATTGTCCTGCAATCTTCAACTCCTACACTGCAAAAACATATGGACTACTCTACTTGACCAGGGTAAAGCTATAGACGCAATTTACATAGACTTCTGCAAAGCCTTTTATTCAGTGGTACATGACAAACTACTGTTAAAACTAAACTCTTACGGCATTTCTGGATCCCTTCATAAGTGGATTACTGCATTCCTGTCAAACAGGCAACAAATAGTAAAAATAAGGAGTGCTATATCAAACCCTGCTCCAGTTAACAGCGGTGTCCCCCAAGGCAGCGTTCTAGGACCCGCACTCTTTATACTCTATATAAATGACCTTTGTGATCACCTTATAAGCAACTGTGTCCTCTTTGCGGATGATATACAACTATTCAACACCACTGACAATGCTACTATCCTTCAAAGCGACCTTGATTATATGTCTGAATGGTCAAACATCTGGCAATTCCAAATCTCGACCTACAAATGCTCTGTCCTACACATTGGTAAAAAAAATCAGTACACCAAATACAAACTAGGTGGGTATGATCTCGTTGATGATCCTCACTCTGTCAAGGACCTTGGAGTTCTCATATCAAATGACCTAAGCGCCAGAGCTCACTGTAACAGCATTGCCAAAAAGGCATTAAGAGTTGTAAATCTAATCTTACAAAGCTTCTCCTCCAGAAATATTGAATTGCTAACTAGAGCATACAAAATTTTTGCCGGACCAATACTTGAATTCAGCTCTTCAGTCTGGAATCTGCACTGCATATCAGACATTAATACAATTGAGCAAGTCCAGAAGCATTTCACTAGAAGAGTACTACACTCCTCTGCTTGCAACAGAATACCCTATATCACCAGGGTTGAGATTTTGGGCTTGGACAACCTTGAACTACGCCGCCTATGGTTAGACTTAAGCGTAGCACACAAAATTATCTGCTACAATGTCCTACCAGTCAGTGACTACTTCAGCTTCAACTGCAACAATACAAGAGCACACAACAGATACAAACTCAATGTAAACTGCTTCAAACTCAATTGCAGAAAGTACGACTTCAGCAACAGTCAATGCCTGGAATGCACTACCTGACTCTGTTGTTAGATCCTCTAACCCCCACTCCTTTAATCTCAAACTATTCACTATTGAACAAACTAGACACCATCGTGTCTACCGTCCCTGTCCTTTTGTCCCCATTTATTGGTATCTATTTCCTGTATTCTTACTCATGTTTAAACTTATACCTATTATCTTGTAAGCGATTGACAAATCAAATAAATAAATAAAATAAAAAATAAATACCCAGAAATTTAAAACTGGTCACTTGCTCCACTCGGTCCCCATTGATAATATCTTTTTGTTACAAGTAGTCCTCAACTTACAATGGTTTGCATAGTGACCATTCGAAGTTATAACGGTACTGAAAAAAGTGACTTGTGACCACTTACGATGTTGCAACCTCCTTATGGTCATGTGATTTACATTTGGATGCTTGACATATTTATGACGGTTGCAATGTCCCAGGATCATGGGATCCCCTTTTGTGACCTTCTGACAAGCAATGCGGAAGCCACAGGTACTTAACAACCATGTTACTAACTTAAGAACTGGAGTGACTCACTTAAAAACTGAGGCAAGAAAAGTTGTAAAATGGAGCAAAACTTGCTTAAAAAATTTCTCACTTAGCAACAGAAATGTTGGGCTCAATTGCAGTTCTAAGTTGAGGACTACATTGTTCTCTGGAAATCTTTTTAGTGCAAGGACAAAACAAAACAAAATAAAAACAATTGATACAAACTCAAAGTAAACTGCTCCAAACTCGATTGCAGAAAATATGACTACAGCACTAGTGTGGTCAACGCCCAGAACACCCTACCAGACTCCGTTGTTACTGCCTCAACCCCTCACAGCTTCAACCTCAAACTGTCTACCATGGACCTCATTACTAAGAGGTCCTTAAAGGGGGCGTGCATAAGCGCACCAGCATGCCTACTGTCCCTGTCCTACTGTCCCCATTTATCTGTATTTACTTCCTTTGTTCTTGTTTATGTTCATACTTATGCTTGTTATCTTGTACATGTTTGACAAACAAACAAATAAAAACTAACAAGACATAAACAATAAGATTACTTATCATTGTCATTTTAAGACCATCATTCATAGCTTCAGCATTATTAGCATCGAGACATCAAGATTATTATTATCCCATCAATCAATTATTTTAGATCAAATTATGAGGTTTATTTTAGATTTTTTTGATGTCGCATTTATGATTTTCATAAATAACTCAAGGTAGCAAATATACCCAATACTCTTTCCTCCTTCTATATCCCCCACAACAACAACCATATGAGGTGGGTTGGGTGAAAGAGAATGACCAGCCCTAGGTCACCCAGCTGACTTTGTGCCTAAGGCAGGACTTGAACTCCTGGCTTCTGACCTGGTGCCTTGACTGACAAACTAAGCTGGCTCTATGTGTATAGTAGGGATGTGGTGGCTCAGTGGCAAAAAGATGCTGAGCTTGTTGATCAGAAAGGTCGGCAGTTCGGCAGTTCAAATCCCTGGCGCCACATAATGGAGTGAGCTCCCGTTACTTGTCCCAGCTTCTGCCAACCTAGCAGTTCGAAAGCATGTAAAAAAATGCAAGTAGGAAAATAGGGACCACTTTGGTGGGAAGGTAACAGTGTTCCGTGCGCCTTCGGCATTTAGTCATGCCAGCCACATGACCATGGAGAAGTCTTTGGACAGCGCTGACTCTTTGGCTTTGTAACGGAGATGAGAACCGCCCCCTAGAGCCAAAAACAACTAGCATGTATGCGTAAGGGGAACCTTTAACTTTACCTTATGTGTATAGGAGAGGAGAAAAATTATATAACTCATAGCAATTTAATGTCAATTAAATTGTCATGCCTCTACTCACATTTCCCCCATTAAATCCTTGCATCCTTTCCTTGGCCTGAAACAATTATTATCATATTCTTCTGCTGCTGTTACATTTCTAAGAGGGTATCTCTAATACGATTCTTACTACTTCTTTTGGATTCTCTTTTATCTAAACCAGTTTGCATCAGTCAAACATCCCAATATATTTTGAGGACACCAGCTTAGAGGAATTGAACAAATGGACACAAATAAATAAAACATTTTCAGGTCTATAGAACAGCAGGAAAGCAAAGAATATTGTCCTGGAAATCCCTTGCTTTTACTTCTCAGAACTACAGGTGGGTCCTGACTTATGACTACAATTGGGATCAGAATTTCCATTGCTAGACAAGTTGTTTGCTAAGTGAGCCATGCCTGATTTTATTACCTTTTTGCTATGGTTGTTAAAAACAAATTCCTCACACAAAACCATCTCCTCTTCCCCTCCTTCCTTGCTCACACCAGACTACCAACCTGGAAAGGTTGGAGAATGTTGCTCTGAGCACTGCACCACCATGGCTCTGAATTATAACTTCGAATGGTCACTTAATGTAGACAGGTAATCCTCGACTTACAACTCCAATGGAGACCACAATTTCTGTTGTTGAGTGAGACATTTGTTAAGTGAGTTTTGCCCCATTTTATGAATTTTCTTGCCATATCTGTTAAGTGAATCACTAGAGTTGATAAGTCCTTAAATGAACCGAATTTCCCCATTGACTTTGCTTGTCAGAAGGTCACAAAAGTTGATCATATGACCTTGGGATAGACTAATCAACGGTCATAAAAGTGAACCAATTGCCAAGCCTCTGAATTTTGATCACATGGTTATGGGGATGGTCATAAGCCACTTTTTCCAGTGCTGTTGTCACTTTGAACGGTCACTAAATGAACTGTTGTAAGTCAAGGACTATCTGTAGTTGTAATTCTGTGCAAAGACACCTGTATATCTTATACACTACCTGTATACAGATAGTTCTCAGCTTACAATTCATTGAGTGATTGTTTGATGTTACAGCTACTGAAATAAGTGGCTTATGATAGTTTCTTATGCTTACAACTGTTGCAGCATCCCCGTGGTCACATGATCAAAATTAAGATGCTTAGCAACTGACTCATATTTATGATGGTTGCAGTTTCTGGAGTCACGTGATCTTAACAGATATGGCAAGAAAATTGTAAGTTGAGGACTGCATTGTTCTCTGGAAATCTCTTTAGTGCAAAGGACAAAACAAAACAAAATAAAAACAACCGATACAAACTCAAGGTAAACTGCTCCAAACTCGATTGCAGAAACTTTTGCAACCTCTGACATTGGGGAAACCAATTAACAACCATGTTACTAACTTAAAAACTGAAGTGGTTCACTTAACAGCTGTGGCAAGAAAATTTGTGAACGTCACTTCACAATGTCTCGCTTAGCAACAGAAATGTTGGGTTCAACTGTGGTCTTAAGTCGAGGATTACCTGAAAATTTCTATTATATTCTTACACTGCACCGAATATATAAATATAAGTCATCCTCTGGCTGTCTTATATAGCAGGGAAAAAATGAAACAGAATGATTTAAATGTGCATGTTAAAAGGCAGAAATTGCATAGAGTGTGTAGGAAGACAGCCATGTTAGTCTAAAAGAGCAAAAAAAAAAAAGCAAAAAAAAAACCCCACCCCAGAAAATGTAGTAGCATCTTTTCCGACTGACAAATATCACAAGCTTCAGTGAGGATGTACATGAGTGATGCTGAGCTCTCTCCAGCAGAGGGCCAATTTTCCTTTTCCCCAATGCACCCTCCTTATTATAAAGACAGAAAATCTGTTCCAAGAAAAAGATTTCCTACAGACCAGTTTCAAAGCCATAGGAAACTTAGTCAAGGTCACATACCATATGTTATTCCTTAATTTTTCCCCCTCCTGTGAGATTATCTATAGGCACAACAGTCTGGATCCCACTGCAAGGTTTTGGATCGGTGTATTAAAGCATCTTTAAAGAAACACCTGTGATTACAACTGATTCAATTTGGGACATAGTTCAGAAAGTTATATGCTAAAGGCCATCTATGTTTCTGAAATAAACCTGTATATTTTTGGAGCACAGGAGCTGGAAGATATTTGCAAGTCCACTATCTTATGAGTTTCAAAAGATCTCTGTAGTTTGGATTTCCAAAAATGTCTTGGAAGTAGCCTTCGCTAATGTCACATCAAGTATGATAGATATACCGGGGTCGCAACTCCCCAAATTTGTTCCATTCAGGTTAATATGGGCACTTTGGTTCCATAACAACTGAAGTATATCTTAGTGGAGTAGACTGTTATTAAATATATTTCAGCCAATCCTTTGCTAAACAGACAACATCGCTTCAATCAGAAAGAGCTATCACTGTATAGATGAATTTATAATATAGAACATTTTAAGCCAAAGCAAAAATCAGTAAAATAGCATATAATGGCTTAGTGTGCTATGAAAACCAGCCTATTATAGCTTGTAAAGAAAGACTTGCAGTTTAGAGTCTTCTGTAAACTCAACCTATCATGGTATAAGACTGTTTAAGAAAGTGGTTGGACTGAAGAACTTGGAGAAAAAGGATTAATGAATCTGGATTTATTTTAGTTGAATTTCACTGGGATATAGTACGGACACAGGATTGGTCATGCTTTCTAATGAGCTTTGGCAATGCTAGGATGGAAATGGTGCATTAATTTTGCTTCACATACTTCTGAACCATGTATGTGAAGCAGTATTTTTCAACCCTAGCAATTGGAAGATTCATGGACTTCAATTCCCAGAATTCTACAGCCAAAATGCTGGCTAGCAATTCTGGGAATTGAAATCCATGCATTTACAAGTCATCCTGGTTGGAAACTCTAGTATAGAAAATAAAGAAAATGAACTTGATGGTTAAAACATACTTTAAGTCCACAGAAACGGCTCACAGAGATACATTAAAAAATTTTAATGTGCATAGTTTTAAATTTTTAATTGCTTTTCTATTTCTCTTTTTATGCTCTGTAAGCTACCCAGAGTCATTCTGTTGGGAAGATGGGCAGCCTGTAAATTTAATAAATAAATGGCCAGATGCCATCACTTCTTCATAAGCTACACATTTTTGACAATTGGCTTCAGAGTAAAATTCAAAGTGCAGGTTGTTGCCTATAAAGAACTTCATGGGATAGAGTCTAACTATCTAAGGGATCACCTATCTTCAATAATTCAGTCCAAACTTTATATTTAGGAAGAATTGGCTTATTCTGCATCCTACTGATTGAACAATGTTATCTGACAGAACCTAGGAAGAGTGCCTGCTCAGTTGCGGGACTTGCTTTCTAGAATATCATCTCCAATCCTGGAGATCTGGACAGCTCCCACACTGTTGGTTCTGAAAGTCCCTGAAATCTTAGATCTTCTCTCAGATCTGCAGATAGGGGATCTATTGAGACCCCATCATTTTTTCCTTTGGAATATTTGTGGGCTGTTGTGTTTATCCTTTTGAATGCTTTGGGTTCAATTGTGGTTGAAAATGGAAGGCCGCCTCTACTGGGCTTTGCATAATGGAACAGTGATAAAATCACCCTCTGTGTTTTCAACAGAGATAGCCATAAATTTTAGGGTGGCATAAAACAAATTATTGTGTAAATCGGTGTGAAGATAAGAAACACTTAGGAGCCAACCATCCTTAAATTATAATCCAGCCATTATGTAAAGGGTCATTACTTACATTTACACATAATTTACTGATTGTCCCTTCTTAAGATAGGGTAGGAGCTATTTTGCAGAGATATCCTGAATGTGAGCTTATTGCTTATCTTAGAGCTGCTGCTCAACTGAAGCCTGACACCCGTGATTAAACTGATTACATGCAGGGATAAACCCAGAATAATCGTATAACGATCAGTACATTAACGTCTTCTAACAAATGAAGAGGACGTACATCACCCCGAAAGAGGAGTAAGCAATACTGACTTGCACAAAAGCTGAACATGTTTATTTTCCATCTTCTATTTACCACCATTCCTTGACTGACCTTTTGAAGTTATAACAGCATTGAAAAAAGTTATTTACAACCCTTCCTCGTGCTTACAACTATCACCCATTCCCTTGGTCACATGGTTGAAATGTTAGCACTTGGCAACGGGCATATATTTATGACAATTGCAATGTCCCAGATATTTGCTGGGACATGTGATATTTGCAGCTTTCCCAACCAGTTTGTGGTGAGCAAAATCTATGCTGGAAGCCAGATTTCCTTAATGACTGCATGATCCACTTAATAACTGCAATGAATTGCTTAACAACCATGCAAAAAAAAAAAACCTCATAAAATCAGGCCCAATTCATTTAACAACTGCCTTGCTTAACAACACAAATTCTGATCCCAATTACATTTGTAACCTACAAACTACCTGTAATTATCAACCTACCACCATTCATTTAACTTACAACTGCACAGAAAAAAGTGACTTATGACCAGTCTTTACCCTTACAACCATTACAGCTTTCTTCACAGTCACATGTTCAAAATATAGGTGTCTGACAACCAGCATGTATTTACAATAATGTCTTAACAATTGTGACAAACATATATATTTGAGAGTACTAGTATTAAGAGACCAATTTAAAGAAAAATTCTGTATGTTAAAAAGGATATTTATAAAAGAAAAAAAGAAATTCTATAATGGTAGTTTGGAGGGAGCTAAATGCAATATTGAAGTTTAAAGCTTGCATGGCAAAGAATAAGATGTATTCAAAAGTTTTGATTTTAAAGAAAAAGCGCTTTTTTGTTTGTGTGTTTTTAAAAAGTTTAATACTTTGAGGGAAAGGGGAGAATAAAAGAAAGGCAGAAAGAAAGGGAAAAAAAAGATTTACCTCTCCTTCAGTAAGGCCAAAGAATTTGAAAGTATACAGTAAATTTTGTAAATAAAAATGGTGACAGTTCACAAAGATTACTAGATGCAAATAGAAATATGCATACTATTTCCATAGCAGGAGTGATTAAATTGAATACTTTATTTAAAAAGGAAAATATGTTCTTATTTGGATATCACTTCTGGAATTTGTAAAGAAAACAATGGAACTTTTATTTTGATTTTGTTGATTAGAAAGATTTGGTGTTATAGAAATGGCTAGTTATATATTAATATGTAAAAGCAAAACGTTGCGATTGGAGTGAATTTATCTTGTATTGTGCTAGGAAGAGCTGGAGGTCAGTGCCCCCTGTTCTGTCTTTAACTTGCTGGCTGAATATAAAGACAGTTAGATAAACTCTACAAAGGCTTCCATACAAAGTTTCTTTATTGAATTGTAATAGGGATCCTCAAGGTATAACTTATAGTTATGTTGAGATTCATCTAATGTCCAATCTTTGCATAGTCATCTTCATAGTGTGAAAGTATAGTTATCTTCATCCCATAAAGATGGAGCAAAGGGAAAGAAACCAGCACAAAGCTGGGGTCCAAGCAAAAATAAAGAAACTCCCCCAACCCAACCAAGGGTCAATTCAGTGACCAATCAGGATTACAGATGTGATCACTTGACATGAACTACATTTCCCATAGGCATTAACTACATTTACCATGAGGCATTCCCTTAAGGGGACAGCTCCCAATTCCAAATCAACTATATACTGTCTGAACAGCACACTCCCCACCTGGAATTATAAATTCCACTATCAACTAACTATCAACTAAAGTAAACAACTAAGATAAATAGTAAATAGTAATATAGCATCAAACAATGCAATGAGGTAGATACAAAGAATGCAAAGCTTGAGGTTCAATCTTCGAGTTCAGCTTTTCTCCACAGCAACACTAGGTCGGTGACCGGTCTGGTGTAGAGCTTCTTGGTGAAACTCTGTTGGTCACAGGAAGAATCTTGTGACCTCACTATCTGGACCTTGACTTGGCAGACTAGTCCATCAGAGCTGGGTAGGACTTGCTGCACAAGTCCCATGGGCCACGAGTTCCGATGCGGATCCTTGTCTTTTAGCAAGACAAGGTCCCCTACTTCGAGGCTCGGTTCTTTGGTCTTCCATTTACAGTGGTCTTGTAAGGTGGTCAGGTACTCTTTCTTCCAACGGTTCCAAAGGGTGTCGGAAAGTCATTGGAATGGATGTTGTAAAGACATTTGCCTGGGTTGGGGCCTGCAGCCAATCAATGCAGACTATCCCTGTGATTCCCCATCCTAGTGCTGTTTTGAAGGCAAATGGTGAACCTTTTGGGCCTTTGATTACTTCATTGTGAATGAAAGCATCAGGTGCATCTACTCCCAGCAAGAGCAGAATCTCGGCTTCAGGATCTAGAATGGGAAAGTGATGAGCCATGTGCTTCAGGTGAGGTATGTTGCTTGCTACCTCTGGTGTTGCAATCTGGCTGCGGTCACCTGGTATCCCATCCCATTCTAACACAGGAGGCAGTGGGAACCAGGAACTCCCATCTAATACAGAGTCCAGTAGCTGTCCTCCCTACCGTGCTTCATGGTACAGTGCACATTAATATTGTGAAGTGCACTTCTTCCTTTTGAACAGCAAAGAGGTCGAAGAATGCAGACCTGGCCAGCAAGCAATTGCTCTGATTATCCACTATTACATACATCTTCATTGCTACTTCTGGGCGTCCATCGGGGTAGATGTTGGCTAAGCAGATCTGATGACATGAGTGAGGGGATAGTGTGTTATCGCACACTGCCGTGCAATTGACACTTGCTACTGGCTCTGGGTGTGCCTCTGTAGCACGCTGAGGCTCCTTGGCTGAGGGAGGGTTGTGAGTTGTCTCCTGTGGTGGCTCAGAGTCTGGATGCAGAGCGGTTGGGTGCTTGTTGCTGTTGCATAAGTAACATTGCCCCTTAGCTGTGCAGTCTTTGGCCGTGTGTTGCTTACACTCGCAACACCTATAGCAGAGTATGTACTCCCTTATCAAAGCTTTCCTTAGGTGCAGGGGTTTCTTTGCAAATGCCTGGTACCTGTTCAGCGGGTGTCGAGAGTTGTGTAATGGACAATTTGGTCTTTCTTTGTTCTCGGAAGTCTATCTTGGGTTGTCTCCGATGGGTCTTCACCCATATCCTGAACGGGTGAGGTAGCAATCTCCATTTTATGTACAGCCACGAGGTTCTTTTCTCTTGCAGTTTGCACTATACTCTTGAAAGGTGTAGAGTTTCGGTTGTGTTCTTTATCAGTTGGGAGATAGCTGTTTCTGAGGCGGAGGTTTCGATCGCTGTTGCAGGACTTTGTTTGGCGGGCAACACATTCTTCGAGAAGGGCAAAGGGTGGTTCTCTGTTTTGGTTCATGGCCCAGAAGGCATCAGACAAAACAATCCATTGTTCCAGTATCTCTTTCAGTAGTTTGGTAATGATTGCTTCTTGCATTATGAACTGGCCACAGCAGGCAAGTCCTGGTAGGTCAAAACTTTTTTTGGCAGTCTGCAGCTGCGTAAGAATGGCAGAAAATTCCTTCAGCCTTCGGGGTTCATTGAGGCTGATATGTGGGAAACTGTCAAGTCATTCCAAGAGCGACTATTCCATCAATGTGGAATTGCCATACTTCCAGTCAAGTGCATCCCACGCTCATTTCAGGGTGGTGCCTGGGTTGTTTAGTAGGGGTGAGTAAATGTCTTTCAGTGTTTCAACAGACCGTGGTCCCAGCCATGCCAACAGAAATTTAAGTTCTTCACCAGGACGTGGCCTTTCTTGTTGAATGGTACCTGTAAGTTCTTCACCAGGACGTGGCCTTTCTTGTTGAATGGTACC
>CM019155.1:13528346-13786255 GCA_009733165.1 Naja naja | reverse complement strand
GTATCTTCTTTTCTATTTTCCTTGAAAAAAAGATAAGTTCTGTCTCAATTCTCTTTTTAAATTCTTCTTCTTTCAAAATCATATTATTTAATGTCCATCTAGATCTTCTCCTCTGTCCTTCCAGGCAACTATCAATGGATTGTGATCCGCCCAGTCCCTTTCAATTTGAATTTTCTGTATATCGGGGAGCATATCTGCAGATGCCCATACCATATCTATTCTTGACCATGATTCATGTCTATTTGAATAAAAAGTAAATTCTTTATTTCCAATATTCTCTCTCTCCATATGTCTTTAATATTCATTTCTTCTATCATTTGAAAGAAGGACTTGGGTAGCTTTTTCTAATTTTCTTTTTAGTTCTTTCAGATTTGTAATCAAGCTGGTCATTAATTATCCCATTAAAATCTCCCATCAGAAGATATTTGCATAGTCTAATTCAATCACTTTTTGATATAATTTCTTATAGAATTCTTCTTGATTCTCACTGGTGCATATATTGCTATCAGGAGCATTTTAGTGTTGTTATCTATTATCTCCACCATTAAAATCCTCCCATCTTCATCTGTATAAATCAATTCTGCAGTAATTGTATCTTTGATATATATAAAGCCACTCCTCTTTTTTTACATTGCGCCAATGATGTAAATAGCTTTCCTAACTTTTTTGCCTTAATACATATTCATTTTGCTTTTTAATATGGACCTCTTGCAGACAAATTATATCAAATTTTAATTTCTCTAATTTATGAAATATTTTCCTTCTTTTAGCAATTGAGTTGAGTCCATTTATATTCATTGAGATCAATTTTTTCCCTTCCATTTAAGTCTTATATATGGTTGTTTTGCTCTAGTCGTTCTAACTTCTTTTTGTTCTCTAGGTAGACGCTACTCCTACTCCAAGTTGTTCTTCTTCTTCACTTATCATTGCACCTTCCTTTGGAAGTTCCACAATCAGTTCTTCATGTCCTCTGTTTCCCTCTTTTCCTCTAAAATAGCTCTCATAGAATGATTCTGCCTTCTCCACTGTGTCGATTCTATGTCTTTGTTCCCGCCAGACAAACAAGAGGCCTTCTGGTATTAGCCATCTATAATTTATTCCTCTCTTCAATAATTCTCTGGATAAAAATGCATATTTCTCTCCTCTCTCTTATTCTTCTTGGTATCTGTTTCAATACCGTGACGTCTTTATTGTTGTGCTTCAGCATCTTATCTCTGACTGTTTGCAAAATTTGTGATTTAATACTCTTCTTAGTAAATCTAATATGAATTTCTCTTGGAAGCTTATTCCTCGTTGCATATCTTGTAAAGACACGAAATGTTTCATCTATTCCATCCCTCATCTTCTCTTCCGTTATTTCTAACAGTTCTGCCAAAATCTGTGTCATTTTCTCCAGTAAAAATTTCACCCTTCTCTTCCTCGACATTTGGAATCTCAAATAGAATTCGATCTATCAACTTCACTTCGCGCAGAGATTCATTATGGTCGCTCTCAACTTCCCTTAATCTGGTATTAAAACTCTTCATTTCCTTGTCTCTTTGTTCTTGCTGCTCTTCAGTTTTCTTCATCCTCTCACCGTATTTCTCCATTGTTTGCTGTAAAGCCTTTATATTTTCATCTGTCTTGTCTAGCTTTTTATCTGTCTTGTCTAGCTTCTGTTCAATTATCTCTGTTCTTTTTCCAATCTCACCTACTACTTGTAATATCTTCTGTATTGCCTCTTCTGTTGTGGGAGCCGTTACTTGTGGAATTGAAGGTCTTCTACTCATTGTTGCAGAGGTTGTCATAACCAATTCCAAAAAGAAGGAAGGAAAAAAAAATGAAGGCCAATAACAAAAAATAAAAATTAGTGTTATAAAAAGGGAGAAGAACAATCCTTTTTAACAAGAAAAAAAGGAAAAAGAATAGTAAAGGGAAAAAAAAAAGGGGTTCAATTACATATCAATAATACATCAATAATTTGAAAAAAGGCAAAAATTTAAAAACTTGGTGTGAAATTGAGAGTGATATGGAATAGGCGGCGGAAGAGATTGTGTTTGAAAGTAAAGAGCTTTGTTTCTTCTTTCTTTTTATGGCTTTAAAGACTTTCCTTTTACTTTTTCCTCTTGGGAGCCCTTGAATACCTTCTATACTTTATTGAATCTTGTCTCTTTTTCCTTTTTGGCACCAGGGGCTCTAATGTAATTTGGTTATTTTGATCTGGTTACTTTTTATTTTTGCATATAAGAAATGGCCACCGAGATTTTTTTACTGTCCTTCTTGTTTTGAATAAGACAGGAAGTGATACATTTTGGAACTCACTTGGCAAGGAAGTGAAAGTTGGTTGTGAGATACAATATTGCTACTAGAGACCTGTTATCTTATATAAACATACACACTTGCAAGGATTGTATCCAAGGCTCCGTTGATTAGAAAGTGCCGGATAGGTGCTTTTGGAATATCTCTGAGCCTTCAGTTTGGAACTGAAGAATAAAGTGACCTTGGAGAGCTTTTAAAATAAAAGAATTGGATTTCTTGAGAGGCAAAACAGAGGAGCTGCTATCTTCCGCTTTCACCAGTTAAGCTCTGGACTCTGCATAGTGGCAGTGGAATAAAGAGTGATATTGCTTCCTGCCAAGGCTTTTTATTGTTTGGAATTTAATTTTTATAATTGGAGCCCCTAAAAATATATTTTGTTATTCTAAAGGGAATTCTATTACTTTACTTTTTTATCCTTTTTTTATTGATACCTTCCTATTTTTAACTCTTAGCCTTTTTCTTTTGAGAGTTGGTTTTTTTTTTTTTACTCTGCGTATTGGAAACAAGATAGTTAATTATTGGACCTGTTGAGAAACCTTTGTTGTTACTGGTGGGCTAATTTGCTTGCCCAGCAGGTCGTGAGACATTAGGGTAGGTTTGCTATTTTTGGGAAAAGAATCTCGAGTTTTAGGTCTTACGATGTCAATTTTTTGACCAGCGTTTAGATCCTGTGGTTGAGATTCTCCCCTTCAATCCCTTGGTTTTGGGAGGCTGCTAACTAACTGTGCCGGTTCCACCTGCTCATGCTGTAGCGAGTACTGCTCATCCACATAGGCCTTGACATGTTTATCTGGGCTCTCTCTTTCCAACTCTCCGAGGTTGAAGTTGAGGGAGGCATCATTGGCCGCCTTCTGCAATGCTGCGGCCCGTGCTGTTTTTGCTGCTGTCTCCCTTTGTCGTTTGAGCAACTCCATTGGGCCTGAGCTTTGGTCATTTCTGCCTGCTGACTGGCCTGAGCTTTGGCCATTTCTGCCTGTTGGCTGGCCATTTCTGTTGCTTGAGCTGCTACTGCCTCCTTCTGCCATGTCACCTCTGTCGTGGCACGTAGATCTGCCTTCACTACTGCAGCTTCGATTTGAGCTTCTACAGCTCGTTCAGCATAACTTGCTGCTTTTGAAGCCTTAGATGCATCACTGTGATGGGAGGATGCTCTGGAAGGATGGGAAGAGCTAGTGGCTGAGAATTGCCATGAGACGCTAGAACCTGCTTGAGATCTAGCTGGCTTGGGATGGAGGGAGGAGGCTTTCTTAAAATACTGGAAGGAGGCCACGTGTGATTGAGGGGCTATGTCAGATGTGGTCCTCTCCCTCGACATTTCTTCCAGCTGTAGCATGTCATGGAGTGCTGCCTGGAGGGAGTCTTTGCCTCTCTGAACATGGTCCTTGCGTTCCTTGTTTAACTCCTTGAAGCATTGTATGTGCTCTTGGAGCTTTGAGTCACCCAGCCTTGACTGGATGGATTTGAGGTTACTTTCACTGTCTCTCCAACGTGCGAGATGCTCATCTATCTCCTTCTCCAATGAGCGGATGCTCTTGAGGGACAACTTGCATTTGGGGGTATCGCAGATCTTCACCAGCTCTGACCATGAGTCTGCATAGCATCGATACTGCCTGTTCCAATCCTCCCTCAAGCATGACTCCATGACCCCAGTAGGCTTTCTATGCTGTCTGAGGTCATAGGCTTTCTGAGGTACCCCTGCCTCTTCGGAAGTTTGGACATCCAATTCTGGGTTTTGGGAACCAAGCTAGTAATAAGCAGGCATATACAATGGAATGAAGGCTATTGCTGAGCACATTGGGTTGTGCTCCCCAAAAAATTGTAAGCTGCCCTGAGTCTCCGGAGAAGGGCGGGATATAAATATGAATAATAATTTTTAAAAAGCTCCACATTTACATCAAGGGTGGGTGGAGGGTTCGAGACTTCTGGCACATCAGAGACATCTGTCATGGCTGAAGTTGCTGCCATACTTTAAGTTGGCAAAAGGTGAATTTTGGAAAATTTAACCGTTTTCCATGCAATTTCCTTTTTTTCCACTAAGGTGCGCTACAAGCAGGTTGCTGAATTTAGGAGACTCCGATGAAATTCACTGCTTGACTCTTGGTCTGTGGTGCAAGTGGGTTGCTGAATTTAGGAGTCTCTGTTGAAATTCACTGGTTGGCCACTAGAGTGCATTGCAAGCTCTGGAAGACGCTGGTGCAGTACACAGGTTGGCCACTAGAGTGCATTGCGAGGTCTGGAAGACGCTGGCGCAGTACACAGGTTGGCTGCTAGAGGGTGTGTTGCAAGCGGGTAGCTGAATTTAGGAAACTCATTTGAAATTCACTACTTGGCTACTGGAGGGTGCTGCAAGTGGGTAGCTGAATTTAGGAAACTACTTTGAAATTCACTACTTGACCACTGGAGGGTGCTGCAACAGGTAGCTTGATTTCAGGCAGTTATGCTATGAAGAGCAGTGACCAAAGGATGCTATGATTTAAACTAATATTTGGAGCAAACTATGATCAGGCAATTTCCCTTTGTTGAGGAACATAGGCTGGTGTCCGTAGACTTGAGATTGCCTCTAAATTCCAGTAAAGGGAAATGCTTCTGCAACTTTGCAAACAAAGTTAAACAACAGGCTGAGTTTGGTTACCTCCTTACAGATGTAGATTCCCTCTTTAGGGGGGGTGTTATGACTCATTTCTATGGAGATGGCTCATCTCCATGGAGATCTCTTTCAATAGCTAATACCTTCCCTCAGTCTTTGCAAAGCCAACCTAAAGTATTTACGATTCTTGCTTGGAGACCACCATCATAAACTAGAGTAAAGGTGGGCCCCTTTATGGCATGAATTCTTTCTTCCAGTTGAAGAGGGGAATCAACTCCAAAGAGTGACTCAAGATCTAGGAGATGTTACAACTTCCTTACTCAAATCAGCTTTGTTTGCTCATACATTCACAGAAGATGCAGAGAGGGACAGAGATGATGCTACTTGTTCATCACTTGCAAATGGGGGGATTTCTTGCCCCTCCCAGTAATTCAAATGGGCTTTTAAAATTTCTTAACACCAAACTGAAGTGCTCGCAGGGAGAGACAGGGACAACATGGGTGCAATTCTCTATCTGCTGAACATTTCCTCCTCTTCTCCAAGACACAATTCAAATTTCTTGCCACTTGTTCAAGAAGGAATAAAACTAATCTTTTCACTTTCCTTAGGATATCAGATTAAATCATATTTTCACTTTGGGAATTCAGATTAATCCATATTTCACTGTCCATAGGATGTTAGATTAAACTATATTTTCACTTTGCTTAAGAGGAAATGGGACTTATCTTTTGACTATATTTTCACTGTTCTGTCTTTAACTTGCTGGCTGAATATAAAGACAGTTAGATAAACTCTACAAAGGCTTCCATATAAAGTTTCTTTATTGGATTGTAATAGGGATCCTCAAGGCATAACTCACAGTTATGTTGAGATTCATCTAATGTCCAATCTTTGCATATTTATTTATTTGTTAGATTTATATCCCGCCTCTCTTCCCTCATCAGGGGAACTCGAGGCAGTGTACAACAAACTAAAAACATATCCTATACAATATAAAACCAAAAATCTCATTCATATCATCCAAACATACAAGAGGGAAGAACAGAGGTCTCAGTTCCATGCCTTCCTACAAAGCCAGGTCTTAATGGCTTTGCGGAATGTAGGTAGATTGGGGATGGTTCTAATCTCCGCAGGGAGCATATTCCAAAGGGACGGTGCTGCCACAGAGAAGGCCCTGGCCTGCGGGCCTGCCAGCCAACATTATCTGGCTGATGGTATCCAGAGCAAGCCTTCCCTGTGGGATCTAACTGGGCGCTGGGAGGTATAAGGTAGCAGTAGGCGGTCTCGAAGGTATCCCGCTCCTAAGCCATGAAGGGCTTTAAAAGTTGTTACTAGCACCTTGAATTGCACCCGGAAGACCACCCGCAACCAATGCAGCTTGCGGAGGATAGGTGTTATATGGGTGCACTTAGGTGCCCCCATAATCACTCGCGCGGCCACATTTTGCACCAGTTGAAGTCTCCGAGTGCTCTTCAAGGGCAGCCCCATGTAGAGCGCATTGCAGTAATCCAATCAAGAGGTGATAAGGGCATGAGCGACCGTGTGTAGAGCCCCTTGGTCCAGGAAGGGTCGCAACTGGTGCAACAGGCAAACCTGTGCAAAGGCCCCTCTGGTCACAGCCGTAAAGTGGTGGTCAAATTGTAGCTGTGGATCCAGAAGGACCCCCAAGTTGAGAACTCATTCTGAGGGGAGCAATTTCTCCCCCCCCAGTACCAAAGTTGGATGATCAACTGAAGCCTGAGGGGGCAAGACCCACAGCCACTCGGTCTTGTCAGGGTTGAGTCTAAGCCGATTGGTCCCCATCCAGACCCTCACAGCCTCCAAGCACCGGGACATCACCTCCATGGCATCACTAGATTGACCGGAGACAGAGATGTACAACTGGGTATCATCAGCGTACTGATGATACCCAACCCCGTGTTGACAGATGATCTCACCCAGCGGTTTCATGTAGATATTAAATAGGAGGGGGGAGAGGATAGAACCCTGAGCAACCCCATATGGCTCGATCTCTGCCCCCCTACCAACACCGACTGAGTCCGGTCAGACAGATAGGAGGAGAACCACCGTAGGACAGTGCCTCCCACTCCCAACTCCCTGAGTCGACTCAGAAGGATACCATGATCGATGGTATTGAAAGCCGCTGAGAGATCAAGAAGCACCAGGATGGAGGGAGACCCTCCATTCCGGGCCCACCAGAGATCATCCACTAGTGCGATCAAAGCCGTCTCAGTGCTGTACCCGGGCCTGAAACCAAACTGCAAGGGATCCAGATAATCAGCTTCATTCAAGGCCCGAAGGAGCTGGAGTGCCACCACCTTCTCAACAACCTTCCCCAAAAAGGGAAGGTTGGAGACAGGACGAAAGTTATTTAAAACAGCTGGGTCCAGGGAAGGCTTCTTGAGGAGGGGCCTAACCACAGCCTCCTTCAAGGAACGCAGAAAGCACCCTTCACCCAAAGAAGCATTTATAATCTCCTGGAGCCAGCTGCATGTTGTCTCCCGGCCTGCCGAAACAAGCCAGGAGGGACATGGGTCCAATAAACAGGTGGTGGCATTAACTGCTCCCAGGGCCTTGTCCACATCATCAGGGCCAATAGGAACAAACTCATCCCAGATAACTGGACTAAGACCTGTCTCTACCACCTCAATGGATTCTGCCCAGCCAGACTCCAAGTCCAACCGAATCTGAGCGACTTTATCTGCAAGAAACTGAACAAATTCCTCGGCCCTTCCCTGCAAGGGTTCCTCCGCCTCCTCAGATCTTAAGAGGGAGCGTGTCACCCTAAACAGGGCGGCTGGGTGACAGTCTGCAGACACGATAAGACTGGCACAATATGATCGTTGTGCCACTCTTATTGCCAGATAGGTGTCAATATGACTTTCTAACAGTGTCCGGTCAGATTCAGCCCGGCTTTTCTTCCAGCAGCGTTCTAGGCATCTCTTCCGCCGTTTCATCCCCTGGAGTTCCTCGGTAAACCAAGGAGATTTCTGAGGTCCGTGGATGGTGAGAGTCCGCAAAGGTGCAACCCGATCTATGGCCGTGGTGGCCACGCTATTCCAGGCTTCCACCAGGGCCTCAGTCGAGCTGTGGGCGAGGGAAGCCGGAAACTCCCCAAGCTCCCTCTGAAACCCGACTGGGTCCATTAGGCGCCTGGGGTGGAACCACCTAGTCGGTCCCGCCTCCCTGCGGCATGGAGTGGTCATCAGGAAGTCCAATCTTACAAGGGAATGATCTGACCATGACAAGGGCTGGGTGACTATTTCCCCCAATTTCAGATCATGGCGCCATTGTTCAGAGATAAAAACCAGATTGAGCATGTGCCCCCCCCGATGAGTCGGGCCCTGAACTACTTGGGTCAGGTCCATGGCTGCCATGGAGGCCATGAACTCCTGGGCTACACTCGAGGATTCGCCAAAGGATGGCAGATTGAAGTCCCCAAGCACCATCAGCCTGGGGAACCCAACCGCCAACCCAGCTACTCCCTCGAGCTGCCCAGGCAGGGCCATTGCAGCACAGCTGGGAGGCAGGTACATTAACAACAGGCCCATCTGAACCCCTTCAGATCCAACTTCAGAAGGAGGGACTCACACCCATCTATCTCCAGAGCAGTGCCTTTCCGTGGACATAATCCTTGACGAGCAATTACTGCCACTCCACATCCCTGCCCTGAGGTTGCGGCTGGTGCACCACTTGAAACCTGGAGGGGCACATCTCAATGAGGGGAACCCCCCCTCTGGCCCCAACCAGGTCTCAGTGATGCAGGTCAGCCCTCTCCTCCAGGATTAAATCCTGGATTAGAGGAGCTATCCTTACCACTGACCTGGCATTGAAAAGCAACAGCCAGACACCAGAGCCTTGCATTCCCTGGCCAGTGGGTCCCCGAGAAGAGCTCAAGGGGTCGGAATGTGGTACCGCCACCAATTGGCGAGTACACTTTCCCCGATGATGGCTAACCCCACGGCTCCTGTCATATCTACCTCTCCCAGTCACCACTGAAATCGGCCATCCCTCAGGCTCCTCCGCGGTCGCGGTCAATCCCACACTACCATCAACCACCATCTCCAGCCGGTGGGAGTCTTAACCCTCACACACTCCCTCACTCACTACATTCACCCAATTTATCTAAAAATTTAATTAAATCAAGAACAATTTAAAACACATTAAATTTACACTAACAATACAAAAATACAAAAATATTGGCTCTCCAAATTAAAATTATGAGACCTGAGTCAACTATAGCAGGAGATAAAAAAAACAGGAGAGGGATGGGAGGGGGGAAGGGTCAGGGAGCAGATATTTACATGGAAAATGGAGTATAATAATTCGGAGTCGAATTCATTTTGTTCAGACAATCAGTTTAAAACAGCAGCAATGAGGGAAAGTGGGGGGGTTAGTTCATTTGAATCCCCACTCATAACAAGTTTTATACGATGGTAGATAAGGTAAGGCCAACAGTCTAATTCACCAGTCCCGATGAAATCATATTCCAGGTCGGGATCAAGCTGTGGCATTGTCTCATGGGTATCAGAAAGCTGGAAAAGTCCCAGTTCATCCATGGTATAGATTCCAATATACCTCACCATTGCAGCAGCCGGAAGTCATTTAGGAACTAAGAGACTGTCCCAGCATCCAAACCATGGATCAATCCCTTTTTTAAACAATGTTAAGTTGATGAACCAATGGGTATCAACCCAAAACAACCCTCAGTCCCCCCCGCCGAATATCATCTGAGGGATTCCATCATCTACGTCCTTATCGTCTTTCCCACACCCAGATGGTAAGGGTGTCGGGCAGCTTTCCTGCACTTTAAGGCAGCTCCCACCGATCTAAGACTTGCCCAGGTTGGCGGCTTTCCTGATCCCCCAGCTCCAAAAAGATCTTCATTCGGCGTATCCCAACCCTGGGCTGCCGAAACACAGGAGTCCCACAACAGCACAGTCACAGCCGCAAAGACCACATCAGGCCCATCCAGCTCCGTGAATCCACGGCTCTGCCAGCTCCACGCAATTGGCTCCTTCTGATACCTTCTGAGACCCCCACAGCCGTGACCACCACCACCGTCGCCAGCTGTTGATCAGCAAGACAGGGCCCCCAGGCATCAGCTTGATCGGCCCACATGGAGCAGCGCAGCAACAATGGAAAACGCCGGGCCGGAATCCACCCGGTTTCATAAGAACCGCAGGGCCGCCATGATTTCCTCCGCGGCCCGGCTCGGCAAGGTAAAAAGGCAGGAGATCTCAAACCCGCCGTCCCAATTCGACTCTGCAACCTCCCGTCCGTGCTCCCCAATACCTCCGCCATCCCCTCCCTAATCCAGCCTGGAGAGTCGGCCCAGGGAGAGACAGAAATTTCGAAAAAGCAGGAGGCCAGCCACGGTGGGATCATTAAGCACAGCCGCCACGGTCGCCATCTTAAACTAAAATCGTCTTCATAGTGTGAAAAAATAGTTATCTTCATCCCATAATGATGGAGCAAAGGGAAAGACACCAGCACGATGCTGGAGTCCAAGCAAGAATAAAGGAAACTCCCCCAACCCTGCCAAGGGTCAATTCAGTGACCAATCAGGATTACAGATGTGATCACATGACATGAACTACATTTACCATGAGGCATTAACTACATTTACCATGAGGCATTCCCTTAAGGGGACAGCTCCCAATTCCCAATCAACTATATACTGTCTGAACAGGACACCCCCTTTTCTTTCTCTTCCCCCTTGTACTTCACACCCCTTTTTCTTGTTTCCTTTCTTTTCCTTAATTTCCTATTTTATTTTATTTTATTGTATTTTACACAATAAAAATAAAAAATGGAAACAATTGCGACAAAGATTGGGCACAGCTCACATAACAATGCTTTGAAATTTTCGGTCCCCATGGTAGTCATAAGCTGAAGACTACCTTTATAAGTGAAAGATTTTAGATACTACCTTTATAAGTGAAAGATTTTGGATAAGTGAAAGATTTTGGATACTATAATTTAAATAGAAACCATATGGTAAGATTCCACATAGGGGGAAGGACCTCATTCTGCTTTCCAGGCATGGTTCATGGCACAGGTGTCCACAAGGTACGATCAAAGAAGTTGAGATATTGATTATGTCAGAACTGCAGATAAAAAACTAATGAAGCTTCAATTATACCACAGCTGCCATCTTTACTTGTTTTGAATTTCTTATTACTTTGCATACAACTATACCCTTGCAGGGGTAATTCTTAAATTCATATTATACCTTCATTTCTTTTTTAGCCAGGTTTGCACTAGATTGTTCTTCAAACAATGAAAAATGCCTTCAAACTGAAGACTGTCCCATGTAACTCAAACAACAACATTAACATACATTTATAATCACTGTTGACTTGCCTCTAAAAGAAGAGCCCCAAACACTTATATTACTAAATTATACACTGAGTAATCCTTGAGATTCTTGGCACATTTGTGTCTAAATTGAGACTACAGATGAGAATAAACCCTTTGGAAGCTCTTGCTCTGCCATCCAATGACAAGTTAAAAATATTTTTCTGGGCTTTATTTAAACAGGATTTTCAATTCTGTTCTTGGGCAGCTTCCAAAAGCTTTGGATGCAACCTCCTGATTTTTCCAGACATTGTTATCCAATTGCCATATTAAACATGAGACAAGGAGAAAGACCACAGGATTCATTGGATTTTAATTAAATCAAATTTAGTCTCTTCTTGATTTATTACAGGCCCCTGGCACCTGCTTCATTTTTGAAATTTAACTCTCCAACATAGTGGTCCCTCACCTTCCTGGCTCTGCTACTGGCAGTGGTGGCAGTGAGGATGGAGAAGAGGGCATCACTTCCTGAGCACATTAGCGGCTTGCAAATGCAGTTTCACATGCTTGTGTACTTGTCCGCTGCTTGCATGGCCCAATGGGGGACAGTCCAAGATCGGGCTGAGGACCGCAGGTTGGGGACCCCTTTTCAAACTATAAATAAGCTTTGCCACACTTCTCACCTTTACAGAGGTGGTATTCAGCTGGTACTGACCAGTTCTGGAGAACCAGTAGAAATTTTGATCAGTTCGGAGAATCGGCAAATACCACCTCTGACTGGCCTCGCTCACCCACCCTTGCCCATTCCCAACCTATATTCCACTGATTTTTAGCTCAGCTGATTCACACAGGAGAGTGGATTGCTGCGCCTCAGCTGAGCTAAAAAACAGCTCACCTCACCGAAGGAAATCTTTGAGTGCTGCGCGCATGTGCGAAGTGATCTTTGAGTGCTGCGCATGTGTGAAGTGTGCAAAACCAGTAGCGCACAATTTGGAATCCCACCACTGTACCTTTACCATTGCTTACGGTAAATATATATATGTATGTATGTATGTATGTATGTATGTATGTATGTATGTATGTACATACTTGATTATGGTTAGTATCGGGTTAATTTAGTAGAATTAGTACTAAAGCAGTGTTTTTCGAACTTGGCAGGTTGAAGAGGTGTGGACTTCAACTCCCAGAATTCCCCAACTGGCTGGGGAATTCTGGTTGAGAAACACTGTGGTAAAGCAATATTGGAAGTGGTTTCAAGGCAGAAGTGAGAATTGTCTGTGTAGAACATGACTGAATTAATAAAGTTCAGAGTGTCCAGATCTGAACTGCAAGGGTGGAAATAACCATCAGATGATGGCAAAGAGATATGAAAATTTTCTAGTGCTGCCAGTTCAGATCTGACAGCCCGAAAAACACCATTTATCCAAAAAGCCTTTAGACTTACTCCTATATCTCAGCATGGAGCCAGGCCAGTGTCCACAGCAGTATCTGCTAGGGTGATGTGAGAAGCTGAAGGCAAACAGTATAAAAGCTAATGGAGCTAGCAAGAAATTAAATTATATTTTGATTAAAAATGCTCCCTTCATAAAGTCTTATTTTCTCAGCATTGACCATGTTCAGATGGATCAATAATTGTCATTCATGGCATTCAAATTAACTAGTTAAAATATTGCCCCAAGTGATTACGGCTATTGAAAATATGCTTTCCTATGACAGAAATGGACTGGTGTAAAACTAAGTTTAAAAAAACCTAGTAACACTGAGATTGTATATAGATTTATTCTGTCCTGCTGTCACTTCTGGCCAAACAGGTTTTGCAGCATATTTATTTATATTTTTCTCGTTCTACAGGTTGATATCTGAATTCGTAATGTATTTAGGGTGGAGGCAGATTTTTAAAAAAGTAACAAGATCTTAAATCAATTTCTAAGAATATTTGTTTCCATGTTGTATATGCAGGCCTATGGCCATTCACTTCCACATACCTAACACTAACTCTACAGAAAACTGACACAACCTCTTTATGGAAGCTAAATTTGGCCTGGATTATGCTCAATCATAGAAGTAGCAGGACTACTGCAGGATGTTTTGCTGCTCAGAAAAATCAATTTTATTTTGTTGCAGAGTGCAGTAGTGAGGAAATAAATATAATGGCCTTTATTAAATGTTCTGAAATTTTTTTAATGATATTCAAGGGTCAAGTGAGAGTGACCCATGGAAAAAGGCTTTGAGGTGGGGAGGAAACAGTAAGATAAAGATTATGGACAACAAGAAAACTTCATATTCTTTCTTTTCCTTCATAGAGTTCAAGGTCACATTCAAGTAGTCCTAGACTTAACAACCACAATGAAGCCCAAAATTTCCCATTGCTAAGCAAGGAAGTTGGTAAGTTATGCTTCGTGTTATGACCTTCTTGCCACAGTTAAGCAAACCACTGTGGTTGTTGAGTGAATCATGTGTCATTAAGTGAATCTGGTTTCATCCATTGACTTTTGTTTCTCAGAAACTGGCTTGAATCAAAAGACCCTGGGATGTTGCGTTCCTCACAAATACCTGTTGCCAAGCACTCAAATTTTAATTGTGACCTGATCTGCAATTGATCCCTATTTCTTACTGAACTACTAAAACTAAACTCACCAGGGAGAAGCACACTCACCCATCCAGAGACATAAATTTTCTTCTCCATATTTTATGGACTTGCTTATAGATAAGGGATGGGATATGGGATTAAGAGGTGCAACTGGTAACCTTATAGGGCGCAAAGATTTTTAAAATTTGTTTATATTTATGATGAAGACTGGAAGACACTTCTTTATGATTTTTTTAATCAAAGTTCTTTCTTTCTTTTTTTTAAATTACATTTATATGCCACCCTTCTCCGGAAACTCAGGGCGGCTTTCAATTTTTGGAGCACAACCCAATGCGCTCAGCAATAGCCTTCATTCCATTGTATATGCCTGCTTATTACTAAGTGGCATTTTTACAACGTCAGCTTATTGCCCCCAACAATCTTGGGTCCTCAATTTACCTACCCTGAGAGGATGGAAGGCTGAGTCAACCTTGAGCCTGGTGGGATTCGAGCCTACAGTAATTGTAGACAGCTGGATCTTAAGTGCAGGCATTTAGCAGCCTGAGCCACCAAGGCCCTTTAATAATAGCTTAGTATAAACTTGCTTAGCATAAACTTTTCAACCGAATACCCTTCAATAAAAAATAGGAGTAATAATAGGCTAGAAATGATTAGATCCCAAACTCAATTAAATCTGTTTTGATAGTTATCATTGTATTTCCTATTTACACTTTTCCTTGTAGTTTGTGCAAGATCACAGATCTACTTAATGGATTTACCTATGGATTTTCAGTTGCATAATTGCATTTGAAGCCTGTTCAGTATTGTCCATTTTAGTTGGATTTTAGTAATCACATAATTACTAGACTCATCATTTGAATGCTTCAATAAGACAGTTTCAGTTCTGATCAATTTTGGTAAAGAACCTATGGGAAGCAAAACTGATGTGGATCTGGTTTGGCCAGCTGATCATGGGGAACAGGTGGAAGTGGTAGGCTGAGTGTGGACCCCAAACGTTTTGAAAATATTTGGTTAGGAGGTATCTTCTAAGCTGGCTGTTGACCTTGGGCCAAGTCACTCTCTCTCAACTCAACCCAACCAGTGATGGGCTGCAAATTTTTTAACAACCGGTTCTCTGGCTGGGTAGGCTGGCCAGTTGGTCATGTGACTGGGTGGGTGACATCACTCATCACACCCAGCCCCACCTCCCGGCCACTTGCCTCAAAGGAACAGGTAGGATTCAGCTGATTGGGGCTAATCCACTGGCTGGCCCCGCCCATTTTTCGGCTGTTTTCCCAGCCAAAAACAGCCTGAAAAACAGCCTGTTTTTCGGCCCATTTTCAGGCCAGTTTTGGGGCCTTTTTCAGGCCGTTTTCTGCCCCCCAAACGGCCAAGAACAGCCTGAAAAACAGGTGAGAGTGGGGCCAGCTGCTGGTCCGACTTGCTGGGTCTCCAAACCGCACAGAATTGGAACAAGGGGTTCGGGTGAAACCGTCCGAACCTGCAGCAGCCCACCTCTGAACCCAACCCATCTCACAGGGTTGTTGTTGTGGGGAAAACAGGAGGAAGAAGTATTAGGTGTGCTGGCTACCTTGAGTTACTCATAAAGTAATAAAGGCAGCATGGATGGATAAATAAGCAAGCAAGCACACAAGGAGATCTTCTCAACTGCTCTGGAAGGTAAGTCTGGAGTAATTGGAACACAGCAAAGAAGCATATTTTGGCTAAACTTCGAGGAAAAGCCTCCTAATGGTTATTCAATAATGGGGAAGGAAGTCTCCCTGGGAGAGAAATGGCTGTCCTTCATCGGAGCAGACACTTTTAACTCCATCCTGCAAAGTTTGTAGAACTTGCATGGAGAAAACTGACATGGAGAAGACTGACCAATTCAGATCCTCCGGCTGCAGGGTTGTCCGGCCTAAATTTACACAGCTCTTCACAACCCGAGCTTACTTTAGAGCGGTTTCGTAAATCTGGAGATGCCTACAATCGCACCGTATTGCTTCATATTTATAAAACAATCCGGAGACCGTTTGGGTATAGAATAGATAGTCCATGAAATTACCATCACCATAACCCTGCATAAGAAACACCAGATGGAGAGCAGCGTTTCTTCACCGCTCCTTTGGCAACGTCTGCCGAATCCCACCGAAGCCGGTGTCATATCAGCGCGGTCAAGGGATGCGTCCATCCCGACCCAACCCCTTTACACGTGTACACAAGTCACCTCCACCCTCAGCCAGGGAACCCTCTTCCCCGCGCTCTCGCTCTCTCTCTTTTTTTTGTTCCCCCGGGGAGCCTCCCCGTTTCATCGAGCGCGGAGGCGCGCTTGCAGCTTAGCTAGCCGGCCGGTCGACGGGCCGGGAAAAGAGGAGTGTGGGGGGGTCTTCCCCGGAGGCGCGCGTGCTCCAGCGCCCCCCCGCGGTCCCCGTTGCGCCCAGCCAGGTCACGTGCGCGAGTGACAGAAGCGAGCCGCCCCCGCCGCGGCACCGCAGTTCCTCGCCGCCGCGCGGCCGGGGTGGAGCGAGGGAGAGCGCGCTGCTGCTGGTGCTGCTGCTGCTGCTGCTGTTCCTTCTGCTGCTGCTGCTGCTGCTTCTTCTTGCTTCTGCTGCCGCCGCTGCGCCCAGTGTGTGAAGCCGGGAGGGAGGCAGCGGCGAGGTTGCAGCGGGCCCGCTCGGCTCCGCTCCACCCCGCCGAAAGCTCACCCGGATCGCGAGGCGGCGTGAAGAGCAGCAGCCGCAACAGCAGCCACGCCACCATGGCGGGGCTGAACTGAAGCGGCGGCGAGGGAGGAGGGAGAGCGCTCTGCATACCCTCCTCCAGCCCATCCCTGGTGGGGCTGGGCTGGGCAGGGCTGGCGCTGCGCGTCGCGGGGCTCCTTCCCAGCTGAGCCCGCGCGATCCACTCGGGCACCCGAGCCCGGCGCGCGGGGGTGGGGAGGGCCGGGGGCGCTTTTGTGCTTTTGGCCCCCTCTCGATCGCTCGCCCGCCTCTTCCTTTCCCGTCCTTCCTCCGGGGCGGCGTGTTTGTGTGCGCGGGCCGCGAACAAAGACCCCCGGGCGCACCCGGCGCGGCAGAGAAGGGCGCGGGGCGAGCGAGAAGATCGCCTTCCCGGGATCGACTATGGCGGATCGCAGCCTGGAGAGCCTCTCTCTGCCGCTGGAGGTGAGAGCGCGGCTGGCCGAGCTGGAGCTGGAATTGTCGGAAGGTAAGGGGGAAGCCGGCGCGAGGTAAGGGGTGGCGGGGCGAGACGTCCGCGGCCGGAGCCCGAGCTTGTTCCGCGGTGCCTCCTCGGGGGCGCACGACATTGCGCCGGCACCGGGCACCCCCGCGCACCAGTGGGGAGAGCGATCTGGCGGGAGAGGGAGCGCCCATCTCCCGCTAGGGAATTGGTGGGTGCTTCCGAACAAGGAGAATCGGCGGGGCGGCTGGAGAGCGCGAGGCTGGGGTGCGCGTAAATGTGCGGGGCGCTACCTGGAAGGTAGAACTGTCTCCTCCGCAGTCTGCAGGGTCTCGCCATCCCGCGCGTGGGTGGGTGGGTGGGTGGGTGTGTTTAGATTTGGCATGTGTCAGTTGATTCTTGTGGGCGTCAGTTTCTCCTGGTATGTGGGTGACATCGCCAAAGAAATGGGGTGTGTATGTGGTGGCGTGCGTGCGTGTGTGTGTGTATGTGTGTGTAAAGATTCCTGCTGAGATCCTTCTCCCCCCCCTTTCCCCCCTCCTCTCTCTCTTTCCACTTGGAGCTCTGGGTCCGAGGGGAGCGGAGGCAGCGCTGCATTTATTCTTCGTTCTTTCTAGTTTCTTCAGAAACTGGTTATTAATGTCATTGCGCTGAAATAGGGGGTGGGGGAGGTGGTTCTCGATGGCGGCTGTTGTCTTTGCTAGCACCATTTGGGGTGGCTGTGTATTCAAGATATAGGGGGGTGTTCTGCTCTGTCATAAATCCCATTTCCTTCTTCCTTCCTTCTTCTTTTGGCTATTTTTCCTGCCACAGTGGTAGGAAAGATAGAAGGAAGAGGAGGAATTGTTGGCAGGAGAGATGCTGCTCCAGCATTGTATGCTTTATTACAGAGAATGGAAAATCTTTAGGGCTGGGCTTATGAGGAATCTCATCCTGCCAAGAGGGAGAAAAATACAGTTTTGGTTTAAAAAAATCTCCACAAATACCATCACCAAAAGCATTTTCCCTTACCTAATGTAAGGATTCATTTGCTCTTGGGTTTATCTAGAGAAGAACCTTGTGGTTCCCTATTTAATCAAGTTTTGGATAGGCACCATCAGTGCCAGTTGAGTGATTTCGATCTGATTATTCTTACCTATTTCAGAGAAAGAATAAAAGAGATTGTTGGGGGCGAGGTTGTTGTGGCTCATTTCCACAATTTGATTGAAGATAGTACAATTATCCAATGTTTTGGTCCTGTATCAGGTCCTGGGAAGTTCCTTCTGCATAAAAAAAAATCTTGCAGATTTCTTAAGATTGTATTCTTTTTCTCATTTGGCTAATACCCATTGAATGGTGTGATGCACATCTTACGCAAAGTGTGTGTGTGGCTGCGTGTATTACAGAATCTTTTCCTAGTTGCCAATCCAAACACTACGTGTTCCGAAGCTCACACATTTTCGATCAGATTTGATGTATTTTCTTTTCCTAGCTGTATTTCTCTGGCTCAAGAGTCAAAATCTCCACTTCTAGCCAGTCTTTCAAGTACTTAAAGAAAGAATGCTGGGTAGGTGGGGTTGTAATTTGGGGGGAAAAAAGCCCTTTCTTTTCCTTTTGGAAAAGGTTTGTTCCCATAACATTTTGAAAGTCAAAGGCAGCCGGACATAACCCTGCACCTCTCCAAAATAAGAAATGGGATATAGTTTGACACACAGCCTGCATTTCCTCCCTTTCTCTTCCCAATGTTTCCCCCCTCCCTTGTATAACAGCTTCAGAAGGGCCTGTAGCCAGAAAGTTAAAAGCACTCATGCCATTTCCATTAGTGGGAAAGAACTGGTGCATTTTTTTTCTTTTAACACTTTGGGGGTGGGGAATCACTGGGACTGCAGGAGTCCTATCATAAAGGCGAGAGGAGCAAAATTTGCAACAACTGTATTAAGGGGTTAAAGCAATATTGACTTAATTCAGGTGTGGATTTGTTTCTAAACTGACAGGGAGAGAGGCAAGGAAGTGTTAGTGAATTTATGCACACAAAACCACACTTGTAGGTCTGAATAGTGTATGTGTAAAAACAATGTGCTGTGACAGAAGGCACCCTTGTAACCTGTCCAACTTGTACGTCCAAAAAGATTTTCCTCCTAAAACAAATTATAGGAAATTCTGTGGCGGAGATCGGATGACCATTCTGTTCAGTTTCCAACTTCTATTAATCCTGCAATCCAGCAGTCCTGATGGGATAGTGCAGTAGAGTGGCCTCTACTCAGAAGTAAGGTGCACTGTGTTAAAAGAGATGACTTACTTTAATTACTCTTGGGTAAATAAATACGTTTTAAGATGTTACCAGCAATAAGTAATATTTATTTTGGAGATAGAGATCCTGGTGTGAATTGAGTTTTCTGATCATTTCTCCTTTTCTAATGGTAATTAGAAAATTTGATAATTTTTCCTTTTCTAATGATTCTATCACTTCATTTTTATGCTACTTTTAGGAAAAACTGACCAGCTGGGACTATAATAAAATAGTGTTTTCACTCTTATATGGGCCTGTGAACACATCATATTTTTCAATAGATTGTGGCATTTGCATAAATCACATTGGAAAGCCATATTGTATACTTTTCTAAATGTCTGTTCAATGAGCAATAAGCTTTATATGTAACATTTCTACCAAAAAAGGTATAGAGCTCTGATTGAGTACTTGTGGCTTCCATCTTGACTTTAAAAAAATCACAACCTTTTCTTTTCCCTTCCTTCATTCCCAGATGCCTCTGGTAGAAAAGTTTCCATCAACAACATCAAAACTGATTTCTCTTAGTTTTCCCCCAGCCTGGTGTCCTCCTGAATGAGATGGATTACAGCTCCCATAAGCCCCAGCCATTAGGCGTGCTAGCATTGATCGGTACATTTTATAGTCAAGTGATGTAGATGATATAAATGTTAGGAAAATGAAATTGTACTGTATTGCATAGATATAATAAAAATATAATGCAATGAACTTTTAAGAAATGCTTTAAACCTATTCGAGATTTTTAAAAAAGAAAATGAAATAGGAATGTGCAACTTTAATAAGTTATGCTTATATAAAAATATTGAAGTAGAAATCTTAAATATAAAGATTTGTTGAACTCATGGGAAACTGTCTTTAGTTAAACTGATGGAGCTACCAAGCTCCCAGCTTCATATATAAGTTTCTGAGTATATTGCTATTGAGTTTGAGAAGATTTTTCTTTTACTTTTAAAAGCTTGTGACCTTACTCCATGATAATGAAGAAATGCATGACTTGTATAAATGTGTTTACAGTATATATAACATGCTTGCACATCAATGTTTGCATTATTTGATCTTACTTATGCAGCAATACATGGTCCACCTTCCATCAGATGGTCCATTCTAGGCACTATATATAAATCTTTCTGGATCAGTTACAGATAATTGAATTGTCTGGTTTGGTGTTACTATTTCTGATTTGTGTAGATCATCATCAGGCTTGATCTGGAGAAGTTGCACATTGAACCTCTGACTTTCCAAATCTAGTTTAAGTTCTTACACTGTACTGTGATTTTTCCAGACACTGACATGCTAGTGACCCAAAATAGCTGCAGAGGACTGATAAATGAGGCAGCATTATGTGTGCATTAAAAAAACTGTGTGACCAGCCAATGGGTACTTTCTCTAACCAAGTTAAGTTTTGAATTAGCCATTCGAACATGACTGTCTATATTGATTGACACATGTTTAATGTCCTATAAAGTGCAACAGGTTGTTTAGTTTTCTGTTTAAGGAATACCATTGTCCTAAATTGTTTAATTGAATATCGCCTGAAGAAAAAAATCCTTCAGCATTTCCGTACTCCTCTTTTCTCTATCAAAACCAATGGATTCCTGCTAGAGAGACATACTTCAAATGTCATTCTAGTTATTAACTCTAAGAATGATACATTTCAGTAAATCCCTTAACTATAAAATAGGAATAATATGTTGTTATGTTCCAGGGGACAAAAATAAAAGCTGTAAGTATTTTGGACCCTGATATTCTTTTCGGTGAAAAATTGTTCAGCTGTATTTTGTTATAAGCTACCCAAACAGTGTCCTTGAAGGAATATGATGAAGTTACATTGGCAGGTTTTATTTACTATAGTTACATAGCTTGTTTGACTTTCTCTTAGTGTGTTACGTGAACCCAACCATTATTATTTGTTGAACATGATTTATCGATTGGGTTTATGTATGAAACAGCCATTTTGCTTGATTAACAAACTAGATTTCTATAACTATGGATAGCCAGTGTGAAAGGCTCAGAATTGTAGTCTATATCCCAATTGGGGAAGACTGTAATAAAACAGACACATGTGTGATTCTTCTGTCTGACTTTGGAGATAGGTGGAGTATATTTAAAAAACCTGTATTCAAAAACCTGCTAAATCTGAGATCCCGAACATTGCACTCAATGTGTGTGTAGATACGTCATGTAAGCTCTCTGTTTCTCCATCTCCTCCTTTTTACTACTTCTGTGCATATTTCATAAAAAGAAAAAGGAGATTGACCTCCAGAATTATAATTATTCCCAAAGATGATCTTTGATTGCACATAGATCTTACAGAGAACTCTTAGAACATTATGAATGCCAATGTTCAGAACTATGGTTATTTCCTTCTGGACTGTGAAAATCCAAACAAGCACTAGTTGGCAGCAAGAGATAGACAATTCAGCATCCTTTGCTCTTCAGTGCCATCTTGTGGTCACCTGCATTTTTTTCACTTCCCAGACATAATAGGTAGTCCAATTGGTGTTTAGTTTCTACCCTTCCTATCTAGAAGAGTTCATAGATAAATTAATGTAGATAGGAGTATCTCAGGAGATTACAGTGGGTGTCCAGGGCAACCCTCAGCTGTTTGTCTCCTAGTAAATTGTTTTTTTTCTGACTGACCACAATTGCTGTGGCAGCCATCTTGAGAAAGCACACTCTCCCTACATATGGCTAATTCTAATCCCAAATACTCCTTTATGTCTACTAAACTTCATTTATGTTATATCATATCCTTAATAAAAGATAGACATTGAATTGAATACAAGGCATAGCCTACCCTACATTACTTGGCAACCAACCTGTGTCCCAAATCTAATTGCTCGGAGAAGGAGAAAATGCATTAGATATGCTAAATGCTCCTTCTTTGGGAAAGCACTGAGGCATAATTTTATGACATGGCTGTAAACTTCACAGGAGTTTGTCATCTATTTTGAGAAGAAGGAAGTTCTGTAAAACCTTGGAATATAGTACAGCAGTAGCATTATGATCTTTGAAGAAAAAGTGGTATTTTAATCGCATTACATGAAAGTTAGCTCTTATTATTACAGTGGGGTTTAATTTTATGTTTTACCTGTGTGTGGGTATAAGAAGCTGGAAGGAGTGATTCTGTTCAGCCATCTGACGTCAGTATCTTTTATTTAGTTAGCTCTTTTGCTCTTTTGCCTACTGTACTACCCTATTATAGCAACACCAGTCAACAAGCCATAAAATCATATTTAGAACAGATAACCTAGAAAACCGTTAATAACCACATTAAATTAAGTTGACATAATAAATGAAAAGAAATAAGATGCCATTGTTTGCTAAGAAGAAAAGACTATTGAAGGGTACTTTTTCTATTTTTTTTAAAATACCAGAAGTAAGGGTGACAGGTGCAGGTGCATTTGTGAGGGCACCAGTGTGGTGCCTGTCACCAAGGCAGTGTGGTGTTGTGCCTACCACTAAGAAAACCTGGTTTCTGATCCATATTCACAGGTGGTATTCTGACCAGTTCTGGGGAACCAGAAGCGGAAATTTTGATTAGTTCGGAAAACCTCTGGCTGGCCCCGCCTCTGGCTGGCCCCGCACCCATCTATTCTCTGCCTCCCGAGTCCCATCTGATCGGCTGGGTCTTCTTTGGTTGCCCTGCACAGGAGAACGGAACTGGAAAGCAGTTTAGTGGGTGGGGGGGGGGATTTTGCATTAACCTTCTCCAGGAGTGGGGTGGGAATGGAGATTTTACAGTATCCTTCCCCTGCAATGCCTACCAAGCCACGCCCCACCAAGTTTCGCCTCGCCCACAGAACCAGTAGTAAAAAAAATTGAATCTCACCATGGTCCATATCCCTCTTATCTCCTGTAGAGACACTGACATGCTAGTGACCCAAAATAGCTGCAGAGGACTGATAAATGAGGCAGCATTATGTGTGCATTAAAAAAACTGTGTGACCAGCCAATGGGTACTTTCTCTAACCAAGTTAAGTTTTGAATTAGCCATTCGAACATGACTGTCTATATTGATTGACACATGTTTAATGTCCTATAAAGTGCAACAGGTTGTTTAGTTTTCTGTTTAAGGAATACCATTGTCCTAAATTGTTTAATTGAATATCGCCTGAAGAAAAAATCCTTCAGCATTTCCGCATTCTCTTTTCTCTATCAAAACCAATGGATTCCTGCTAGAGACATACTTCAAATGTCATTCTAGTTATTAACTCTAAGAATGATACATTTCAGTAAATCCCTTAACTATAAAATAGGAATAATATGTTGTTATGTTCCAGGGGACAAAAATAAAAGCTGTAAGTATTTTGGACCCTGATATTCTTTTCGGTGAAAAATTGTTCAGCTGTATTTTGTTATAAGCTACCCAAACAGTGTCCTTGAAGGAATATGATGAAGTTACATTGGCAGGTTTTATTTACTATAGTTACATAGCTTGTTTGACTTTCTCTTAGTGTGTTACGTGAACCCAACCATTATTATTTGTTGAACATGATTTATCGATTGGGTTTATGTATGAAACAGCCATTTTTGCTTGATTAACAAACTAGATTTCTATAACTATGGATAGCCAGTGTGAAAGGCTCAGAATTGTAGTCTATATCCCAATTGGGGAAGACTGTAATAAAACAGACACATGTGTGATTCTTCTGTCTGACTTTGGAGATAGGTGGAGTATATTTAAAAAAAACCTGTATTCAAAAACCTGCTAAATCTGAGATCCCGAACATTGCACTCAATGTGTGTGTAGATACGTCATGTAAGCTCTCTGTTTCTCCATCTCCTCCTTTTTTTACTACTTCTGTGCATATTTCATAAAAAAGAAAAAAGGAGATTGACCTCCAGAATTATAATTATTCCCAAAGATGATCTTTGATTGCACATAGATCTTACAGAGAACTCTTAGAACATTATGAATGCCAATGTTCAGAACTATGGTTATTTCCTTCTGGACTGTGAAAATCCAAACAAGCACTAGTTGGCAGCAAGAGATAGACAATTCAGCATCCTTTGCTCTTCAGTGCCATCTTGTGGTCACCTGCATTTTTTTCACTTCCCAGACATAATAGGTAGTCCAATTGGTGTTTAGTTTCTACCCTTCCTATCTAGAAGAGTTCATAGATAAATTAATGTAGATAGGGAGTATCTCAGGAGATTACAGTGGGTGTCCAGGGCAACCCTCAGCTGTTTGTCTCCTAGTAAATTGTTTTTTTTCTGACTGACCACAATTGCTGTGGCAGCCATCTTGAGAAAGCACACTCTCCCTACATATGGCTAATTCTAATCCCAAATACTCCTTTATGTCTACTAAACTTCATTTATGTTATATCATATCCTTAATAAAAGATAGACATTGAATTGAATACAAGGCATAGCCTACCCTACATTACTTGGCAACCAACCTGTGTCCCCAAATCTAATTGCTCGGGAGAAGGAGAAAATGCATTAGATATGCTAAATGCTCCTTCTTTGGGAAAGCACTGAGGCATAATTTTATGACATGGCTGTAAACTTCACAGGAGTTTGTCATCTATTTTGAGAAGAAGGAAGTTCTGTAAAACCTTGGAATATAGTACAGCAGTAGCATTATGATCTTTGAAGAAAAAGTGGTATTTTAATCGCATTACATGAAAGTTAGCTCTTATTATTACAGTGGGGTTTAATTTTATGTTTTTACCTGTGTGTGGGTATAAGAAGCTGGAAGGAGTGATTCTGTTCAGCCATCTGACGTCAGTATCTTTTATTTAGTTAGCTCTTTTGCTCTTTTGCCTACTGTACTACCCTATTATAGCAACACCAGTCAACAAGCCATAAAATCATATTTAGAACAGATAACCTAGAAAACCGTTAATAACCACATTAAATTAAGTTGACATAATAAATGAAAAGAAATAAGATGCCATTGTTTGCTAAGAAGAAAAGACTATTGAAGGGTACTTTTTCTATTTTTTAAAATACCAGAAGTAAGGGTGACAGGTGCAGGTGCATTTGTGAGGGCACCAGTGTGGTGCCTGTCACCAAGGCAGTGTGGTGTTGTGCCTACCACTAAGAAAACCTGGTTTCTGATCCATATTCACAGGTGGTATTCTGACCAGTTCTGGGGAACCAGAAGCGGAAATTTTGATTAGTTCGGAAAACCTCTGGCTGGCCCCGCCTGGCTGGCCCGCACCCATCTATTCTCTGCCTCCGAGTCCCATCTGATCGGCTGGGTCTTCTTTGGTTGCCCTGCACAGGAGAACGGAACTGGAAAGCAGTTTAGTGGGGTGGGGCGGGAATGGGATTTTGCATTAACCTTCTCCAGGAGTGGGGTGGGAATGGAGATTTTACAGTATCCTTCCCCTGCAATGCCTACCAAGCCACGCCCCACCAAGTTTCGCCTCGCCCACAGAACCAGTAGTAAAAAAAATTGAATCTCACCATGGTCCATATCCCTCTTATCTCCTGTAGAGACTGGGTATTCAATAGACCCAAAATAGCCATTGGTACAAGTAGAATTGTTTTTTCTTTCTGTGCTATGCTTGGGAAAAGCCTTTTTCCAGAAATTCAGTCAGCCCCCTCACTAAGGGTTTTTCATAAGCTATTAAAACATTACTTTTTGTGAGCCTTTGTGAGCGTGAATTGATGCCATCAATTATTGATTCATTTACATGTGATTTTTATTGATTTTTTATATGCACACACACACATACTGTGGAGACACAGTTTTATATTTTTTAATGCATGTAAACCACAGGTTGTAGTGATGCAAATCAGATAACTAACTGAATAAATAAAGGACAAGGTGTTGGATAATGTAGCCCATTGCCATGTTGTAAATGACTTTGGCTAAATGAATTGGGCTTAGAAGTTTATGGAAATGGGTGCAAAACAGATGCCATTCTGCAATAGGTTTTTGATAAACTTAACTCTGTCACATTTTGTACCAACTGAAGCTTTATGATCATTTTCAAAGGTTGCAGTAAGCCATCTTGGTGTGTTGGTTTGTTTATGAAATTTATATGGCCACCTTCTTGCTCACAGAGACTCTAGTCGGCTTACAAGCAATAAAGACACAGTATAGGAAAAAAAAATAATACCACCAGTGACAACACATAGTCAGCTGAGCCATTTGATGGGCTCCATCCCACTCTGAAAATTCAAAACCAAGTTTTCAGACCGTTACGAAAGAGTGTCAAAGTGAGGGCCAGTCTAATTTCTGAATGATGAGATACCAAAGAGAATGAGCCACCATGGAGAAGGCCCCTCTTCTGGGTCCTGCCAGATGTGCCACCTTAGGGAACCTGAATTGCCTCTCTGCTCTAGTGGATTGGGTGGATGTGACTGGCAAAATTGTATATGGTGATAGAGGTACACTTCCTGATTCAGATATGGTTGTAACTGATGCATCACCTGAAGCTAGACAGACTTCCTGGGAAACTATGCAAATTGTTCTGCAGGTTGCAAGAAACAGGTTTTGCCTAATATTTGTTAATGGCAATTGGTCAGACAATTGAGTTTTATATTAAGCCTAAAGAAAAGGGCAATATTGTGGTATGGATTACGAATAGTTTGTATTCCACAAATGAATGTTGTGCCCTCTCAATCTCAAACAAAGTAAATCTTTATAATCAGGAGAACTAGATATAGTATATAAAACAAATGTGACAGTGTCATCACATTTATAAACAAAAGACTGCCTTAGGAATAGGTTTTAAGCTGTGCTGGTTTTCCGAGATTCATCCTTGAGGTGTTCCCTTAAAAGTAATCAAAAATAAATTCTCATTCCATTTTTAGAACACCTTAGAATTCTTGATTTGAAGCAGCATGTAATTTAATTCATTATCTGGGAGAGAAAATATTGTTTACCTAGAGATTAGAAATCTGGCAGAATAGCTGGAAAAGTTCTATTTTTATAGGCTGGTTTGGTGAATCTTTTGAAGTCCTGTTGGTGTTTTTAGAGTTGCCAGTTGATTAGCCATGTTGGGTAGGAAGATCAGTCTGGAATGAAGATTGATTTCTAAGAGCCACAGAATGGAATTTCAGTTCAAGATGAAGTATCTTTGAACCAGCATAAATTAATCCAGGAAGAATAACCTCTTATCATTTGTATTTTTTTAGAACTAATGCAACTATTATACTGTATTTAGTTTCCCCCCCTTATTTGAAGATTACAGTAAATGAAATTGGGCCACTGTTATTAAAATTATGGTAGTAATGAAAATGAGATGTAACTTTCCTTGAGCTCTTTATATTTAATATAAAATAGAATAGAACATTACCATTTAAATTTGTTATTCAATTTTTTCCCCAGTGCTTCTGTTATTGTTTTAGGTTCTGTTTTATGTCACAGTTTTTTCAGTGTTTTGTTTTACATAAGCTTTTTGGGTGACTTTTAGGAATGGAGTAACTTTTTTTTTAAATGACATTTGTGTAAGCAGAGGACAGAATCAGAAATCATTACCTATGTGTGTTACACAGTTTAGATTTTTCCTTCAGTTCATTTGTTACAGAAATCTCTGTTGTCCTTCAGTCGTGTTCTTGAGTCTTTTAATATAAAATATTCAACACTTGGAATGCACTCACTCTCTTGAATCCCAAAAGACAACAGCAGTGAGAAAAACAGGCCAGCCAGTTTATCAAACATAGAACTGGTCATAAAATCGTATTTGGCAATTCTCCATTAAATTCGTGGATAGAGAAATTGAGTTTCTCTAGGCCAGTGTTATCAACCTTCCTCACCTATGGATGGCTGGAGACTTGTGAGAGTTGAAGTCCACATATCTTAAAATTGCCAAGGTTGAGAAATGCTGTCCTACCAAAGGAGAAACTTCTTGAGCCATTTCCTAAAGCCAAGACTGCCCATTTGTGGGAGTGGTGGCAGAGTCACTTAAAAACAAGTCAGATCTTCTGTTGGGAATTAATTGAAGTGTGGGAAGCTGGAAAGCTGTAGACTGTGAGAGAGATGCTTTAAAACAGGACATTCTTGTACATCCTTTGTCCATCATATAATTAAATAAGTGTAAGAACACCACACTCCACCTATGCTGGTATCACCACAATTCCCATTAGAAAGAATTTCTAACAGCAAAGTTTTCACAGTGAAATTGGATTAAGAACTACCAATTAAGGAAAATACAGAAGTATTTTCTGCCTGATGCTACAAAAATATTAGGAAGATTAAAGTGATTTGATCTAATTAAGACAGCTTTACCTTGATACTGTCTGGATCAATGTTTCCCAAAATTGGCAACCTTTAAAGCTTTTTGGAGTTCAGTTTCCAGAATTGTCCAGCCGGCATTTCTAAACACATTGGATTCGAAAGCCTAGTTGTGGTATTTTTAGCTCTTTGCCACCCTATCTAAGTAATATTGGGTTGGGAAAGGACACTGTAAAATGTTGGGTCAGGCTAGCTGGATTTGACACTTGCTGAAGGAGGAAACCTCACTGTTGTGCAGAAGTTGTAATTCTATTTTTAGTTTATATTTTGAGTGTCTATAGCCATGAGGGCAAACCTATGGCACGTGTGCTGGAAGTGGCATGCAGAGCCACTTCTGCCGGCCTGGGAGAGGTTGCCCGGAAGAGCCCCACTGTGCATGTGTGCGTATGCTGCTGCCTGACATCTGGCACACGTTTGTGGGGTGCGGGGGGTCTTGTGTGCATACGCAGAGATATGCGATGTGCGGGGAGATTGTGCACGCATGCGCAGAGATGTATGGTGCGGGGGGATTGCGCACACATGCACAGAGATGTGTGGTGCGCACGGGGGGTTGTGTGTGCATGTGCAGGTGGTGTGGGGGGGGCAGCACACATTGCCTTCTGGGTGCTGGTGCACGAGCGCAAGTGCACACGCAATTTTTGGCACAGGAGCTGAAAAAGATTAGCCACCATGGGTCTATAGCCTATTATATCCCCAGGTTGTCCTACAAATTCAAATACATAGATTACATCAAGCTTCACAGTGAATGTCTGTATAGTCTGTCTTTTTCCCCCCCAAAGCATTTGACCAATTGTGATTATGATTAAAACCTGGACTAAATTTGGTCTTGTATCATTCCCAGAGTGAAGATTTTCTAAATATATGAATTAGCATAGCATGGCCATGTAGAGTGGTTTGTGCAACAAAATATCTGCTGCAGCATTATTACATTCAGTGGTTGGCTTTGCCCATTGAATTAAACCACAATTTTTAATTATGCCTCATTGCATAAGTCACAGTTGGGTAGATTTCAACATCACACTAAAACAAAATTATATTATGAATTAATGTGACATATGAGCCCAATTCCACCCATATATATAATTCAGTGTACCTCATTTCCTCTTACTTTTTTTTTGTGGAGTGTACATTGCACAAAATTATGTGCCAAGTCTGACTTGTAATATGCGAGATTTACAATCTGATATTTCCTTGGCATTTAACTATACCTGAATTTAATAGAAGAAGTATGATTTAAAAGTACCATTGAATAAGCCAGAACTCCACTTGGCATGACATACCTGTTTGCCTTATGTGTGTGGACACTTCTAGTCAGGGTTATGCATTGCTTAGTATGCACTCTCTGAAAAGTATTTTTCAGTATGACTGTAGCATTTTTCTGCACCCTAGTGTAGCTGTGTATTTTCCAGACATGGTGTAGAAGCAGAAGAAAAAGGTGCATCTGTTTCTAAGGTGTTGCACATGGATGCTAACATTCCTGCTCTGAACATTATTTGATCATGGAATCTGAAGAATTACATAGTCTTGCTGTTAATACAGCAGAAAGTTGTAACCTGTGAGAGTGATAGGGCCCAAGTTTGCACTTACAGTAGTCAAGGATTTTGTGCAAATGCTAGGTTAATGTAATGCCTCCTGTCTAGTTTCTGTTAGAATCCTGAATCATATACATCATGAGGCTTGTTTTCTAATAAATATGTTTCAGTAGTTTTAAGGAACTAAGTCTATAACCACATTCCTTCTCTTTGAAGCTGTAGCTAGCCTATTCTTTAGCTTGTGGATAGTACCCTGTTTTTTCCAAAAACAAGACCTATCCTGAAACTAAGCCCTAGTATGTTTTTTTTTTACATTTGTGCCTAATATAAGCCTTACCTCCAAATAAGCCCTACTTAAGAGCCTGTGCAGCCAGCTGGCTGCCCATTCCGTCTGGTTGCTCGCAGTGCCATGGCCACAAGGCAAGGCAGGGTGGTGGTAGAGCTGCTCCACGTGCCTAACCCTGTGAGGTGAGGCAGGTGTTGGGTTATGGCCTGGCTGTGGGGCCCTGAGGTAAGTTGTGCAAGGTGTGTGGGGCACTCCACACCCCCCCCCACCTCACCTCATGGCTGTGGCACTGGTCTCCTGCTCTGTTGCGGCTGCGAGCAAGCAGAAGAAGTGGGCCAGCAGCCACGTGGGGTCCTGCTGGATGGGGTTTCTGGAGCTGCGATGACGAGACGAGGCAGGTCTCTGGGCATGGCTGGTCTGCTGCAGGGTCCCTGAGGTGAGTCAGTACAGGGCAAGTAGGGTAGCTTCAACTCCTGCCTCATGGCAGTGGCACTGCCGCTAGCAAGCAGAAGTGGGCCTACAGTACATGGAAAAAAAGACAGCCTCTGAAAATAACCCCTAGTGCTTATTTTGGGGCCTTCCAAAAATAAGACATGGTCTTATTTTCAGGGAAACATGGGTATGTCTTGTGGCACACACACACACACACAGAGAGTCCTTCACATACAACCACTTGTTTAGCAGCTATTCAAACTTATAACAGTGCAGAAAAAGTGGCTTATGATTGGTCCTTGAACTTTTAACCATCCCCATGATCATGTGATCAAAATTTGGATGCTTGGCAATTGGCATGTATTTACCACAGCTGCAGTGTCCTGGGGTCATGTCATCTCCATTTGCGACTTCCCCAGATGGCTTCCAATAAGCGAATTTGTGGGGGAAGCCAGATTCACTTAATATGATTCACTTAACAATCCCATTTTACAACTTTTTTTACCCCAGATGTTAACTGAATCGCTGCAGTTGATAAGTTACTAACCTGGTTGTTAAGTGAATCTGGCTTCCCCATTGACTTTGCTTTTCAGAAGGTCACAAAAGGGGATGACGTGACTCTGGGACACAGCAACAGTCATAAATATGAAACAATTTGTGAAGTGATTTGATCACATGGTGATGGAGATGCAGTAAATGTCATAATCGCAAAAAACTGTGATAAGTCACATTTTCCAATGCCATTGTAACTTTGAACTGTCACAAACGAACTGATGACTACCTGAATATAGTTTTAACACTTTCCCAATGTACTTTCAGAGCCATGATGTTTGGATTACATCTTTTAGCTTCTCTAGAGAGAATAATTTTCTTTTGGAGTCCTGAATTGCTCCAGGTTGTTTGGCAGTTTTCGCTTCCTCTCCGTTCCTCTTCTTCTATTTGTTACGTGTCAGAACTTGTGATTCCTTCAGCGGTGAGGAAAGTACGTTCTCAGTGCACCAAAATTAGTTCTGTCAGCAAAAATAAGAGAGCTGTCCAGAAAGAAATATGGCTGGCATTATTCCATTTATGTATGTAGGAAGAGACCCAATCCACATGCTTGGATGTATTAACTAGTCCAAGGTGGAGGCCTTAGCTCCCTGAGACTTGCCAACTAGGCCTGTTTTAAGAATAGAAAATGTAAATAAGGTATCATAAACTCAATGATTTGGGGATATAAACTGAATTATTTCTGAAGTTCTGATCTTCCAGCAATGCTCCTTAAATCATTACTTACTTTCCCTGAAAAAATGCTAGAGCAGAGAACAGGTATTATAGTAGTTACATCTTTGAATATTATCATGAATAGTCATGAGTAGTGGTGAAGGAATGCATGTGGGTAGATCATGTGTGTGTGTTAGTTGGGGAGGGAGTGTTCAAAGAAATAAATATTGGGCACCCTACTTTTTGCTTTAGCAAATCCTACAGATTTTACTAGACTTGATGAGAGGTTCTCAACCATTAAAGAAAGAAATCAGCCTGTTCATTAAACCTGAATGCTTAATCAGATATCCTTTAAGCACAATATGAAGAATAAAAGTACTTGAATAATTTATATGGAAAGTAGATCCGCTAGATGAAAGAGGCTTGCTGCTTCCTATTCACTAAAAAAAACATGGAGATGAAAAATCTATTTTTCACATAATGGTATTATTAATGAAAGGCGTGTAGTGTGCTGAAACGGTATCATTTAAACCAGAGGTGGGGAACTACGGCCCCTTTATGACTTGTAGACTTCAACTCCCAGAATTCCTTTATGCTGCCTCAGGAATTCTGGGAGTTGAAGTCCACAAGTCATTAAAAGGTCATAGTTCCCCATTCCTGATCTAGACTTCCTGTTGGAAGACAGAAAACAGTTACTATATCTGGTAATAGCTGCATATATGCAAGATATACCTGTCTATACAGTACATAGGTTTTTTTTTTAATTTGTGATTGATTGTCATGTTTGGAAATAAACTGTCCCAAAGAATTTGTTCAGATAACTGAGAACTTCTTAATGATTTGTCAGTACTGCAAGGCATCAATAAAAGGGTTATGACCAAGCTTCTAGGAATTATGTCTGTTTTGCATGGTTACTCAAAAAAGTTCAAGTGCCTTAAGATAAAAGGAAATTATGATAATTGGTCTAAGCTAACTTAAAGGTAAAAAGTTTTCTCTTTTCAGTCATATCCTACCCTAGCAGGCAGTGCCTATCTCCATTCTTGGCTGAGGGAGCCAGCATTATGTGAAGATGCTTCTGTGGTCATGTGGCCAGCATGGCTCTATACCGAGATGCACAGAACGCTCTTATCTTCCCATTGAAATGGTACCTATTTATTTACTCGCATTTGCATGCTTTCGAACTGGAGGGCAGCAGTTGGGTCTCAAATCAGACTGCCAGCTTTCCATCTTATCCATTATTATTTTCATCTGCCACTTACTATTTTAGTCTGGAAAAATTGGTTTACCAGCGTAGTTGCATTTAAAAAAAACATGTTAGTGATAGTTGAAATTATCCAAAGCTTTTGGGAATATCAAATATAGCGAGCTAGATTTAGATTTGTTAAGATTCGTTTTAGCACCATATTCCCCAAGGGGGTGCCCTCTAGATGTGTTAGGACTCACAGTTTCCGTCTCATCAACCATGCTGAATGAAAATTTGGAGAAATGCAATTCTAGCATGTTGGATTTGGTGAAAGCTTTGCCAAAGACTTTGGGTTCCAAGGGGTCTTTAATCTTTTAAATGAATGGCATCTTAAGAAATATAGTCTCTTTGTTTGACACAATTGGGTCCATTTTGTGATGTTGTTGTATGAACATATATTATTTTTCATGTTATATTGATAACCTGAAACGGCATGTTCATGTCATCCTCAACTTCAAATCATTTGTTTAGCAACTGTTTAAAGTTATGATGGTGCTGAAAAAGCAACCTATAACCTGTCCTCGCACTTATGACTTGCAGTATCGCCACAATCACATTGAGTAAAATTCAGATATTTGACATCTGGCATGTATTTAAATTGGTTGCAGTGTTTGTTGCTTGCAATAAGCAGAGTTGTTCCCATCCAATAAGCAAAGTTGTTGAGAGACCCCAGATTCACATTATGGGCATGTGATTTGCTTTACCCATGGCAAAAAAGCTGCAAATTTATTTATTTATTTATTTATTTATTTATTTATTTATTTATTTATTTATAATTTTGTCAAGCATGCATTTGATAATTTATATAAGTAAAAACATGATTATTAATACATGAAATAGATACGAATAAAAGGGAACATTAAGACAGAGATGGTAGGCATGTTGGTGCGCTTATGCACGCCCCTTACAGACCTCTTAGGAATGGGGTGAGGTCATCAGTAGACAGTCTGAGGTTAAAGTGTTTGGGGTTAGTGGAAGAAACCACAGAGTCAGGTAGAGCATTCCAGACATTGACCATTATCAGGCTAGTCACACCAAATTAGGTGTGACTAGCATAAATACTGTCTCGCTTAGTAACGGAAATTCTGGTCCCAATTACGGTTGTAAATTGAAGACCACCTGTAATTAGGGTTGTTGGTATTCCTTGTAAATCAGTTATTTATTGCTTACCTTTTAGAATTACAACATAATCGCATATTTACAGAACTCAGTGCCATCCTTCTGCTCAGTTGTAATATCATTGGGATACACTATTCAAATAAAATTAGCTTTGTATTCTAAGTGATAAATTAAAATATGCTAAAACTGGCCTGTAAAGGTCCTTTTTCACTGTTGTAATAATTGGGATTTGACCTATTAATTAAAACTGATCAAATGGAAATAATTTGACTTCATTTCTAAGTTGGAAAGCAGTTATAAAGGGTGTATACATCAGTACATATTAAAATGTTTTTTTGTATTTATTGGTGTTTCCAGATGAGGCCTGGCAATTTAAAATACCTCTTAGCCAGTCAAAGAAGACAGTGGTAAATGTCTCCCTTAAGGACCATTGAAAAGAGTGTCATGGATAACTTCCAACCACACTATTGTGTTACATCACCGCAATCTGTATCAACAGGATGTTGTAGAAGAGCAGCTATACATCCCAAAATGTATTTTAGGCCTCATAGGTTTTCATAATAAACTATTTCTCTTTCTCTGTGTGTGTATGTGTGTGAATAAATCTGTTTATGTGTGTTTGTGTGTACTTGAATTCATAACTCAGAGGTGCAGTATTTCTTCTGGTTTGACAGCTGGGCCAGCTGCACTTCATTCCTTTTTTTCTTGCTTGTCTTTCTCTAAAGTAAACACCAAGGAAAAGATTAATGATCAGTATTCTTTTCTGATTTAATGTTTGTACATTAATTCTGCAGTAACTGGAAGGCAAGATAATTGGATCTCCTGGAGAAAACGTTGCCCTCAGACATAAGGGGGCACGAAAGACTTGAACTCCGTGAAACTATATACAAAGACCTCTTCTTCTTTTTCCTTCAGAAATCAGGGATGTAGACAACTTCCATGATGAAATCTGATACAATGTTAAGTCGTGGGTGCTTAACCCAGCCACTTTTATTGGGCGGGAACCACAGTTGCGGAAACTTCCAGTCTAGATGAGAACTCCATGTATTCTTCCCTCTCCCCCAAAAACAATTCGTTATCTGGCTGTTGTTTTGGCCAATGCAAACAGGCACCATCGGTTGTGTGTAGTTAAACCAACAGGAGGGTCCCTCTTCTAATTTGGAAAGACATTGTACTTGGGGGTCCCATAACTGTTGTGCTTGGAAAGCACATTTGTTTAAACTCTTGACAAAGAGTGCTTGCTATTTCATTCTGAAACTACAAGATAAACATGATTGGGTTCAATGGAATCTGCTCAGAGGCATTTGTACCTAGGATTGTACAGGGGTGGGCTTCAAATTTTTAGCAAGGGACTCTCTGCCCTAATGACTGGCTGGGTGGTCATGGTTGGGTGGTCATGTGACTGGGTGGATGTGACCAACTCAATGTCACTTCTTTGTTCTAATTACCTTAAAAAAAGATATATTCCAAAAAGTTGTTTATTATTTCATGCATTTAAAACTTAAATATCTTAAATAGATATTTAAGGTTTAAATAGATCTTAAATAGACTGAGTGAAACCAGCGTAATAGCAGTGACTGTGAGAGGGATCTTGGAGTCTTAGTGGAGTTTCTGGTGAGTTATGTGGTTCTTATTATTTGGGAATTAATCCCCTTGGTGGCTATTGGCTATGTTATCTGATTTTCTCAATGGCTCTCCCTTACAAGCACTGAGTGGATTGTTTATCTAGCTTGAAACACTTTTACAAGATGTGAAATGCTCCTGGCTGAATGTCCAGAAGTTCAATTAAGCCTATTAAGAGCTTTCCCTTGCTGCTTGTCTTTCTGAAGTAATTGGGAGCTCTCCGAGCCTCGCACAGTCTTAGCTAGGGACTTTCCCAAGTCCCTGTGAGCCCCCAGCAGCCCACCCCTGGAATTGTAGCTATATAATACTGTATTGATGTTTCAAAGCTTTTTGTTTTATAGGATTTACAATATAAACAGATGAGGTTCATATGTTGAAAATTGTGGAGTCCAAAATCTTTGGTTTTATCCAAAAATAGGTTCCACCAAAGTATCACTCACTGGCCTGCAATTTTTTGCTTCCTTCTTCGTAACTTGTAATATCAACTTTGCTGGTGCATATAATTAGTCCTTGACTTACAGCCATATTAGGGGACCAGAACTTTTGCTTCTAAGCAATGCAGTTGTTAAGTGACTTTTACCCAGAAGTTGCCACATATGTTATATTAAGAGTTCAGTGTAGTTTCTGTCTCTAGTTAAAAAGAAATCAAATAATTATATTTTTATCAGATTTTGACCCTACTTCTATCTTTTCTGTGCTGTATAAAAGAATCTAAGAAGCTGGAGGATTTCTCTCCCCAAATAATAGGATAAAAAGTAGTTTTTCTCAGATTTTTTTGGTAAAATTTATCTTTTTTTAAATTACATTTGGAACTGCCAACTGAATTTGATATGGAAGCTTCTAGGATACTTCCATATGATTCTTATAGAATTAATGAGATCATGGGATAGTAAGATAAAAGAATAACAGAGTTGTAAAGAACTTTGGAGGTCTTCTGGTCTAACCTCATGCTCAGCAGGAGACCTCCAATTATTGTCCAATCTTTTCTTAAAAACCTCCAGTGATGGAGCACCCACAATTTCTGGAGGCAAGCTTTTCCACTGATTAATTGTTCCCACTGTCAGGAAATTTCTCCTTTATTCTAAGTTGCTTTTCTCCTTTATTAGTTTCCACCCATTGCTTCTTGTCGTACCCTCAGGTGCTTTGACCCCCTGTCCTTTGTGGCAGCCCCTTAGACATTGGAGTACAGCTATCACATCACCCAGGAAATTAAACTACTGGACATACCTGCCGGCAGTTACTCCAATTAAATCATGAGTCTCAAGCCAAGCTTCCAAAACTACGAAGGATTTATTGGGAGTTAACATGTCGGCATGACCTGAGTGTAGCTGACTCGGAGACATGTAATTAACTGTCACCCTTGACCCTGATTTTCCCTCACCCCTCTGGGTGTATCATAATTCATATTCTCCAATGAAACACTTCCATAGCCAAGTCAACCATATTCTCCAATTAGATTTTTGCGTGGGAGAAACTTCAGTTGCCTAGTTACAATCTCTGAAGAAAATATGAATGGAATGCACTTTCGATTCCAAACTGCTGCACTGCTCTTTCAAACTCCATCCCCCCCACTTCTTTCTGTTGGCAACTATAAAATGGGCATAGAAAATGTTTTATGAGTTGACACCCAATTCCTGCAACCTTTCTTCATATGTTTTAATCTGCAGTCCCCTAATCATTATTGTTGCTTATCTCTGCACTCTTTTCTAGAGTCTCATCATCTTTTTTATATCATGGTGACCAAAACTGGAACCAGTATTCCAAGTGTGATCTTACTGTTAGCAAGGCATTATAAAGTAGTACTAACACTTCATATGATCTTGATTATATCCATTTGTTAAAGCAGCCTAGGATTGCATTGGCTTTTTTGGTAGCTGCAGCATGCTGCAGGCTCATATTTAAGTGACAGTCCACTAGGACACCAAGATCTTTCTCACAATTACTACTGATCTGATAACAAAATATCGACAACTCTGCAGATCTTTATCCACTGAAATATACTCAGTAGCTCCAACCTGTAGGACTTATGACTAATGTGGCTGAGACTTTTGTAAGTTTTCATTAGTTCTGGAAGACTGAGAAATTTGATCTTGTAAATGAGGCTTCTGGCAATTAATAGGGACATTCATGGACAGAGAGTGCTAATAAAATGTTTGTTAAAAGCACAAGACTTTTATTTTGGACCGTAGTCCATATAAATCAGCAAAGTGTTAATTTATTCTTTTGGAGTCTTCCAGTGGAAAGAAAATGTGGTGGAATTCCAAAGATTAGGTGGTCAGTTATATATGAGCTCTTGGGAGTTATCTTTATTTGTGGCTAGGTTACATTAAATAATTAAATACTTAATTAAGTAATTAAATGTATTCATAGTCTTCTTTTGAAATGTCACAAATATGTTGAAAACTACTCCTTTACAGACTTTCTAGCTCTTTGCTGAAGAAGGGAATTTTGATCACAATGCATTTGGAAGGTGCCAGGTAAGAAGTGTACATGAGGTATATAAATGCCAAAACACAAAATGCTTCAACCTACACAAAATAACAGGTTTGTTTTATATTATAATATATTGAGAATTTTTATGATACAATATTCCTCTTAAGTTTGAGCTGAACCAGATGGGATTCTGTGGAAGGCACAAGGCAGTTCTGAATTGAGTTAAGAATGTTTAAATGTGCTTTTTTTGTTAATACTTTCTCTTTCTGAACATTAGGATTTCCAGACGATCTGTGCCACACATAGAGGCACCTGCACTTGCAAGGGTTAAGGTTAGAGGTGATAGCAAATGATGAATATGCCTCATGACATGGTTTGGGGCAGAGTTGATGATGAGATCTCATCATGCATATTTTGTCATGTGAAAACTCTTGGCTTGCTCTGAGCAACCCTACGCATTGGTGATTGAATTATCTGGTAAACCAAAATGCTACGGGTTCTTTGAAGTGGTCTTTCCCCATTAGTTGAAGTAAGAAATACAGAATTAGTATGGTAAGTAGCTTGAGCGTAACTAAGCAACTCTGTAAAAAATAGATAATTACAGGGATAACAAATATTGTAACTCCTGCATACATTTACATAATATGTCTTAAAATGTATTTTGGCCATCTTTGTGAGCATAAAATCTGTTCTTACTAATCCAAAGAAGAAATCACCGAACCTTACAGGCCTGTCTTATAAAAATCTTTCCTCAATGACTCAATTTGCAACCATTCATTGCAGCATCTCCAGGGTCATGTGATCAAAATTCAGTTGCTTGTATCCTTCCTAGCCAGCTTCTGACAAGGAAAATCAATGAGAGAAGCCAGCTTCCCTTTAACAATTGCAGTGATTCGCTTAACATAAAAGGTCATAAAGTCAGGCATGACTCACTTAACAGTTCAGGGCCCAATTGTGATCGTATATTGAGGAGTTCCTATATTTATCTTTGCAATGAAAATGTTCATTTTAAAGGTATTTGGGTAGTTAGAAGCTGCCTTTCTATCTTGTAGAAAGTCAGCACCCACCCTCCTAGAAGAATGAAATATTTTGAGGAATATTAAAAAAGGCTGAATATTATATTTCCCTAAAAGGAGAAATGGAGAAACATGCTCTTGGAGACAGAAAGCAGCCCCCACCTTTCTTAATAGCCCTCAGCAGATATCAGCCCTTAAGAGATAAAGAGATTATTGAGAACTAGATATTGAATTCTTTATTGCCATTGTACGTATATACATAGTATACATACAACGAAATTCACATAACACCCAGAGACCAGACTCAACATGTACACACACATGACAATCCCCAAACATGACAATCCCCAAACACCTCCCCACCCGCCAAAATTCCCTGCCTTCTAAAAACACAGACATCCACACAACAGACCAAGTAATACTGACCAACATCTCACTGAAAGATAGCTCTATTCATAAGCAAATACCCTCACTCAAGCTCTAACACAGGGCAAAGCCATTAAGCCACAATAGGAATTTTCCAACACCCTTTAAGAACAGCCCCTTCATTGCATCACCCTCAGAAACTTCAACCAAACTTAGCTTGGACAAACTCCTAGGATTTGTACTTTGCCTATAGAGCCAGCTATGACCCCTACATAACCCCTACATGGTCCCATGGGAATCTGACAACAGCCAATAGAATACAGTGTTCTTGCACAGGAACAAGAAGCTCAAGTGCAAAGCTTAAAGAAGGTATAACACCGCCCCCACTCTCAACTCCATGTGGTCAGCTGCCCAGAACTACGGTGGTTCTGCTTCATCAATAAACCATCTTTCCAATCAGCCTCTATGTTTCCAGTGTCTTTCTCCTGGCTTGGAATTGAATCAGATGGATATTTCTTCCCACAATCTCACTGGAAGATTTCTGTTTTGTTTTTGCTTCTAGAACACATCCGTATCAGTTGTGCTATAATTTGTGGACCCGGTTGATTTGGAAGTCTTTGGCAGATTCTGATATCCATAGCTAATAGGGTTATTAATTTCTCTAATGATAGCAGTTATTTAATGGGTTTTTTCCCACTGGTTATACAGGTTCTCTGTTTTCTGTTCTAAAACCAGATGACCAATTTATAGATGATTATGTAAATTTTCATACAACCCATTGACCCTAATGTGTATGCAGTTTGATATCTATTTAATTTATTTGCATACTTTTATATTAATAAATGTCTCTCTGGGGAACAAAAGCTCTTTGCTGTTCCACAAAAAAATCTCTTTGCGGTTTCCCTCCTCCTAAGTGAATTTTGCTTTAGCCTTTATCCGAGATTGAACTGTTTCTCAAATATGAAAACATGCCACATTTTTGCTTTTCTTCTTTAGTGTGGCTTCGCCTGAAACCATCTGCCCTTCCCCATTTTTGGATCTTTCCCAGGATGCTTTATCTGTACATGGCAAAATGCCATCCTAGTTCATTTTCTGAACTGGTTGTGCCTAAGTTTGTATCTAAAACAGTGTTTCTCAACCAAAGAAAATGTGAGATGTGTGGACTTCAACTCCCAGAATTCCTAGCCGGGAAGTGAAATCCATACATTTTAAAATCCCTGAGGTTAACAAACACTGATTTAGACGTTCTGCCTCTGGCAATTAATCCAAATTTATCATCACTTCTTCTGTAATCCTTTCTCTGCATATAGATTATTGTGCTTGTCCTTGTCACCAGCATTCTCGTCATGTTTTTCTCTGCAGCAATTTGTGAGATATTTATCATACAGTGCAGCATAATGATGGACAATCTATGAGATTGCATTGACAAAATTCAGTATGCCCTACCCCTCAGTCCCACCCCAATACGTACGGCGATAGAGCTACAAAATCTCAGCTGGAAAAAAACACAGTCACAAAGTGGCAGCAGATAGAATTCTTTATTTAATGTAGAATTCTCCTATATTCTATTCAAGAATAGAGTTCTTTAGTACATTTGTGGTATCCTTAATAGAAACCCTCTGGGAAGCAAATTGTTGTTACATCCTCCATTAAAATCTCTGTCTCAGTTCTTCAAAAATGCAAACCAAGTGTAGCTATTCTGTCCCCAGCTTTCATTCTTACTATAGGTAGTCCTTGACTAACGATTGAGACCAAAATATCTGTTGCTAAGCAAGGCAGTTATTAAGTAAGTTGTGTCCCATTTCGTGACCCTTTTTACCACAGTTGTTAAACAAATTACTGCAATTAAGTGAATCATGCAGTTGTTAAACAAACCTTGTTCTCCCATGGATTTTGCATGTTGGAAGCCAGCTGGGAGGGTTACAAATGGTGATCACGTGACTCCAGGATAGTGCCACTGTCATAAATACAGACCAGTTGCCAAGTGCTCCAATTTTGATTGTGTGGCCATGGGGATGATGTAATGGTTGTAAATGTGAAAAATGGTCATGAGCAGAGGTGGTATCCAGCAGGTTCTGACCAGTTCTGGAGAACCGGTAGCAGAAATATAGTTCGGAGAACTGGCAAATACCACCTCTGACTGGTTCCGCCCCCATCTATTCTCTGCTTCCCGAGTCCCAGCTGATAGGCTGGGTCTTCTTTTGTTGCCCTGCACAGGGGAACGGAGCTGGAAAGCAGGTTAGTGGGGTGGGGAGGGAATGGGGATTTTGCAATATCCTTCCCCTGGAATGGGGTGGGAATGGAGATTTTTAAGTATCCTTCCCCTGCCATACCCACCAAGCCACTCTATGCCCATCAAGCTACACCCACAGAACTGGTAGTAAAAATTTTTTGAATCCCACTGGTCATAAGTCATTTTTTCAGTGCTGTTGTAACTTCAAATGGTCACTAAATGAATTGTTAAATTGAGGACTACCTATACTTAAATTCATCTTAAAAATGATGAAGGGGTCAACACTTAGCTCCAAACCTTCTGGTGATAGTCCCACCCTTTGGTGATATGGCCTGCTATACATTAACTGATTGAGGGTTGAGTTGTGGTCTCTGTGATCCAAGAAAAGCTGCAGTTTACAAACAGATTAGTCACCGAGCAGAGTGACTTAAATTGGTGAGATCGTGACCGTTTTCACAAATTAGATTAATCCCTGGCTTGGTTCATCATGATTTGTGGAGTAAATCACAACTGGCTGGGGTTCCCACCCTCCTCCCAGATTTTAAGATTAAAGCTTTGTAGAAGGTAGCTGACTCTTAACAAGAGCTTGCACAATTTGTTTTGCCACATCATAATATCTTAAATGATCTCTTGGAGTGTATACAGACACACCTACATTGTATGTTTTGCAAATGTTTGAGGTTAAAGAAATTGAAGTTTCTAGGTGTAATGACATGTGCAAAAGACCTTGGGAGATAGGGAGAGAAGGGATGCAGTTCAGGGAATGATTAGATAAGAAATAAGGTAAGGGTTAGCTCTTGACTATACTCTTGTATAATAAGAAGGAAAAGAGATTCAGAAGGGATCTTCCCTAATTTTTCGGATTGTAAAAATGATATTTGTGCTTTCAGACTTTCAAGATTCTGTTAATGTAGCCTTACAACAACATATAGGTAGTCCTTGACTTACAACAGTTCACTTGGTGACCATTCGATGTTACAAAGGCACTGAAAAAAGTAAGTTATGACTATTGTTCCTTTTATGACCTTTGCTGAATCCTCAAGATCATGTGATTTTCATTTGTATGCTTGACAATTGACTCACATTTATGACTTGTTGCAGTGTCCTGGGATCATGTGATCTCCTTTTGCGACCTCTGACAAGCAAAGTCAATAGGGAAGCCAGATTCACTTAACAGCTGGGTTACTAATTTAACAACTGCAGTGATTCACTTAATAAATGTGGCAAGAAAAGTCATTATATGGGGCAAAACTCACTTAACAAATTTCTCATTTAGCAACTTACATTTTGGGCTCAATTGTGGTCATAAATTGAGGACTACCTATAGTCTTAGCTCTGTAGTCTGCAGGTTTCCTACCTGATCTTCTTTGCAAGACTGACACTAGGCTGTTTTAGGAATAGATGAAATGGCTAAATTTATGATCCAGCATGGTTCAGTTTAAATAAGGCCCTTGATTTCCAAGATACTTATTTAAAAAAGCCTATTTTTCTCAGAATAAAGTGCAAGAAATATTTATTTAATGATCCTTTGAGTCTGGAATCATGTTTGTTAAGTGAAGGGGTCATTAAATAAAACCACAACTGTACTTAAAATCTTATTTCTTATAGATTTCTGAAGGTTGTGATATTTAGATGTAAACTTGCTTTTTCGTCACCATTAGGTAGGATAATTTGAATACTACTACTCGCACAATTCTGATTTTTATTGGTATCGACCGAACAGGTATACATTAAACATTAGTTTTAGGGACTTGCATCTCTGTAGGGGCAATACTAAAAACAAATTCTGTTTCAGATTTTACATTCGTATCTGCATGTCAACAGCTATTTCATTGTTCAGCAATATAATCCAGATTATGAAATAGCTTTCAATCACATCTGAATATTTATGAAAGCAGCTGCTATGTAATTGGTACAGAAAATTCTCCTATCTCTTGTTCTGTGCCTCGGTTTATCAAGCTGAAAAGGGAGGATAGAAGAAATAAATAAATAAATAAATAAATAAATAAAAATGATCAATTTAAGCATTTTTAAATACTAAGGATACATTTCTGCAATTGCCTAGAGTTGAATTGCTGTGTAGGATATTGACTAAAGACTTGAATAAAACTGATTTATCCAGCACCTTTCCAGCAGTAATCAGCACTCAGATCAGCATAGATTAACTCCATGGTTAACTTCAGATTTTAGTAAATATTCCAACCAAAAAAATGTCTTAAGATCACCCCCACCAACACTGACAGGCAAGGCACCCGAATATAAACTGAAAGCAAATAACACTCCTTACTAGCACTGATGATGTTACCTAGTTGGGGTAATGAAATGTCTGCAAGAAACTCACTCAAAGAGCACCAAGGGCCCCTTGTTTCCTCCCTGAGCCACAAATATTCTCCTTTATTGGTAAAACTGATTTTGCATAATGCTGCTTATTGTTAATTAGTCTTGGATATTAATTGAGTTGCTTTTGATACTATAGGAGATGACCAGGGTGAGCCTGAGAGAGGAGGTCAAATGCATCGTAAGTCATGAGTCCCTTACAAGAGCCCACAAGAGATCTAAGTCCAGCCCACCTTGAATAACTCTTTTATCTCCCGCTCATTTCCCTTGACCGTTAGTTGGCCAGATTCTTTTAGAGAATTAAGCTTGCAATAAATCTTTACATTAATTTGAACTGCCTGAATCTCCTGTTTTCCCCGTGCTTGACAGATACTAGGAAAAAAGTATTCTGATAATATGGAAAAATTCTAGGCTGACATGCAGACTTTGTCTTTCCTTTATTTATTTATGTAGCAGATTTATATGCTGCTCATCTCACCTAGAGACTCTAGGCGGCTTATTAGTAAGAACCGTGGTTAAATTTTGACTTGGTTTCTAATCGCTTTGCATAAAATAAGAATTCTACCACTTTCTAATAACAAAAAGTCCTAACTATGTGGATAATTTTTCTTAGTGATAATGAGGGAGAGGGAAAAAATGCAGGTCACTGTGAGAAATATGAGTAATAAACTAATAATATGTGACAAGCTGTTGATAATATGGCTGTGATGTAACAAGTTGAAATAGAAAACTCAAATATATATGGAATTTTGAACTTTCTTCACGTACTTTGAAAAATTCTCAATTGAAGTATTCTTTTGAGTTCTTCTGAGTAATCTTGAAAGTTAAATGTTTTCCTTCTTCAGTTCATAGCTTTGTTAGGTATGATACAAGTAAGAAATTAAGAGCTAGCATATTCAGACAGATTCACAATGGCGATTTAATAGTTTATAAAGATAATATTCGCCTTTTTACCATGGTACATGCAGTGTGTCTATACGTTTGTAATGAATATTTGAATTTCAAGATATAAATGGGCATAAACATGACTTCTTTAAGCAGACATTTCTTTCTTTCTTATTTGAAGAAGCAGCGTTTCTATAGAAGATGCAGCTGTGCAATTCTACCCTGCATAAATCACAAATAATCAGAGTCCTGTCAACTGTATTTATGTTCCTATATATGAATTTTTCACAGAATCATCCATCCATTATGTTACCTTAAAATGTACCGTGCTTTTTCTTACTACATTGTGAATTTTTTGCTCAATCCTTCTACATGTTTTATTTATAGTATATTGACAATAAGTGGTTAGCTCACTGAGTGGAATAGTATTTGTGCTCAGGGTAGAAAGCATATCTATCCCAAGAAAGAACTTGAATTCTGTCCATGTTCTGTTACCTTTCTCAGTGGATCTATTCTTAACTTCAGCAAATTAAATTTTTCTAAAATCAATAATTGAGGAATCTTACAATTTTTTGGGATCACAGACTACAGATAGGCCTCAACTCACAACTATATGTTTAGTGCCTCTTTAAAATAAAAAGCACATTGAAAGAAGTGACTGTTTTTCACAATTACAACCATTGTAATATCCCTGTAATTAACATGATCAAAACTTGGATACTTGTCAACTTGTTCATATTTGCAGTATGGGGTTATGTGATCACCTTTGCGACTCTTTGACAAGCTAAGTCAATGGAAATCCAGATTGATGTAACAACCAAATTAACAACTGTAGTGATTCACTTAATAATAATTCACTTAACAAAAAAGGTTATAAAATCGGGTAAAACTCATTTAACAACTATATTGCTTAGCAACAAATTTTGAACTCAATTGTGATATATTGTAAGACAAGGACTACATGTATATGCACCCATATTTATATGGATAAGACCCAAACTAAAAATAATCACTTAACATGGAAAACCACCAAGTAATAAAATGAAGTTAATTATCTTATAGACATCATAAATGCAAGAATTATTGAAACTATTATTATTGGAAGAAATTTAACAGATATGGTTACCAGCTTTTTTCCACCTACTTCAAAATGTACTGGATATTTTATAATATAAATGAGTAATTACATTTACATTTTAAATTTGATCTGCAAATAGGATATTTTCAGGTTAATCATTGATTTTGGTAGCTTTACTCTTACGTTTGGCTATGCAACTTCTATTTACATGAAGTTGGAATCAAACTGCACACTATGTCAAGGGCCACACTCTAGAACAGTGGTGTCAAACTCGCATCATCACGGTGGCGTCATGTGATATATTGTGACTTTTTCCCCCTTCGCTAAGCCAGGCATGGGTATGGCCAGCCTGTGATGCATCCAGACCGCAGGCTATGAGTTAAACAGCCCTGGTCTGGAACTTACTTTGGAAGGCTTTCAGGAATTTTAAGAGATAAAATGAGTACCTTAAGAATTTTTAAAGGTTAAGGTTTTGTTTCTTAAAAGCCCCAAATGCAAAAAGACTCAAAATTTTTCCTTATTTCATTAGAGCTGGCCCATGGAGCCGCCCTGGAAACAATGAAGGACCGGCCCGCAGTTCCTCTGCCAGCGAAAACAGAACTCTGTTTTCGCTGGCAGTGGGCTGCAGGAGGCCATCACAGCTGAAAATAGAGCCCAGGCGGGCCTCCCTGAGCTCCATTTTCTCTGGCAGAGGGCTGCAGGAGGCTATTGTGGCCGAAAACGGAGCCTTGATGAGTGACGGCGAGCTGACCATGCCCACCCTGGCCACGCCCCCTGCCCCTCCCGTGTTCAAACACAACCTGACACGGTCCTCAGTGAAATGAAGTTTGACACCCTGATTTAGATGGCCTCTAGGATCTGTGGCTCTTAACTACTGTATGTCCAAGTGAACCCTACTCTGTAATATGCATACAACTCTATTTCATTCCTGATTGTCAGCTCCCATTTTGAAAACTTTTGAATTATTTTGCAGTTTACAGAAAAGAAGTCTAGTCGAGAAGCATTCTTATTAGGAAAGTCTTCGCGGAGTTGGTGGATTTCTCATCTCATAATTGTTCACGCGTATTGCTGAAGTTTGTCTCTTCTTTTCCATGCATTGAGGTCATTGCTGGGCTCTCTGACAATTTCAAAATTCTTGCTTTAGGTTGCATCATGTTCACTAAAAACAGCCCATTTTGAGCCAGATTAGTTCTAGTGTTTGATCAAGCCCTTGAATCACACTTTAAAAATGTGAATGCTATCAACAAAGCTAAAGAAAATACCAAGCCAAATTACGTGGATGGAACATTTGCCAGATACCCTGGCAAAAGCTGCAAGTATGTGTATTTATTTACATTGGTAGTGATCATTTTCTTTTGCAACATGAAGCAGCAGCATGAAGTTGGATAAAATATTCTTGGGATCCACAGTTCCTGCAAGGGATGGATGCATTGTCTTCCAAGGTTGTTCAGGATCATTGTTTTAATTGAAAGGGGCTTTGACACTGAATCAATTCCTTCTGTCTGTCACTTGGCTCAAAGCTCATTCAAATTTGAAGCTTGTTTGCTTCCTCGGGAGTACTAATCCATTAAGTTGTCTTAGGTGTGATGAACTTGAAACAGTTCATTTGGGTAGAAATTTGGTCACTTAGACTTTTTTCTTCTTCGTTTTAATCTGCATTGACCACTCTTAAAGTGACATAGAAGATGGACCAGAAATCTTTTGCATAGATTCAAATTTTGCTTTGCAATTGCTAGATTATGATTGGAGAGATCTAATCAGTGTGCTGACACCCTCTATATTAATGTCCAATCTTGACAATTTTAAGATAGGTGGACTTCAGTTCCCAGAATTCCCCAGCCAACATGGAGAATTGGCTGGCTGGGGAATTCTTGGAATTGAAGTCCACATATCTTAAAGTTGCCATGGTTGGGGAGCACTACTGTATATCATTGCTTCCCAAACTTTTTCCTTCATTACCCAAAACATTTCCAGATTCATCAAACAGTTCATTTTGTGTTCTTTAGGAAGGCAAGAGTGGAAAATCTGATTTCACATGTATAAATGCTTGGAAATCACAGGAAATAATTGCACTACGGCCTTCCCAGCTATCACAGGATATTCATTGTGAATTGTTAACCAGAGAGACTCCAAAATGGTCCTTCTTTTCTTCAGATAACGTTTTGCATTAACTGTTTGACCCAAGCTCAGTTATTTGCTTTGCAAAACCAATGATGGGTTTATATGTTGTTATGCAAAGAAAAACCACTTTTTACCCAATTTTGGTTATTTACTCAGGTTTAAGAAACACTGATTTATATCATGAGGTAGAAACTGCTCAAAAGGGCAGCAAACCATATATGCATGTGGCAAGCTGTTCTGGATTAATTTTTCTTTATCTGGATCACTTAAAAAGTACTTACAACTATTTGTTGACTGTTGAAATCAATCAGTATAGAGCTGGAAGGGACTTTGGAGGTCTTCTAGTCCAACCCCTTGCTCAAGCAGGAGAAGAGACCGGTCTCTTGTCTGAAATGGTATAAGGCAATGATGGTGAACCTTTTAGAGACCGTGTGCCCAAACTGCAACCCAAAATCCACTTATTTACCGCGAAGTACCAACATGGCAATTTAACCTGAATACTGAGGTTTTACTATCTAAAATAATGATAAACAAGGCAGAGTTCAGCTAATTGTTCTAAGAAAAACGTGATAAATCCACTTTTACGCCCCTTCATTTCCCCCCCTGCTTTTGAAATACTATGTTTAGCAACAATAAAAAAGAAAAACTTTCGTAAGATCATTTCTCTTTCCTCCCTCTCTCTCTTTCTCTTTCTTTTCCTCCCTCTTTCCCTCCCCTTCTATTTCCTTTCCCCCCTGTTTCCCTCCCTCCCTCTCTCTTTCCCATTCCCCCTCTCTTTCCCCCTCTCTCTTTCCCTCCCTCCCTTTCTTTTACCCCCTCTTCCTCTTTCCCTCCCTCCCTTTCTTTCCCCCTTTCTCTTTCCCTCCCTCCCTTTCTCTTTCCCCCTCTTTCTCTTTCCCTCCTTCCCTCTCTTTCTCTCCCCCCTTCCTCTCTCTTTCCCTCCTTCCCTTTCTCTCTGTCTCCCTCCCTCCCTCCCTCCCGAGTAGGTGAGTGAGAACCCCTGAACTGGTGCTGGATGGTGGGAATCTGATGTCCAGAGCCCAGCAAGCCCAGAAGCAGTGCACAGAAGACCAGTTGGCCAGTGGGGAGGCAGGGCATCCCAACCCTGGCAGCTATGCAGGAAGTGCGTGAGTGAAAAAGTTCACTCAATTCCAACTTCGCAAGAAAGTCTCACAAACTTTTGTTTCCCTGCAAACAATGGCAAGAAACACGATGGAGAAACGTGATGGAGCTGGGCTGGGGCGATGGCACCTGTGCCCACAGAGAGAGCTCTGTGTGCCTGGCATGCATGCCATAGGTTCACCATCTACCGGTATAGGGTCTCCTGCTTGAATGGAGGGTTGGACTAGAAGACCTCCAAAGTCCCTTCCAGCTCTATAAGAGACTGTCCAGTCTCTTCTTAAAAACCTCCATTGATGAAGCACCTACAACTTCTGATGGGAAATTGTATAAGCAAAATTGTAACGGCACTGAAAAAAGGGACTTGCAACCAGTTGTCGCGCTTACGACTGTCACAGAATCGTCAGGGTCACATTATCAAAATTTGTGCCTTGGCAATCATAAATTTAAAGCAGTTATTTTGAACTCAGAGTATGCATGAAAGCACCAAAAAAAGAAAAAGAAAAAGTTACTATTTATATCCATATTTGTCTGAAAATTGAGATTGTTGTTTGTAAAATATAAAACAAACATGCATTTAATGTACATAGATTTTTTTCCCCATGTGGAATCTTTGGTGTTTAGAGAACAAATTACAGTTATAATGATTCTATTTTTAATCATACCGGTAGATCTTAATTAGTTCTGGCATTTGTGAAAATATTTATATCCAGAATATATCAAAATTTAAAGTTAGAATAATGGTATATTGCATTTTTCTTGACATTGATGGGATTCATTCATTTTGAGATACACTCTAAGTCCACTCAAAGTTGGCATACCAAATTTATTATGCTTGCTCCATTCTTGCTTTTTTCTGAATCTCATAATACAGTTGAGGAACGTATCTAATGATTAGCAAACCTGGTTTCAGTGAAATGGACCTGCCTTTCCTTGTCTGTCCATCAACTCTTAAAGCACCTGTGCTTTCAGAAATTTTACTTCAATATTACTGATCATTAATGAGAAATGACCATGCTTGGCATCAGCTACTCTAATGTTCTTGGGTATCTGTTGTGGTCCAAGAATCACTGCTGTGTTCTGCTTTTTACATTAAAATTTGATTCTCAGAGTCGCCCTTTTAATTTTCCCAACTCTCTGGAGAGACACTAGATCATATTTTATGGGACACAGTAGAATATTAACTGGCAACTCTTAGCTATCCTTCTGCCAAGAATACCACTTCTGCTTATACCACTGCTAAGTGAGCACAAGGGTGAAATCCATGGGCAATTTGTCCATGATTACAACGCATTGCACCATTCTTGATATTAGCATTGGTGTCTTCCTCTCAGCTACAGTTCAGTACCATTTCATTTTCTTTAGAATAAAGACAGTTTCACACTTTATGATATCTCAAAATCTTAGTGCATCTTTTAATCTGAAAGTGTGAGTTGGCAAACTATAACAATTAATTCTAATTCAGTACACTTGGGTGGAGTATGAAGAGACCTGGTTGATGTTATTCTGATAAAAATAGGTTCTGTATAGTAACAACACAGATAAATGCATTTAATTAAGATTGCTAATTGGTGTGGTCTCACTTCCTGTAATATATGTCAGAAACATTTATTCTAAGCAGTTACTTTGAATTACTTCTCAAATGTTAATTTGGATTTGAATATAAAGTTTGGGGTTGTTCATAGAGCTAAATCATGGGAAAATTTGATATAATGCCATCTGGTGTTAATATAGCAATGGCTTACTATTGTGGGCATAGAAGCTCATACAAATCTTTGCAGTTCATCTTAGAATATGTTTTACATTTCACTGGGACTACAGCTGACCAGAAGTGGTTGCATATCCTATCAAGATGTCCCCCATTTTGCTAATGGCTTTAGGGCCCAGAAGCTGAGACATCAGAGGAGAAAAAGGCACACACACATGTGACAAGAATCAGTTAACATTTTAATGCATAACACAGGATTTATTCAACAGTTTGTACTTGGGGTCCCATAAATACATTTGGGATGGCATCTCTTATATATATTTGGTTAATAAATGCTGCAGAATTAAAATTCCTGGCATCTTTGCGATGATGATGATGAAAACAAACAAACAAAATTGGTAAGTTGTAATTTGGTAGCATCTGAAACACCACGATTTATGTGATGTTGGTGTTCTCACATGCATATTTTGGGCACATTCATCAGCAATTGTGCATCCAGTTGGATATTCTAGAATTTGTCATAAAGCTGTCTCCAGCTTGAATTGCTTCCAGACAAGCAATTCCATTAGCTGTTCCTCTCAAAAGACATTGCACAACTGTTCCATCTCTCTCATTTTATTTATTTACAGCTAGCAAAAAGCAAATAATGGGGAAGCTTAGGAGGTTTACAAAGGAAAGATGCTTTCTGGATCTCCATAAACATCCTGTCTGTGAGACCAAGGCATAATAAAAGATAGATCTGAAAGCTCCTTCTCTTTCCCCTGTTGCTTGCAGAGTTCTCAGTTGGAGTTGGGGAGGTAGGGTACCCCCCTCCAGCTACTGAATGATTTCAGGAAATAATAAATTGCTCCATAAATCCCAATACTCTGTGAAGACCATCACTCTGTGGGTTACTGGCAAATTCCCCAATTCAGAAAGGTTAAGTCTGCTTTGCAAGAGAAAAAAAATCTATTGGGATAGTCTTGGAGAAGAATTATCCATGTTTTTAACTAGCGAAATTTTAGTACAGAGATGAGTTGACTGCAAGATGCACATAGCCAGTGATAGCATGTTTTTCAACCTCTCTCCTGCCTACCATTGTTATTATCACGATGTGTTATGGTTCAAATATAGCAGCTAATACTGTATTACTTCTATGTCATTGGCAATGTTAGCAGTTGTTTTAAAAGAATGGTATCATTATATCAAGTCATGTGCTTCCAGCAACATGTTTTTTAATTTTAAGCACAGGCAAACAGTGATGGTTTATCTGATGGATTAATTGAGATTCTCTCTGAATAATTGCCAAATGAAAAATGCAAGAGCACATATGAAATCTAAGAGGAACAAATAAAGTAGTTGAGAACATGTTTAAAATAACTAACCTCTGTTCCACTAAGAAACATCACATATCCATTTTCATTCTGGCACACTGCTTATTTTTGGCTTAAAAACGCATATTCCCATTTTTGTTAAAGTGGCTTTGAAAATTCCCTCCCTTTGGCATTCATAAGAATAACATTACAAAATCTTAAAATAATGTCTGTTGAAATATACGTTTGAGAGTCTAAATCCTCCTGAAAGGTAAAATAATATCTGTCTTTTATGAAGAGTGAAATGAAACTCTCACCGATAACTTCTGATCCTAATTTTTACTTGTGAAAATGCAGACAGGTTTATTGGCATCAAAGTGCATGGAAAGATGTTCAGCTTGTATGAAATCTGCAGTTTTGTTGCTAAGGCGATTTTTGTCTTGCAAAGGAATGTTAATTTGCAACGGACAATGGATCCTTCTGTATAATATATGAAATGTTCCATTGTTTAGCAGCCTGCATACCATCAAATGGGAGGCATGTGTAGCTATGGTGCCTTAAGTGCTGCTTTCTCTGTTTCCTCTGCAGCTGAGCTGAACATTATTGAAATATATTTTTCTGAGAATATTTATTGAGATTTTCCCCCCTTTCTGCAAAGTCGCTGCATGTCCCTTTTCTTTTTATAAAGGGAATAGTGGTTAGAAGACAGTGTTCTTCCCTCCCCCTTTGATTGGATTTCTGATCTAAATCCAATTTAAAGATAAAGAAAAGCCGAGACCTTGATCTTGTCTATAAAATGATTCCTTAGCATTTGGAGAAGAAATAAATTCTTCATATGATCAGAGAACTTTCTACTAAAATGAGAAGTAATGTATTTTTTTCCATTTAGTTATTAGATCTGGCATTTATGAACTTACTAGAACATGCAGATTTTATTGTGATATATTGACTTTGTAAATTTCTTGCCCTGCCTTGCAAGTTCTATAGAATATTTTTTAAAATGGTTGATTGATTTTTGTGGTGGCTGCTAAGATAAAAGCTTTATGGGAGATGAAGAATGGCTGGGAGCTTAATGTTAAGAGAAATTCACAGCTTTTCTTGAGTGTTCTAATCTTGGATTCCATTTAAAAATATTAAAATATTTATTTACCAAATCTACCTTTTATGGCCTTAAAAAGGCAGCTAGAAATGTTATGGGAGAGAGAACTTTGGAATTCCTGGCTTAGCAAGTGTTACAGTGAAATTCAAGTTGGAAAGAAAGGCACTGAACATTTTTGGCTGTTATGACTATGCATATAATGCCAACTCTGCCCATATTTAATAGTGTGTGTATATATCATTATACAATTAAAAAATTCTAACACTAAAAAGAAGAAGAATTAGAAATGGTAGATATAAATTAAATAGTAAAGTTCTCGCTTGAACTTTTCTATCTGAATGAATCATAATGGCTTGTAGGCAGTGAAGAAATATTTGGTACTATTTGATTAAAAAAAAGGCCCACACATGTTAAATACATGCAAAAATCAGGAATAAAATCAGTTCAGCAATTTGGAATCAATTAGTTATTTTGCTGCACGGTTCCTTTTTTTGAAAGCAATTATATGCATTTTTTGAATTTATGCAATATGCTGTATACAGGTCATACTATAGAAATCTAGAAAAATATCCATCAATAGTGTATATTTCTTAACTAATTACAGCATGCAAAAAAATAACAACCAGTCAACAAAACAAATAAAACAAATCAATTTAAAACCATTGCACAACGAAAGAATTTTTCTTCAATTTATTTGTTTTACCATTGCAGCCTACTTCTAATAGTCTATTTAGTTTTTTTAAATGAATTCACAAACCACTATCAGTATATTTATATTTGTTGATTATGTGTCTTATGTGACAGTATTCCGAATTTAGAAAGTTGTGGCTCTGAACATTTGGTAAGGAAGATGTTCCCTATTGGATTTTGTTGACTTTTAATAATATAAATATTTTTCTCTCCATTTGGAACACCCTAAATGTAATGCAAGAAACAGTGAGAAGGCAGAAATATATTTCATTACTCTTTGCCTGAGTAACACTACTCTTGTTAACTATTGTCATTCTTTGACAATAGTTAACAGGAAAACAGTTTGAACACATATTAAGGCATGATGTGCTTAGTGGGGATATTCTAGAAGCTGAAAAGATTCAAAGCAGAAACATATGGTATATAAGGGCATCTGGTACAGATCTGACAAACTAAAAAAATCCTACCCCTCTTTAAAAACACATTTCTAGCCTTTAGAATTACAACTAATTACAACTAACCGTTATGTTGGATTATATTTTTGTCTCTCTTTTGTATTGTCAAATGGAGTTTTAGCCACAACTGCATTATTTATGAGCTGATTTGACTGCTTCCCTTTTTAACCATAGGAGGTCTATAATGACTGAGCACAGGCAAGGATTTTTATTAAGGATTATAAGAGCCCTTCTTTGAGGAAGATGGGGGTTTAGAAATATGAAATATAAATAAATATTTGCGTCAAGAAGAGCAGCGAAAATTGTATAGCTGGACAATGGCACCGTTTAGGGTGACCCAGTCAGTCCTAAACAAATACTGAAGATACCTTTGCAAAATGACTATAAGGATTGTCCTAGGCATATGTAGTGCCTCAGAAATGCTTGAAATTGGACTCTGATTGGGCAGGTCCTGTGAGATTGATTTGAAGCACAGGCTGGGTCTATTAATCTGAGATTTTTTTTGGAAACTCTTGGCCCTGAAAAAAGAAATGGACAGAGATCTTGAAGCTTTGGGTTCTTCCATCTGTAGGTTAGATCCATATCCATCCTGACCAGTTAAGGCATTCGAGAAGAGGACATCTAGTTGGGTCCAAGTGGTGGTGAATACTTCTTTGAGGGAGGGTGCAGCCAATTTGGAAAGAAGTGGTGATTTGTTCTCTTCTCAAGAAACTATTGTTAGATCTGATAGAACTGGAAACTTTTTGCTGGTTTTCAAGGTAGGCTTGTAGTTCCAAAATGTCCTGGTGAAAAGAGGTTATTTAAATGTCATTCAGGCCAGTTTTAGGATAGCTTATAATAATGAGATACCATTGGTCACATTTCTTGATACTTTGGTGGGCTCACAATGGGGAGGTGTACTGGTTCTGATCCTCCTTGATTTTTCAGAGACTTTCAGTACCATTGATTGTGGTATTAACAGCTTAGAGGGGAGCAGGAAGCATAAGTTTTAAGATGGTTCTCTTTCTGGTTGCAGTCCATATTGGCAGGAGAAATTCAGTCCTAGATCATTGCGTTGCAGAATGGCTCAGGACTTAGCTGTTTCTCTGCTCCTGTTCAACATGAAGTTATTGAATGAAGCTATAGAGTGGGGTTGTCAAATTGGATTTCATTGTAGTTGTCTTCTGTGGGCTGGCCGGGGGAGTGGAAAGACAGGATGGACGCTTCCTGCAGCACCCTGCTGGCCAAAATGGGGCACAAGGGGCAGTGGGCAGGCCCGCGTGCTCCATTTTCGTTAGCAGAGACACCATGAGCCAGTTCTTTGCTATTTCCAGGCTGGCCCTGTGGGCCAGATCTAAGCACCCCACAGGCTGGATCCAGCCAACGGGCCTTGAGTTTGACACCCCTGCTATAGAATGAGGTCTTTCATGGCACATGGTTAAGTATTATCAATGTATTGTATTCATTTATACATCTGTGCTCTGAGCTGAGTGCACCCTTCTTATAAGAGTGCAGTGTGCACAAGATACGTTGAAAAGATAAGGGGCTTCAATCATCCAGTTGATTCTGCCATTTTCATGGTCCATCACTCACCATCATAGACACTCCTTATAATTATTGCATGATGCAATTCTCTTCTGTTTTTATGCAGACCTCCTTTTCTGAGTGAAAATATAACAGCATTCTCTGGTAAGAAGCGGCTATTTAATTATTACTGCCAAATCTTTGTAATCGGCTTAGAGACGGAAGTTAAGCATTAATGAAAGTAATGGCAGGAAATTGAAAAAGAAGTTTAATAGATGAAAGACTATCCCACACACATCAGACAACTCATGATTTCTTGTTTAAATGGGAAGTGGAAGGAAAATCTAAAAGATATTTGCCATCCCCTACAACCAGAACAGAATTAGCAGGATTTTGTATAAAACTTCATGCCATTGGTAAGTTTGTAATTGGGAAAGAAATCAAATCATTTTATTTAATTATGTATTGTGTTGTATTTATTGCATTGCATTGTATTAACTTTGCTGCCTATCTTGGGGTAACTCTGGGCAGCCTACACAGTTAAAAGCTATAACACATAAATATTTCTAAAAGCAATAAAATATTGTTACAATTGGAGAAATTTTCACATTGTCATAATCACATATTGATATAACATGGGAATAATTACACCTACAATTAATACTTCTGATCGTAACAATATGAAAAGGATTTAGGGATGAATGTTCATGCAAGGGAAATGGTTCGTGTCAAAAGGTCTATCTTGAGTTTAGATCACTCATGCTCAGAATTCTTGAAATTGTAGTCAAAAAAAGTCCTGGCATTTTGTTCAGGCAGGCTGGTTCCTTTAATAAAATATAAGTTGTGTTTCTTGGTGGTAGTACTGATGGTCAGTATTCTTTCAGGAAACATACTTTGGAGTAAGTAAGTAAATAAGTTACATACTTTAAAACAGTCATGTATTTAATTCTCATGTTGTCAGAGAAACCACCTTACTGTCTGTGTCTCTTTCTTCATCCTTTCTCAGCTGCAGTGTGATTTTCTTGTAGTGTACGTCTGACTTTCTTTGGAGTATCTTGCTCAACAAACAAAGGAATTACTCTGTGTACACCACATTGCTCACGTTGCCTTATCTATTTGCACGTGGCCCTTTCACAACCGCAATAGAGGGGTTTCTCGGTTGGGACCCTGGATGCAATAAGGAATCCACGTGAAACGTACGGCTAGGCTGACCCAGCAAGAACCACGGTGACTCAGTAAGGAAAAAGAGGAACAAATGCAAGCATGTTGCAGATGATTAAACTCTTAAAAATATGTGCAAAAAACATTAACAGTTGATAACCGTATAAAGTAACAAAAAAAGGTAAAAGTTGCAGCTGTGCAAAATCCTTTATGCTTATACTATGGTTTGGTTTGGTCTGTATTAATCACAGATTTGTCAAATGATAAATAATGAGACAACAGATGACAAGAGCCACCTGAACTAGGTGAAAACATATGATGATGGGACAAATTCCATTTTGTGATGATTTCTGGAATGTGTATGCATGGCTTTTTTCAACTTTATTTATTTAAACATAATGTACAGCTGCCTATCTCATTACTGTGACTCTGAATGCCTAATTTGTTTATTTATCAAATTTATTTGCCATTCATCTTGCAATTCAGGCAAATCTGATTCTCTAATAGTTAGGGTTATTAGGGTGTCTAATAATCTAGTACAGCAAAAAAACATAGCAATCCCAAACAATTTAGAACTGGTACAATAGCAATCAATTTACAGACCTCTGGAGTTTCAAATAAAATTTTGCATTTTGGCAGATAAGTTAACAATCATTCCCGGATGTAATTTTTGAGACAAAAGCCATGTCAGTAATGTGTAATTGAGAACCAGCAAATTGCACCCAACTCTGGGCGAGTGCAATTCCATTCAGAATTAAAGTCAGGAAGTCTCCATGGCAGGAAGGCTTAGAAACCTATGGCCAATCAAAGCTTGTTCTTCCCCAGATAGACTTCCAGAGCCTACAGACACTGAGAAAGAACCTTGACAGCATCTCTTGTGTGAACTGGACCAGTAATGTACAATTCAGTATCATCAATAAGTTGATGACACTGAATTATACATTACCTCACCTCTTGTTGGCAAATGACCTCAGCTAGTGACTTGACATTGATGTTAAACAGGAAGGGGAGAGAGTAGAATCCAGATATATCCTGTAAAAACAATGTCTTGTCTTGCCCAAAAGTCACATGTGACATGGTGATTCTCCCACGTTGAGTTCTTTATTGTTTCCACAGCTATAAGACAGAATTTTGCTAAACTGAAGCACCCTACTGCATCTGTACCTATCATATACCCAAAAACTATTAGGGAGGGTCTGTCTTCACCTCTTTCTCACACACAAAATATCCTGATTGAGTTGTTTCTTATTTCTCTGGAATGTACCCTATCCTTCTTGAGAATCCATCCTGCTACATTCCACCACAGATCTAGAGCTAGACATCTAGAGGAAGGAGGAGAATGTGAGTAACATCACACCTCCCTCCTGAAGTGACCCAAAAGGATGTTATAATCATGATTATGAAAGACCAGGATGGATACTCTGCCTTCATCTTGATTCAACCAAAGCTTATCAACAAGGTTGTCAGGATTATAACCAGATCTAAAACCCCTAAAAAGGTCCAGAGCCTTAGATCTAATCATGTGTCACTTTCTGCCAGGCTTTAAGTAGAGGAACATAGAACTAAAACACAGATGGGTTGAACCTACAGATTCACGATTTTTTCCCACTACATCCCAATTTGTTGTCTGCTTCATCACAATTTCAGTAATGAATTTTTCCTTTTATTCCTGAAATTTGTTGATGTTCTTCCTTTTTTCTATATGGGATAAAATAACCTATTTTATGGAATTTTCCTTTTCTTGGAGATTTTCTCTAGGTCTAGAACAGGGGTGGGCAAACTTTTTGACTCGAGGGTCACTGGTTAAACTGGACCGGAGGGCCGGAACAAAAGCATGGATGGAGTGTTTGTGTGAACTAATATAAATTCAAAGTTAGATTACTTCACGTAGCCTTCTGGGAGAGCAAGAGAACCCTCCGCTCTTTCGGCTCCGTGGGCCGGATAGAACAGCTGAACGGGCCGGATCCGGCCCCCGGGCCGTAGTTTGTCCACGGCTGGTCTAGAAGAACCATTAGTACTGTTTTCTAGAACATGCTGCTTGAAGTGAAGGCAAATATATTATGGCTCCAGACCCGTGGCCGTGATTAGTTTGCGGACGTTATACTTCTTTTGGACTTCTATGGACCTGACTGCCCTATGTTGGTTGGGCATTTCATCTATGACCACCGTCTCCTTGCTGTCTTTGTCATTCTGGACTTATTTGGCACTACTGATGGTGCCTGGGTCATCTATACCACTCGCCCGGACTTGTATTTTGTTCTTTCTCCCGGAGACTTGGCTGCCTCCCATTGCGGTGAGAGGGCAATGGGAGGATGCAATCCCCCCTGCAATGAGAGGGCAGGGGACTGTTCAGGATTCTTCGCCGCAAGTCACTGTGGTGGCAGTACAGCGACTGGTTTATTTGACTCTAACCGTTGGCAGCTGTGAGAGAGTTGCTGACTGTGGGCTGTCTCCTGACTATTGCTATTGTCTGTCTCTTAGTATTGTACTTCCATCTTTACAATACTTCCATCGAACCAACCACCTCCTGATCTGCCTGAGATGTATATGTTATGCCTGCCTACTCCCTATCAGATTTATGGGCCCTCCAGACGGTTCCCCAGTCTGTGAAATGGCCCTGCACGCTATCAAGAGCTTACCTTAATGACGGATTTTGGGATCCCGAGGTGGCATGTCATGACTAGTGGGCTAAATTCTAAATTTAGGAAGAAGGGGAAACTGTTAAAATTCTTAATTAGCTGTCTTAAGGGGTTAGGGAGGGGGGTTGATGGGTCTTCTTGCAGCCCAGTTCATGGTGGGGGGGCGGGGGTTGGGGGCCGGCGGGGCTCCGGGGGTTGAGGTGGGGGCCGCGATTCCCAGGGTGGTTGGGGTTGGCAGGAGACGGTGAGGCATAGGGCCATATCATATGCTGGGAGTGCGCACCTGCCATCTTTGGGCGGTTGCTCGCTCTGACCCTATGGCCTCCTCCCTAGGGAGCTCGGGAACTGGGACCCCTGGGCTTAGGCTGGTGTATTTTAATGCCAGGTCCGTGGCTAATAAATCTACCCTCCGTGAGATTATTGAGGAGGAGGCTGCGGACCTGGCTTGTATCACCGAGACCTGGTTGGGCCCAGAGGGTGGTGTCCCTGTGGTTGAACTATGCCCTCCAGGTTTCCGGGTTGTGCACTGGTCATGGGCCCAGGGAAGGGGTAGAGGGGTGGTTGGGGTTATTAGGGAGACCTTGTTTCCAAGGGAGGTCACTATCCCAGAGATAGGCGGAAGTGAGACCCTTCTCCTGAAGTGGGGGCCTGCTCACATACCTTTCTCCCAGCTGTGTGACAGCGGCCCTGCCTGGGCTTCTTGACGTCCTCTCGGGGGTGGCGGTGGAGTTCCTGGGCCTTATAGTCCTGGGGGACTTTAACTTGCCTTCCCTGGGGGTCGGGATTGGCCCAGGAATTCATGACTTCTATGGAAGCCATGGGCCTGACCCAATTAATTTATGGCCCCACTCATGAGGGGGAACACTCTTGACCTAGTTTTTGTCTCTGAGTGGTGGCGTAGTGACAGAGGGCAAGCCATTTTTACAGCTTTGCCCGTTCCATGGTCTGATCACTATCTCCTGCGGCTGGTCTTCCAACAAGCCTCCCCCCACTGCTGGGATAAGGAGCCGCTTAGATGGTTCCGCCCCAGGCGCCTTATGGACCCTGAATGGTTCCAGGCGGAACTGGGGCCTCTTCCCTCTTCCCTTGCCCACAGCTCTGTCAAGGATCTGGCGGCCGCTTGGCAGTGGGCCGCGTTGGAGGCCCTCGACAGGGTTGTCCCCATGTGACCCCTCACACGCCGCGGATCCCGGATGGCTCCTTGGTACTCGGAGGAGCTCCGGGAGAGCTCTTCATGTATTGATGTTTCTTGCTAGTCTTGCTTGTTATTCTCCTTTGGTTGTTGATTAGAACTGATACTCAAGGAAAACTGCTATCTGGCCTTTCCGATTTGTATTTTTTTCCTACTTCTAGGTGTCTCTAGTCATTACTGTTTCCAGAACATTAAGTACAGGTCTCAGGGCCCATTCATACAGTGATGAGAGAAGGATTCTGTGATATTTCAAGGATATAATCATGTTCATATGTAGTGCTAAATTAGAACTGGGCAGTTAATTTTCCTAGAGGGCCATATGAGAAATTGGGACTGTGATGGGAAGGGCATCCCTAGCTCCCCAATGCCACCATGGGCCACACAGGGACAGTCAAATGCACAAGTCTGAAATAAATATTTTTTATTATATTAGTATTTTATCTCATCTATTTGATTTTAAATTTGACTGATCATTGGTGAAATAAACATCACTGCATTGCATCTTATAGGAATGATTGCATGACTTTCTGGACTTTCTGGAAGTTCAGTTATTTTCCAGAACTGCTGAGGTGTTTTGTTTTGGTTTTTTTTTTTATTTTCCAGAGAAGTGTTATTATTACGGGGAATAGAAATGCATTGTCTCTTTCCAAAGCTTGTTGTGGAAAAAGCCATTTCCTGATATATATTCAGTCTGGGCTTTGGCAGAATAGTTTTGTTTGTTATCAGGATTTTTTTTAGAGGAACAGTGCTTTCACTTTACATCATTGTATTTCATGGTATCCTTGGTTCTTTTATTTAGTAGGATAAGATTTAATTCTCCAAAAGAAATATCTTGAGTTATCATCACTGCAACGATGCTATCTTGGCTGCCTAAATTGCCAGTGAAAAAACCTTGGTTTTAGCTGTCCAAAGCATTGGAAACACAACATTTTTTTCCTCAGGGTTGAAATATATGTGTAGCTTGACTGTCTTTGTAGCATAAAATTATACAGCCTGAAGATAGATAGGAATGGAATAGTTGGACATAGCAGTCGATCTTAGAAAATGATTACCTCACAATCTCCTTCTTAGAATACAGGATCTTATTTGCAAAGAAAAATAATGTAATTCAGGACTCTGGTTTGTACATTAATGCTGGAATGCTGTATATATGTACATAAATAAATAACAGCAGGGAACAATCCACTAGGCAATTCTGCTGTTGTACAGCCTGCATTTATTTGATCCGCATGCATTATTTATAATGTTATTTACTAGTGAATAATAGCATACATATTGTGTTACTCATACTTATTGTGCATAATAACTTGTGCACTATTAAAATAAATGTGGGAATAGCAGCAAAATATTTTAATGTAGCCTTCTGCCCCAGTGATGGGATTCCAAATTTTTTACTACTGGTTCTGTGGGCGTGGCTTGGTGGGCGTGGCTTGGTGGGCATGGCAGGAGAAGGTTACTGCAAAATCTCCATTCCTTCCCCATTCCACTAACCTGCTTTCCAGCTCCATTCTCCTGTGCAGGGCAACGAAAGAAGTCCCAGCCGATCAGCTGAGATTTGGAAGGCAGAGAATAGATGGGGGCAAGGCCAGTCAGAGGTGGTATTTGCCGGTTCTCCGAACTATCCAGAATTTCTGCTACCGGTTCTCCAGAACTGGTCAGAACCTGCTGAACACCATCTCTGTTCTGTCCCCCATTCAAAAGTCGTCAGTTCTTTGACTACTGAGAAGCCCAATTCTTGTAGGTCTGTTTTTTTTAACGTTGCAGATTTTTGGAGATCTGAAATCTTTGGATAAATAGCATTCCATTGTGTAAATAACATCAATTTAGCTATATAGAAATTCACATTGGAATTTGCATATTGGAACTGGTGGAAGAAATGAATGCATATTACAGAAGTGATTAATAGAATCCATAAAGATTCTACAGGACCACATCATAGCATAGAATTTCTTCAAAGGCCTGCTGAAATTTAAATTATCTCTATAAGAACAAAAATGTATAATTCCTCCTATGCGGTCAGAGAATGGGTCAGTGTTTATGAACCTCAGCAATTTGAAGCTGTATGAACTTCAACTCCCAGAATTCCCCAGCCAGCATGAGAAACTCTGTGATAGGTTAACTTTGCCCCCAAAAGCTGATGCTAAAATGTAGAGTATCTCTGTGAAAATGGAAGAAAATCTACCAGCTGCTTGTGTCCCTGGAGGTGATTGTATCTATTTACAGATAGTCCTTGACTTACAACAGTTCATTTAGTGACCATTCAAAGTTACAACGGCACTGACAAAAGTGGGTTATGTCTGTTTTTCACATCTACGGTCATGTGATCAAAATTCAGACGTTTCTCATTTGGCTCATGTTTTGTAACCTTCTGACTAGCAAGGTCAAAGCCCTTCATGGCATTGGACCGGGGTATTTGCAGGAAACCCTGCTGCTGATAACAGCTTCCCAACGACCTGTGCACTCCCACTGGCGGGGCCTGCTCAGGGTGCTGTCAGCCAGGCAATGCTGGCTAGCAGCTCCCAGGGGTAGGGCCTTCTCTGTGGGGGCACCCACCCTTTGGAACCAGCTACCCCTGGAGCTCCGGATGGCCCCTGACCTCTGATCCTTCCACCGTGGCCTAAAAACTTGGCTGTTCCAACTAGCCTACCTGGACTGAAGGAGGGGGGAGGGTCTTTTTAGTGGTTTTTAGTGGTTGTTTTTTAAATTTTTAATTGATTTATGAGATTTCCGGTTTAATTAATTTGTTAATATTTATATTGTATTGTTTTTAGTATTGTAAACTGCCCTGAGTCCTTAGGGAGATAGGATGGCATATAAATCTCATAAATAAATAAATAAGCAAACAAACAAATAAATAAGTCAGATTCATTTAACAACTGTTATTAACTAAACTGCAGTGATTCATTTAAGAAATGTAGCAGGAAAGGTTGTAAAATGGGACAAAATTCACTTAACAACTGTCTTGCTTAACAACACAAATTTTGGCCTCAATTGTGGTCTACCTGCACCTAAGGGTTTTTTTAATTGTGTTGATTAATTACAGTTAATCATACCTTATATAAAAAGAAAAATAATTCAAGGGATAGGATTTTAAAGAGCCTTGGTGCCGCAGTGGTTAGAGTGCAGTACTGCAAGCTATTCCTACTGCAATTTGGCAGATCGAATCCCACCAGGCTCAAGGTTGACTCAGCCTTCCATCCGTCCGAGGTGGGTAAAATGAGGACCCAGATTGTTGGGGGAAATAGGCCGACTCTGTAAATCGCTTTGAGAGGGCTGTAAAGCACTATAAAGCAGTATATAAGTCTAAGTGCTATTGCTATTTTGGTGCAATGAAAATCCGAGAAGTTAATATTGAAGATCATGACAGATGACCCTTCTAGCAATGCATTTCTGACTACATTTAAAGTAGGTTTCTACATGGAAATCAAGTTAGTCTGCAGTATCTACATTATATACTGCTAGGGATGTGGGAATCTTTGGGAGATGGAGAGGAGAGAATATTCCATAATCATTCTTCATTAACAGACCTAGCTGACAGAATTCTCCAAAGTAACACATTTTAATGGCTGATGCACTGTGAACATCAAAAATAAATAGTAGTACTCTAAGTAAACCAACTGATTAATTGTGACAATAGCTTTCACAAATCTGGATTTCATTACAACAGTGCAAATGAAAAAAATTGAATTTCAGGGAAAGTAAACTTACTTGGATTCTTTTTTTAATACAAGATTTAAAATGATAAAGTAGAAAGAGAAGAAAATCCCCAGAAAAATATCGCTCTCATATGCTGATTGAGGATAGATAGATTTTACGTATAAATTGTAATGCTGTACTATTACAATTATTAACATTTAATTCAGCTTATTTAAAACTAGGAAAATGGAAAATTAAGTCCCGTGTCTGTTTTTGGGCTCATAGGTAGCAGAAAATATATTTGAGTTAAGAGGCAAGTGGGTTGTTGATATTTCCTTAATTCAGATGTATACAGGTAGTCCTCAACTTGCAACAGTTTTTTTAGTGACCAAGTTAAAAAAAGTGATTTATGCCCATTTTTCACGCTTACAGCCATCCCCATGGTCATGTGATCAAAATTCAGATATTTATTTCTGACAAGGAAAGTCAGAGGGGAATCCAGATTGATTTAACAAGTGCAGTGCTTCACTTAACAACTGTAGTAAGACAGGTTGTAAAATGGGAAAAAATTCACTTAAGAAATGTCTCACTTAGCAACAGAAATTTTGGGCTGAATTGTGGTCATAAGTTGAGGACTAGCTGTATTTTGGGATGGTAGTGACTTCATTGCAAGCTTAGGAAACAACAGTTTCTTTAAGGAGAGCCAATTTTACGCATGCCCTTCTCCCCATGGAAAAGTTTTCAAAGAAAACTATTTCCCTTCTTCCCCTAAGTACAGTACATCCATAGTCATTTTAATAGTTTGTAATTGCTCTCCCGGCAGAGGAATTTGCACGAGTTTTTCCAGGATCCATAGAAGGTTTAAGTAATAGTGCATCTTTTTAAAATGGAGAACAGCATCTTGAAACCAACCTCTTGTTTAAGGATGCATAAATTCTAGAGCTGTAGAAGCATTTTCTTTGTTTTTTTGGCCCTGAGCTGGCTGTAGTTATTGCAGATGTGATCATTAGATGATTCAGCAAGCAAGCACCCACAGGCTGCAACCATGTTTTGTGATTTAAAGCTTATGTCCAACAAAAAAGTGAAGAAAATAAGCAAATGGTTGCAAGTAGGAGAGTGCAAAGTAATGACTGGTAATTCTCCAGACCTCAGTGTTTTTGGTGTCTTTCATGTGGGCAAAGCTTTTCTTAAATTTAAAGTGACTTGAACTGAAAACTGATCATGATTAAACAGGGCCCAAACTATTCTCTCTCTCTCCCTCCCTCCCCTCCCCTTCTCCCTCTCCCTCCCTTCCTTTCTCTCTCCCCCTCTCAATGAAAGAAAAAGCAAAAAGTACAAGAAAAGGAAAAACAGTTAAAAAAGAAAAGAAAGAAAAAAGTAGTAGCTTTCCATATTTTTACAGCAGTTATGCTTATAATTGTATACTTTAACCTCTTTCTGTCTCTCTCTTTCTGTCGCCCCCTCTCTCAAATTGCATCATAATACCATTCCTTTCATAATTTATCCTGTCTAATCTTCAAAGCCATGATTCTCAACTTCATTTCTTGTCATTTTTACCCAAAAAGTCCACTAGAAGCTTTTAGTCACCAATAAATGTAGATAATGGCCTGTGTCAACTTCACCAACCATGCCTCCAAATTGATAGTGTCAAATATTTCCAACTCTGTAATAGAGTCCTCTTTCAAATTCTCCCAGTTTACTGTCCTTGCTGAGTTTTGTCAGAGTGAATATCTTCGCCTGCTTCCTGTTATTTGCTTAAAGCAGGAAATTTAGTTTTCCTACTACTGATAGTATTACTATTGGGAATGACTTAAGGTCAAGTGAGGAAACTTTATTCTGTTGTTTAAAAAATGCTGTAAAAGTTATTTTTTTATATATCTAATGAGAAAATGGACTTGAGCTTGTAAAATTTTTCCTGTAATATGATGTCCATGAAAAAAATAAATTTATGCCTGAGACCATTAGCTAAGGACTTGAAAATAGAATTATCAGTATCCCTACACTTTATTTATATATATATATATATATATATATTTGTTTTCGTAGGTTTTCACGGGTAAAGGTATGTAGGTCTTGGTGTATTGGTCTTGTCCGTGTAAGGTTGAGAATCCTTGGCAACGTTTGCGACGAATCTCATCCGTCATCTTCAGGCTGGTGTCTTCAGCTTCGTTCTCCTGGAGAACGAAGCTGAAGACACCAGCCTGAAGATGACGGATGAGATTTCCAAACGTGCAAGGTCTCAATTCCGGACAAGACCTACACCAAGACCTACATATATATATATATATATATATTTGTTTTCGTAGATTTTCACGGGTAAAGGTATGTAGGTCTTGGTGTATTCGGGTCTTGTCCTGTGTAAGATTGAAAGGTCGTTACAACGCAAAAGGCTGAGAGACACACAGCCAGCACCTCAGCCACACAGGGTCTCAGGAAAAAGCCATCCAATCTGTATATATCAACTCCATCAAAATCAATCTTACACGGGACAAGACCCGAATACACCAAGACCTACATATATATATATATATATATATATATATATATATATATATATATATATATATGTAGGGAGGTCTTGAGATTTCGCGTTTGAAATGAGAATCCCATCCGTCCATCTTCAGGCTGGTGTCTTCAGCTTCGCTCTCCTGGGAAAAATGTTGCCAAGGTATTCTCAATCTTACACGGACAAGACCGAATACACCTAGACCTACATACCTTTCCCGTGAAAATCTACGAAAACAAATATATATATATATATATATATATATATATATATATATATATATTTATTAATTGGCACAGAGTAATAGTTTGTGCCAATTAATTGCCACATCTCAAAAGGGACATTAAGATAGTGGAAGAGGTACTGAATAGAAAACTGCAATCAAAGGATCACACAGGGCTTTAGGTTTTTAAATTTGGAGGTAAAAAGATAAAGCAAATATTCATGTATTAGTATATAACAATTTAATTGGTATAACCATTTAATGAAGCTGAGGGGGGAGATGAAGTGGTCAGAGTTGATGATCTGGATAATTTAATTCTTATTATATTTGCAGATGACCCAAAACTGGCCATCATAGAGGATGAGATTGCAATCTAATTTGATCAGATTGAAAATCTGTGCTAGACAAGAACAATAGGCAGAAATATAAATAATACATACAGGGAGGAAATTTTTAGGGCACACTAGCAGGACTGGCGATTTATGGTTTGTAAGGACCGTATTTAGAAAATATGTAGTCACTGACAACAAGCTAAGCGTGAAACAGTTGCTAGAATAGTTAAAGGAATTTTGATCAACCTTACAAGAAGCATTCTATCAAAGAGAGTCCTTATTTCCCTTTATTATCAATTGGAGTGACCATACCTGGAATATTAGATACTACTTTTCCAGAGAGATAATGATAGGTTAGAATAGGTTTAGAGAATGTAGACAAAGAGACTTGAAGATATGCCCTACGGCTGGTGCTAAGATGTTTAGTCTGGAGCAAAGATTCTCAGTTTTGGCAACTTGAAGTTGTATAGATTTCAGCTCCCAGAATTCCCCACCCAGCAGTCTGTGCATATTCAAGTTGCCAAGTTTCAAGTTCTGGAGAAAAGAAGACTGATTTGAAACATTCCAGTGCATGGAAGGGTTCCAAAAACAAGATGGTTAAGAACTGTTCTTCATTGCCATAGAAACAAGGACCAGAAATGATTGCATTTATTGGAGCTATCTAAATTTTGTTTAAATATAAATAAAAACTTCCCAACCAAAATATCTGTACAACAATAAAATAGTCTGCCAAGAGAGTTTGTAGGTTCTCCATCTTTGGAGGTTCTTCAGAAGAAGCTGGACTATCATCTCTTGAAATTTTGGTTAGGGCGAGGCAATGCTATATTTTTATTCTAATTGTTCAGGGCAATCGTAAGTATAATCTTTGAAGAAATACATTTCAAATCTTTGTCCAGAGAATGATGAAATATTTTCATTTTCTAAGTTGAATCTTCTGAAAGCTACCATATTACTTTCTGAACCTTTCTAGGTAGAAAGGGTTAAACTATAATTAATAATATGACAAGAGATAGATCTCTAAGATTCTGATTTCTTTAATTGAATGTTATAAGGCATATATACAGATATTTGATTTCCGAGTTTTATCAGAATGTACGCTCCACCAGCCATTCTTAATCAAGCTTTCATTTCTGTACTCCATAAATCAGATACATATCCTACATATTAAACTAATCACTATTTCATTAATGAAAGTATAATGAACGTTAAAAATATCTAGATTCTTGCTAACTGACTCTAAAAAGGATTAACAAGTGTGATCCGTCCAAATCAAGCAGGATTTATTGTCAGAGACAAGGGATAGATATACTGAGATGATTAATATAGCTTGGTCCTTTAAGTAACTCTTATGATAGATGCAGCCAAAATTAGCTAATTGATGCATAGAACGCTTTCATAAAACTAGATAACCTTTATTTTTTATTCTTTCCATTTTTTTTTCTTTCCCTTAGGAATTTTTAAAAATTCATTCTTCTTCTTCAACAATAAAAGTGAGGCTGTTGGAATTGTTTTTAGGTTATGTATTATGATATAGATAGGTTGTCAGCTTTTACTGACAAGAATAGTAGTGCGATTTGAATTTTGATATAGGTAGGTAAGGAGTATGCAACAGAGATAGTCTTCGACTTATCGACAGTTTCATTTAATGACCGTTTGAAGCAGAGGTGATATTCAGCAGGTTCTGACCAGTTCTGGAGAACCGGTAGCGGAAATTCTGAGTAGTTCGGAGAACTGGTAAATACCAACTCTGACTGGAGATTTTACAGTATCCTTCCCCTACCACGCCCACCAAGCCATGCCCACAGAACCGGTAGTAAAAAAAATTGAATCCCACCACTAGTTTGAAGTTACAACGGCACTGAAAAAGGTAACTTGTGACCATTTTTCACACTTATGACCGTTGCAGCATCCCCATGGTCACCTGATTTAAATTCAGATGCTTGATAACTGGTTCATATTTATGATTGTTGGAGATTGTTGGATTGTTGGATTGTTGATTATGTAAATAATCATTTGCAATGTTCTAACCAGCAAAGTCAATGGGGAAAACCAATTCACTTAACAATTGTATTACTAATTTAACAACTGCAGTGATTCACTTAACAAATGTGGCAAGAAAATGAGGCAAAACTACTTAACAAATTTCTCACTTAGTAACATAAATGCTGGGCTCAATTATGGTTGTAAGTTGAGGACTACCTGTAATCCTGCTGTATGTGTGAAAAATGCTCATTAGCTACTTTTTTCAGTGCCCTTATAACTTAGATCACTAAACAAATGGTAGTAAATCAAGGACTATCTGTAGAAGGAACAATAGTGATAAAAATGAAATAAGTAGAAATGTTAGTGGGCATCTCTCTATGATTCAGAAGCATCTCTAGGCAGGGAAGACAATTTCTATATCTAAGTGCTATGCTTCTATACTTTTAAATCTATGATTAATTGACTAGAAAAAGTATTATGGCATGTCTGTCAGACATCTGGGCATCTTTTTAGATAGATTCAGCTATTGGTGAAACGGTGCTTAAAATCTAATATCTGTTCATATAATGGATTGTGCTGTAATGGATTCTTTTCAATAGAATCATTTCACATGCTAATTATGTCCTGGAAGACTCTTTCTGTGAATAATAAACCCAAAAATTGGAAATTCACGGACAAATAAAATGAACAGTATATGCTTTTATGCTGAGGAAAAAAGATACAATAATTTGGAAGCTTATCCATTTCTCTTATCGATTATCAGTGAAATGCTTTTAAATAAACATTTTATCCCTAAGAATGGAGATAAAATGCAGTTTGTTCAGAAACGTGGACTGCACTTACTGGATTTTATGCTTAATTTTCCATTTTCCTAGTTTTAAATAAGCTGAATTAAATGTTAATAATTGTAATAGTACAGCATTACATTTATATATAAAACCTATCTGTCATCAATCAGCATATGAGAGCTATATTTTTCTGGGGATTTTCTTCTCTTTCTACTTTATCATTTTAAATCTCATATTAAAAAAAGAATCCAAGTAGTTTAGTTTCCCTGAAATTCAAATTTTTTAATTTGCACTGTTGTAATGAAATCCAAATAAAAATAGAAAGCTATTGTCACAATTAATCAGTTGGTTTACTTAGAGTACTACTACGTATTTATTTTTGATGTTCCCAGTTCATCAGCCATTAAATATGTTACTTTGGAGAATTCTGTCAGCTATGTCTGTTAATAAAGAATGATTATAGAATATTCTTTATTAATTTAAAATCCACCCGTACCTACATATAGGCATTTAGGATTTACCTTCTTTGTAAGGATTAGTTAAGATAACTATTTCAGTTTATTATCAGAATTACTTTTTGTTTTGCAATTATTCTATTAACTTCTTTCCACTTGGAGTAATATACAATACAAATTATTGCTTAATAAATAATTTTCTATAAATTTACAGTAACTGCTTTAATCATATTACCAAGGTTTTTCTGAATGCATCTAACTTTTGAAGAAATGCTGGAAGGCATAGTTATGTTTCTGGAGAAACATTTTACACTGTATTAATTTAATAAAAAAAATCACAGGGAAATAATTCAGATTTGTTTTAAACTATTTTATGTTTGTATTTGCAACATAGGCATAGTTGAAAAGTAAATGCAATCTAGCCAATTAGACATTTGTTGTAAATATTTGAATGAGGCAATATTCTCTTTCACTATCCATACAGGAACCTTTCAAGGGAAGGAAATCTCCTAGGACAGATTAGTTGTTCTCATAAAACATTATTATCAGTTTAGTTATAAAATTAATCAAATGTGACATTGAATATTGAGTACTGGATTCTCTATCCACTTGGGTACTGTCATCATTGAAAACACTGTCTCAAGTTTGATAACTTTAAGATGTGCGGACTTCAACTTCCAGAATTCCTCAGCTAGCTGCGGAATTCTGGGGGTTGAAATCCACATATCTTAAGAGTTGCCAAGGTTGGCAAACACTGATTTAAAGGTACATATTTGGAACATGGAATGGGATGAAATCTCATGTATTAATTTACTTCTCACATCATGTTACATTATGAAAAATCATGTATGTGCATTATATTATTTAAATAATAATTTGATAATGAAATTGTTGACATGTAAAGACATTTTTTCCTCTTCCATTTAATGGTATCTAATTCTCAGAGACTACCTGGCCAAGTCTCTGCAGTTTTCTTGGCAAGATTTTTCAAAAATACTTGCCATTGCCTCATTCCTAAGGTTGAGATAAAATGATAGGCCAAAGGTTATCCAGCTGGCTTTGTGTCCTACATGAGACTAGAACTCATAGTTTCCTGCTTTCCAGCCTGATGACTTAATCACTGCATTAAACTGGCTTCACAGAGACATTAAAGTAGCATCAGTCAAAATATAATGACATTTTAACTATGGTTTGCAGAGAGATTTATTTCTATCAATAGATGTTACTCATACAATTTCGACATACATTTTGTTATACGTAGGATGCTACTATTCACTGACACAGTATAAAATAAACTTTGCTATTTAATTCATTGGAGAGAGATTGGCTGAGTGTGGGGGTTGAGTCAAGTGAGAAATTAGTCTGGAATCTCTATTTAGGCAGAAAAGAGGGCAAGGCTTGACTGCCCTTGAATGCCATTGAACTTATCTACTCTGGCCTAGGTGCAAACCACCAATAGACAATTTCAGTGTTATAGACATGAGCAATAAAATAGCTAATTTGAACTCTTCCCATGTGATCTAATTGTTCGCACCTGACATGTACAGAAATATTCTTAAATAATAATATGACATATTATGATACGAGCAAAATATAGATGTGGGATCCTGATCCCACTGTAAGTTTGGGAATAGCTTATCTGGTAGCTGGTGTTTTTGAGAGGCACATAATAGAGGTAGAGATAAAAATGTGCTGGGAAATTTCAGGGTGATTTGAAGTAATAAAATTGCTAACTTCCATTTAATATTTGGTTTTAGCATTGAAGCAATATAAAGGAAAAACTTGTTGGCTTACACTCTTACTACTAACGGATCAGATTGTTTCATAGGATCTCCTATGTACCACTGTGGTTATTAAACTGTAGGGACATAGTATCTATGGTAGCGTAAGTGAAAACTAGTGAAAAATATACTATGGCTTCACAATACCACTAGTGGATTCATGGATTTTCATCCTGACATTGGATTCAGTTACTTAGGTGATTTGTATCAGGATTGTGCAATGTGCTTTTCAGCATTTGCCCCAACCTGCCCAATCCAGGTGTCATTGCTAATTGGAGGCATCTCTATGGGCAACAAAGAGAAACCAATGAAGAGAGTAAATGTAGAGGCTGCAGCTACCCTGCTCTTTTAAAAATATGTTCATTATTATATCTTTCTGTTCTTCGTATTGGTAACACAAGCACACTTAGATAAACTACTGTATTTTGCACATAGGACAGGTGGTGTTTTCCCTTAACAATGCCATGTAAAAAAAAGAATGTGAAAATCTGTAAAGAGAGTTTCAGTGCCTTTTAATGCCGCCAGTGTCCTTGAAAAGAAAGTAATAATACTCAGTGATCTTTTTCCTTATCAGTATCAGTATCATACTACAGTCCTCTAGGCTGTACCCAGTTTCTTCTATATTCTTATCATGTCTTCATCATCTTTCCCCTCTCATTCCTATTGGCTTCTAACTGCTTCTCGGGCACTATTTTCCATATTCTTCCCATTATTCTTGCCATCCAGATACTAACAACAACAACAACAACAACAACAATATCTGCCAAAGCCAGGTCCTCAATAGCCAAATCCAGTGTAAACATCTGGGTGACAGTACAACCAACCAACCAACCAACATCATCATCATGCGCATTGCAATACCTAGAAATGGCAGACTAAAAAAAAGAAAGAACTAGAAAAAAAATCACAAAACACAAAGGCCTGCAAATAGAAATAGAACGACTGTGATAAGAAAAAGCAAAGATAGTACCAATAGTAATAGGTGCCTTGGATGTACTCCCAAAAAGCTGTGGAGCACCACTTGAACACTGATGGCAAAATCACCATCAGTCAATTGCAAAAGGCAGCTTTACTTGAAACCATTTACATCTTGAGATGATACCTTTAACACCCTCAAACAATAGCATTTACCTATTCCACACCCTTGGGAAGGACTTGATGGGTAGATAAAAAGGCCAAATTGTAGCCTAATCATCCATCTATGTGACTGACTCATAACCCTGCATGCCACTGCTCTCAACGATCAAAGAAATTACAATAAAACCAAACATAAAAGGTGGTAAGGACAATGAAGAGAAAGATCTCACTCTCCCTTGCCAAAGGGCTGGGTGAAGATCCAGGTCATCAGGGTTTTTGTAAACAAGAAACAGGTTTTTCCCAACAGCAGCCCACCTGAGAGCCCACCGTGTTCCAGAGGATAAGTGCTGTTACGGGAAGGAGCGATTCTGGGGTCTTAGTAAATGGATTTAATCAAAGGAACCTGGAGTGTACCAACTCTGCAGGATTGAAATATCCAAGCAGATGTTATAGGAGACAGGCAGTCCCTCAAGCAACCAGGCCTGTGCCATATACTTCGAATATCTGGTTATATCCAGAAAACTACATATCCCTTTGGTCAAGCATTACTGCTTTAGATTTAGATGCTTTGGATTAAGGTAAGACAGACATCATGGGGCTCTCCAGATGTTCTTTGACTGGAGCTATTATTATCCCTCAGTGGAGGAGGAACAATTTTGCAGACACTAAGGAGCTTTAGTCTTTTTGTGCCACTATGGTAAACAAATTTATCTTTTTGGGTCAGGGAACAAATGTAGCATGGAGCTTATTAGCGATAGGCAGAAAGAAATTGTACTAAGAAATCGTTTAGATTAATGGTACAATCTGATCACATTAAAAATGTAGAAAATAGGTTGGCCTCATGTGGCCTCTGTTTTGCTAGCAAAGACACATACTACATAACATTACCTCCATGTAAGCTATGATGTAGTTAATACAATGCTTTCCTATCTTTGTTAACTCTGTGCTGATGTCAAATTCTTTTTGTCAGGCCATGATATGGCATGATTCTGCCCTTTGAAATGATACACTTTAGGCTAACAACAACAGCAACAACAAAAACAACAGACCACATAGAAGTTACAACTGATTCAGAATGCAGTGACACAGGTAATGTTCCATTTTAGCTCATATTATAACCCTGCTGTATGACCTCCTACACTGGCTCCCAGTTTCCATCCAGACCCAATTCAGGGTGGTGCTGTGCTCTGTGAGAAGGTCCTTGAAGCATCAGCCAACCAGGCAATAGTCAGATAAGAGGCAGCAAGAGCCCACATAAGAAAGTGGGCAGGACCAACATTTCAGAAGTTTAGTTTAGTTTACTTTACTGTCATTGCACCTCGTACAACAAAATCAAACAAACAAAAAAAAGGGACCCCCATCCTAGTTTCTTGGACAATAAAGATAAGGGGGGACAGATGAAATACTTTGAAATACTTTGGAATTTGCATGGTTCCGTTAATGAAACTTTATGGTAAGGATAGTGTAAGTACTTATGGTTGGTGCTTCTTGTAAGAGCCATGGTGGTGCGGTGGTTAAAATGCAATTCTGCTCATGGTTGACTCAGCCTTCCATCCTTCTGAGGTTGGTAAAATGAGGACCCAGATTGTTGGGGCAATATGCTAACTTTGTAAACCACTTAGAGATGGTTGTAAAGCATTGTGAAGAGTTATAGAAGTGCTATTGCTATTGTCCAGACTCCCTCTAACAGTTGACATCATATGCCCCCTTTAAAGCCCTATATGGCATGGGACCAGGTTATCTATGGGATCGTATCTCCCAGAAGGTATCTGCACATCAGAGCAGATAGGCTAAGACATATTCCAACAGCTTCCCCCTAACAGTATCACCTTGTGTGTCCTCAACAACGTGCCGTTTCTATTAAAGTTCCTGCACTATGGAACACCTTCCCTTGGAAATCCCACAGGCTTTGAATCTTCTGGAGACCACTCAAGACCTTTATAAAGATCTTTTTTGCCATCTCTGCAACATTATCATATTTGGGAACAGAATGAATTTTTGACATATTCCTAAAATCGCTAGTATTTGTATGCAAATCCTTTGGAGAGATTTTGAATCCCCTTTCAGCATTATTTTTTTGTTGTGCTCTTGTAGACCATCTGCGTTGCCTGACAAATGATAGCAGCGATCCCCTCGCTTTCTGCACTACCATCCCTCAACTTTCCTTAATATGGTACTCCTGAAAGCATCTTAGCACACAACAGAAATTTAAATCTGTTGGATTTACATAACTACCACCATTGACTCAAGCAAATTATCCGTAGGATATTCTGTAATTCTCAGCTAAATCTATATCTGTAGTTCAAATTGAGAAGCTTTTCAAAATATACTTTGTAATTGGCTGTAGTAAGCTTATTTTGCACCAGTCCTAATCTTGTAAATTTTATTCTGAATGCGTTTATTCTTTAGCACCCCTTAACAACATCACACTACTTTCATAGAGAGATGCAGGTATTACTCAATTTACAACAGTTTGCTTAGTGATGGTTTGAAGTTACAATGGCACTGAAAAAAGTGATTTATGACCATTTCTCACACTTATGATGTTGCAGCATCCTTATTGTCATGTGATTTACATTCAGATGCTTGACAACTGAATGATGATTGCAGTGCCCCCCAGGGTCATGTGATCTCCTTTTGTGGCCTTTTGACGAGCAAAGTCAGTGGAGAAACCAGATTCTCTTAACAACCATGTTACTAATTTAACAATTGCAGTGATTCACTTAACAAATGTGGCAAGAAAAGTCTTAAAATGTGGCAAAACTCACTTAAGAAAAATTTCACTTAGCAAAATAAATTTTGGGCTCAATGTGGTCATAGGTTGAAGACTGCCTGTATTACATTCTTATCCCCAGGGGTGGGATGCTACTGGTTCTGCCCAGCTCTATAGAACCGGTAGCTCTGAAGAGCAGCAGACACCAAACTAGTTCTGTGTTTGCTGCTGTTTGGCCCACACTCCCACCTGGGCTCTTACCTGTCCTTTATTTCCTGCTTTTTCAACCTCAGCTGCTTTGCATGGCACAGCTGAGGTTGGAAAAGCAGGGAAAAAGAGGCTTTTCAAATGCTGCGCACCTGCGCGCAGTGCTTTTCAGTTGTCCCGGTGGAACAGCTAAAGGTTTTCTTACACATGTGCGCATCTGGCGTGTGTCCACGCATAACGCACATGCGCGCACAAAACATAATCACCAAACTGGTAGTAACACTGGTTGAATCCCACCATTGCTTCCCCCCCCTTTTAAAAATCACAGACAAAACATTCCTCTTGGTCTTTCATTCATTCATTAATTTTAGCTCTTCATTATTTACCTCGTCACAGTTTCCCATATCCCACAGTTATCAACATATGAGCCATAAATGTTGACCCCTGCTACTCCTAATAGTTGTGACAAGGGAGGCTTTTACATAACACTTTTTAGTAAGCCAGAGAAGGTGTGGAGTAGTTGTAACCATGCCAGATGCAGCATATCCTCCCTTGTGATAAAGATGGTATTATTTGTCAGTTTTGATCTATTTTGGTCCACATGCCGCCAGCATAGCCAAAGGCCAGTTTTATCCCAGAGATATCAGGCTGTTTTATGTAAGCTAAACTCTCTATTTCAGAGTAGGCTTTACACACTGTTGCTTGGGTCCCACCAGTTCAGTGGTCTGTGCAGTGTACTGATGTGCACTGTAGGTTGCAAACTTTACATCAGGACCGATCCAGAAAATTAAGTAGGCTTTGACTGAAGTGAACAAGACAAAATTCACAAGAGGTTTCCAGTTAAATCTTCACCTATGTAGCTTGTAATGCTGGTGTCAATATTACATTGGCTCATTGTGTAACAACAGTCTTAGACCAGCAGATTATTTGAACTTTATATATTTGTAATTTGTAATTCATTTGTAAAAATTTCTTCCCCGTTACAGGAGACAAAATATATTTAGGAAGAAGATTGAAGAGAGATGTTTTGGATACAACAATAGCAATAGTGAAAAATAACTTGTAGCACGATGCATCTGTTCACAAAGCAGAAGAGCCGATATTTTTGTCAGATCTTTCTGATTAAATAGAACAAACATCTCATGATCAATGGATTGTTTTGCTTTTCATTTTTTGAAAACCATATTAGCAATTTTAAAAACAAAGAAATATACAATCTTTATATTATTGGGGAAAGCATCTACAAAGGATGATATAAAACCCACCAAAAATTCACTCCAACTTTTTTGTATTCTGCTTTGCATATGCAGGCTTGACACACATTTAAAAGGTGTGAGGTTTTGATTGTGTGGTTGTAGCTATCATCCTGCCTTTTCAGACATCTAAAACAGCTGAACAAAATAAAACATGTATATTATAGGCAGTGTAGGTCCTATTTTTGAATTCATTAAAATACATAAAGTATCATTGTAAAAATGATTATTTCTAAGGGAGCAATGTCTCTCAAGCGGAAGAGATTTTGGAAGGGGTAAGGTTTTTGACATTTCTTCAGGTGGTAAAGCAGGAGACCAAGGAACAAGTAAACCAAAGATTCTTCATCCCTTGTTTAGAGGTAGGTGATGATTCTTGTACAAAAGAGATTAACAAATCCTTTCTTCAAGGTTAAAAAACTGAACTTTCCCCCAAACATTTAGGAAATGTTAGTTGTCAGATATGTGGTATTCTCACTGTACATGGACTTCAAATTATGATGAAGTGCTTACTGATTGCTCAAAGTTATGACAGACTGCCCCAAAAGCAACTTGAGATATAGTTCCCCATATCACATGACTGCATTTTGGATATTTGACAACTGGCAAACTGGTGGGACACTGCAAATGGACATTTATGGCTATTTACTAGGTTTTTTCCCCAGAAACTAGTGTTTACTTCTGCTTTCTGCAGAAAAAAAATACCCCATAATGAACAATGGATTCTTTGACTTACCATGGTATTCACTTTACGACTGCCTCATTTGCTTAATGACTATCTCAAAAAAGTTGCAAAATTGGGTCTGGTTATGTGATGACCTGCTTTATAATAGCAATAACAATATACTTAGACTTATATACTGCTTTACAGTGCTTTACAGCACTAAGTGGTTTACTGAGTCAGTATATTGCCCCCAACAATTTTGGATCCTCATTTTACCGACCTTGGAAGGATGGAAGGCTGAGTCAACCTTGAACCTGGTGAGATTTGAACTGCCAAATTGAAGGAAGCCAGCAGTCAGCAGGAGCAGCCTGCAGTACTGCACTCTTAACCACTGCACCACCGAGGCTCAGAACTACCATCATATAACCACCACAACTGATTACCACCATAATTGCTGGGTTCAAGGATTACCTATAGTGTTTGTGTTTTACATCAAAGAGATTTTCAGAAAAATTAACCCCTTGAAGCTCATTCTCCCACAAAAATAAATCTAGAAGATGGCATGTTTTTAAAGCTGGTCAATTTCACTGAGAGCAGTTTCAGCAGCAAAATTGCTTTTGTGAGGAGATGATGAAGTGCATTGGAACAGTGTGATTTCAGCCCTCTGCATAATGAAGAGCTGAAGGAGAACCACACACTGTGTATTAATTTTTGTTGGATAAATGGAATGAATTACTCTTAATAATTCAGTTCCTGTCTTTAGACGAAGATGATAAAGGATCAGCAGAGGAATTACTCGCCAGTACTTGGTTGCTTATATGCCAGATTTGGTGATTGGAACTTCTTTTTACAAATTAGAGTTGGAAAGGGTTAGTCAGATGAAGACCCCTGACAAATAAACAGCAGTTAATTTAATTGTTCTTTGTTTTATCTAATCTTAGAAAAATCTCACTCTGTAAAAGAACAATTTTATAAGGTGAGGCTTAAGGCTAAAGAAATAACAAGTACAATATATTATGCTGCATTTGGTTCAAAGAAAGTATTTTGCTGTGAGTATAGTACCATGGTGGAGATAATTCCTCCAATAATGTTATAAATGGGATTAAAATTAATATGCATAACATGATTTTCAAATATTTTTCAAATAAAGAAATAGCCTTAATCTAGATGGATCTAGTAAAAAAAATAACTCTTATGAACATCTATCTATCTGGTATAATTCAATGTAGCAGAAATTTTGAAGCTGAAAGGTAATTTTGCCTGAGCATAAGCATTGGATTTTGAGGAGAGGATTTATTATTCCCATGATTGTTATATTGTAAAACTATAAATAAGACCCAGTTTGATGTAGTGATTAAGACATCAGACTAGAAACCAGGAAACCATGAGTTCTTGTCCTATCTTCACATGATGCCAGGTGGGTGACTTTAGGCAAACCACTTCTGAAAAACCTCACCAAGAACATTGCAGGGACTTGTCTATGTAATCTCCAAGAATTGGACATGTTTGAATACAAGAAAAAAAAAACCTAGTGGGCCCAAATTCTGCTTCTTTGTCGTATGCTTTGAGGTAGCCATACACAATCTAATATTATCATTACATAGCCCAGTATCATTCAGTTCTTGCTGAACTGATGCATTTACTGTCACATCAGGTTCAAAAAAGCAACCAAGTTATTTGTGCCGTTTCTCATCTTTTTTCTTTTCAGCATTTGTGTAACCTAATCTATTATTTTATATGCTACATTCTGGAACGTGAGAGACTGTTTCTTGGCTGCCTTTTGGGTGACATTCTTTCAGGTATTTTAAGAGTGATATCTTTCTCCCTCAGTCTTGTTTTCTGAAAGGCTGAGAATTTCTAAAGCTTTTAGTCTTACGTCATGGGATTTTAGAACTTGATTTTCCAACCAGCTGGTATGTCCACTGAATTTTCATGCCAACTAGACCACACAGAGGATTCTCTGTTGATGGAGAAATAAAATACAGTTTCATCACAATTGAGATTATCTTATGCCTTTGATATTTGTATTCATTTTTCCCCATACAGGTAAGCTAATATGTGCATGTAGGTAAGGTATAAATTGAATCAAACAACCAAGTTGTGCTAAATGTGGAAGTTCTAGATTTTAAGGGAGTACTAGACAGCCCTTGATCATTGGGTCATTGTTTGTCAATATTTACTTATCTAAAAAGATAGAATGACCACAGATGGGCGAAACAGCAGTGGGAGCAAGAGTGACTTCCTACTGGCTTCCCCCCTGAATTTGTTTGTGGGGTAGTTGGCAGGGAACATCAGAAATCATGATCACATGAGCATGGCTGACCAAAGGGTTGCTGCAGCAGCCACAATTTTACATATATAGTTGGTCTGAAGAGCCTTCAAATTTCAATTCCATGGGAGCAATGGATCCTGGAATTTTGTATTCATTTTTAAAGTTAGTAGACTTGAGATATATTGATTCAAAAATTGCTGCACTAAAATAAAATGTACCACTTGGGCTAATTGAAGGTTAAAAACACATGAAGGGTTTTTAGCGTATAGTATTTAGTATATAGGAGCAAAAATCTGATTAAATGCTTTTACACAATCCAGTCTTTGAAATAAATTATATGTGTTTAATTGATAAACATATATAAGTTGATAAATGAACTTCTGAAAAGTCTGTTCGACTCAGGTAAAATCTTACAATTAATAGGGTACATCTTGCTTTCTGATTTAGAGTGTATGATTAAGTATAGATAGTTTTCAATTTATGGCCACAGTTGAACTCAAATTTTTCATTGCTGAGGCAGTTGTTAAGTGAGTTTTGCCCAATTTTACAACCTTTTTGCCACAGTTGCTAATGACTGCAGTTGTTAAGTGAATCATGTGGTCATTAAGCGAATCTGGCTTCCCGCATTGACTTTGCTTGTGGGAAGCTGCTGGGAATGTTACAAATAATGATCACATGACCCTGGGACACTGCAACTGTGATACATATTTGCCAGTTGTCTAGCACCCAAATTTTGATCATGTGATCACAGGGATGCTGCAATGGTCATAAATGTGAAAAAATGGCCATAAGTCATTTTTTTCAGTATCAGTCGAATGTTCACTAAATGGTGCTAAGTCAACAAGGTCTACCGATATTTCCAGGTTCATATGGATAGAACTCTGCTCTACAATATACAAATCATTTCTTTTCATTGACAATTTTGCTGAAGCCATAATCATTACTAACATGTGGGTTGTTGAAGTAAGAATGTTCATTTATGTAACTTTCACTCACATATTTTTATGTTACCTAATCACAAGTATTCTTCTGAAATAATTCAAGCCAAGAATAAATAAAGGAGATATTAAGTGCATACACAAATGATTACTTGGAACTAATTGCTAGTTTTATTTATGCAAAAAATGGAACATTATAGCATTAGCAAGGGTGGGCTTCAAATATTTTAGCAAAGGGTTCTCTGCCCGGTTGCTTGGTGGGCGTGGCCTAGTCGGCCTCCTGCACCATGGCCGGGGGGGCACTTTTGCACTCCCCAGGATCTGGAGGCTCTCTGGAAGCTGGAAATGGGCCATTTCCGGCCTTTCTGAATTTCCGGGAGGCCTGTTTTTTGCCCTCCCCGAGTCTCTGTGCATGCCCTGCACTTACTTGCATCCAGAATGGGCCACGTGGGGACTCCTGGGAGGTGTGGGGTGGGGGGCCAGGAGTGGGATTTGGGGGCTCTCTGAACTGCACAGAATCTTAGCTAGGGTCTCTCCCGAACCCCTGCGAACCCCCAGCAGTCCACCCCTGTGCCTTAGTATATTATCAACTATTAAGCTGAGAGCTTCTTTCAAATAGTTTTGCAGAGAAAATTTATAAAGACACAGGGGAGGCCTGCAATCAATTTAGAAATAAATGGGGAAACCTTTCTATTTTTAATCAGTTAAGACCAAATAGGTGTGCTTTCTTTTCTTAGGAATTCATTTACAAAATTGTTTAAAATTCTGAGCAGTAATTAATACATTCAGTGAGTATTGGGGGGGACAGTTTTTTGTGAAATGCTGTTTAAATGCCAGCAATAATTACTTCAATTAAAATGTAAATTTAAAAAGTCAGATTAAATTTATTAATTTGTAAAAGTAATTTCTTTTGAAACAGCTAGAAATAAATGAATTTTGGCAGATTTTTTTTACTGCGTCTGAAGTTTTTCCTCTGCTTTTTAATGAAAATAGCTTTCTTGTTATTTTATCACAGTATTACTTGATTTTCATCATTTGTTAAAGTGGTAGAAGTTATTTTTTTGACTTAGTTTGATGTCCTGTTATAGGTATAAAGTTATGAATTGATGCTGCTGTTCTTTTCTACCTGTTGACCAGAACCAACACTCCATTTTCTTATATTGAGATAATTTTCTGCTTTATACAAGAAAACAGAAATCCTCAACTCATACGACTATCAGAGCATCTGATGGTCAAAATTGTGGAACTTGACATATATTTATGGTGGTTGCAGGTCCCATGGTCATGTGATTGCCATTTGTGACCTACCCAGCCAGTTTCCAAGTAGGAAAATCAATGGAGGAAACTGAATTTGGTTAATGACAGTTAATGACATCATGATTCACTTAACTGCAGTGATTCACTATGGCAAAAATGGTCTGAAATCAGGCACAACTCATTTAATAATTTCCTTGTTTAGGAGAATTGTCCCAATTGTGGTCATAACTTGAGAACTAGCTGATGTACATGGGGACTTGAAAGAGTGAAATCTGCATTTTCTGGATGAAACTGTCATTTCACGATCCTCTATATTATCCACATCCAAGAACTCTCCAAAATGTTTTGAATGTCTTCTCTCTGCTGGGAGCCGGGAATTGTGGGAGCTGATATCTGGGACATATGGGGGGGGGCATTGGATTTGGGAATGCAGTGATTATTTGGAATTTCAAGAAGGGTTGCTCAAACTTGATCTGGAGAAACCTGCAATTCAGAGGTGGTATTCAGTAGGTTCTGACCAGTTCTGGAGAACCGGTAGTGGAAATTTTGAGTAGTTCAGGGAACCGGCAAATACCACCTCTGACTGGTCCTGCCCCATCTATTCTCTGCCTCCCGAGTCCCAGCTGATCGGAGTCCCAACTGTTCGGATGGGTCTTCTTTTGTTGCCGGAGCTGGGAAGCAGGTTAGCGGGATGGGGAGGGAATGGGATTTTGCAGTAACCTTCCTCCAGGAGTGGGGAGGAATAGAGATTTTACAGTATCCCTCCTTGCCACACCCACCAAGCCACACCACGCCCACCAAGCCACGCCCACAGAACTGGTAGTAAAATTTTTTGAATCCCACCACAGCTTCAGTTATAAATTGATGGATTCAGCATAAAACAATCTTGAGGGGGGAAGAGAGATTTTCCATATTCTGAACTAACTGAAAAGAAATTGTGCCTGCAGGAAGGAATATTTCTCTAAAAGGTAGTGGGCATCTGAAATTGCATAAAATGAAAAGCAAAATATTTGGGGCAGGTCTCACAAGACTGTGCTCTGGCTGATAGATTGTGTTATAATGTCATTTGTTTGATGTCTATTACATGAACTTTGCCATTGTGATTCATTAACCACAATTTATGATTTAGTATAATATATGAAGTAGACTTCTGAGTCATGTACAAGATAATTTGATTTTGTGCAATCAAATCGATTTTGACCCTTAGTGACTACATGGATTTCCTCATATCTAGATTTTCAGTCTAACAATGATGTCCTCATCACCAATACAACTGAGTCCTTTCACCGGGGTGGCAGTAGTGGGTTCCTACTTAGTCACTACCAATTTGGTGTGGGATTATATGTATGTGTGTTTTCTTGGCTGTCCACAGTATTCTCATGAATGTTCTTCAACACTAAAATTGGAAAGCATCAATATTCTTCCTTTCTTTCAAAGTCCATTTGTTCACTGTACAACTGAAGCACCCAGTTAGCATTATCATGGGTGAAAAATTATTATTAGATTTTTATCCTGTCTGTATTACTTTAAAAATAATTTAAGATGGTGGACAGTTTTAATAGTCTTTCCTCCTATTTTCCTCACAACAACAAACTTGCAAACTGAGTTGGGCTGAGAGTGAGTGACTCGGCCAAAGTTATCTCTTTGGCTTACTTGCCTAACATGGAGCTAGAACTCACAGTCTCCTGGTCTCTAGGGCAACCTCTTAACCATTAAAATAGTGGATCTGAAATCCATACATTTGGAAAGCTTTGAGATGAGGAATGCTACTTGAGCGAATTGTGAGAGCTACATTATTAATGTTGAAACATGAAGCCAACTAGTCGATAAGAGAAAGATTCCTTCACAGGGTCTCTCAGCGTTGCAACTTTAAGATCTGGGGACTTCAACTTCTATAATTCCCCAACCAGCCTGTTGCTTGCATATTATTGTGTGGAGACAGTTTTAGGAAAACATTTTGCTCCTCACATAAGCCAGTACGTTTTATTAAGTGTTATACATACATTCATTTCATTTTTTAAAATCATTTTTTAAAAATCTAGAAATGTAAACATTCAGATTCCCCCCCCTTATACCACAGTATAGACAACTGATTTTTTAAAATTATTCTTGATGACACTAATAACATTGGGTATCATCTAAAAAAATTACCTTATGTATTTGTTGTTCTTTTTGCTGCACATGTTTAAAAAGGAATGGATATCTAAGTGCTAACAAAATGAAATAATAATTTTACAAAGATGATCTCCATTTCAGGAGGTGCTCATATAAAATGTAAATCTCCTGCTGTCTCTTCATGTTACTTGTAAGAGCTATTGTCACAAAAAATTACTCTTCAAGGACCACAATACAGTTTGTTGTTTCAGCTACAGTTAAAAAATCTTGATTAAGCCAGACACTAAGTAGGTGTCCAGGTGTAGGTGCCAGATGTTGAGAATAGCAGATAAATGACATTCTTTGCAGAGCTCTGGAAAAAAAGAACCTGAATCTTTGTTTCATTCTCTGAATTTATCTTTGATGTTATAATTTCTTTTCAACTTCAGGTTTCTTAGTGACTCTCAATTTTTATTCTCTTATAGTTAAAATATCTAGTAAGTTATCTAGTTCATATTTAAATATGATGCTATTTGAAGTTTTTCTTTTTTCTTTTAAATCCCTTTTATTTATATTTTTATTTATTAAATCTATATGCCATCTATTTCACTGCCACCTTTTGACTTCTTGCTTTCATGGTGTAATTTTCATGCCATCATGTTCAAATATCTGCAGTGTATTCATTTGATGAGAATGATGAGGAATTTCAGACTCATAGCTCATATTTCATTCATGCAGAAGGAACCCACAGATATCTGTGGGGTGGGAAGGGAATCCTATTTTCTGCAATTCTAAAATAAGTCAAAACTGTCTCATCCAGAGTAAACAAACTCTTGCAAGTCAATAGCTCTCTATTTTTTTTCCTTTCCCATTTTCTTTCTTTCAAGCCTGGATCTTTAATACAGGTAATCCTCAACTTACAGCCATTCATTTAGTGACCATTTGATAACAGAACTGAAAAGCAAAGTCCATGGGGAAGCCAGATTCACTTAACAACCAACTAACTTAAGAATCAGAATGACTCACTTAACAACTGTGGCAAGAAAGATTGTATAATGGGGCAAAACTCACTTAACAGTTGCCTTTCTTAGCAATGGAAATTTGGATCTCAACTGTGGTCATATGTAGAAGACCACCTGTACTACCACAGGCCTCCAAGCCTTTTGATCAGTGGTCAGATTCAAAAATATTCACTACCAGTTCTGTGGGCATGGTGTGGCTTGGTGGACGTGGCAGGGGAAGGATACTGCAAAATCCCCATTCCCTCCTCACTCCTGGGGGAAGGTTACTGCAAAATCCCCCTTCCCTTCCCTCCCCACCCCACTAACCTGCTTTCCAGCTCCGTTCTCCTGTATAGGGCAACAAAAGAAGACCCAGCTGATGAACTGGGACTCGGGAGGCAGAGAATAGATGGGGGTGGGGCCAGTCAGAGGTGGTATTTGCCAGTTCTCCGAACTACTCAAAATTTCCACTGCCAGTTCTCCAGCACTGGTCAGAACCTGCTGAATACCACCTCTGCTTTTGATGTGTAGAAGGAAGCTGTGATGAGGTAGGAACTAGCAGTTCCCATACTAAAGAGAACTATTGTGTCATTATGAGTCAGATGCCATAAAGATCATCAACAGACCAGCCGAAAAGCAAGAGGGGGGGAAATAATAGTAAAACTGAATACCTAGAAGGTGGGCTTTGAATTTTACATACTGCTGTGGAGAAATGTTCTACGTGTGTTTAGCTTTGTTCTGTGATAATTGGCCTGAATTGTATCAGGAAGCTTCCTGCTAAGCAACCACTCCTTGAATAAGAGGATGAGATTTTGGAGACCTGGAATTAGTGCCCGGACTTAGTGTGAAGCCTGATACCTGATATGTTGGGTTTCAACTCCCTTTATTTATGCATTTATAAAATCCTGCAGTGAAATGACTCTTAAGTGGTGTAGAAAAACAACCAAAGTAAGCATAATAGCGTACTGAAAAAATGTAGTATAAAGACAAAAGAAAACTGGACAAATATGTCTGGAATTTTATCTTAGATTTTCCCCTTATCAGTTTACATCATTGAGTCATAATTGTAATAGAGTAAAGGCATCATAATTGTAGACGCAGCATGTTCAGATAAAGATTCAAAACAATGAGCTGTCTTTCCAAGAATTTTTTGAACACCCTGCATGAGAAATTGTTTGCTCATGTCTTAGAGGAATAAACCATGTTGTTATGGCAACAGCATGATACTATCCTTGACTGCTGTTGTTTATGACATGGGTTCATCACAAACAATGATTTGCTCCTCCTTTTAAATATTCATGATGACTCTCAATATAAATTTTCCAAGCCAGTTTGAAGAACATTTAATTTTCTTTAGCATAAAGCATTTAAGCAGCAGATGTTTGGATTTTTTTTAAAAAAAAATTCTTCCCTCTCCCTTCCCAACTCAAAACTGGGAGGATTCTAGCAGCAAAATATTATTATTTTTTGGAATATGGAGATGGCAGGTTTGTTGAGAGGCTGTTTCTCTTGCAATATTTGGGAAGCATTTTGGCTCCAATTCGTATTACAAGATTTTATAGATGTAAGTCTGAGGTCTCATTTAAAATAAGCCCATTAAAAACATGACTTTATATTAATTTTTTTTTAGTTCCCAATAAATTCAGGTAGGTTTCCCCCCCCAATACTTTGATTGTCAATATTGCTTTTATATTAGTTGATACAGGTAGCCTCCAACTTAATGAATGCAGTTGGGACTAGAATTTCTGTTGCTCAGCTATTGTTAAATGAATCATGCCTGATTTTATGATCTTTTTTCTGCCACACTTGCTAAGTAAATCATTGTGGTTGTAAAAATGAATCAGATGGTCATTAAACGAATCTGGCTTCCCCCCATTGGCTTTGTTTGTCAAAAGCCTGCTGGGAAGGACTCACTGGTGATCACATGACGTGATCCTGGTATACTGCAACTCTTGTAAATGCACGCTAGTGGAATTTTGATCACATGTGTGGAGATGATGCAATGGTCATAAGTGTGAGGACTGGTCCTTAGTCGCTTTTTCAGTGCTGTTGTAATTTTGAAAGGTTGCTAAATGAATGGTTGTACATCCTGTATGTATCTACAGGGAGCTTTTTGTGTTGGTCAGTTGCTAAGTTGGGTCTGATTCTTCACAATCCCATGGACCATAGTACACCAGCCCCTTCCCCCCATCCTTCATGGTCTCCTAGTGTCTGCCCAAATTCATCCTCACTACATCCGTGACACTATCTAACCATCTCATCCTCTGCCTTCCCCTCCAATCCTTCCCAACAACAGGGGCTTTCCCAGTGAGTCGTCTCTTCTCATTAGATGGCCGAAGTGTTTGAGTTTCACAGGAAGTTATTTATTTATTTATTTATTTAGCGTATGGCACGTGTTAGCCAGGGATCATTGAGGGGGCTGGCTGCCTCTGTGACAGGAATTTTTTACCCATGGAACGCCTGAATGCCAGAAGGCAATCAGGGGTGGCTCCTTTCTTGTCCCTTCACTCATGGGAATTGAACCATCAAACTGCCAACCTCAGCGGCAGACAGGCCCAGCATCTTACCACATGAGCCACCGTGGCCCCCTCATAGGAAGTAATGGGATATAATGGATAAAGTGCTGGTCTAACAGTGGGGAGACCCAGGCCTCCCCCTCCTTTAGGCATAGAAGATGCCTAGATGAGTTAGGGCCAGTTATACACTTTCAGCCCAATAACCAGTGTAGTGTAATCATGAAGATACTGAATCTGGAGCAAAGCAGCAAGTTTTAGTAAGCATGGAAGCTACCTGGTTGAATCATTTTCTCAGCCCTGGACTGGGAAGTAAGTAAACATTTGTCTGCTTACAAGACCAGTATGGATGATTATAGTCCATAACCATCAATTAAGATAACTTCATCCTGCAGTGGATTGATTTTGTATAATAGTAATAATATACCTATACATTTATGTATTAGACATTGTAAATGTCATGGAGTTTGGGGAGAGTTTTCTTCTTTTTTCCAGTTCTGCTACTGTTCATTTTATTTTTTTATATGCAAATTGTAACTGAATGGCAAAAACAGAATTCCCCTGCTTTTGTGATTAGTTTTTTAAAATATATATTTATAGTTAATATAATGATAAGGGGGGAAAGGAAGTTCTTTCATATGCAGCTGTAATGCACATGTTTCCACAATTTTATGGTAATACCATATGAATAAAAAGGATGACAGGTTCTGGTTTTAAAATACAGTTAAACATATGTGCACTTCTGCAGGCAGTGCAATTGTGATTCCCAGTTCAGATTCTCGGAAAATGGTTCCCAGAAAAAAGTTGCTTATTTGCATTTTCTTGTTTTTCTTTTTTGGCTTCTTTGAGAAATTGCTTTGATTTTTCCTGTGTTGTTTACAATTTCCCTCCAGTCTGTAGCGATATTGATGTATGCATATATGTGCCAACTGAGAGTAAGACTGACTGCATTTGATAAAATAAATTCTATTCCATAAAAGTTTCAGCCATAATAGGGCTCTTAATTTTTCAAGTGCCACTGGATTCCTTGTTGACTTTGCAATAGCAATATGGCTGTCCTTCAGAGACAGATGAAGGAAGAAAACTACACAGATTCAATGGTGCTGTGAGGATCAGAAGGCATTTAGACCAGACTGTAAAAGAAACAATTTCCTCTCATTCAAAGCTGTGTTTCTGCTATAGCATGGTAAGTAAGATGTATAAGATAAGAAATATAAGGTAGAATATAGATCCTGTTTAATCTAGTGGTTAAAGACAAAAACCTTCTATTGTAGTCCTGTCTCAGCCATGAAAGCCAGCTGAGTGACAATAAGCCAATCACCAGATGTCTGTGAGTTCTAGTGCTGCCTTAGGCATGAAAGCTGACTCATATCTTTGGGTCTCTCTCTTTCTCTCTCTCTCTCTTAGCCCAACCCACCTCACAGAAACTAGGAAAGTAGGATGTGAAAGGGATATTAGATATGCTCATTGCCTTCAGTTATTTATAAAGGCATGATAAAAATCAAATAAATAAATAACTCTGATAAGGATATTTGATGCAATGAAAATGAGATGTTAGGAATTTTAATTTTAAAATTAAAAGATTTGCACCTGATTCAGGTAAATTCTGCTTTCAAAATCTATAGTTAATTTTCTATTTTTATTTCTATTTCTATTAATTCAATATTTCACATTTTAAATCTCTATGTGGAATTTCAGTAAAAATGCAGCTTAGAAATCCAGCCCAACCTGAAACCTTGCTGAACCTCAGTTGAAAATTTAGGTTCAAATGTATTTTGACAAATACATTTAAATATATTTCGACAAATACAAAATTTCTGTGGTCAACAAGCAGCTCCTATAATCATGCAGAAATATGGAAGTATCAAAAGCAAGCCCTACCTTTCTTCCTACCAATGATTAAAGAAAAAGAATTAAAGTAATTAATTTCCGTCCATACTAGAACAAGACCATCCCTGCAATAGCTATATGGGGTAGTTTGGGGTAAGTTTCCATGACTGAGACCAGATTTAAATCTTGATTGCCACAATTCTAGCTCACCACTTTAACCACTACATCAGGAGTGTCAAACTTGATTTCATTAAGGACCACATCAGAGTTGTGTTTGACCTCGGGGGGCTGGGGTGGGTATGGCCAGAGTGGGTATGGCAAGCTTGATGTCACTCATGTCAGGGATGCGTGTGGCAGCCTGAGCACTCTGCCGTCAAAAACTGGCTCTCGAGCTCCGTTTTAGGCTGTGATGGCCTCCTGCAACCCTCTGCCAGCAAAAATGAATCGGGGGGGGGGTATATATGGCCCGCCCTGAGCTCCATTTTTGCTGGCAGAAGGACCACGTGTCACTCCTTCACTGTTTCCAGGGTGGCCCCGCAGGCCAGATCTAAGCACCCCACAGGCCAGTTCCAGCTCATGGGCCTTGAGTTTGACACCCCTGCACTGCACTATAGTGGTTTCTTGTTTAGTAATGTTTGGTACTCATTTAATAGTATATTGCATGCATAACCAGATTAAATCAAAAGTCCTCCCTACCTAGTCAAATGGTGTCCCATGCACCAAAGTGCCAACTTTAATAATTGTTGAATAAGAATTCTGTAAGATGCAATTCCATGCTGCCCAGTAAACACAGTTAGCAAATAAATTGGAATATATTTTGGACTATAACTTTAACTATTATCTACATCAGTGGTTCTTAACCTTTTTGAAAGAATCGCCCCCTTGAGCCATTGAGGAAGTTGTCATCGCCCCCCCTCCCGCAACATAACCGCCCCCCTTCCACCTCTTAGCATCTCCAAGGCCAAGGGGGCCAGCAGAGGGGCGCTAAGAGGTGGCAGGGTTAAACCCTGCAGGCTTACCCCATTGACTGTTGTACTGCACCTGAACCGGTGCCTCAAATGCGGCAGCATGTTGGGAAAAGCTGCCGCCTCCACTTTCCCAAAATGCTGCTGCTCTCGCGTTCTTTCTGTCCGTCTGTCCGTCCGTCCATCCATCCATCCATCCATCCATCCATCCATCCATCCATCCATCCATAAGGTCTGTCTGTTTGCCTGCCTGCCTTCCTGCCTATCTATCTACCTGTCTGTCTTTTGTCTACCTACCTACCTACCTACCAATATCTATCTCTCTCTCTCTCTCCCAATATATCTCGCTCCATTGCCCCCATATCACCCCCCTTCCATTCCTTCACCCCCATGTCGCCCCTTTTCATTCCATCGCCCCCCTGAAAAACAAAATCGCCCCTTGGGGAGCGATATCGCCCAGGTTAAGAACCACTGATCTACATGATGGCAACCAAATGGACTGCTAAAATTAATTTGTCTTAGACACTGATTCAATATCCAGTGTCTTGGCGGTATTTTCTACTGACTTGATAACCAGATTTTGCTCAATGGAAAAAAAAGGAGGGGGGAATTGAGACTCCATAATCAGGTGGAAAGATGGAGAAAGTTTCTGGAATCATTTGCCAAAAAAAAAAAAAAAGTACAGCTGCAGAAAAGGAAATTAGGTTTCTCTGATCTTTGGGCAGGAAGTGATAAAATCAGTGACATAAAATTGCATGTCAGAAGACACCAGGTCAACAGGAAGAGCAGTCGTTGGTCAAGGTTAGAGATTTAAGAATTCGATCTGCATTGCTTCATTAATCCCACAAAACCACCCTGAACTGTCCTGAACACAAATGGCTCTTAGCAAATAAGAATGCCAGACTCTGTGGCAAATATTTTAGGATCTGTAAATGGATCCAGGAAGGGGCAGCTGCCTTTGGTCTCCTTGTGAGACAAGGAATGAAATGGCAGTCAGGAAACACCCAGAGAAGCAGCAGCAGCAAAATACTGCAAGGACTAGGAGGCCATTCTTTGCGCATTGGAGTGTGTCCTTCAAGCTGTCATAGCCACAGGCATAGCTGAAGAGGTAAGTAATTTTCAGCTTCAACGCATCTTTCTTGTTCAGGCATTATGTGACTGCAGAGAAATTTTAACACTTTTGGGGCTGGGCTTAGGTTTAGGCTTAAATTTGAGCAGACGTTACAGTTCTTGCTTAGCATCTTCTTCAAAACCATCAGGAGGGACTTGTTACAGGATTCGTTCTGGATCTGAGCCAGTGTTTTCAGTGTCACCAGATGCCCCTGTCTATTGCTCTAATATTGTAATCTCTGGGTGATTTTATGTTTACAAAGCTCGCCAGCTAGATTGGTGTATTCCCCAAAGTTGCTTTCTCATGCGATCTTTAAGGCTGGGGCTCCATCTACATATGCAACTTATTTGGGATGCTGTACTATTGAGTGGTATTTCCTAATTCTGTTCGTCAGAAGAGTTGAATATAGACTAATTCAGAATACAAGTAATTTTCAATTTACAACCATTCATTTAAAGTTACAATGGTGCTAAAAATAGTGACTTATAATCAGGGGTAGGCTGCACTTGGTTCAACCCGGTTCGGGTGAACCGGTAGCTAATTTTATCATTTTTAATTACCGGTTCACTGAACCGGTAAATCCCACTCCTGGATGGCCCTGCTCCATTGTGGTCATAGGTCTACCTGTATGATTAATTGCATGTTCCCTTGCTCCTTTTTCTATCATCTGTTATATTTTATTACATGGGAAAATAATATATCCTTGGTCCTAACACAGAACATTAGACCAGTCTTTTATTCATTCTTTATATCTTTTCCAAGTTAGATTTTGCTGAACCTGGTTTTGTTGAAACATCAATGGTTCTAAAGCTCAAAGCCATCATCCCTATTCCAGATGGATTCACTTCCTTTTTTGCACAGAGTAACAGTTGAAAATGATTGGGGAATTGCCTAAATATAATGTTAACTGTAGAAAAAAGGACCATCAATACCTATCCATGAAAAAAAGGAATGAGTTGTCTGATCATTTATATGACTTTATAGAGAGCCAGTGTGATGATGTAGTTAAAGCACAAGACTAGTACCTGAGAGATTATCAATTCTATTTCCCCCTTATGCATGAAGTTTACTGGGAGAATTTGGGCCAGTCACTCTATTTTCACTCTTGGAAGATGGCACAGGTAAACCACTATGGAAATCTAGCCAAGAAAACTGCAAGGACTATTCAGAATAACAAGAGTTGGAAGGTATTCTAGTCCAGTGGTGCCCAACTTTATGGGCACCAGGTACCGGTTCCACGGAGAGAAGTTTTTCTGCGAACCAGAGGGAGCATGGTTTCATGTGCTGCCTGCATCCCATGGATGGAGCTTTGCTTGTTTGTGCCACCCAGTTTCTGGCATGCCGTGGCCCAGTGCTGGTCCATGGATCAGGAGTTGGGGACCTCTCTTCTAGTCTAATACCCTGCTCAAGCAGAAGACCCTATATCAGTAATGGCAAACCTTTTTGTTGTGTGCCGAAAGTGCATGCATGCACCCACTCCCTGCACATGTACCGCCCCCTTACCTGCACTGCGCATACCCAGCTGATTTTCAGCCCGTTTGAGACCTTTTTCGCCCTCCTGGAGGCTCAAGGAAAACCTCTGCACCTTTGGAGGCCGAAAAATGGGTCCATTTCAGCACTTCCGGTTTCGGCACTTCCGGTATTTCTGGAAATACTGGAAGTGCCAAAATGGGCTGGTTTTTCAGCCTCCAAAGGCAGCAGAGGCTTCCCTTGAGATTCTGGGAGGACGAAAAAGCCTCAAACGGGTGCGCACATGTGCAGTGCAGGTAAGTTTGGCTGGGGCTCGCGTGCCTGCACAAATGGCTTTGCGTGCCACCTGTGGCGTGCGTGCCATAGGTGCACCATCACGGCCCTGTATCATTTCAGACAAATGGATGTCCAATCTCTTTTTAAAAACGTCATTGATGGAGAACCACAACTTCTGGAGGCAAGCCCTTCCATTGGTTAATTGTTCTCAGTGTTAGGAAATTGCTCCTTAATTCTAGGTTGATTCTCTCTTTGATTAGTTTCCATCCATTGCTTCTTGTCTTGCCTTCTGGTGCTTTGGAAAATAGGTAGACCCCATCTTTTTTGTGGCAGTCCTTCAAATATTGGAACACTGCTATCATGTCACTTCTAGTCCTTTAACTAACTAATCCTAGAACTAGTTCACCAGACTCAACAATGGATCTCTGGATCAGACAAAAAAGGCTTTATAAAAAGGCAAATATTCTTTGAAGTCAGGCTCAATTTATGGTCATAGCTATGTAGCCTTCTTGCCAACATTTGTTTTTCCTTTTTCTGTTGTTCCCCAATTAACTTGTTTATTGATTGATTTATTGGAAGCATTTCTATACTGGCCTACTCTTAGTGGCTCTAAGCTGCAAAGAATGGAATCAGCTAATACAGTTATAACATCCCTATTCAGAATTAAGTTTGGACCAAGGGTCAGTGTGATAAATAGTTTTTGTGGACTGGGGGCTCCCAATTGTGGTTGATGATCTTATGACTTGAATGTTATCAATTATTTTGTGATGTAAAGGTCAAGTTATGTGCTGTTGGATAGTTGAATGTTTTGAATGGTTTCAAGGGGCAATAAAAAAAGCTAAAAAAGGAACAGTTGCTGAATTGTACACCTTTGTGTTCCAAATATTACAAGCACTTTATGCAGCTAAGTAATGTGGGCAGCTCTTCTTATCTTGGGTTGGTAAGGAATTTGGAAGAGACTTTGACAGGAAATCTGAGATAAATTCCCATTAGCAGTTCATAGGGTTCATCCATTTATTTAAACTTGGTAAATTCAAAGGCTACCCATAAATTTATAGGTGAATGGCTGAGATTCAGACTACAGTGAGGCCTGTTAGATAAATAAAGCTTTTTAGCACCCCTAGGTCACAGGTATCAAACTTGTTGAGTCATGTTGCCATCACGTGAAGTTTCACAATGTTTTTCCATTTGTAGAGCTGGATGGGGGTGGCCTACGCATGATGCATCCGGCCCACAGGCCGCCAGTTTGACAACCCTGAGAGGGTTTCTTTATCACAAATATACATCTGGGGAGGGTTATTTCTTCCTTTTTAAAAATATGTGTAGTGCTGCTGTAACTGCAGCTGATTCCAACTCAAGCTACAAGAAAGTAATACAACCACTACTTTCTCCTAAAGGCTAGCTGTGAATGCAGAATGCTATAGTCCTGCAAGTTTTGAGGACAGGATTTGGAGGCTGCAGCTATAAAACCTTTCTCTTTAATCATTCAAAGCCTATTGATTGGTTGATGTCACAATGATTTATTGAATAAAATGCATGATTTATTGAATAAAATGCACTTGATTGGTTTTATGCAATGTGCTATGCTAAAACGAAACAAATCATATCGTGGGTTGGAATGAGATATAAATCAGGGTCCCATTCACAATCACTTAAATGTATAGAGTTGCATCCAGTAATGCATTAAAAAAACCTTTTTTTAAAGAATTAATTTAGGTATGCAATCCAACTTAATACTGACCAGAATGAGATTTACATCTGCCTGCATGTAAAATATGTTTACACAATCTAATGTAAATGTGAATCAGCCATAATTCTTCTTTGGATGAATATGCAGCATGGAATATGATACCCGATTAAATACAATTATATCAGTAAAATGATAATTAATTAAAAATAATAATAATAATGTCACCCACACACACTTTAAGGCTTCATACTGATAAAAGACGCATTCATCTAAAGTCTACACACATTTGACAACATAATTCAATTTTTAAGGCCCACAAATCAGGAAAGAGTCTGCTGACTAACTTTTAAGGATTCTTTTAAGACGCTATTATTCCATATTGTCCTTAAATCAGTAATGACCTCTTTGTCACTTTCAAGTCCTTTAAAATTTTTCCTCCTTCCTAATGTTATTCAGTAGAGTGCCCTGCATTTGTCTCTTCCCACCTTGGCAACTTATTTTATAGATTTCTCCAAATTAAAAGGGGGTGGGTGGGAACACCTGGTTATCTTTCTGAGCCTTCTCAATCTTAACAGCACCTTTATTTTTCCTCCCTCCCTCCCGCAAGGGTACATGATACTTAGAGGAAGAGCAGGGGTGGTATCCAACTGGTATAACTACCAGTTCGGTGACCTACATTTGCTTCGCGCGCATGCTCGCCTGACGCGTGCTCTGCACGCATGTAGAACATCATCAGTTTGCTGCCTGGATAGCTGAGCAGCACTGTGCACAGGTGCGCAGCATTTGAAAAAGCACTTTTTTCCTGATTTTTCAACCGCAGCTGTGCCGTGCAAAGCAGCTGAGGTTGTAAAAGCAGGAAATAAAGGTCAGGTAAGAGCCCGGGCAGGCGGCTGGGCCAAAACAGTAGCAGACATAGAACCGGTTCTATGTCTGCTGCTCTTCAGTGCTACCGGTTCTACAGAGTCAGACAGAACTGGTAGAATCCCACCCCTGAGGAAGAGGAAAAAGATCCTTGATTGCCTTTCTATGTGAAATAATAAACCTTTAGGTGGTTCAGATTGTCTTGTTTCCTTACTCTTGGTTTGGGGATGAAAAGGATGCACACATGTGCGCGCACACACACACACAGATGTATAGGTTAGTGGTGTGGGATCATTCTGTCTTGTCCTGCTTCTAATACAAGAACTTTGAAGCCCATCATTACTATTATTTTAAAAAAAATTAGGATGCATTAATTTCTGGTATAAATCATGGTTGACACCTGGAACGTCCAAATGATTGACATCAGCTCAGAGATTTGGGACTCTTTATTGAAACCAGATACCCAATAAATATATAAAAGATTCCAACTGTAAGAATTTCCCTGATAGATAATGGGTTGGCTCTCTTTCCATTCTGTAATTCTGCTTATGAGTCATTTAACATTTTATTATTTTGCAAAATCATTGTAAAATCACATCGGAGTTGTAATAGTGGAGAATATATATACTTTGAGTTGAAATGTTTGGATCTTGGTGTCTGCTTGATTACCTAATTTGGTAATGGCACATTTACAAAAAGAAACTCAAAATTTCAGCATTTCAACCATAGGTATAAATAATCTCAGTGTCAAAGTGATGGCAACAGTTTGGTAAGGAGACATTTGCAAGATGATGAAGTTCAGCAAATACCCAGGCCCAGCATAGTTAATTACAAATTGTTGTCTTTCTCCAAATAGACTGTAAATTAAAGACCTACCTGAATTGAGTTTGACTCCTGATCACTTCAATTACATGCTCATGACGTTTTCTTGGTAGAAGGACAGGAATGGTTTACCATTTTGTTTTTCCAGAATATTCTTTGACTTTCCAGCCTTGTCTGATGTCTCCTGATAATCTCTCACTGAACAACGGCCTAGTCAGACTGTAAAGCACTTGTGGATTTACAGTAAAAAAATGTCCAGAACATGGAAGAAAATATAATACCTTCCAGCAAGTCCTTTAAAGCAGTTGTACATTTTCTTGTAGTGAAAACCCAGGGAAAGATGTGTTTTGTTTAAGAAGTTGCAGATAGTTATTATGTGGTTGTCCCATATATTCCAAAACATCTTTTGGATTTTAAGTCTAAAGTGCTTCTCAACTCTACCACTCTTAGACCGACCATGAGCCCAGATAAGAAAAACTCATTAATGAAAGTGAACCTCTTTTAAATTGCAATGCAAAGTAAATTGCTGTCCCTCCGTCCTGTATATCAATGCACTGTGATTTTATTTTCAAGTTCTATGATAGCCCAGGCCTATAGGTTGTGGCTGGATGGCTGTGTTCTACCAGCTAGTGCCGATCAACTAGTTTCTCTCTGTTGGCTTGTAGTTAAAATGAGCTTTCTCAAATTTCCTCTTTCCATCCCCTCCCCCACAACTTAAATTGTGTAACCCCTTATGATAAGAAATGTCTGAAGAATTTTCTTTCTTGTTCTTCTGTGGGGAAGCTTAGAAAAGAATTTCAGAGTGTTATTGCAAACCAGTATAACTAAGATTTATTGGAAGGTTATTTTCCTTTCCCCTATTACAGGGGTGTCAAACTTGGTTTCATTGAGGGCTGCATCAGGGTTGTGTTTGATCTTAGAGGGCTGGGATGGGCATGGCCAGGGTAGGCATGGCCAGCTTAACATCACTCATGTGAGGGATACCTGTAGTGGCCCAAGTGCTCTGCCTGCTAAAATGGGCTCCCAGGCTCCTTTTCGGCTGTGACAGCCTCTTGCAACCCTCGGCCAGTGAAAACGGAGTTTGAGAGGGCCAGATCAAAGCACCCCGCAGGCTGCATCTGGCACACAGGCCTTGAGTTTGACACTCCTGCCCTATTACATCTATCTAGCCCACCATGATGGGAAGATACTCTCTTTGAGAGGGATATACATCTGGTGGGACCACGAGAAAGGGCCTTCTTGGTATTGCCCCCTTCTTTATGGAACATCACTCAACATCAAGGTCAGGTTGGTTTCCACCTGGATGCTGTTCCAAAAGACCCTAAAACATGGTTTTGTCAGTGAGCATGGAGATCATGAATGAAGATGGAACTGATTAAATGTTGATTGTGTTATTGCTACCATGTGTATGGAGGTGTGTGTAGATTTTCTTATGGGTTTTTATTATGTGGTGGATTTTTTGTTGTTGTAAGCTGCCTGGAACACCAACACTTAGGTGTGAGTTGGGCAGCTATATAAATTTATTTAATAAATAATAAATAAGATACTCCAGAGGCTTTAGCCACATAGTTGCCAAATAATGCTTCCTCTTTCTTTATCTTTTTGAGTAGATATTATAGCATATTACCACCAATATTTGCAGCTTCCAAGCCCAAAGGTAGGTTTGATGCTTGCTATGTTTATCTAGGGTGCAAATATTCTCACTGCAGCAAACATGCAAGTATAATTGTTTAGGGTTGTATCATACAGATGTGTATAGATTTATTTAATCTGCAGAAAGAAGCTACATTCTTAAGCTATTGGCCTTTCTGTTTTTAAATAATGACATTGTATGCCAGCTGTAAAACTATTGTCTCTCTCAATAGACCTGGTTCAATTGTTTTCTGAAACAATAAATAAAAACTAATTGAAATCCTTATTGAAAGCTCATCTACAATGCAAATACTCTGCTTGCATGTTGAATTAGCTTGAAATTTGGTATCTTGATTATAGCTAAAATAAAAGAGTTATTTGGCTTAGTTTAATTGATGTAATTGTCAGAAATGACCTTGATGAATTGCCTTCAGATGGTGGTAGGAATGTGAATGTTGGAAGCCTTTCAGGGTGGTTTCTTTTGATGAATGTATCTATGATATAAAAGCATCTATGATGTAAAAACATGTTGAACACTAGAAAGAGTGCAGAGAAGAGCAATGAAGATGATTGGGAGGCCTAGAGGCTAAAACATACGAAGAATGATTGCACTGATGTCTAGACTAATGTCTAGACTAGTGAAAAGAAGGACATGACAGCAATGTTCCAATATCTCAGGGCTGCCACAAAGAAGAGGGGATCAACCTATTCTCCAAAGCACCTGAAGACAAAACAAAAAGCAATGGATGGAAACTAATCAAAGAGAGGACTAACCTAGAACTAAGGAGAAATTTCCTGAGAACAATTAATCAGTAAGATGTGGATGCTGCATCACTGGCGATTTTCAAGAAGAGACTGGACATCCATTTGTCTGATGGATGAATTATCCTGAAATAGTACAGGATCTCTTGCTTGAGCAGTGAGTTAGACTAGAAGATCTCCAAGGTCCCTCTCAAGTCTGTTATTCTGTTATATCAATTTTGGACTCATCATTACACATCTGATTGGCAGAAGGCAAGTCGATTATGAAGCAAGGTAGCGTTGTGGCATTTACACATGGGTAAGATGGATTCAGGATTTCTGAATGATGTGATAGGCTTTCCAAGTACTGGATTTAGGAAATCCTGCTGAAATCCTATTTAATCTATGAGCTGAGGATATAACATGGAAGGTTGACATGAGTGCTTTTAGACACCTTCTTTCCAATCTAAATTAAGTTCTGTTTTGGTAAAGAAAGATCTTTGGTAACTTTGTGAGATACCTACACTAGGTTATTTTGGACGAATATTTGAAGTTTGTGGTTTAATCTCATTGTGATGCTGATGTTACTCTTTTTTTTAATAAACTTTATTAAATTTTATTACATTAAAAACATAAAACATAATAACAAAAAACATATAGACAAAAAAACATAAGACATACAAACATTGAAAAATCATTAAAAGTATATCACTCAAAGACAACTACTTGCAGTGATAATTATATAACAATTGTGCAATAATAACAGATATTAACTTATACATAAGTATATTTTTATTCTATCTATATTCTATATTTAATAATTACCTATTTTTACTTCGATCTATCCAACTATACCATTGTTCCCATACTTTGTAAAATATCGAGTCTTCTTTGTCTTTTAAACTCAATGATAGTTTGAGATGTTACTCTTTCAACTGGAACTATTGTTTGACTCTGGTGGCAACTGAATACACTCAATACACTCAAACCAGATGCAAGCCAAGAACTTAGTGATAAGTAGACAAGCTAGTCACTGCCAAATCACATGGCTATTGAAATCCAGGCTTTGTCCAATGCCAGCTGCTGCATAATAGCTACAGTCCTTTCTAGAAATGATGGAGTTTGCTATAGTGATCTGTGCTTTGGTCCCCTCTGAAGCTCTACATGGAACTGCCCTTGCACAAATGTCCACAAGGGCATACAAAGAGTGCAGATTGCAAAATAATATCTGGTTGGCAGACTCTGCAGACACCTTGGTGCCAAGACAGCCTCTTTGGAGATGGAATAGTACAGCAGCAGAGAATAACTTGTCCCAAAGGGATAAGTGAAAAACATAAGGACTTCTGAAAAACATAAGGATAGTATCAGAAGCTTACATAAAAGGAAGTTATTTTCATATACCCAGTCTCAGAACTGTTTAGGCCTTTGATGGTGGGAACATTTTAATTGGAAAAAAATAAGGCCATCATATTTTCAAGTGATGTTCAAAATATATGCCAATTTTTATTCTAACATGTTATTATATCACCTAAAATTTCTAAATGTCTTCTGTACAGACAAATATGATGTTTAAAAATTTCTTGGACAAGATGAAACTCCATTGGCAACCAGACACACACTGACAAATTCTAACTTATTTATTAAACTACTATAATTTTCAGATTGACCTACTACTAAATCTTCACTTAATTGACAAGACGCCTATGAAGCTCATAAGATCCTGAGAATCAGACAGGAGATTGACCAATTTCCTTAATACAGAAAGTCTAGATAAAAGCCATACTTAAGCTATTGAATTTTAACAGGATAACAGATAATCAGAGTTGGAAGGGACCTTGTAGGTTATCTAGTCCAAACCCCCCACCTGCCGAAGCAGGAGACCCTACCCCATTTTTGACAAATGGCAGTCCAATCTCTTCTTGAAAGTCTCAAGTTGTGGTTGAAAATCTTCAATAAGGGTTAATCCATATTTCTTCTAGGTAATAAGTTCAATGATCAGATTGTTCTTACTACCAAGAAGATGCTTTTCATGTTCTCCTAACCTTCAAAATCTCTTCTCCTTTAATTTAAGTTGGAAGAAGCTGTCCTGTTGGCTGAAATGCTTTGCTATTATTTTACTCAAGGATGTTTCTTCAACTTGCCTGCTTTCTCTACATAGCTTTGACATTTCCTGGTGGTTTTCCTTTCAGGTATCAAACCCTGTTTACCTTTTTCAAACAACTTGGTTGACTAACTGTTACATCCAACTAGCAACAAGAAATGTTTGGCTTCTTAGGTATTACATTCAGTCTCCATCTAATGCTCTTACGGTACTCTTCTAGCCTGCAGATTAAATCACCTAGTTCTTTCAAGCTCTAAGCCTATTTCAGATTTATTTGTGCCAAACGTAAGCTGCAGATGACACAACATCATTCAGCATGAACAAAAATGAACCCTACCTTTCTTAACGGAGTTATACCTATACAGCATATTACTTAATTAGAAATAGTTTACCCCGTGTAAGATTTTTCAGTAATTTATTGTAAGATTGGTTTCATTTATAATATTCCACTGGATGATTCACTAATGATCCTGTTTTTGGAACAGTAGAAGTACAATGACTCATAATAGCCAGAAACATTAGGACTAAAATGGAGTAATATATGATTCAAAAAATAGCAACTTCAGGAATATTATCTATTTAGTATGATTGTTATCTAGCAAGCCATCTGTTACCCCTTTTCTATAAATTGTAGTTCCCTGTATGCTTGTTCAGAATTTAATTCTATCTAGGTGAACATAAAAGGGCAGCTGTGCCTTTTAAAGAGTTATTTATTTATTTATTTGCAATTATTTATTTATTGCTTTTATTATATTTAGAAATAACTCATGGCAGTTAACATATCCAACATGCTTTCCTCCTTTCCCACCCCACAACAACACCTCTGTGAGGTTGGTTGGCTTGAGAAAAAGTGACTGGCTCAAAGCCAGTTTGTTCTGACATTGTAGATAGCAACCCATTTGTTTCCATTTTTCTTCTGTTCAGATGTTTTCCTCTGTTGTATCCAGTGAGCCATATTGGCTTTTGCACTATTGCTGAAGACAGATCTTTTCTTACTTTTTTTTACAGTGCCAAACATTTAGGTCTACCAACCTAAACATCTACCAACCATCATGAAATCCCACCCTGCCCTAAAAAAATACAATTTGGAACTAAATTTTTAGAAAGGAGGCTCAAATAGCCTTGAAACATTTTGATATATGTTCCTTTAATTCAGATTATAGCTGTAAAATATCAGCTGTCTGTTAGATTTGGATCCAAGCTCAAAATTTTACAGTCATGGAATTTCCCTTAACCATGCTGCTATCTTACAGTCTCTATTGCTTCTGATTCATTACAAATATAAACTTATTCATCTGCAGTATTATGATTCCACTTGATTTTTGTTGTAGGTCAATCCTGTAAAAGATTGCATGGTACTATCAACTTTCCTCAAGGATCTGTATTTTTGACATGCAAATATTTATTTGACTTGAATAGTTGAGGTGGAGGGAACTAAGAGAAGAATCATTATTATTAATACACCCCAAGATTATCCCATCATTGATGTTAACATTCAGAGTGAAGGATAAAAAAATCACTGTGAAGTTAACAATATTCATAAAAATCAAAGCAGTAGCACAATAGGTGTCTCTCTGTGTGTATGTATTGTATATGTGAGTGCTTGTGTGCACGCAGAGTAGGCATGTATGCATATATATGTATATTGTGAGTATTTGTGTTTATATTTTGTTTGTGTATACATATCTATATAGACATATATCTACACATTCATACACATTCAAACACACATATTTAAAAAAATAAGGTATTTGAGCGGTTTGCTGCATTATTTTGATGTTTTCAGTTTAAGATTTTTATTTTGTGGGTTGGAGTTTTCTTATTGTTTAATATATCTTTTTTACTGTTTCTAATATCTGTAATAACTAATAACTGTAATAACTGTAATAATATCTAATATCTGTAATAACTTCTAAACTACTTTTGTTATAAAATAGTATTGCAGTTATACAGTTATTTAGCTTTTATATAATGGTTTATTATTTTATATAATAGCTTGTTCTGTAATGTTTTCTGAAGTTTAAATATTTTTTTAAAAAAGTTCAGTTATCTGTGTCAAAAGACCATTTTTATCTTGCATATAAAAGAATGTCATATAATAGAGACTTTTATGGTCTGAAGGCCAGAATTGATTGTGACAATATCTCATTTAGCCATTGGCTGTATGTATCAGCTCTGCTGGTTAGGGAATTCTGGGAGTTGAAGTCCACAGTTCTTAAAAGTCACCTTGGTTGAGAAACACTGAGCTGTATTATGTTACTGACTTCGAGATATAAAGCAAAGTGTTCATTATGTTTTAAATAAAAGAATTGTTTTTCTTTTGTTCAAGGGAGCAAAGTTACATTTTCTGAATTTTTGACATGCCAAGCCCAAAAAGTCTGCCATCACTGAGTTAAACAGATGTTCCATCTAGTAAGGGAAGTCCACATATCCCACCCACCTTATGTGTCCCTGTATGTTTGAAATAGATCACCATTTGCAGATATGCATTTATGCAAAATTACTCCTTTAATCTGCTGGATGTGGTGTGCTATGGGGCTACGCTAGCACCTGTGTCTTTAGAAAACTATTCCACAAAATACTCACTTCTTTTGTGGCATCAATTGCCTTCAGTTGCTTCCCTTACTTGCTGCTTGACATCGTAGACATTCTTGTGGGCCACAAATAGTTTCGGACGTTATTAAAAGCATAAGCTAGGTTTTTCTTTTTTTAATCAAGGGCCTCCCATCAAGAATGCAAAATCAGTGAAAGCAATCTTGCGCTTGTTCCAAGTTAGATTACTACACAACTCGAATTACTTCAGCTGTTCCCCCCCCCCTTTTTTTTGCTTCTTGCCTTTCACATGCTGGTCATGAAATGTTCAAGCTGATCTAATCACTAAACAACAAGAACGAAAGAGGGATAAAAAAACATCTTTGTAATTATCAGATTATCAAATTAAACCTGAACACTAACCCGTAGGCACAACCTAAAAGGTAGTTCCCCTTCAAAACATTTTTTGGATTCGAAAGAAACTGTACAGGTAATCCTCTATTTACAAACACAATTGGGGCCAGCATTTTGGTTGCTAAGCAAAGTGGTTGCACCCAATTTCATGAACTTTTTACCACAGTTGTTAAATGAATTGTTGCAATTGTTAAGGGCATCCAGATTTCGCCCTCCCCCCAATTGACTTTGCTTGTCAGAAGCCAACTGGGAAAGTCATAAATGATGATCACATGACCTTGGTATGTTACAACCATTGTAAATACATGATGGTTGTGATGCACCTGAATTTTGATCATGTGACTGTGGGGATTCTGCCACAGTTGTAAGTCTGAGGACCGGTTGTAATTAACTTTTTTCATTACTGTTGTAACTTTGAACAGTTCCAAATGAATAGTTGTAAATCAAGGACTATCTACACATTGTCACCTCAAGTAGATCCAATTATGTTTGAGGTTCTATAAGGGAGACTGTGAATTGTAACTGCTTATAGTAATTTCAGTGAATTATTTCATAACTACTATGAAAATACTTAAGTCTTCCCAACCTGTCCTCTGTTGGTTGATATAGGCGACATCAAATCTTGGGTAGAATAAGAGGCCAAAGGTAGATGTATTTGAATTTAATAGTGTCTGCTTTCTTCAAAACTCTGTTAAATATATTTATTTTATTAATTATATATCAGCATTTAGTGCTATGCAACCTTTTCAGGGCCGCTTGACAGAAAGCACACACAATGCAAGATAAGCCAATGGTAGAGATTCCTTTAAGGTAAGCACCTTCTCTTCAGAAGGAGAAAATGAGATGGGTTTACAACCTAATCATGTCTTTTTTAATTGTCTCAATATGCAGTTTGCATAAAAAATGTGGGTGTGCTAGTTTTAAACTTTGCAATTTAACATTTCTAACCTAGGGATAACTCTTTTTTTTTCTGGTGGGGAAATAATGTGTTTGTAAAAGATGTTTTAGGAAATATCCCAAATGCTTCAGTAAGCTCATTAAGAAAAAGTGTATGTTAATAGTAACACCAGTTCAGTAGGACTCTACTTGATTAAACAGTTCCTACCTGAAGCTTTCTGCATGCCACTACCGGTAGTCTCTATAAATGTGCCTTCTATGTTTTATGCAACAGCTTCTCACTGCATAATTCATTACAGATTTTTTTCCCTTTCATATTGACTCCAGAAAGTCTACATGGCCCTAGACAGAAATAAATTTGCTGTCCAAAACCACTCTTACATGATATGATTTTAAGATTCTTCCTGTAATCAAAAAATAAAAATTTCAAAAACATTGCATTAATATGAATGGAACAGTTCCTTCCTTCTCAGAGAGCCAAGTCTGTTTTTCATAATTATTATATACTTTTTATGACTGGATGGGTCAAGATGGTGTCTTATTTTTATTATTTATTAAGATTGTGGTATTGTTCCATGCCAAAATGGCTGTGAGCCACACACAAGAAACATGAACAATTATGAAGTGTTAACATACCTCTTCCTCTCCCCCAAAAACCTTAGAATAATGTCCTCATCTCCAAGGAACAACTTCAGATAAGTATCTCCAAACTTTGTAGAACAGCCAAGTTTATAAACTCTGGGGCAAGTCAGCAGGGCAGTAGCAGTTCATATATAGGTGGACACCACCCTTCTTCTTCTAGCCATTTCTTTTTTAAAAAAAGATTTTTTTAAATCCCAATTTTATTATTTAGTATTATTATTAGGTAGTGAAACATCTATTTCTTCTTTCTCCTCCTAATTTCCGCAAAATAGCCTGTAAGGTCGGTCAGGGTTAAGGTTAAGGTTAAAGTCACCCAGCTAGCTTTTATGCCTAACATGGGACTAGAACTCAAGGAATTCTAGTAATTGGTCCAAAGACACCCAGCTGGCTTTCATGCCTAAGGCATTATTAGAACTCACCGCCTTTTGATTTGGCCTGATGCCTTAAGGACTAAATTGTCTGAGAGATAAGCAGGAGTGCAGTAGGATCTAGGAAGTAAAGACCACATAAAAGACTGAGAATTAATATAGTTATTACATACATACATACATACATACATACATACATAATCTCTATCTCTACCTCTACCTCTACCTCTACCTCTACCTCTACCTCTACAATATACATATACATATACATACACATACACAAACACATACACATACACATTTATATATATATATATGTGTGTGTGTGTGTGTGTATGTGTATATATATAAACATAAACATTATTCCAGTATTTGAGGGGTTCTCACAAAAGAGGAGGGAGTCAACCTATTTTCCAAAGCACCACAATGCAAGACAAGAAGCAATGGATGGAAGCTAACCAAGGGGAGGATCAAACCTAGAACTAAGGAGAAATTTCCTAACAGAACAATTAACCAGTGGAATGGCTCGTCTCCAGAAGTTGTGGGTGCTCCATCACTGAAGGTTTTTAAGAAGAGATTGGACATCCATTTATCTGAAATGATATAGCTCCTGCTTAAGCAGGTGGTTGGATTAAAATAGAGGTCCCCAACTCCTGGTCTGTGGACCAGCACTTGGCCATGGCATGCTAGAAACCATCCATGGGATGCAAGCAGCACGTGAAACCATGTTCCCTCCGGTTCACGTAAAAACCTCTCTCCAGGAACCAGTACTTGATAGCCATAAGGTTGGGAGCCGCTGGACTAGAAGACCTCCAAGTTCCCTTCCAACTCTGTTATTCTGAATAGTACTTGCAGTTTTCTTGACTAGATTTCCAAAGTGGTTTACCTGAGAACAATTAACCAGTGGAACAGCTTACCTTCAGAGTTATAGGTGTTTCATCACTGGAGACTTTTAAGAAGAGACTAGACAGCCACTTATCTGGAATATCATAAGCTCTCCTGCTTGAGCAGGGAGTTGGACTAGACCTCCAAGGTCCCTTCCCACTCTATTATTCGGTTAAATCTGTTAATGCCCAAGCAATTCCTTGCCTAAACAGAAATTCTTTTTTCTTGCTGAATGAGAAGACTAATTCTAGTGCCCTGAAATCCTAGGGAGAAATTCTTCTCAGTTTTCCCCAGCCCTGACCCCAGAGTTGTGTTGAATCATCTCCAAACTTTCAATCATTTTGGCTATGGGATAATGATTGTCACAGATGTGAGGGGCATCTTATTAGGAAAGGCTGCTATTGAATTGTAGAATTGGTGAATTATTATATGGGTTCCTTATTCTAGAGAGTGCCACTACATGCACTTCTCAACTTACGACCATTAATTTAGAAATTGTTCTCACCTAGGCTTCCCCAAAAAGCACTAAGCATACTCTTTGTCCCGGCAAAACCCCTTTTATTAAACGAAGGTGAATTTCTTGCATTCACATTCAGCCATAGGTTTAGCAGTCTTTCAAGGGTATAATTAGGAGCACAGACCTTATCTAGCTTGGAGAACTGCCAAGTAAATATTTTCAAATGCAGCGCTGACAAGGAAGGGCTCGGCACAGAGTCTCTGAGATGCATAGACAGATCTTCACACTGCTGCAACAAACGAATGGTTTCCTGCAAAAGCCCCCTCCCATTTTGCTCCTCTTTTAATTCCTATGGGAGGAGCCATTCACCGTCCACCTGTGGCTTTACTCCCACGTCAACCCTTAGTTCGTAATTGTTCTTTTCTTTTGGCAGCTCTGCCCATGCGCAGGCTGGGAACTGGCTCCTGCTGCTCCCCCACCTCACTGCTGTCCAATTCCGAAGGCAGCTGATAACTGCCAGGCTGCCCTGGCCCCATCTCTGCCTCTGATGCAGAGCCCTCATCTGAACCTTCCTCAGCCTCCAGGACTGGCCAATGTTCCTCCCCAACCTCCTCACTGTCCAATTCTGCTGCCAGCTCCGCTTGCTGCCGGTGGGCCACAACAGAAACCATTTGAAGTTACCATGGTGCTGAAAAAGTGACATGACTGGTCCTCACATTTACGGCTTTTATAGCATCCCTACAGGCACTAGTCGTATATGTGTTTATGTATTTATGACAGTTTATTTATTTATTTATTTAATTGGATTTATATGCCGCCCCATCTCTGGGGGGACTCGGGGTGGCTTACACAGAAATATATATATACAATAATACAAAATCTATCGAATTAACTCTAATCCAATTATAATAAAATCAAATTAAAATACCCTTGAATTAAAATTCCCAACCCTGCTCAGTCCAGGCCGGCCTGTGCAAACAGCCAAGTCTTGAGATCACGGTGGAAGGAGCGCAGGTCCAGGGCCAAACGCAGCTCTAGAGGTAGCTGATTCCAAAGGGTGGGCTCCCCCACAGAGAAGGCCCTCCCCCGGGAGACCGCCAACCGGCACTGTCTGGCCAACGGCACCCCCAAGAGGGCCTGCCTGTGGGAGTGTATCGGGCGATTGGACTTGAATGCTGGTAGGAGGCGCTCCTGCAAGTACCCCGGGCCCGAGCCATGCAGGGCTTTATAGGTTAATACCGGCACCTTGAATCCTACATGGAGGGCAATTGGCAACCAATGAAGATCGCGCAGGAGGGGTGTCACATGGGAGAATCGGGCCGCTCCCATCACTGCCCACACGGCTGCATTTTGTACCAGTTGAAGCCTCCGTATAATCCGCAAGGGCAGCCCCAGGTAGAGAGCATTGCAGTAGTCAAGATGGGAGGCAACGAGCGCATGAGTGACCGTGTAGGAATCTTGGTCCAAGTAGGGCGCAACTGGTGCACCAGGTGAACCTGGGCAAACCCCCCTGGCAACGGCTCCCACCTGCTCCTCCATACTGAGCTGTACGTCCAGGAGGACACCCAAGTTGCGTGCCCTATCCACGGGGGGCAACACCTCTCCCCCCCCATGGCCAAAGATGGAATTTCTTGAATCTGAGATGCCGATATGCACAGCCACTCAGTCTTGTCTGGGTTGAGCCGGAGCCTGTTCCTCCCCATCCAGATCTGAACCACCTCCAGGCACTGGGAGAGCATGGGGAGGGCATCACTGAGGTGGTCCGGGGTGGAGATGTAAAGCTGGGTATCATCAGCATATTGATGATACCTCACCCCGAAACCACGGATGATCTCACCCAGCGGCTTCATGTAGATGTTGAACAGGAGGGGAGAAAGCACCGACCCCTGAGGAACCCCACAAGTGAGGGGCCTCGGGGTCGATCTCTGCCCCCCTGTCAACACCGACTGCGTGCATCCCGAGAGGAAGGAAGAGAACCACCATAAAACGGTGCCTCCCACTCCCAGCTCTGGAAGACACCGCAGTAAGATACCATGGACGATGGTATCGAAAGCCGCTGAGAGGTCTAATAGGACTAGGGCAGAGGAATATCCCCTGTCCCGAGCCCTCCAGAGATCATCAATCAGTGCGACCAATGCTGTCTCCGTGCTATAACCAGGCCTGAAGCCCGATTGAAACAGATCTAGGTACTCGGATTCTTCCAGGAAAGCCGGAAGTTGTTGTGCCACAACGCTCTCAACAACCTTCGCTAAAAAGCAAAGGTTGGAGACCGGACGAAAGTTGTTTAAATTGGCTGGGTCCAAGGCAGGCTTCTTAAGAAGGGGTTACAGGATCCCATGGTCACGTGATCACTGTTTGCAATCTTTCATGATACCTTACATCAACAAAGTCAATAGAGAAACCAAAATCACATAACAGTTTGCCAGAAGAGGTCGTAAATTCAGTCACAAGGTAGCTCACGTTACTTAGTAATGGAAGTTCTGGTCCCAGTTTTGGTTATAAGTTAGGAACTAGTTGTATTTTAGCTCTTACCTGTTCATAACACTTAAAACAACTCTGAATCTGTAAAATTTCAATAAACTAGATTCCATGGTCTTATTTAATGATCTGATCTTTTATCTAGCTTTCCTGATATCTCCCTTTCATTTAACCTGCATAATCCTTTGTTAATTTCAGAAGTGGCTTATCTTTGTGTATTTCCATTAATTGCAACCTCGATACACCCCACATTTTTTGTTTGTTTTGTCCCTGGGAGGTCTTGATAGGTTGAGGCCTGTATAATCTGATGCTTCATCAGTAGAATAATTTATAATCCAATTATCTTTCTTCTGATAAAAAAAAACACCAAGCGCACCATATAATTGCTGGCAAAAAAGTCTTAGGTTCTAAGGGCTGGATCTGACATTATCAGTGTAGGCCGTTTCCTGAATTCTGAAGTCATTGATGTTCATTATTATAGCAGCCTGTTCTCTAGCTGTAGCAAAATAAGCTACTTGAATCTCATCCTTGAATCTACTGTCCTTAAGTTCATGAACATAAATTTGCCTTCAGGAGGAGTTTTATTGCCATTTCCCTGATGAAGCTTTGACACCTTGCTTGTATAAGTGCTGGATTGATGTCAGTGAAGAACTGATTGTTGATGAGTACAACATGACTATCTGCCGCAAGGGAGCTTTGCACATTGAAATGTTAATGCAAAGGTTACGATTATGAGGGTATGAGCTTTCTCATGACATCAGCCATTGGCGAATTGTCCACTTCCCTGAATCACCCAAACGAAATTCGCCATACAGCTAGTCCTCAACTTATGACAGTAATGGAGCTTGCCCATCATGGTCATAATTTGTGACAATCTTAAATCAGGTCACCTGCCTGATTTTATAATTGTTTTGGTGGCAGTCATTAAATGAACACCGTGGTGGTAAAGTGACTGCCCTGGTCATTAGGCAATTGCCGTGGTTGTTAAGTGAAGCACTGGTTTGTTATGGGCACTTCTGCCAAAAAACAGAAGTAAATGCCACATTGTAAAATGTAGTCATGTGATTGTGGGATATTGCCAGGAGCCTTGGTTGCCGAGCAACCGACATGTGGTCATATGGCCTCAGGGAGCCCTGGTTGTTGGAACTTTGGAACTGGGTCATAAGAACCCTTTAGGGAGATCAACTGGAACTACTAGTCGTAAGTTAAGGACTACCTTTATTCATGGAGAAGGGGTGTGACACAAATGTATTTATTATTTTAGGAGGCTGTGGCACCACAAAGTTTGAAAAGCGCTGCCTTAATTTAGAATAACTTCCCCATGTTTTCCTGTTTTAAAAGCGCTCAAAACTTTCACTGCCCTAATAGTTAAGTAGTGGGCTCTTATATACTGAAAAGGCAGTGTAGATACTACAGGTAATCCTTGACTTACAACCATTCATTTAGAAACCATTCAAAGTTACAATATCACTGAAAAGTGACATATGACATTGTACTTATATCACAGCCATGTGATATTCGGGCAAACGCTACACTGTGGAAATTTAAGATGACAGTTTCTGTCTCTGGTCAGTTTGCGGGGCACATTTGTAAACATCTGAAAATGCATATTAATAGCAGATGCTAACGAGATTTTAATAACAGCAGCAAACATTGTATGCTTGCGTCCTGGATACAAATGCTCAGTACAAGTAACCCCAAAGTCAGAGAGTATAGGATTTCATGGTGAATTGTTTTAAATATATAATGAAGCCCTTGATATAATTAAACTGGTTATTACTATTTACCACTTCAAGATTATATTTGGCTGCTTAGCCATTTAATTTATGATGTCTACAGTTTTTGACTTGAGATCGGGGAAAAAAGAGAAAGCAGATATCAATGGCAGTTGAAGACTAATATGGAAAAACGTAGTGTTTTTAAAGCGAAGTCAGACATCAGTGTCTAATCTCAGTGCCCTAGTACCGCATAGGTCTTTTCTTAATTCTTTGTTCAAGGGATTAAACTTCTATTGAACTAGTTGTTCCATCTCCAAATTAATTTTTACAGAAGCTATATTTGCTGTGGCATTGATTTTCAGAAACTGGGTCAGTAGTCAAAGACTTATATAATTTTTATTTTTTTTCTCCTCATAGTGGAAATGCTTGCTGGGTGATGTCAAATTAATCCCTTTGTAATGGCCAAACAGCACCTCAGGAAATGGTTTAATGTTGGAAATGCTCTAAATGTTCCTGAAACTTAAACATTGCCTTATCTTCAATCTAACTCATGTGGATTCCCTTCCCTCCCAGATGCCGTATTTTTTCTTCTCGTGGAGAAGCCATTTTGTTAATAAATATGTACAAAATGCTTGAAAGTTATTTTCTATTCTTTCCCCTTAGTTTCATGCATAAATTAATTTTAGACAGGAGGTTATGTGGTTTGTCTCAACATCTTTCTTTAAGAGAAAACGTGGTTCAGTTACTCCTTGATTTATAACCAGTTGCTTAGCAACCGTTTGAAGTCATGACAGGTCTACCTTTGGGCTACTTACGAGCCAGATTTGAAGTTCTAACAATCAGGTCCCCCTCTCCAAGTCCCATGACCAAATTTTAGGTATTAGACAACATGGCTGCATTCAGGGCTATTTGCAACATCCCTAGAACTGCAATTTTATGATGGTTTTACTAGAAACTGGCACTTCCTTTCAGTTTTTGGCAAAACTGTGCCATAGCGAACCATTCATTTATTTAATAATTGGAGCATTCATTTAACAATCACAGTATTTGTTTAACAATCATCAGCAAACAATTCATAAAATTAGGTAGGTCACATATTTTACAATGGTCATGTTTTGAAAACTACCTGTATCTCTTTTCTGAGCTTTCTACCAGCTGTTCTGTTATTTTTCACACTGTGAAAATCTTTGTTTTACATGAATGTTTGCTATAATTGATTAGCAGCTTTATAGAATTCATAGAATAAATGGTATTTTTCATAATTTTCTTTTTATTATTATACTTCAATCAACATGGGAGCCAGTCCAGTCACCATGAGTTCTTTTATTTGAATGATATCCTTTTGGGAAGCCAGATGATAATCAACTGGGAAAGATGAATATAATTGTCCCCATGATTTAAGAAACATACATCATTTCCCAAACATTGGGAATGAGACAGGGAGAAGAGCAATGATGACATTAGAGTTATTTGTGAAGAAGCTGTAATTAATTTCTTACTCTAGTGGCTGAATCTACACTTTACATTAAACCATAATATATTATGTTGTGTCAACTCGGTTGTGATATATCCAGCATTCCTTGGCTTAGCATGATGTGTCAACCTGGTATTTATCAATTATGTGCCCTTGACAGTCTTATAAAGCAAACATTTTTTAGAGCAGGAATAGGCAACTATGGCCCCTTTAATGTCCTCTGGACTTCAACTCCCAGAATTCCTGAGCCAGCCATAGGGGCTCAGGAAATCTGAGCGTAGAAGTTCACAAATCGTAAAAGGACCATAGTCCCCCCACCCCTGCTCTAGTTGCACCTTCTCTTCAACATAGTTGAAGCATGTTTTTCTGCATTCCTCTAATACTAAACTTTCTTTTCTTGGAATTCTGAAACCACTTGGGTTTCCCAAATGCCATGTTCTCTCTGATCTATGGGGTCACAAATAATTGGACACAACTTAGCAACAAGTTACCCTAATCGATTGGAGTGAGACTTTAGTCTTAGATTCATCTATTATTTATTACTTGTAATTATTTGAATCTGTCAAACTGTCTTCTACATTCAAATAAATATGATTCATTTGCTTTTGAGGAAGATTTGGGTTTGACAAGTTCTACTTTAGTAAATAAGTACATTGGACCGCCTATCAAGTTTCCTTCTTTAAGAGAACAGTGAGTGGTGATTCATGTATTATTGGTGTATCATTATTATATTATTATTAATGCTTACACAATTAGTAGAATGTATCAAAGAAGTCAAAGCTATGCCCTCTTTGTAAAATACTGTGATCTCCAATGGAAAACAATTCTTCCTCATATATTTGTTGCAGGCATATTAATCTTCAAACCATAGATAACTAATTTTGCTATAGTGTCCAAGTAATTGTTGACTTACATCCATTCATTTAGACCAGGGATGTCAAACTCAGGGCCCAGGGTGAGATTTGGCCCATGGTGCTTAGTTCTGGCCCGCGTGGTCACTCTGGAAACAGCAAAGGACCGGCCCTTAGTGCCTCTGCCAGCGAAAATGGAGACTTTGCAACCAAAACGGGGCTCGGGAGCCCATTTTCACTGGCAGAGCGCTTGGACCACTGCAGGTGCCCCCAACACGAGTGATGTTGAGCTGGCCATGCCCACCCTGGCCACACCCATCCCAACCCCTCAAGGTCAAACACAACCCTGATGCAGCCTTCAATGAAATCGAGTTTGACACTCCTGATTTAGACCATTCAAAGTTACAATGGCAATGAAAAAAGTGATTTATAATTGGCTTCCATAATAATGACTATTGCAGCATTCCCATGGTCATGCAATCAAAATCTAGGCACTTGGCAAATGGTATGTATTTCTGACAGTTACAATGATCTGGAGTCATGTGATCATAATTTGTAACTTTCTCAACTGGCTTCTGATGAGCAAAGTCAATGACGTAAACTGGATTTGGTTAATAACTGTTTACTTCTGTGATTTGCTTAACAACTGCAGTGATTCACTTAACAGTTGTGGCAAAAAAAGGCCATAACATGGGGCAAAACTCACTTAACAATTGCCTTGTTTAACAATGGAAATTTTGGACTCAGTTGTAGTTGTAATTTGAGGAATACCTGCAGTCCATCTACATACATCTGCAAATTTCTCGTTTTCTCAGAGAAGGTCTCAGAGTGTCAGAGAAGACTTATCATGAAATATGAGTATGAAAATATCATGTATTGCAGTGATGGGAATGGAAGGATCCAGCATAGTCCTTTGGGTAATGGAAACATGAAGTACAATGAATGATCTATTAGATCTGCCTTTATAACAGAAAGTTGTTAGTAATGTGGAATTGCAGAAGAAACTGATTACAAATCCGTATGGAGAGAAATATATACACAATTCTACTGAGCACACCCAGCAGAAAAACTCTTTGGATACCAGCCAAAACTATATAAATTCCTCTAGTAGCTATACCGTATAAGTACACATTGGACTTGTGCTCATTGTAGATTGGTTAAGATATAGGAACATTTTTCTGACTGATATTTTTTTCTGCCTAAAACTTTTCACGTTGAAAGAGGCCTGTACAGATAAATTCATTGCAAAATCACAATGCAATGAAACTTGGATTTAACAGGCCCCAACAGTCATTAGGACAGACTTTGGATGCAATGGACAAATTTTGTGTCCATACAAAATAATAGACAAAGTCTATTGCATCCAATGTAATCCAGATAATTAATGTAAATTAACACAATTTGCATTGATTTCTGTTGTTATTCAAATAGTGTAAATTTGGATTTAATGGACATTAAACACCTGCTCTTCCTGAATAATCTGTTAAATTGATGTTTCACTGTACTTGTGAAGCAGAAGTGATCCAATTTGTTATATGTACTACAAGTTTTGATGTTTTTTTATATGGATAATTATGTTGTCATCTAAAGCTTGTGAGGGTCTTTATGGAATACTGGGGTCAGCATATTGCAATCTTGGTAGCATGTGACCTTTTGACCTTTATTAAATTCCAAAATATAATAAAAATCATTATGAATGAGAAAATTCTCACCAAATTGTTTGAGATTTTGGTACAAATTCTCATCTGTCCACAGAACTCCTTGTATCATTGGTTGGAAACCCCTTAATAATTTTGTATACAGGTTTTTCTCAGTTCATTTAGTGAACCTTTCAAAGTTAAAACAACACTGAAACTTATGTCCATTTTTGTCCATTTTTCACACAACATTTGTAGCATTGCCATGATCATGTGATCAAAATTCAGATGCGTGGCAACTGGTTCATACTTATGACTGCTGCTGTGTCCCAAAGTCATGTGATCACCTTTTGTGACCTTCTGACAAGCAGAGTCAATGGGCAAGCCCATTTAACAACTTAACAATTTAACAACTGTGGCAAGAAAAGTTGTAAAATGGGATGAAATTCACTTAACAAATGTCTCATTTAGCCCAGAAATTTTAGGCTCAATTGTGGTCTTAAGTTGTGGATTACTTATATAACAAATTTTCATCACATATTCTTTTCTGGAAGAGGTCTTGTAAAGAAGGGTACCTACAGGAAGAAATGTTATACTTGAAACACATTGGTCTGGTTCATGCTTGCAAAGCCTGTTTATCTTAATCATGGTTTGCTAAATAAGATATGATGGGTGACTTCACAAATTATACGAGATACATCAAATTTCATAAATCATAATAAGTGAAAGCATACAAACTCTAAGCCAACATTGAATAAACCACATTATTGTTTTAGTGCAATGTATTAATTTAGTAAGTAGATATAATAGCTGAAAACTACAGGTAGTCCATGACTTAACAACTGTAATTAAAACTGCAATTATGTTTGCAAGTCAGGATAGTCATTAAGCGAGTCACCATGTGACAGTACCCAATGTTATCAACTTTTTTGCAGTAGTCATTGAATGAATGCTGCATTCATTAAATGAACTTATTTTGGGGGGAGTTTTTTGTAAAAAACTGGAAGCAAATACTGGTAGCAGTCATGTGACTATGGGACACTGCAAATAACTATAATTGTGGGCCACTGAATGCCAAAACATAGTTATTTGATTGCAGGGGAAGGAGGCACCTATTACACCTTTCAATCTGGGTTCCCTCCCTCCCTCCCTCCCTCCCTCCCCACATCCATGAAATAAAATCGTGCTATTATATTCCAGGCAAGTCATCTGCCTTGCCCATCCCAAATGCTTCTGTTGATTTTGGGTATCTATTTATTCAATGGATTGTTCATTGTGATTGAATCATTCTGCTAAATTATGTATGTTTTAAGCAGTTGGCATGAAGTCCTGGCCTGAGTAACATATTTTTGCAACATCAAATGGTATACTGTAGCTGAATCCCTTTATATCTCCCTTATTTATTGATCAATTTTGCAAATAGTTAACACCCTGGTTGAATTATAGTCAGAGTGGTGCAATAAATTCAGAGAACATTTGTGTTGTTTTAAACTGGATGGCTGTCACTTCAAACTATTTTTTCAAGGCTGTATGAGTTCCTGCCATATTCCCAGGCCTTAGTCAATGATAGTAAAGATAAATAATGTTTACACTTGGAGGTCATTTGATTTTTTTTACTATGTTTCAGGAAGGATTTGGTTTATCTCACAAAGTTACAGTTATTTCACAACTATAAAATACTGTGCAGTTTGATGCAGTGCACTTTCTGATCCCAAAAGATATTTACCAAAATATATCAATACATAGATATTGTGTAATCTGATTATTCCAGAATTGTTTATTGTGAGAAGTGCCACCTTTTTTCTTATGAATAAAGCTCCTTGATGGCTCTTCAGGGAAGAAAATTCAAGAAGAGAATAATTTCTACAGTAGACAAATTAATTGAGGCAGAATTGTCTATACATAAGGAGGAAGATGTGCTAATGCTTTCCTTCCTGAGCTGCCATTCTTAAGGTGTTCCGTGTTGGTGCTAATTACTTTTTTTCTCTCTCTGAGAAAATAATAGTCGGAGAGAAAAATACTCTGTGCACTTGCTCAAAATTAACCACCTCAGACTGATGAAATTGCTTCGGCTAAATTATACCTGTTATTCCGTGCTGAAGCTTGATGAACAGGCACAGATCTTCACTTGTATAGCAATTTTCACCTAAACCTCCCTTAGATTTTGAAAAAGTAGTGCACCAGCTAAACAGCTGCACGGTGCTCCTCATAAACCTAGCAGTATCATTTGTTGTCTTATGGAAATTCAAACTGTTGCTCAAGCTAAGTCAACACGTGTGCAATGATTTGCAACCTCCTTTTCAGAGACGTCTTTTTGCTCCTCTATGTGGTAGAGCTGGGATTTAACCCAGCTTTCTTTTGCATGCAGACCATTGAAATGTGTATTCTCTATCAGCTTATGGTATAGTATGTGCAGTTATCTTTAAAGGAAGCTTGCAGTCTGTATAGGATGGAGTGGGCTGCTACTTTAAGCCTAACACAAGATAGTAGTGAATTTTGTGGGTTATGCATATGTATGTATATGCATTATGACATTTGTCCTTCTTTTGGTAAGCGTTATGTTTATCTGTACATGTGCAGATAGTCCTGGAATTATGACCGGAATTATGGACATTGGTGAGTCACTATGTTAATGCACCTGACTGCACAAACTTTTTTGAGATGGTTGTTACATGAATTACCATGATCATTAAGTAAATGCTATAAGCATTCAGCGAACACTACAGTTGTGAAACAAATCCATTGTCGGCAATGGATGTGTTTTTCCAGGAAGCAGAAGTAAATGCTGGGGTTTGGTCAAAACAACAACATGAAAAATTCTGGCCAAATGACCATGGGACACTGCAAATTCTATAAATGCAGGTCAGTTGCTGAGTATCTGAAGTATGATGATATGATCGTGGGAAGGGTTGCAGCTGTTAGAACTTTGAATCAGGATGGTAGATAGCCCTGGGGAAGTCTGTTGTAACTTCGAATGGTTGTTAAGCAACTGGTCATAGAGGACCTCTTGTACTTCCTGTCTTCCTCTTATTCTAGACTTCTTATTCTAGAGTTGGGGGTGCCAAACTCAAGGCCCATGGGCCGGATCCGGCCTGTGAGGTGCTTAGATTTGACCCGCAGGGTCGCACTGGAAATAGCAAAGGACCAGCCCGTGGTGCCTTTGCCAGCAAAAATGGAGCTTGGGAGTGCTGTGCACAGGCCTCTCAGGCTCCATTTTCACTGGCAGAGGGCTGCAGGAGGAACCCTGCTAGCCATTCCCCCCTGGCCACTCCCCCTCAACCCTCCGAGGTCAAACACAACCCTGATGCGGCCGTCAATGCAATCGAGTTTGATACCCCTGTTCTAGACATTTCAACAGGAGAGTCATATTAGTCTATGCTGTAGTGTACCGTCTTTTTTGGCTAACAACTTTATTTATTCCTCCTCTGATATCCTGGTTTTCTTAATCTGTAGTTTCCAGAGACAATGATTTAAGCGCTGATTTCACAGTAATACCTGTTTTCCTGTACCAGTTTCTATACAGATTATCCTTGACCTTCAGACCAACAGCTCTGAAAAAAGCGACTCAATGACCAGTTCACACACTTATGACTGTTGTGGCAGCCCCAGAGTCACATGATCAAACTTCCGTTGCTTGGCAACTGGCATGTATTTACAATGGCTGCAGCACCCTGGAGTCCTGGGATAGTCCTTTGCAACCTTCTTAGGGAGCTCCTAACAAGCAAAGTCAATGCAGGAAGCCAAATTTGCTTAATAACTGCATGGTTCACATAACAACTTCAGTGATTTGTTTTAACAACCATGGCAAAAAGGTCATGGCCATGATTTCACTTAACAACTTATTTAATAACAGAAATTAGGGGCGCAATTGTGGTTGTAAGTTGAGGACTATCTGTATTATGGAGCATGTTGTGTTTTCAAGCTGAAAAAAACATGATTTAGGCCAAAGCCTATGGATGTATGGTAACAGCTAAACCAATATAAAATTTTAAAGCAGTCTTTCATGCATATTGTGATCATATCATATACACATCTCTGTGAATTTTCTTCCAAATTCTTTGGATGGTAAAGTAGTAATGAAGCAGCATTAGATATGACTTTTAAAAAATGGCTAAATGACAATAATCCATATTTATTTATGCTCTTTTTGGTGCCAGATATCTCTTTTTCTCTTAGACTTGATTTCAGAATTGAATTAATTGAAAAGTACATTGAGTACACCTTGGCTAATATTTTATTGTGATTTTATTCACTATATTTAAAAATATTATTCCTTCCTTTTTTCCTCATGTTTCTTGATGATTTGTTATTATACACACACACACACACACACACACGTGTGTGTGTGTATTGTATAAATATATATATATATATTTATAAACAAGCAATTTTTTTCCATTGCCCAATGACCTGTAGTACTCTAGAAACGATATATGTTTTTTTAGCTATATACAAGGACATTTTGTTAATTTTTTAATATTGTGCATTATCTTGAGCAAAGGTAAGCCACCTGTATCATGCCAAATGTTGCTGAAGAATAATACACAGACTCTCTAGGAGAATATAGCACAGGAGTAAGAATATACAAAACTTTTTGAACTCAACTGCTCCAAATCTCCTAATGCCTCAGTGAATGTAAAACATATGTTTTGAATTTAAAACAGATGGTTCTCAGCATTTTAGAGGTGATTTGAGCTCAAAACAGAATACTTTCCACTTGGAACACACCTGTTTTGAATTAGAGGTTGTTCAGTTTCAAACAGTTTTGTGTACTACTAATTTGTATGTGGAGTGTGACAGGTTGCCGGTTCCTACTTTAGAGATCAATTTGAGAGGAAACTAATCAGATAGTCATGATGATAATGATTCTTACCACTTCATTTGTACCTAATGTTAGTCATCACACATAAACTGGACACCACCTTGTCACCAAAGGTTTGTATAATCATAGCTATGGTTTTCCCGATAGTAAGGTACGGCTGTGAGAGTTGGGTGATAAGGAAGTGCCAAAGAATCAATGCATTTGAATTGTGGTGCTGGAGAAGACTCTTGGGAGTTGCTTGGATTTCAAGGAGATTAAATCAGTAAATCTTAAAGGAAATCAACCCTAACTGTTCTTTGAAAGGACATCTACTGAAGCTGAAGCTCAAATACTTTGACCATTGGAACTCATTGGAAAAGATCCTGATGTTGGGAAAGATTGAAGGCAAAAGGAGAAAGGGATGGTAGAGGATGAGATAGATAGTGTCATTGGTGCAACAAACAGGAATTTGAGCAAACTCAGGAGGCAATGGAGGACATTGGGGTCTGGTGTGCTATAGTCCATGGGGTCAGGAAGGGTCAGACACAACTTAGTGACTGATGGACTGCAAAGCAGACCAAGTACATTCGTTGAAGCCTTCCCCAAACAACATTGTGTTATGAAATAAAGGTCAGTCCATGAAATGAAGTAGTATTTATACTAGTGCAATAGCACTTAGACTTATATACCGCTTTACAGTGCTTTACAGCCCTCTCTAAGTGGTTTACAGAGTCAGCCTATTTCCCCAACAATCTGGGTCCTCATTTTACCCACCTCAGAAGGATGGAAGGCTGAGTCAAGCTTCAGCCTGGTGAGGTTTGAACTGCCAAATTGCCAGCTGGCAGGCAGCAGAAGTATCCTTCAGTATTGTACTCTTAACCACTGTGCCATCATGGCTCATATAAAGGTGGCATAATCATAAAGCCTTCTTTTCAGAGCTTTGTTATATTAATAGTGTTTTTCCAAGTTCCTTCTTAGCTCTCCTTACCAGATCATTTATTTTTAACTGATAATTAAAAGTATAGTTTGGTAAGATAACATTGAAATTGTACAGAAAGGCCTTCTTATTCATTTTATTATTTCCAGGAATTTTGCATATCCATAGTTGATATATACCGATCAATAATATGTTCAATCAACATTGATGATAAAGACCATTCCTGGTTTTTAGCCAGTAATTTTGTTCAGAAGAAGACAGTGTGTATTCTCCTATGAGCTGCTCAGAGCATCCAGTGATGGGAGGTGCTTCAGTCTCTTCATGGAAGGCTGGGCTTAAAATTGAGGACGCTCCTCCTCCTCCATGAGGCTTCTTCTTAGCATACCAGTTTTTAGCTCAGCCTTTCTAGTGATAGGTTGTGGTTATTATTTCTCTCCTGGTCGGAACAGAGCTTTTCAACTTTCTCATACTAGACTCAGGTCAATTTTTTTTTAAATTCACATTTATATGCCGCCCTTCTCTGGACACTCAGGGCGGCTTACAATCTTTGGAGCACAACCCAATGTGTTCAGCAATAGCCTTCATTCTATTGTATATGCCTGCTTATTACTAGGGCTTTTGCCCCAAAGCGGCATTTTTACAAAGTCAGCTTATTTCCCCCAACAATCTTGGGTCCTCAATTTACCTACCCGGGGGCGGAGGCTGAGTCAACCTTGAGCCTGGTGGGATTCGAGCCTGCACTAATTGCAGGCAGCTGGAGCTAAGTGCTAGGTGTTTAACAGCCTGCACCACCAAATATACCGGTTCTTCTCCCTACTGTAGTCCCAACGTATTAGATTAAATCCAGGGGTTGGCTCAGGCGCTTTTCGCTCGTTTTTGCAAGCGCTCGAGCTGTGCAAAGCAGAAGCCTCATTAACACGCGGCGGCTTATATCCCAATCAGTTAGCCGGCCGCTCTAGAGTTCTATTCCCCTGAGGCAGGAAAGGCGTTTTCTCGCTCATCTTTCTGAGCGCTCGACCCGAGGGAAGCAGAAGCCTCATTAATACACAGCGGCTTATCTTCCCAATCAGTAGCCAGCCGTTTTAGCGCGCTATATCCTGGGGCTAAAAAACTTCCCCAAAAAACCCAAAATCCTTGCCACAAGGCTTCCCCCTCAGAACACCTTGAGGGCAGGGAGTTAGGCCCTGCACCTCCCCACTGATAGGTTTTGCTACCAGCAGACCAGGTGGTGTTTGCTGTAATTAATTCTATTGCGTCACGAGGTGTAACGGTCACAAAGTGCAAAATTTCTTTGGCTACCTGTGATTGATATTGCCCTGTAAGCTTTCCCTTCTTGGGGGCTAGGGCCGTACAGTCCCTACCACCTGCCCCTGAGGATAAGGGACTATTAAATTTGTTGGCTATTCCACAGGTACTATTACAGCTCAACTGATCAAATTATCAGTTGCAGACCTATCTGCCCCCATACTGGGGCCTGCTCTGGGGGGTGTTCTGATACCTATACGGAATTAAATTTCAAAAAGAAAAAAAAGATCAAAGATCAAAACTGACCAACAGTCAGATTTTTTTCTTGGAATAGATTTGATTTATATATATATATATATAAAGAAATTTAATTATTGTAAATATTTTTTAAAAAACTTTGTATATATATATATATATATATACATCTATATCATTTCATATTATACTAGTTTACCCCCCCAAAAAATACAAAAGGGGGACTTTTCTGTACAGGATCCCCTGCCCCTTTAGGGAGCAGGCCCCTGGGTGTGGCAACCACCATTTTTAAAAATTATTCTATTATTGTTATTACAGCCTCACATTCTCTCAGTATCAAACAATTAACATGGCAAGTAATTACAATCCAAAATCTAGAGTAGCCCCTAAGGACCGAGACAAGCCCAAGTCCACACAGTCCAAGAAGCCCTCTAAGGCAGCAGAAAAAGATGCTCGCAGACGCCATCAGGTCTTAGAAAGACAGGTAGCAAAGCATACCCGAGTGTCAGTGCAGGCATCATCATCCCCTTTAATGATACCTCCTACATCCCAGGCCCATAGCCCCACAGCACCTCTGGACCTATCCAGAAGGAGCAGCGTTTCGATCCGGCCTCCCCCGGAGGTTACCTCTAACACTCTGTTCTTAAGAAGGGCTCCAGAAGCAACTTTCGCCAATGGCAGCCAGCCTCAGACTGGAGGAGGACCTTCCGGAGAAAATCCCTGCCAACATGAGGACCTGGATGGAACTAGCAATCCAGAGGGGCATCACAGCAGGCGTTCAGCAGGCAATACAGGCAAGACGACCATCCACAATGTCAGACTGTGGATCACTGTCCCATTGACCCCTGGGCATCATGGATCCACAGCCCCATCAGGTACCAGCCCTGGTAGAGCAATCCTTTCATTCAGACACAATATGTACATGACATGAAAGATCCAGAGGATCTAATGGACCAAATGGAGGAGGGGGTCTGTCCACACCATTGACCAAGCCCTCTCAGAGGTGGATCTCCTGGAAAGGGGGATGTCAGACGATGAGGGCCTCACTCCCGACCTTCCCGTATTTATGGGCTTATTCTGCCCCCAATTATTTAAATCCCTATTATTTAAGGCCAAGAATACGGCAGGTTTGGACAAACCGGGTCCCACTCCTCCACCCTCTGACCCTCCAAGGGAATCAGACGACCTCATATTTTCCCAGCCAGTCACAGAGGCAGATGTCATCCCTGTGCCGCACATGTTTTCCAACCTAGTGCAGAAGCAATGGGCCGCAGCAGCTTCATATCCTGCGCCCACGGGACAGGATAAAAAATACTTCAATCTGGCACCCGAATTCTCTAAACTTTTAAATACTCCGGATGTGGATGAGCCTATAATTGCCCTCGCTTCCTCCTCAGCCATTCCAACCGAAGCTAAAGAGACTCTCAAGCCTGAGGAAAAGAGGGCGGAACTAGCTCTCCACGGGGCCCACGTCTCTGGTGCCTGGGCTATAAAAGCGGCTACTGCCACCTCCTTTTTCATGAGATCATCACTCAGATGGCTCCACCACCTCAGAGATAACATCCCAGCCTCAAATATGAGGGCACATCAGGACATGGCCAAGCTAATCGCAGCTGCAGAATTTTCTGCCGACGCTACATGCAGTCAAATTCTCATCCAGGGCTATTGCTTCTCAAATTGCAGCTAGGAAGTTATTGTGGCTGAGGCATTGGCAGGCAGATGCCAAACATAAATGGCGCCTCGCCTCAGCACCCATTTCGGAGGACAAGCTATTTGGCACCGTGCTTGACCCTCTTCTAATTGAGACCAGTAGTAAAAAGAAATTTCTCCTCTCTCTCTCTTTAGTCATTCAGAGTCCAGGTCTCCACAGCCCTTTTGCAGAGGTTCCTTCCATCACTTCTACCAGGGACTCTACTACCCAAGGTTTCAAGGACGGACGGGATTCAGGCAACAAACTGACAGGCCTGAAACTGGAGACAGATATAGAAGAGGTCTCAACTCCAGGAGACAGTTTCGAAGGACAGGATCCAGACCCTTCCGCAAACCCAAGTAGCAATCTTAAGGAGATTCTCATTGGGGGTCACCTGAAACTGTTCACCAATCATTGGGACTCCTCTACCACCAATGCATGGGTCAGAGACACGGTAAGATTCAGCCTAGCACGCCGCCCTCCCCCTGGATTTTTTCATGAGGTGCCCTATTTCCAGAGACGCAGAAAAAAGATCTCTCATGGAAACAGCCATTACGCATCTACTGCAAATCCGGGCCATACAACCAGTCCCTCCTTGTCATCAGGGACAGGGTTTTTACTTGCACCTTTTCGTGGTCCCTAAGTTCAGGGGGATGGTGGGCAATCCTGGATTTAAAACTCTTAAACCAATTCTTAGTTTACCGAAAATTCAAAATTACCACCCTCCAATCTATCTTGCTTTGCATCAGACGCCACAATTTTCTTGCTTCCATAGATCTCATGTAGGCATATTTACATATTCCAATTAGACCTTCACACTCCAAATTTCTCTGGTTCTGCTACAACAAGGCACATTATAAATATACCGCCCTTCCATTCGGCCTTGCTTCTGCTCCCAGAACCTTTACTAAGGTCTTAACCACCTTGGCAGCATCTCTGAGAGACAGGTCCATCCATCTTCAATGCTACTTAGATGATATTCTACTACTAGCATCTTCCGTTCAACGACCAAATTGGGACACTCACACTCTTAACCCTACAACAACATGGGTTCTCAATAAATTGGTCAAAAAGTCATTTAACTCCATCTACCAAACTGACTCATCTAGGTGCCATTATTGACACCATAGAAAGCAGAGGGTTTTTTTATCTTCAGATAGACAGGAAAGCATCAGGGAATTAGTTCATCAGATCTGCTCACTTAGGAGAGTAAAACTAGGTCTCCTTTCCAAATTATTGGGAAAAATGATCTCTTGTATTTTTATTATCCCTTGGGCCCGGTTCCACGCAAGAACCCTTCAGTGGTGCCTGTTGCCATACCAACGCGCGGAAGCGATACCAACGCCGAAGTCATAGTTCCGTCAGCTGTCCTCAGTTCTCTAAGATGGTGGACTCGACCCAGAATCAACAGCGGTTGCCCTTTCAGGGATCCACACAGAGCAACAGTTACAACAGATGCCAGCCTAGTGGGATGGGGAGCCCATTACCATTCACACGCAGTGCAAGGACTCTGGACCACTTCAGAGAGGTCACACAATATCAACTGGTTGGAGCTCCAAGCGGTACATTTAGCTCTTCGCAAATTCCTCCCTCATCTCCACCATCAACACGTTCTTGTCCTGACGGACAACATAACAACAAAGGCCCATATCAACAAACAAGGGGGCACTCATTCCAGCCTATTAATGAAGGAAGCAGAGAGATTGTTCTGGTTGGCCGAACTTCATCTTCTTTCTCTAAAAGCAGAACACATATCAGGAACAGCAAATGTTCAAGTGGATTGGCTCAGCAGAGCCACTATAGACCAAGCAGAGTGGTGCCGGGACCCCAAGATTTTTTTGGAAGTTGGGCCAACCGGTGGTTGACCTCTTTGCCTCTCCTCTAAATGCACAGCTGTCTTGGTTCATTTCTCGCTACCCATTGCAGGGAGCGGAGGCCGTGAATGCCCTCAGATGTCACTGCCCCCCCCTGGATTATTATATGCCTTCCCTCCTCTCCCCGTGATTCCCAAATTGATTCAGAAGCTGTTGGAGGAGAAAGCGGACCTTCTATTAGTGGCCCCGTACTGGCCACGACGGACATGGTTTGCAGATCTGAAGGACTTTATCAACAGAACCTCCTTGGAGGATTCCACCGTCAATCGTGTTGCTGTCCAGTGCTACATCTGGAACCACAGTGGCTAAACTTAGCTGTGTGGAAGTTGAGCGGCGACATCTAAGGGAAGAACATTTCTCTAGTCAAGTTATTCAGACTATCCAAGTGGCCAGATGGCCTTTGATGAACCGAATCTATGAAGCCACCTGGTCTAGCTTTTGCCATTGGTGTCGGAGGGTTCAGCTCAACCCCACTTCTTCCTCAGTGGCACAGTTATTAGAATTTTTACAGGAGGGCTTGAACAAAGGGTTGTCTCCAAATACCTTGCGGAGACAAGTGGCAGCATTTGCCTCCGTTATTTCCTGGGATGGCCTCACCTCAATTTCACACTACCTTTCATTTGCAGTTTTCTACGAGGCGCCAAAAATTTGAGACCTCCCATAGTACACTGTTATCCCACTTGGAATCTAAACAAAGTACTAACAGCAATTACTACGGGTCCCTTCGAGCCTCTACGAAGCACAACCTTCAGTTTTTAACTTACAAAGTGGTCTTTTTGATTGCAATTACATCTGCACGAAGAATTTCCGAACTAGCGGCATTGTCCATACGCAAAGATCTATGCATTTTCCATGTGGATAGAGTAGTCCTCAGACCAGATCCCTCCTTCATTCCCAAAATTAATTTGGCATTCCACAGAGCTCAAGAGCTGGTGCTCCCAAATTTTTGCTCATGGCCATCTCACAGATTCGAACATCAATGGCACCGCCTAGATGTCAGGAGGGCCCTACGCGTTTACATTGATCACACCGAATCCTCCAGAAGGACAGAAGCGCTCTTTGTGTCTTTTCAGGCTAATTCACTGGGGCATAAGGTTTCCTCCTCTACTATAGGTAGATGGCTAAGGGCCACCATTGCTAAATCATATGAATCACAATCAATTCCAGTACCCCGAGGTATTACTGCTCACTCTACCAGGAGTGCAGCAACCACAGCAGCATGGGCCACTCAAGCCACAATAGAGTAGATTTGCCGAGCAGCAACTTGGGTTTCTCCATCTCCATTCATTAGAAACTATAAAATAGATGTATTCACTTCTGCAGAAGCTGCCTTTGGTAGGTGAGTATTACAGCAGGTTATTTCATAATCAGAGCGACCCTCAACACAGACGGAGTCCCTCCCTTAGGACAGTTCCAAGCTTTGGTATGTCCCATCACTGGATGCTCTGAGCAGCTCATAGGAGAAAGGGCGTTGGCATTTACCTGATAATGCCTTCTCTGTGAGCTGAAGAGCATCCAGCCCCACCCTTGTTTCCGTCTGGTGTGCAGGCCTGTTCTGCCCAGGGTATTTGGATAGGCTTAAGCCTACAGGTTTATTTTATCTCAAGCTTAAAACTGGGGACGCTAAGGAGGAGCTTCATGGAGGAGGAGGAGCATCCTCAATTTTAAGCCCAGCCTTCCATGAAGAGACTGAAGCACCTCCCATCACTGAATGCTCTTCGCAGCTCACAGAGAATGGGTGTATCAGGTAAGTGCCCACGCCCTTTTTTTGTATTTTATGAATAGGAAAAATGGCAGATGGGCTTTCCCACATGTTTGAAGAATGGTTTTTCAACATACAGGTAGTTCTCCAGCTTACAACCATTCACTTAGTAATGGTTCAAAGTTATGACATCCCCCTCCAGAAAGTACTTACTGCCATTTGTATCTTTCTGTAATCCCATGTCCATGATTTGCAAGGATTTTGCCAAAAACCAGTGCTTACTTCCAGTTTTCTGCAAAAATACCCATAGAGATCAGTGGGTTCACTTAACAATCATAGAGGTTTTGTAAGGTTGTAAAATTGAGTCAGTCACATGGCTGGCCCATTTTATGACCATCATAACTTGTAATGGGCAGGCATGATTAGGGTTGTAAGTCAAAGACTACCTTTATCATTCTAGCTGCTTCATTTTCAGTGATTTATATTCAGCGTTGAAGAGTGGTTTTGCCAGCGGGCCTGGGGAACCCAGAGTGGGATGGAGCCCATTAAATGGCTTGTGTAATCTGCTGTCACTGAGGGGGGGACTGGGTGGTGATTTTACTATATTAATTTATTTGATTTTACGAATTTTATTGTTTTAAATTGTGGTTTTATATGTTGTAAGCCACCTTGAGTCTCCATGGCGAATAGGCGCAATACAAATCGAATGAATGAATGAATGAAATGCCTGTAAGAAGGGGCAGATTTACTGTTAATCTTATTTCCGTTGAGGCTGCCTTCACCTTTTGGTTCCTCTTATAAGACATCCAAGAATCCCAATTTAGTTTTTGATGGAGGTCATTTTATATTAAGAAAAATAAATATATCATGCAGTATTTTTATGCAATTCTAAATATATTAGGCTTTCATTTTAATTACTATGTTTGTGTGTGGCATCTTCTCATCATTAAATAAATTGCATGCTATTAATATAAGAAATCTTGAAGAATTGAACCAGCTGTGTGTTTAAAGAAAAACTGATTTGAGAATAGCAGATTCAGATAAATTCTCAAACTATCTTGCTTCCAACACTTGGAATATCACTTCAGAGGAAGAGTTACCATGACATTATCTAACCCAGTGTTTCTCAGCCTTGACTACTTGAAATTGTATGGACTTCAGCATGCTGGCAAGGTAATTCTGGAAGTTGAGGTCCATAGATCTTCAAGTGGCTGAGATTGAGAAATATTGGTCTGACCATTACAAGGTTTCTAAATTAGCAAGAAACTTGTATATTCTCTGCACCTGCTTTTGTGGAAAGTTGCCCAGAGCTCTTGGCTGTAATTAACATGAACTTTTGTGTATTTAATCTGCCTTGAAAAATTAAAGTTCGTTCCAGAATGCCCTTTAGAAAAAGCTATATACATGCTGTAGCAAGGGGGTTATTTTCTCCCAATTTCTAGTAGAAATCTTTACAGATTCTTTTCCTCTATTTCAGTTGCTCAGTGAACACTGCATTTATAAAAGCTGATACTAAATCATTGTTTAAAAAAACAATTTGGTACGTCCATACACTTAGCGGACTTTTGTGGTATGTTATTGTAAGATGAGCCATTATAATGCTCATTAATAAAAGTATTAAGTAGAAATTAGTACTATTCTTTTTTCTTTTGTTTCATTCATGTGTGATTCTTGAGTCTGCCTGGAGAAGTCCCTGAAGTTTTCTTGGCAACATTTTTCAGAAATTTTCATAGTGATTTGCCATTACCACTTTCCTAGGGCTCAGAGAAAGTGACTGGCCCAGGGCTTTTACCCAAGCAGGACTTTTGCTTAAGTTCCAGTTTCTAGCCTAAAACATTAACCATTACACCAAACTGGCTCCCTATTACTACCACCCCAAATTCTGTCTATTCCATATGCCCTTCTCTGCAGAGTACAATTGTTGCAGAGGAAACCGGTATTTATCTACATAATTCCTTCCACATGATGTCATTTCCCCCGTAATATAAAGCAAATCCATTGGACACACAGAATTGCATCTCCTTTTCTGCTTTTGATTTTTCTAGGTTCTAAAGGAAGTTCAGAATTTGCAACTGAAATGGGTATCTCACTTTTAAAAAAAAATACTTATCTGATTAAAAAAAACGAATCTTTGTTATGTCATCTTGAATAAAGATGATTCCATGGGTTACGGTTGTTTATAATAGCTGCTTTTGCTACTTATAAACATGGAGGTGATTACTGGACAAGGAAGAAGTTCCCACTTCCACCCTGTAGTACACTGGCCTTTAATTATTTAATTTGGGTTTATTTAATGTTTTATACTTCTGTTTTTATGATAGTAATCTGCTCAGAGTCGCTTGTCACTGAGATGGCAGCTTATACATTTAATAAATATTAAATATTAAATGTATAAGCTGCCTTGCTTAGAAAAATGGGCACAGCTCAGTATAACTACAGGCAGTCCTTGACTTACTACCATTTGTTTAATGACTACTTGCAGTTACAGTGGCAATGAAAAAGTGACTTACGATTTTTTTTTCATGTTGATGACAGTTGCGTCATTGCTACAGTTATGTGATCAGAATTCGGACGCTTGAGAATTCGGACGCTTGGGAGCTGGCATGCATTTATGACAATTGCAGAATCCCAGGATCATGTGATCATTTTTTGCGACCTTCTGATAAGCAAAGTCAATGGGAAAAACCAGATTCACTTGATGTCCATGTTACTAACACAACCACTGCTGTGATTCACTTCATAGGTGTGGCAAGAAAGGGTCATAAAATAGAGCAAAACTCACTAAACAATTTTCTTGTTTAGCAAAGGTAATTTGGGGTTCCATTGTGCTTGTTAGCTGACGACTTACCTGTATGCCATGACTTTTGCTTACATAATGTATGTCTTATTATAAAATATTCAGGATGATGAGTTTGTTGGGTGAAGTGCTTCCTATAAATGATGTTAGAACTGTGGTTGGAGAGAACAGGAGGTTTTGCGCAACAGCTTTAAGACTGGGATGACCATCAGAATTGCTATATCTTTATTGCCTCTTAGAGTTTTCAAAAAAAAAAAACCCAAAACAACCCTCAACATGCCATCATTGAAAAAAGAACAGTGATAAATGCTTGTTTCCTGTACTGTTTGTTTTATTATGATGGTCTTGGCAAGATATATTGATTTTTAAGGTGTTTTTTTTAGAGGTGCTTTTGCAAATAAATTACCTCGGATGCCAAGACAGATGGGGTAGAAAGAAAATGCCATAGAAATCAACATGATAGGGTGGGAAGGACTTGATTCTGAGGATGGGTTTCAGTTCCTTCCCCCAGTAATTCGCCATTTTTATTTATGAACGTTTCACAAACATCTGGCATATAAAAATTACAAAGGATGCAAACGGGGAAAATCCTGCATGGCTGCTAGAATGCAGTTTTGTTATTGGCGGATAACATGATGCATCGTTTTGTTTTTGGCAGTGAAATTAACATGTTCTTTGTGAGGTTGCTCTTGATGAATACACACTGCAGAAGGGACACTTGCTCAGCTTAAAACATGCAATTATTAGACTCCTCTTTCGGTCATTTCAGAAGAGAGGACCAATTTGACTACTCGCATTATAATTAATGCATACTGTGAGCAAGAAATGCTGCATGCTCAGAACTGTAATTGATTCTCCTTTAAACAAGGGGCTCTGAAAAGAAAAAGGCAAAGAGATTGAACAGGTTATTTCCCCTACCACCCTTCTCTCTCTCTCTCTCTCTCTCTCTCTCTCTCCCTCCCTCTCCCTCCCTCTCTATATCTGTCTGTCTGTCTGTCTGTCTGTCTGTCTGTCTGTCTGTCTGTCTGTCTGTCTATGTTCACTGGTAGAGAGAAACACATTGGCCTTAAGAAATACAGCAGAACATGTTCATATAATTGACATGCATTTCAGTTGTTCCAGCTGATCTTTGCAGTCTTGGCTATGTCATTTTACATATTTCCTTTCCTGAACTTGCAAGCCATTAGTCCTCTTTAGAGATTAAATCACTACTTGAGGTATTGATTAAGATTGCTTTCTGTATCCAAATTAATAAAAGTAGGAAGAGCCGAGGTAACTGCTTTTTACTGTCATGCTCATTGTGGCAAAACAATATTTGCACCAATGTTTGCTTCCCAAACCTGGGTAAATTACCAAACATTAATAATTTTCATTTCCAATTACAACAGGGACATTGAAATAACGGCTTTTTAATACGGTAAGTGGTTTTGGGTAACGAAGGAAAACGTTTGGGAACCATTGGTTTAGAGTATAGATAGACTTCGCCTTACAACCACAGTTGAGACCAGAATTTATCTTGCTAAAACAAGACAAGTGAGTCACATATGATTTTATGACCTTTTTTATCATGGCTGTTAAGTAAATCGCTACAATTATTAAGTGAATCAAGTGGTCATTAAGCAAACCCAGCTTTCCCCATTGACTTTGCTGGTCAACTGACTAAGATAGTCTCAAATGGCAATCAGTTAGCTCTGGGATGCTACAACCACCATAAATATATTCCACTTACCAATTGTTCAAATTTTGAATTTGTCACTGTGCAGATGCTGCAACAGTTGTAAATGCAAGGACCAGTCATAAGTCATTTATTTTCAGTACCATCGTAACTTTGAACTGGTCACTAAAGGAATAGTTGTAAGTTGTATCACATTTATAAAATTATCAAACAGATGGATGCTTATATACAACCACCTCCCTGTATCCATTAATCTTTGTAAATAAATAATGGTAAGGAGAAAAATGCTATGCAAGTAATCCTCAGCTTACAACCATAAATGGAACTTACCCATTATCATTGTAAGTTGTGATAGTCTTAAAATGATTATGATTATCACTGACTGGACCATTTCTACAACCTTTTTATAGCAGTTGTTAAGTGAATGCTGCCATTGTAAAACAAACCTATGGTTCATTATGGGCCGCTCTTGCCAAAAGCTGAAAGAAAATGGTGGTTTGGGGCAATACCTTCATAAAACAGGGCCATGTGACTTTAAGATGCTACAAATGGCTGTACATCCAGGCTGATTGTCAAGTGCCTGACAAAAAGTCACATGACCTCATGGGTGGCATCGAAACTTCAGAGGCAGATTGTAAGTATCTTTGGGGGAAAGCGTCTGTCATAGCTTCAAACAGTCACTAAATGATCAGTCGTAACTCAAGAACCTACCTGTTTAGATATTTTTTTCTTTTTTAATATATTTTTATTGTTTACAACTGTAAGTATCAAACACAGTGCAACCGTTTTGGCATTACTCTGCCATACATACAAAAATATTACTAAACTATTAACATTCATATTATTGATACAGTATTTTCATTCTAGATCTATTCATCCTAGCTATTTTTGTTCCGACCTTCCCCTCTTTTTTGCAACCATTGATAAACTTATTCCAAATATCATAATATTCTGATTCCCCCTTATTTTTCAATTCTAAAGTTAATCTATCAGATTCTGCACAAGCCATTATTTCTCTTTCTGGTGGTATATTTTTGTTTTTCCAGTATTGTGCATAGACCATTCTCGCCTCTGTCAATACATGTATTATTAGATATCTTATACCTTTGCTGTAGCTTTCTGTCATTATTCCTAAGAGAAATGAGAGGTTTCTTCATGTGCAAAAAGAAATTGGTAGAGTCATTAGAATTCCATAGCATATGGAGAAATCCTAAAATCACATATGTTCAGGATACATCCCAGATATAGCATTGGCAATAGCACTGCTATACTGCTCCATAGTGTTTGACAGCCCTCTATAAGCAGTGTTCCCAAACTTGTCCAGATTTAAGGACTGTCAGGGGTGGAGTGGAGATGGTTCTGCGTGGAGGGTACGTGTGCCACCCATTGCACAAATAGAGCTTTGTGCACACACTCACTCACTACTTGTACAACTACAGCTGCTTGCTCATGCACTTACCTGCTGCTCCAGTTCCCAAGCAGGCCAAGGTGCAGTAATGGGCCAGGCCCATGGGTTGGTGACCCCTGGTTTGCAAAGTTCTATATTGCCCCCAACAATCTGGGTCCTCATTTAACTGACCTCAGAATGATGGAAGGCTAGTCAACTTTGAGCCAGTCAGGATCGAATTCCTGGCAGTGAGCAGAGTTAGCATTTTTTTAAACCATTACGCCACCATAATCATGTGCCATTCTGGTTATATCACAACCTTCTCATAGTTGAGTTTTCCCACCTAAAAGGAAGCTACAGTGAAATATCCTGAATATCTAGTTAGAGGGAGAAGTCTGCATGGATTTCCTATCATTTCAGGCGCAATTTCTTTCTACTGCTTCCTTCTTTAAGCTTTGTTTCTCTTTATAGTTTGAATTTCCTCTTCCAATAGGTGGTTCCATTCATAAGCTTAGGATAACATGAAGAGATGGATCAAGTATACTTACCTACAGATGAGTTTCCTTCTTAAAATGCAATTTAAACATTAATGTATTTTCCATTAGGCAGCCTTTATGTATGGTGGTCAGTGGCTACATCATTAAAGCAATTAAGAATGAGAGAAAACTGCTCTTGGTAGAAATGGCTGCACATGAATTTTTAACTGTGTCTTCTGAGAATCTCCTTCCTGTTACTGAGAAGCAAAAGCTGGTATGGAAAAAATGCACCAAGGCATTATGTACCATGGGCTTGGGAGACGTGATGCCTTTCATCCTGGTTGCTCACCCTTATGGAATCTTGTACAACTGAGAACGGCTGTTGTTGCTGTGTCACCCCTTGGTTAAAAGAGTGTCCAGATAAAATATTGCATTTGCTTAAGGAATTTGGTGGTGCTAGAAGGCAGACTAGCTCTACTCAACATTTCCAGCTAGGCATTATGCCACTGCAAGGAATAGAGGAAGGTGAATTGTATTTTATAAATATGGAATACAGAATAACAAATGTTGGAAGGGACTTGGAAGTCTTCTAGTTCAATCCTGTGCCCAAATAGGAGGCACTATATCTGTGATGGCGAACCTATGCCACGCATGCTGGAAGTGGCATGCAGAGCCATCACCCTTTGCTCTTCTGGGTTCAGGTGGTTTTCGCGCATGGGAACACTGGAAAATGGAAGATGTGGCCTTCAATGAAATAGAGTTTGACACCGCTGTCTTAGCTAGAACTTTCATGGATCAAGCCTAAGGTTTTGTGCAAAGCGTGTGCTCCAATGCTTGTGATTCCTTAAATATTTATTCATTTTGCAATACTTACACCTGCTTGTGTTAGTTATAGCAGCTGGCAAAGAGCATTAGTTCTAGAATCGTCTCCTTTTTTCCCCACCCTCAGAATATATTCTTGACTTACGAATATCATAATTGAGCCCAACATTTCTATGGCTAAGCCATACAGTTGCTAAGTGAGTTTTGCCCCATTTTATGACCTTCCTTGCCACAATTGTTAAGTGAATCCCTGCAGTTGTTAAGTTAATAACGGTGTTGTGAATTAAATCTGCCTTCCATATTGATTTTCCTGGACAGAAAGTTGCAAAAGATAATCATATGGCCCTGGGACACTGCAACCGTCATAAATTCATGCCAGATGCCAGATGTCTGAATTTTGATCACATGATTACAGGATATTGCAATAGTCAATAAGTATGAAAAACTCACTTTTTTCAGTACCATTGTAATTTTGAACTGTCTCCAAATGAATGATTATAAGTTGAGGACTACCTGCCCTGCAAATCCACTAATCATGTAATAAAGCCCATATTTGCAATCATAAGGCCTGATAAATTGCTTTAAAATATCACCTCTTTCCCGCCCCCAAGATACCAAATTTCCTAATTTGCGAGGTAAAATGATAGACTGTGGTCAGCTTAGGTTATAAATCAATGTATAAACAAAACATTTGAGATTAAGAGAAGAGATGCAGATACAAGCACACCAGGAAAAAAAATAGCTCACAGGACAACTCAATTACAACTCTGGCGTGGGCAAAGCCGGCAGAAGAGAAAGATGCTTAATTCACAAAAGCTTGTGAAGTGAATAAGCAAATGTGTTGTATTGGTGTCAACACTTCTACCATACATCTGTCCTGAGAGAAGGGGTGTGCTGTACAAAATGAATGAGGTAGGAAAAAATAGCATTGCTCTTTCATTTAACTATATTTTTAGATTTTGAGGTTTGCAGGGACTTGGGACAATTTTTTCTTCAAGGTAACAGAAATAGATCAAAACCACTTCCATGCAAGATTTTAGCTGAACCCTGTGACTGTAGAATGCAGGTAATGACTATAATGGGGCTAGCCCATGTTTGTCACAATTCATGACAGTTGTAAATCAGTACACCCACCTCTTATTGTACCCTATGACTGTTATTAAGTGTTGTATCTTATGATTTTGACTCTTGACGAATGTATCTTTTTCTTTATGTATACTGAGAACATATGCACCAAGACAAATTCCTCATATGTCCAATCACACTTGGCCAATAAAGAATTCTAATACTCTATTACCATGTGGCTGATCCAAATTTATTTCCGTTTTTGCAGCAGGTGTTAACCAAATGTTGTAAAACAACCACTGCAGTCATTAAGTGAACAATGGTTTGCTATCGGCATGGTTTTGCTGAAAACTGGAAATAGATGCTTATTTTAAGTAAAATCATCAGGAACTAGAGTTGTGTGACTGTGGGACACTGCAAACAACCCCAAATTTAACCAAGTTGTAAATAGACAAAGTAGAATTGGAATGGAACTTCAAATCCAAATATCCTCAGAACAAATTAGTTGTAACTTTGAACAGTCACTTGGCAACCAGTCATAAGTCGAGGATTATCTGTAAAATGTTTCAATCTCAGTGATGTTAGGAAAGCCTGGGAATTCTGAGAGTTTAAATCTACACCTCTTAAAGTTGTTGAGGTTGAAGAAACACTCTCTAGAGATCTACAAAGAAGATTGAGTCAGCCTTCCATCCTTCCAAGGTCAGTAAAATGAGGACTCAAATTGTTGGGGGCAACATGTTGATTCTGTAAAACTGCTTAGGAAGAACTGTAAAGCACTGTGAAGCTGTATAGAAGTCTAGGTGCTATTGCTACTCCCAATTTTTTTTTGTTATTTATTTTTCATAAGACTTCATTAGAAGAAGAGAATTATTCCCTATTAATTTAGCAGTTAGGCAGGATTTTTCTCCTCCTTCTCCCCTGCCCTTACCCCACTTTGCACCACCAAATATTTTCTTGAGTTTGGGGGAAAAAAAACTATATTTGGTTTATCCTTTTTCGGTCTTGTACAGAAAGCAATTCTGTTCCTACATCTTGTTCTTCCTGTCTCCAGCAGGTGGCAGCACATAGTCTGTTTCGGCTAATGAAAGCTAAGCAGAATCAGACCTCATTAGCACATGCACAGAAGCCCATTAGGGAATCAGAGCACTATAAATTAGTTTGAAAACCCAAAGAAAAGTGTCCCAAACTACACATTCATATTGTTAATGCAGAGTCATCATTTATTCTGCCACTCAGAGGAATGTCAGTCTATTTATATTCTCGAATAGAAGAGAATATACATAGTTCAGGGTTGAACTGTGCGCTCTCAGTTTTGTTATTTGTTTTACTACCCAACTAGGTAATGACATTATATTCTCTCTTTTAAAAAGCAAAAAAATGGAGGAGGGAGGGAGCGAGGGAGGGAGGAAGGAAGATGCAAATCTCAGATGATTAAAAAAAACATGTTTTAGGAAATTTGTTTGTGATACCTTATATCCCGTCTTCTTCTTTAACGATGGTTGTGTGCTTTTTAATTTGAACAACTTGCTTATTTCCTACTGTTTTAATTGTAACCCATACCAGAATTGTAGGAGGAGAGCTTATGTCATTTAATAACATTTGTTAGTCAGGGAAGGTGCTGCCAGATTCCTTGTAACCCCTTCAAGGATATGTTATATCTTGTAACAGGAATCCAGTTTTCCAAAATAGGCACTTCCAGAACCTGCTATTTTAATGAAAGTAGACAAGTTTTTTTCTCTTTTGTCTTTTTGTGTTACTCAACCATAATTTATCAACCATCTTCCGGAGTCAAGCAATGAGTTGTGCTACTTCTGGAGTGACCCAAACTGGATCACACAATTTCCAGATCACTAGCCCTCAGAAAAGTTTGGAGATCTATAGTAAAAAGCAATCCCCCAATGTTATAATTGCAACTGTTACTAAAGTCTGGCTTATTTCATTGTGATGTATTCCTATGTTGATCTGCATAGTTTTGGAATCCAAATATTAGTTCTGCTTATTGTGACATTCTCCCTATCCAAATGTCACGTTAAAAAGAATATTTTCACCAGATGTTTGTTCTGGTTTGATGAGAGCTACACAGCCCTTTAGAAACAATAGTTATCTATGTGTTTAGTGTCAGGGGCCTCAGAAAGGGTCTCAAATTTTAACACAGGGCTTCTAGATCTGGATGATACCAAGCACAGTTATCAGGCAGTTGAAAGACTAAATTTCCGGCCTTTGTCAGAGGTCATTTCACAAGGGACAATAATTTAGTAGCATGGTGAAAAAACTCTCACTACTGGCTGCTATATATTTATTTGGCCTTATCAGCCTGCTGTGTAAATACATCAGGCCTTATCAATTGGACCTGTGACCTTGTAAGATGCCCGTGGAGCAATATTGTTTGCAATCTCTTCATAACCAGCTGTCTAGCATCCAGATAAAACAACTGGTTACTCACCAGTTGTGAAACACAGAAACCACAGGGTTTTGAACAACTAATCGTTCCTCAAGGGTTTGTTACGAATTTACATAGAAGCAACCCATCTATCTTTTCTCTGTTGGAGAGACCATGTCACCATGGTTCTGCTGTGGCATTCTTCAGAATAAAAAAAATAACAATGAGAAGTTCCCCTTTACAGATACGTTTTCACCAAAAAGATTAGCATTCTTGGTGATTTAGTGCTCAGCTACAGAAACCATATGTGGGAATTCACAGGTGGCACTTATAGCCGTAACCATAGTCACAAATAAGTCACCAGAGCTTCTTACTAATAATAGTAAAACAACATTATCTTAGAAATACTGATGGCAAAGGAATATATTAGAGTGTTAAATCCAGATCTGAAAATTATTCAGCTATTTCACTCTTTGTTTCTATACTCTACACTTCTATACAAGTATATATATATATTTATCTGTCTGTCTGTCCGTCCGTCCGTCCATCCTTCCATCCATCCATCCTATATACATATACATATGTACACACACTATCTATCTATCTATCTATCTATCTATCTATCTATCTATCTATCTATCTATCTATCTATCTCTCCTATATACATATACTTATACATATACTTATACATATATTTACACATATACATATGTAGGTCTTGGTGTATTCGGGTCTTGTCCTGTGTAAGATTGAGAATACCTTGGCGTCGACGAGATCCCACTCGCCATCTTCAGGCTGGTGTCTTCGGCTTTGTGCTTGTGCCAGCAAAGCGTGATCTGAGCTGCCTTCTCTCTATAAATACTGGAGGGGAGGTGTGGTGTGCTGGCTGTGCTGTAAGCGGGTTGGTTGGCTGTGGTTTTGGCTGTGTTGTTGCTTCTTGATTGGTTGATGCAATAGGTGTTTGCTGATTGGTTGGCTGTGTTGTTGGCTGTGTTGTTGCAGCCAACCAATCAGCAAACACCAATTCCATCAACCAATCAAGAAGCAACAACACAGCCAAAAACACAGCCAACCAACCCGCTTACAGCACAGCCAGCACACCACACCTCCCCTCCAGTATTTATAGAGAGAAGGCAGCTCAGATCACGCTTTGCTGGCACAAGCACAAAGCCGAAGACACCAGCCTGAAGATGGCGAGTGGGATTCTCAAACGCTCCAAGGTATTCTCAATCTTACATAGGACAAGACCCGAATACACCAAGACCTACATACCTTTACCCGTGAAAATCTATGAAAACACATATACGTATACATATACGTATGTACACACATACTATCTGTCTATCCATCCATCCATCCATCCATCCATCCATCCATCCATCCATCCTATATACATATACTTATACATATGCATATGTATGTTCTCGTTCTCCCTCCTCCTCCTCCTCCCTTCCTCCCCCCTCCCTCCCTTCCCCCTCCCCCCTTTCTAGATAGATAGATAGATAGATAGATAGATAGATAGATAGATAGTCAGTCCTGGTAGTGGTGCACCCATAGTGTATTCATTCATTCATTCATTCATTCATTCATTCATTCATTCATTCATTCATTTGACTTGCATGCCGCCCCCTCTCCAAAAGGACTCGGGGCAGCTCACAGATAAAACAATACAATAAATTAAATTAGCTAAAATAGAATTAAATTACTGCAAGCCGAATTAAACTAAAAATCCCATAATAAATAAAAAACCCTTCCCCCAAGGAGTCAGCACAGCCCAGCCTGTTCAAACAGCCAGGTTTTTAGGTCGCGATGGAAGGTGCGGAGATCTGGGGCCAGTGTATGTGGAGTTCAATCCTGACAGGCTCAAGGTTGATTCAGACTTCCATCTTTCTGAGGTAAAATGAGGACCCAGATTGCTGGGGGCAATATGTAAATAATGCTGACATTGTAAATTGCCCACAAAGTGCTGTAAATCAGGGGTTCCTGAGCCATGGCCCGGTACCATTTGGAATCGGGCCATGGAAGCAGTGGGCGCTCGTGCTCAGGTGCTTGTGCAGGAAGCTCAATTTGTGCGAGCGGTTGGCATTCATGCTCGGATGTAAAGCTCCATTTGTGCAAGTAGCGGGTGTATGCACCCGCCCCTTATGTAAATGGTGCTGCCCAGTGCATGCAAGTGCCCACTGCTTGTACAAAACCATCCCGTCTCCTCACCCCCGGTTTGTAAAGCTCTGCTCTAAAGCACTGGAGCAGTATATAAATCTAAATGCTATTGCTATTGCTAAAATGGTACCAGGAGCACCTAGGCCTGTGCTTCTTAACTGGGAGAATGGCTCCAACAGATCCCAGGAGCAACATCAAGGCTCTCTGTCCAGAAGATTGCAGTGTGCTAGGAACCGTTAATATACTGTGAAGAACCCTCAAATGGTGAAGAACAGAGGTGGTATTCAGCAGGTTCTGACCAGTTCTGGAGAACTGATAGTGGAATTTTTGAGTAGTTCAGAGAACTAGCAAATACCACCTCTGACTGGCCCCACCCCCGTCTATTCTCTGCCTCCCGAGTCCTAGCTGATCAGCTGGGTCTTTTGTTGCCCTGCACAGGAGAACGGAGCTGGAAATCAGGTTAGTGGGGTGGGGAGGGAATGGGATTTTGCAGTATCCTTCCCCTGCCACGTCCACCAAGCCATGCCACGCCCACCAAGCCACGCCCACAGAACCAGTAGTAAAATTTTTTAAATCCCACCACTGGTGAAGAACCCTTAAATTCCAAGCATCAGGTGTGAAGGGATTGTTTGTTTGTTTATATGTAAAGTGGTTACCATTTGACTTTTTTTTATATCAGTGGTCATTATTGGGAAAGAAATGAAATTTTATTCACAGCGAGACTACCTGAGCAATGGCATTTCTAAAAATTTTAAAATAATGAAATGAATAGCAGAATTAAATCTGATGCTTTCCTTGCATTGTGTTAATTCACTAGCAGGAAGCAGGCTCCTGAATTGACAGGAGACATGGTAAAGTTGTTAAGATTACAGGATAAATAAGATAATAACACATATAACTCCATTTCAGAAGTATGTTTGCATCTAACGACTTTGGATAACATTGATTATGTGGCAGGCTATATACTGGTTTTTATGTTTTTGGTAGACTTTGAAACCATTCTGTCGTAGCCTGAAGAGGGTAATATGTAGTTTTTATGTTGTTATCCTCACCTTTTGGCCTGATAAAAAAAATAGTTACAAAATTTATTATGCTTCTTCTTGCGTAGTGCCAGGACCGCAAAATTATCCTGGGGGAAAAGAAAGTTATGCAGTACTTCCATGCATCATTAGACCTCTCAAATTAAAAAATAACTCTTCATTTATGTCAAGATACGCATTTGCTAACATCTACATAGTGGAAACATGCCTTTTTATAAGGAACACAACATTTTCTTTGGCAAATGCTTAATTATTTATTATTCAGTGTCTATTTAATATTCCATCTAGGAGTTTACATGCATTCCACAGATGATAGATAGATAGATAGACATAGATAGATAGATAGACAGACAGACAGACAGACAGACACAGAAAGTCAGACAGACAGACAGACAGACAGAGAGAGAGAGAGACATAGATAGATAGATAGAGAGAGAGATAGATAGACATAGATAGATAGATAGACATAGATAGATAGATACAGATAGATAGACAGATAGATCACACATAGAAGATACAGACATAGATAGATAGATAGATAGATAGACAAGATAGACAGACAGACATCAGACAGACAGACAGATGCATTACAGACAGACAGAGATACATACAGACAGACAGACAGATGACAGACAGATAGACAGACAGATCATACAGATCAGACAGATAGACAGATACACAGATAGACAGACATGACATACAGATAGACAGACAGACAGATGACAGATAGCATCACAGATAGACACAGACAGATCACAGACAGACAGACAGCATACAGACATTTAGACAGCAGATGACATAGATAGATACAGACAGTATCACAGATAGATGTATGCATAGATAGATAGATAGATGTATGTATAGATAGATAGATAGATAGATAGATGGATAGATAGATAGATGTATAGATAGATAGATGTATAGATAGATAGATGTATAGATAGATGTACGTATAGATAGATAGGTATATACATACAGATATACATACGTGTGTGTGTGTATACATATATACATACACACACACACATATATATATTTACACACATACATGTGTGTGTGATTGTGTACACACAGATGCTTTTTACATTTCATTAAATATGCTTTCCTTATTGTTCAGATATAATATATGCAAACACTTGGATGATTTCTGCATACTAAAAGAGGTTAAGCTGCTGATAGGAAAAATTGGCAACCAGTAAATCCAGTTAATTGTCTATTAATCATTGTCAGGATTGCAATCAAGCTGAATTGCCATGTAAATTCCTCCCCCATTCAATTAAAGAAAATTACTTTATCTTTAATTTTTACAACAACAATCATTTTTATTGTACCATCCATCATAATGATCTGTGACACACCTTAGCATTGTGTAGTTGCCTAGGTAGATGCACTGTATAAATAGGGGAGGTATGTTTGGCTGTCACCCTTAAATAAGAGGGATAACTGTAATTCCTCATTTGCCAGTAAATCCTACTTGTTCATCCTACTTGCAAGTGATGCATATCTTTTTCATTCTTCAAATTATACAGAAGGACTCTTCTTGTCATGACTTTGACAAGGGGTGAATGGTGTATCAGGGGACAACAATTTTTGAACTAAGGTACCTCAAATGGGCTAACTTATAGAATGTATGAAACATCTGGAACACATGACACTAAGGAATGAAATTTGGGGGAATTGTGACTGCTTCAGTGCTACTGGCTGCCACTAAGGGCTGCTGTTGTCATGTGATCTCCATTATCAAGATTCTGTGACAGTTTCCCAGCCAGTTTCACAATCCCTCACTCTCACCTAGCAGCAGGCCTTTCCACTTAATGGAGAGGGAAAGGAAGGGAGAAATGGAGGAAGGAACTTCAGCACTTTTCCTGGCCCTGCATTCTCCCCTGATTCATACCGCCCTGTGCTTCTTCCCCAACTCATGCAGCACCTTTTAGACACCACAGGCACCCCTCCTGACCCACGTCATTCCCTCATGCTTTCCTTGAACACTATGGCACCTCTTGCCCTTCCCCAGGTACCCTTTCTAACTCCATCCCCACCACACATGCAACATTCCTGACCTGCATTCTACCTCTCATATACTTCAAAGCCCTCAGTATCTTCCCTACCTGCATTCCCCACATGCCCTCTCGAACTCACGCAATACTTTTCACATACCTTTTCCCACACACCCTCCTTGACCCATGCCACACACCCCCTGTCCATCCATGCACTCTTCCCAAGGTTCAGAACACCTCTTGGCCACCCCCATATATAATTCTTGACCCACATCCAAGTGTACTGTCTAACCCACTTCTCCATCCTGAAGCAGCAACTTGTCCCTTCTGGCTTGGACCTGCAAATTCTTGATAGCTTCACCACTAACTTTCCCCCCTAAAAGTTCCTCTTAAGAAAGTCAATGGGAAAGAGCGAAGAAGGGAGAAAGGGAAGGAAGGAAAGAAAGAAAAGGAAAGAGAAAGAAAGCGGGAGGGAGGGAGGAAGAAAGGAAATGAAGGAAAGAAAAGAGAAAGGGAAGGAAGGAAGGAAGGAAGGAAAGGAAGGAAGGAAGGAAGGAAGGAAGATTCCTTCTTGCCAACTTCTCACAAGTAAACTCAATGGGGAAGCTGGCAGGAATTTGAAGTCACTCACCACTGCACAAGTTGTCTAATATAATAAAAAGAGGACAGAAAAAAGTATTTTACTTGGCTTAATGCACTATGGTTGTTTGTGGGTAAGAGTTAGATTTGACAGCTCCATGACTTCATTCGATCACCAGATTTGTGACTCACTGTGAAAATAGGGAGTGGGTAAGGCTGTTGGAGAAAAACCTGTGCCACAATAAAGCCAATTAGCTGAGCATATCCTATATGTGGGATGCCTGACGCACTTATTATTATTTTTTTCTGAATTAAAATTTGGAGGCTTTCGGAATTAAAATTTGGATGGTTTCTTGCTTACCTTCCTTAGAACAATATTCTAAAGTTTCATACTGTCAGATGACTCTACGGCTATTTTTCTGTTTCTGTTTTTCCCATGGTGCCAATGATTGCTTAGAAAGAAAGTGAGGACTGATCATCCATACACCGGAGTGTGAATAATTCACACATATCGGATTGAGATAAAGATCCGAGCAATGAAACGTTTAGAAGCTCCCTCTGTGGAAAAATCCTGTCCCAGTATGTACTTTTGAGATTGAATGAACCAGCTCATAAAATGACTGTTTTCAGCAGTTTGTGCAGAAATTTTTTTTTAAGTGTAACAGACTGCAGGAAGTGGTCACATCCAATTACAGAGCTTAGACAAAAAGACATAAGCATTCAAGACGTTAAATGCACTGTAAGTCTAGTGCAGTTTTTTTTTTTAATAAACTGTGAGAAATTACTAAGTGGATGCATAATCTCCTGGACTGAATTGTTGACTGGGAAGGGTTAGGCAATTAGAAAGAGAAAGAAAAATGTCACGCCCATTGCTCTAGACTAACCACAGAATTTGTCAAATACCTTTGTGGGGGGAAAAGAGAGGGATGGCATTGGATGGAAAGAAGTAAAAATAGAGGTTGCCTAGGTTGCTAAGTGTTAAATATGAATTCCCCCCACCCAAAAAAGGAGGCTGATTTTAAAATGCCACACCACGTTAGATGAATGGACTAATTGCAAATAGCACCAAGACAAATAACACCAAGATTGAAATTAAACATACCAAGTACCTTTCTAAGAAGCTGGGTGTATCCTGGCAAGCAGGAATATTCCTTACCTGATCAAGTAAATATGCTTGTGATGTGAAATGTAATAGAGTTACTCTGCTAAGCCATTATTCCAGCAAAGATAGCAGGGAACTGATGAGAAAAGTGTGTGTATTTTTTATTTATGTAAGTAACTTTTCTTCCTTAAGTCAGTGTCTTACAGTAGCTAAGGCAGGAGTTTTCAAACATTCCCCCCCCACAAGTGTGTTTTGTGTGTGTGTGTGTGTGTGTGTGTGTTGAAACTAAAATGGGTAGTGGAGTTGCATTAGTTTTTAAAATGTTGCCTAAAGCATAGTGGCTGAGCTGAGTCATTTTGAATACTATTAGGCTTATAAATCAGTTTTGCACTTTCCTTTTCTTAGCAAAAGTACAAGGGTTTTGTGAACTTTATTTATATAAGTAAGTCAGGTTATATAATCTTATTTTCGAATAGGTGCCTGTCTGTTTCACAGAATGTTTAAATTACCTGTGTTGGAAATGTCACTGAAGATTCTGTAGCTCACTTTAATGAAAGCCTAATGGATTTCATGGTTCAAAATTTGGTTCTCTGACTCAAAAAAACACTGATTTCTGCAGAGTGGCCCAGGAAAGCTCAATACAAAACTCTGCAAAGGCTGCCTAGCCACAATTTTCTCCTGTTTTTTCAGCAGGAGTCATGAGGCCAGAAAATCCTCCAGACTGTGTTGCCATTGTCCCTACTTGCCCTACTCCAGCCAAAGAAAGGAAAGTCCAAGGTTCAAAAGGCCCAAAACCAAAACCACTCCATCTTGCCAGGGTTCAAGTCCAGGTCTCCATAGCCTCCAGACACTGGAACAGGACATCAACAGCATTGCTTACTTTACCAGGGCCAGATAATAACTGTGTATTATACCCATAATATAGGTTAGCCAATATTTCATTTTAAAAAATGTTAATTAAGAGGAGAGAGCCAGTTTGGTGTAATGGTTAAGGATCATGATGGCTAGAAACAAGGAGGCCAAAAGTTTTAGTTCTGCCAGGCAGAAAGACAAGAGAGCAACCTTGGACCAGTCCCCTCTCTCAACCATAGGAATTAGGCAGGGGGCAAACCACTACTGAAAATCTTGGCAAGAAAATTGCAGGGGCTAGTGCAGGAGACAGCCCTAAGGTGCTGGGGTCCACACTGAGTTCAGACAGGAAGGCAATTCAGAGAGGTGAGGACAGCAGAAAAGATCATTGGTAGTTCATTTCCTTGTGTTCAGGGCATGGCATATAAGCTTGAGCAGAGTCCGCAGGATTGCCTGGGACACTACATCTCCCCTTCACAACCTGTTTTCCTTGTTAACCTTCTGGGAGGAGGGGGCTTCATGGCATCTGAAACAGAACATCCACATTCAGTCACAGTTTTGTTCTATATAATATCAACCTTGTGAATTCTCACGTTTCCTTTTTCCACTATGTATTCAAAATGGACATTGATTAACCTATGTATGCATGTATGTATGTATATGTATGCATGCATATGTATGTATATGTACACACACAGGTATGTATGTATGTATATGTGTGTATGTATGTATTGTGCAAGTATATATATACGTATATAGCATGTGTATATGTGTGTTATATATGCATTTGAGTAGACATATACTTTCTTTTGAGAGCAGGTAACAGAATTTCATTTTTAATATGCTTACAGTAAAAAAAAACAGTTAAGTTATCCTATCCTATCCTATCCTATCCTATCCTATCCTATCCTATCCTATCCTATCCTATCCTATCTTATTCAAGGCAACCAAGCAAGTATTCTACTAACATCACCTTAATTTTTTAAAAATAAAAAACTAATTACATCTTTTCTGTACCTGCAATTGCAGCATCTCTTAGATTAGAAGTGGGAAGAATGGATTTTATTTTGTAAAATTTCAGTAGAATTTTATTTGCACCACTACCCTGGTGGTCTTTAGATTGCAACCATGTGAATATCAAGTTATTCCTGTCAATTTTTACATATTTCATTGTCTTCCTCAAGGGATGCAATTAAAGTAGTTGGATTTTGAATTGGCATTCTTCTTGAAATAATGGATGACATCATTATATCTTTTTTCAGTCCTGGAAGTCAGAGGATTTTGACTTTAAAAAGGAGAAAGGACTGAAAGCAGGAAAACATTACCCAAGCTGTTACCACCAATAGCCTTGTGAAAAGGATCCTTGTTCCTGTTTGTTTTTCAATGTACACAACCCACAAAGCGAGATGCACACACCTATTTATATCGCCTGTAGGTTTTCCCTGTCTCGTGGGAAGATCTGGTGGGCACCAGATTATATAGCCATTGTGAGACCATGTTAAATAGCAACAGCAACGACTTTGTGTTGGGTATTGTCTTTTTACCCCACAAAACATTTCCCACCAACTTTCTCTTTCTTCCCTACATGAGCTGCTAATGCACCATGCTACCACCCTATTGAACAAGCCAGCTGCCATGATTTCTTTCGGTGGAAACTAAACAGAGGAAGTGATTGCCACTTTTTGTGTTGCCTTCTTAGTATACTGAAATGAAATGAGAGGTGGAATAGTAGAGCTTGACATTTTATATCTCCTGCTCTAGGTCAGGAGGATTCAGTCACCCATATGATTCTTCTCTTCTTTGTTGAGGAAGAACAACACATACATAGACTTCTTTTGAGATGTGAGCAGATGAAAGGAAAGGAAACAGCTGGCTTGGTTTTATCCTATTCAGTTCAGATTTCCTTTTCCCCAGGCAATGTGTAGTATAGTTTCTTTGTTTTAAAAAAAGTGGTAATTGTATACCACAGAACTTGTTATTATCAAAATTTCTAGTTTTGAAGGTTGAGTAGCTTGACCCAAACACAATTCAATGTAGGAGCTCTGTTTGCCATGTCAAGATGAATGCATAATTCAATTCATATTAGTTGTGTTATTGACTTGGCTCAACCTTCCCAATCTGTTTTATTTGAAGGTTGCATATTCTTTGTCTGAATATAAATATAATGAAGCATTATATTGACTTCGGTCACATAAACATAACTGTGAGAACTGGAGAAGGCTTGTTCTCACCAGCAACAATTGACATTGTGTGTAAGTAGGAACTGCCTGATTGATTTTCAGCTGAATACCAATAGAAGAACATGTTTATAGCTCAGGGTTGAACTCTAGCATTCCTATGAGCTCTGAGCTTGTTTGTTTTCTTCCAGACGTTTCATTACCTGACTGGGTAACATCTTCATTGATATGGGTGGTTGGAAGGATTTGTTTCATCAGTGGAAAATTACTACAAATCTGATTTGAAAGGTAACCACCAGATGGTTGATGATGTATAAGAGCAACACATTTTGAAGTTGCTATTTTCAAGTAAGAGAAATATGTGTATGAATGCACTTGCGTTTATATAACAAATTAATAACAAACTAATAGGCAACATATGGAATTATCTAAGTTATGTGAGAGTGCAATAAGATTGTAAAATTATGAACGGTAGCCCAAATTTCTTCTGTTTTTTTTACTTTTCTAAAATACAGTTCTCTTTCCTTCTTGTTCATAAAAGAGCACTTTATAACGTTGATGACCAGTCTTGCAATTGCTGAAAATTCTCTAATAATGTAAGTCATTCAAGAGCAGGAATGGTTATTGTTGCCATTAGCAAACATTCTGTGTTGTGTGTGTTTTTGTTATTATGCTGTTAGTCAAATAATGCAGCTTTTGTCTTGCAAAAGCAGATAAGTATTCTGCCTATGAAATTGCTTTTGCATTAACGCATCAGTCAGTACAGGTAATCCTCCACTTACGACCACAATGGAGCCCAAAATTTCTGTGCTTAAGTGTTAAATGAGTTTTGTCCTATTTTTCTTGTCAAGTTAAGTAAATCGCTGCAGTTGATAAATTAGTAAACTGGTTGTTAAGTGAATCTGGATTCCCCCTTGACTTTGCAAAAAGGGATCATATGACCCGGGGACACCACAACAGTCATAAGTATGAACCAGTTGCCAAGCATCTAAATTCTGATCACATGATCATGGGCAGGGGTGGGATCCACAGGGTTAACTACCGGTTCGGTGATTTACGAGGTTTGGTGATTTACAATGTGCTTCCCTGCACGCTGTGCGCGCGCCTGTAAATCGTCATCAGCTTGGTGCCTGGACAGCTGAGCAGCGCTGTGTGCAGAGAAGCAGCCTTTGAAAAAGCCCTTTTTTCCTGCTTTTTTAACTGCAGCTGTGCCTCGCATAGCAGCTGAAGTTGAAAAACCAGGAAATAAAGGTCAGGTAAGAACCCGGGCGGGCGGGTGGGCAAAAACATCAGCAGACATAGAACCAGTTCTGTGTCTGCTGCTCTTCAGAGCTACGGGTTCTGCAGAACCGGACAGAACCGGTAGAAACCCACCCCTGATCATGGGGAATGCTGCAAAGGTCATAACTATGAAAAACTGTCATAAGTCACATTTTTCAGTGGCATTGTCCCTTTGAACAGTCACTAAATAAACTGTTGTAAGTCTTGGACTACCTGTATAAATGTTAGCAAATCTTGGCAATTTGAAATGATTGTTTGAGAGATCTGAACAGTTTTCAGTAAAATTACTGAATATCCATTTGCTCCTAAGTGTGCTTTACTTTTTAAAAAAACTGAAGCTGTTTCGGCTATCTTATCTTTATGCAGCTTTCATACTGATCTTATTGTGGTGGTTGATCATAGCTGTTGGGAACTATGAAAGGAGAAAATAGTTTTACCTGGAAAATATTGCGACTAAGTTCAAGAACTGGGATTATATTGCTTCATTTACTATCCTTCAAATCTTGGTAATGTTTCTATCCCTCTACTTCTGCTGTAATCCTCCAGTTACCACCACAGCTGAGAACAGAATCTCTGTCTGTAAGTGATGCAGTCATTAAGTGAGTTGACTGGATTTTACAAGCTTTTTTGCCATGATGGTTTAGCGAATTACATGACCATTAATCAAATCAGACATCCCTATTGACTTTGCTTGTTGAAAGCTCTGTGGGAAAATTGTAAATGACAATCATATGATCCCATGACACTGCAGTACACACAAATTGCCAAGTGCCTGAACTTTGATCATGTGACTACGGGGATGCTATACCAGTTGTAAATGCAAGGACTAATTTTAAAATCCCTTTTTCAGCATTGCTGAAACTTTGAATGGTTGTTAATGAAATGGTTGTAAATTGCTGTAAATTGACAACTACCCGTATTTCCATCAGGAATCATAACTAAACAGCCCCATCAAAAAGAACATGCTGAATCTGATTTGAATCAAAGCAGAGTTTACACATGATTGTGAGCCTTCATGCGATTTATTGGATTTTGGTGTAGTATGCTGGGTGTCGAGCTCCAAGAACCAAGAAAAACATATAGAATTACTTCTAAGTAACCATCATCAAAACTTTATTCGTTCATAAGCAGTTTCTTTTATTGTTTCTTACCTATAGACACAATTTTTGCTAAACTATAGGAACAACTTGCAGCATTAAAGATATACTCATAGAATTGCTAGTCTTAATTCTCTTTCTCTCAACCAAATTATTTAAACTTCACTGCCTCTTGCCCTCTGGAATGCAGCTCCTCCCTCCTGGGAATCCAGACTACATTCTGCCACACTAGGCAAGGTGAGGGATGAACATTCCCAATTTCTACATTGTTACACATGTGCCTCTTGAACATTTTTGGAACACTCAGCTTCCCTCCTCACTTCATAATTTTTGCTTTTGTTTTTAAAGGGTGGGTGGATGTGCTACAAAGCAAAATACCAGCTTCAAACATAATCATCATTTCTAAGAATATTTCTGAATCCCACATATTCTGGAGGCATTCCTAAAGTACAATCTCTTGTCTCCATCTGCTAAGGGAAAAGAAAAAGGAAGTCAGGAAGTAATTTCCTAGTCTTCTGGTAAATGATGGTTTTTGGCTCAAACTATCTCTTTGCATATCTGCAGGGCTGGGTGCTTTTTCCTTGTTTAACATACCAAAGTTCAAATAGATTAGTGCACAATATAATGTGTGGATATTAAAGCAGAATCTCCAATTCTCTCAGATTGATACTGCCATCACTCATTTTTAATTTCTGATAAGAGATCGAATACATATTTGTTCCCCTGTAAAATTTCTGTTTGATTGTCAAAGTTGGGCTCTGCTTTCAGGCAGCTATTTACCCACCTATATTCATTCATTTGATTTATGTAGTTTCCCATCCCACATAAGTGACTCTGGGCAGCTTAAAATAAAAATAAATAAAATACATATAACACAAAAATAAGTCTTTAATACTTGCATACCTTAGGAATCATTGTATAGGGTTTAGAAGGCTTGTTATCAATGAACACATAAATAGATCTATTTTTTACAAATGCCATGTTAATATAGTCATATCTCAGTACGTAAGTGCTTCAAAATGTGTCGAATTCCATACTTGATGCATTTTGAAGTAAAAATCTTGTCCCGGTTACTCATCTTTCTCCTGATGCTCGACATGCAAGGTAGAATTTGCTGGTGTCGGCTGCCTCATGACTCACTACTCCTTCTGGATGAAATAAAGGGTCACATGGTAAGTCATGTGCTTTGTTCAATATTCATCGTTTTTAGCACTCATTGTTCTTCCGGGAACAAATTAGTGATGTACCACTATATTTTTCCTTGGAAGAATATTTACATTTGCGATGTAATTATTATTCTGTTGCTGTTGCCAGTTAATAATTGGTTGGTTTTACTGCTAAAAACATTTAAAAATAACCAAAGTAAAGATTACTTCATAAAAAACACAATAATATAAGATAAATACAGTGAGCTTGGACAATTTTCTAAGATAAAAAAAAGTTTGTTGTGTGTGCATAATTCTTTTGGCTTTCGGATTCTGTTTAATTGTACCAAAGCTGAACATGCTTTATTTATTTATTTATTTAACTTACAAAGATTTGCAGATCAAGTTTATGAAGGTAATTTTATATACATGTGGTTTTGGCTCGGATTCAGTCACTGTTGCATTGGAATTTAGATTAAATATTCTTTGAAGTTCACAGTGTGACTGATTCTGCTTTTATCTGTTGTATCATCACAAAGGAGTACAAATAAATCTTGCTCACCTGGTCTTGTTGATTGCCAACTCTCTTCCCTGTTAAAGTTGCTTGGAATTTGAACCTCTGCTCCTTTGAACCAGTGCCAAGAAGCAGGGCTATTGTTCAGTAGGAAATAGAAAGCATTTGCCAAAAGGTCAGGCTGCAGATTTCAGCACTATTGGTATTCCATTCTTTAATTTCCTAAAGGAAGACACTCTCCATAAAAATGCCCAGCATTGAATGACATTCCAATAACACCAACAATATCAAGACAAATAATTATGGTGCCACTGACACAATAACAATGCAAGAAATCATGGCTGGAATTTAAACAAGAGAATTTAGGATTGGGTCAAGATAGAATTGTTGTGTTATAACAAGCCAGGAGAGAAAATCCCTTTAAATAACGTAGCACAGCACTTAACGGTCCAAAGTTGTTTGTTGTATAGAATGTGTCTAAATGGCTGTCTCACTCTATGCCATGTAGAACAAAGAAGACTTTAGAGAATATGTTGTGCTACAAAATAAGATTCTCATGCAGAGATTCCAAGACTTTAATCACACTTAGACAAGGAAGAAAAAAGTAGTTTCTATTTTCTTACCTTTTGATGTAGAAGGGAGGAGACCATTACATCAACCACTCAGAGGCACCCGGGGCTCATCAGATGTAGGTATCCAAATGATATTATAAGCCAATTGAATTCAAAGGCTTTCACACTTCAGGTGATTATCTGTCTGCAGGGAGATTTAGGTGATCTTGCAATAAAATATGCTCAGACCAGCACCTACTCTGAAACCCATGGGTGAAGTCTTAATATCTCAAGCATTTGAATAGGATTGTTTAAATTAATCACACTAAAAGTATGTGCCTTTCAACACAGGATTGCTCATCTTGCACATATAAATTCTCTGATTTAGATTCATAGTGGAAATATTAACAACCTCTTCCAGTCATCAACACTTCTCCTACACTATGTGATTTTGATTTTTTTCATCCAGAGAATTCCCTCACACTGCAAGTATGAATATTGTTTTTTTTAATAGCAATAGCTCTTAGACTTATACACCGTTTCACAGAGCTTTACAACCCTCTCTAAGCAGTTTACAGAGTCAGCATATTGCCCCCAACAATCTGGCTCCTCATTTTACCAACCTTGGAAGGCTGAGTCAATTTTGATCTGGTAAGGAACGAACTCCTGGAATGAGTAGTGAATTAGCCTGTAGTACTGCATTCTAACCACTGTGCCACCAGGGCTCTTACATAATTAATTGCTTCTCTAAAATGGAGACGAAAGTTGCATTGTCTTCTGCATTAATTATTTAGAAGTACAAGAAGTAAGCAAACTATAGCAACCCAAGCATTAAACATTATGTTTGAAATTATTGCTGGGATAAACTATTCCTAATGATTGAAGTTAATACTCATCTTAGGTCTAACAGTTTATGGTTTAAATAGCAACACATAATAATAGCAGATGCCAAATCATGGGAAGCCCTAAAAGCTAACTGTCATCTGTAATTTGCTTATCCGTACATCTTCATTCTTCCTTTCTGATAGGATAACCCTTTGCTTTCATTGTTAGTATGTTGAGTATTTTTTCTGCTCCCAAGAAATGTCGTAACACTAAAAGAAGACAAAATGCAAAGTAGAGGCTCACACATTACATCAAAAGGCTGAGTTTTATGACTTTATGACAATGTTGTCTTCTTTTCAACTGAAGTGTAATAATCATGCCCCTGGCAGCCTTGAATCATCTTGGATATCTATTATACCACATGTTCAGAAAAGCCCATGCCTTTCAGTTATTGTATAAATAAATCCATGGTAAATGCTGACTTTGTTCCTTCTCGTTCCATGATAACAGGGAGTCTATTTAATTCTGGCACAGAATCAAACATTCCCATGATTTTCAAATAGTTCTCTGTGAGTTCATAGATCTTTTCACTTTGAATAGTGCCCCACCATATGAAAGCAATAGACCACATAAGGCAAGTGAACCTGTAATTTACTAACTAGCCTAGATGAGCTCAGTCTAGCAATGCATCGTTTCTGTTTATTAATGGATACAAGATTCTTTAATAGACCTGTTTGCTAAGCAGAAGAAAGCTGTGTCAGAAATCTGTCCTCTTTGCAAGCAGTCTAATTAACCCTAACTCATAACTTAACAATGGCTTTGGAGTTGTTCTAATGGAAATTCCCTTTGTAATGTTTTTCAAGCAATTTCAGGTAACTTAAAGTCTTCTATGAGTGTTCACATCTTTGTGGTTTTCTTGACAATACACCAGAGTGGTTTCATGTTGCTTTCATCCAAGTTCTTTCGTCCCCGCCTTTGGATTTCCTGTGGTCTTTGTCAGGAATGAAACTGGTGGGATTGGAACAAATTGTTCCCAGGCTCAAGAGAACCTTATGAGAATACCACCCACCTTGGAAGAAAATGGCAAACTGTCCATTCACTGAAAAAGAAAGGAGTATGAAAGTTAGGATTCAAACATTGGTGTGTGGGAGCTATACTTGTTGTGAACTGCAGTGGACTTTTTTTGTATGATTATTCTGATTAACAACTAAGGATTTAATCAACTGAGGTTTTCTCAGCCTTTCAGTCATGAAAGCCAAGTGATGGAGAAAGGCCCAAGTCTGAATAGCTGAAATGTTCTATTGCACTGGACATGGCAGCTTGTCTAATTGGGAGTAACCTTTAAGTTGACCAACCACCTGGGCTTAGATAACTTCCAGTTTTATAGCCTGCCTTTTCAAAAGTTTCTCCCAATTTCCTTTTCATATATTTTCAAATAACCCAATGAAAAAAATATTTTTTACACCTAGTGTTTGCTAAAGTAGAACAGCGAGCATGCATTACGCTTGCTGCATGTGTAATACTTAATATATACTTTGCAATTATATGTGAATATATCTTAGATGCTTGTCCAATTTGTTAAGTCTTTTGTGTGCTTTGGCATTTGTGTGGTAATTCATTTTACCAATAAAGGAGAATATTTGTAGCTCAGGATTGAAATGAGGAGTCCTTGGTGGATCTCTGAGGCTTGGTTGCTTTCTCGCAGACATTTCATTACCCAAACTAGGTAACTCATTTTAAAATACCCATCTAAAAATAGCCAGGCTACCAGCAGAAATGTAAAATTAACAGTGAGTCCTTCTGTATGGTTATATGTCTTTGATCATTGGCGATGCACTCATGGATTTTAATTTCTTCTGAGTCATATCTCTAAGGCTGCAGAACAGGCCCCACAGAGCCATTTCTGTCCAGCTACCACAATAAAGCTGAATGCCACATACCCCATCAAACACCAAATGACCTTGAAGTCAATGCCTTACCAATATTTCTTATTTTAACCACTTCTATTTTTTCAAACACGGTTTTCAATTAAGGTTCTTCCTTAAATCATCCATATGATGCATTTGGAGAAAAAATAGAATCTAGAATAGAATACAGCTGGAAGGGACCGTGGAGGTCTGCTAGTCCAGCCCTCCCCCTCCTCAAGCAGAAGTCCATTTCACACAAATGGTTGTCCAGTCTTTTCTTAAAAAACCTTCCACAATGAAGATGTAGAGATAAGTATAACCAAAGTTTAAGAAATAATTATACACAATGTGCTATGGAAAGCAGTTGATAGTGAAAAAAATGCTACCACTCCAAGCAAGTTGTTCAGAATGCAGGATAAACTTATGGGTGCCACCCCAGAACAGAGGCTGCGTAAACAATAAAACATAGCACCAAGTATTCAGAAGAAAATATTTGGAAGCCAACCAACAGGAAACTTCAAGAAAGTAGTGCAGGTCATCCTTGACTTACGACCATTCGTTTAGTAACCATTATATGTTATAACAGCACTAAAAATGATTTATGACCAGCATCCCATGGTCACACAATCAAAATGTAGATGGTTGGCAACTGGCATGTATTTATGATGATTGTGTTAGAGATTGCAGCATAAATTCAAGTCCAGAAAACACACAGATGACTGAATCAGCATGATCATTAACTTCTTTATAAAAATAATAATATGAGTAAAGTTTACAATACCATTTGTAGCAGTGGTGGGATTCAAAACATTTTACTACTAGTTCTGTGGGCATGGCGGTGGTGGCAGGAGGATACTGTAAATCTCCATCCTCCACCCACTAACCTGCTTTCCAGCTCCATTCTCCTGTGCAGGACAACAAAAGAAGACCTAGCTGATTAGCTGAGACTCGGAAGCGAGAAATAATGGAATGGGGGTGGGGCAGGAGGTGGTATTTGCTGGTTCTCCAAACTACTCAAACTTTCTGCTACAGGTTTTTCAGAACTGGTCAGAACCTGCTGAATACCACCTCTGATTTGTAGATTCTTTCAGTTTAACAACACAAACAGCAAGCAGCAGCTCAAAGCAGATATCAGTTTCAGCAAGCAAGCAAGACTAGAGCCACACCCAGGTCAGTTCTAGTTTCACTTTCCAATTCAGCTCCCATTGGCTGGTCTGTTGCCATACCTATTCATTGGCTGACTTTGTTACTAAGCTCTATTCCAGTTCATGAATATTGTTAGATTTGCATGAAGAGTCAGACGCGGAGTGCTTCAGTGAAGAGTTTATTAGTGACTACAGCTCATAACAGACCCGATTTGGCTGCTCTGTGGCTGCTACTTATAGCCAGCAGCCGCAGTTGCCAGCCAATCAGAGTGCAGGTTTTCCTTTTTAAACCAATCATTTCTGACATTTTACAAGAACAGTTCAAACTTAACCAATGACATTCAAACCTGCATACATAACACCCTCCCCACTAGGTTCAGTCCATACTCAAACCCCAACCCATCTAATGTATTCTTTTAAATAGGTGGAGGCTCTTACGTGTACATTGAGACCTTCGTGGTTCAGAAGTTTTAACGTTCTCACCCAGTGAGAGGGAAATGTGTCTGTTGACATTTCCCTAGTTGGACTTCCTGTGAAAGAAGACCCTGTTTGATTGTTAGAATCTGGTCTCTCCTCCCAACCCATCTCCAGCCCAATGTCAGCACCCAAGTCAGGTAGTGATGTGCAATCTTCCACTTGTAAGGATGGATTTTGGCATTGTGACAGGTTTGGGATGGTTCCTGTCAATAATGGCTCGTTACACATGGGGTTGATTCTTGTTTGCTGATTATCCTCATGTTCCTCCCTCCCCTAGAAAAGCATTAGGTATGGGAACTAGAGAGCAATTGCGATGTTCCTGAGGTAACCTGGATCTAAGCTGATCAATGTGCCTGCTCCAGAGGACTCCATCCTCTGTTTGTACCCTGTAAGAACGAGGGCCTGTGATTTGAGTTATTTCAGCAGGAATCCATGAAGGCTCACCCATAAGGTTCTTAGCATAAACAGAATCACCCACTGAACGTGAGAACTTTGCTAGTGGAATCTAGTGGTTGGGTGTGTAGGTGGGATGAAGGCGTCAAGGGAAGACCTAAGTTTCCTACCCATCAACAACTCTGCTGGGGATAAGTTAGTTGATGGGTTAGGAGTGATGTGCTGAACACTAAGAAGTTTTTCAACTTTCTCAGTGATCCCCAGGACCCAATTGCTGAAGCTTTTCCTTGGTAAAAGCATGCATTAGCCCGGCGTTAGCCCAAGGGTGTCAGGGGCTGTCAGGGCATGTCTGATACCCTGTTGTGCTAGATAGGATTCAAGAAGGGTTGGATGTAAATTGAGGGCCATTGTCAGAGACAAGAACATCAGGTAACCCGTGGGTTACAAAAAGCTTTTAAGCTGCTTGATGACAGCATCAGTTGTGGTGGATGCCATAGGGATGACCTCTATTTTGGAATATGCATCTACTATATAAGGAAGGTGTGCCCTCTGGTAGGCCAGCGAAATCAATGTGAATCCTAGACCAGGGGCCCCTAGGACATTCCCATTCCTGTTTGGGGGCGAGAGGTGGGGCAGGCCTGACTACCTGACAGTTGGGACAAGAGGCAACCCAGTTTTCAACCATTTTGTCAATACCTGGCCACAATACATAACTCCTGGCCAATCCCTTCATTCTGACAATACCTGGATGACCCTCATGTAACATTTCCAAAACCTCTTTTTGCAGTTTTGCAGGAATAACCACCCTGTTACCCCACAAAATACATCCTCTTAATACAGATAATTCAGTTTGCCTGGATTTAAAAGGTTGGGCAAGGTGAGGTAGATCTTGAAGCAACCTTTCTTAATCCAGCCTATAATAGGAGCCAGGAAACTGTCTTTGGCAGTCTCTCTGGCAATTTCAGCAGTGTGTACTGGAAGCTTGGCAACAGTTTCTAGGAAAAAGGTGTGTGCCTCAGGTTCAAAGTCCTCCTTGACAAGGAAGTGGGCAAACTCAAGGCATCAGCATGTCCAATGTCCTTGCCAGGCTTGTGGATAAGGTTGTATGAATAAGCAGCAAGAATTCAGTCCACCTCAGCATTCTTGGTGACAGGATAATGGGTGTGGTTTCTCTCCTGCCACAATGCCTAACAAAGGTTTGTGATCTGTGACAATGGTAAATGTTCTCCCATATAAATACTCATGAAATTTCTTGATAGCTGCAACAATTGCCAATGCTTCCTTGTCCAATTGGCTGCAATTCCTCTCTGCTTTGGTCAAGGTGCAGAGTAAAATGCAATAGGGGCTTCCTCCGCTGGGAACCTGTGGCTCAAACCCCCACTCCAAAGGGGGATGCATCACAAGTCAGTACAACAGGTAAATTCTCAGAGAACTGTATGAGTACAGTATCAGACGTGATTAGTCTTTTAATACTGTTAAATGCTGATTGTTCTTTCCTGCCCCAGACCCAAACAGACTTTTGTCAATCTGTGTAATGGTTCTGCAATGGTTGCCTTCTGAGGTAGGAACATGTGGTAAAAGTTAATAAGTCCAAGGAAGGCTTGCAAATCTGTTTTGCATTTTGGTCTAGGGGCTTCTTTGATTGCTTGAACCTTGGCATTTGTAGGGTGGATGCCATGGTTGTCAATCATATAGCCCAAGAACTCAACCTTGTCAGTTCTAAGAGTGCATTTTTCTTCCTTGACTTTTAACCCGCTTTCTTGAATCTGGTAAGGACTTCTCTGAGTCTCTTGTAATTGAATGTCATTTTCAGCAGAGATTAACACATCATCAAAGTAAGGCACTACCCCTGGCAGTCCTTGCATCCTTTCCATAAGGCTTTGGAAAATGCCTGGTGCCACGCCTCCAAACTGTAACCTTTTACATTTGAAGGCACCTCTATGAGTCACAATGGTTTGGGCCTCTGCAGTGGCATCATCAACTGTTAGTTGTTGATATGCCTGGGCCAGATCCAATTTGGCAAAGACTGTACCCCTGCCAAGTGAATGTAATAAATGATGCACCACTGGAACTGGATATGCTCTGTTGGGCATGGTTCAATGTCCCTTATAGTCCCACAGATTCTCACTGACCCATCAGTCTTGACTGGTGTGACTATGGGTGTCTCCCATCTGGAGTGGTCAGTGGGCTCTAAAACTCCTTGAGCTATTAGTTTATCTAATTGTGCATCAATTTTTCCTTTAAGGCAAATGGGACCCTTCTGGGCTTTAAGCAAATTGGGGCACCTTGGGATCTAGGTTGAAAGTGATAGGGTCCCATATACTTGCCCAATCCGGCTGAAGACCTCTGGAAACTCAGACTTCAAGGCCTCCTCCCATTCAGTGTTGCTCACGTGATTGATGCCAGTCACCTCGATGCCTAGTGGATTGAACCACTCAAGTCCCAGCAAGCTTGGGCGATCCTTGTCCACGATGGTCAGGGGCAACGTTTGGTGTGGCCTTTGAACTTCACGTTGAATTCTCTTGTTCCAACTACTGGAATCTTGTTCCTTGGTAGTCTTTAAGAGTCAGTGCTTGCTTCTGGACATGCTTCTTCTGAATGTTGGGAAGTAGCCTGTGAATAGTGTCCCATGACACCATAGATAAATAGGAGCCTGAGTCCACTTCCATTTGGCAAGGCCTTCCTTCAATTAGTACCTTCACATGTACTTTTCTGCTTCTTAAGGGTGAAGAGTGACCAATAGTGACTGTTTGATGAGTTACATTCTTCCCATTTGCTTCTGTGTTGCGCCCCATTTTCTCACTGAAGTTGTTAGGCTTGAAATCTTTGTCAGGAAACTTCTTTCTGCTTGGTGGAGTTCTGGATGATTTGCAGACTCTTGCTAGGTGACCTCTTTTTTCACAACGGAGACAGATGGTATCAAAAACTTGCATTCAGTCTGGGTGCCCCCACACCTCTGCAATAAAAGTCTTGCCTCTTTCTTCCAAGGTCTTTCCTTTTCTTCTCCATTCTGAGTCTATAAATTCCTTCCTCCACCTCGCTACAGTCTGAATCAGAATCTATTTGCTCGCAATGGGTTGTTGTGGATTTTCCACATCAGGATGGCTTGCGGCCTTGTTAATTTTCTTCATGGCTGCTGCTGTGGACTTGGTAGCTTCCGCTGAAGAAGCTTCTTCTATGGCCTCCTTAAACGTGATCTTAGGTTTCGTTAATAATTTGCTCTGCAAAACCTTGTCTTTTAGGCCTAGAACAAATCGATCGCGCATGGCCTCTTCTAAGTTGATAAATTCACATGCACCCTCAATGTCCCTTAAACTTGCCACTAAGTCATTAACGTTTTCGCTTTTTCCTTGATCCCGATGATAGAATTCGTGTCTCTTAATGAGGCACGATACTTGTGGCACGTAATGGGCTCTTAATAACTTTTCTAAATCGGGCCAGTCCATTACCTTCACGTCTGCAGCTCCCGCCAATGCCTTCGCCATCTTGAAAACGGCGGACCGCAGGTGGGTGAAAGACGCCCTCTTCCGCTTGTCGGAAATGTCGGTGAGATCATTTCCCTCCAAATACATTTCAAAACGATCCGCATATGACTCCCAGTCTTCTGCCGTTGGATCGAATGGGGCTGGGGGTGTGTTCAGCACAGCCATCTCTCTCGGCTTCTTCTCCGTTGTCTTCTTCTTGGAAGGATCCCACCTTCGCGCCAGTGTTAGATTTGCATGAAGAGTCAGACGCGGAGTGCTTCAGTGAAGAGTTTATTAGTGACTACAGCTCATAACAGACCCGATTTGGTTGGTCTGTGGCTGCTACTTATAGCCAGCAGCCGCAGTTGCCAGCCAATCAGAGCACAGGGTTTTCCCGCACTTTTTAAACCAATCATTTCTGACATTTTACAAGAACAGTTCAAACTTAACCAATGACATTCAAACCTGCATACATAACAAATATACTCTGACAGGTTGTAGTGTCCCACTGTTACGATTCCCTTCTGTGATCTTGTGACAAACAAAGTCAATAGGGAAGACAGATTCACTTAACAACTGTGGCAAGGTAGTTCGTAAAAATGAGGCTGAACTCACTTAACAACTGTCTTGCTTGGATTCAGTGATGTTCGTATATTGAGGATTATCTGTAGAAGGCTAAAGCTACTATGGTAACTTGCAACTCTTGTATTAAAAAGCTGTCAATCAGAGTCTGATTGGATTGAGCCTGTGTTTAAGTTTCTGAATTAAAATATAGATCAATAGGATTGGAAGGAACTACTTATTCATTTGAACCCAGTCCGTGTAGGAACTTGAACTTGGATTACTGCATGGAGCAGGTACTTATACATAGGTTCAATCTACAAGTAGTCAAGGACTACCTGTATGGATCCCTCCATGAAGTCATCTGGAATCAAGCTCTACTCGAACAAAATTTAATCTTTACCTTTTCAGGTAAAAAAGTAGAATTCAAAAGTTATTAGAGTCAAAAAGATTTCTTTTAAAAAGAATCTATTGCTGAAGAGTTGTTTAAAAAAAAAACAACCCACCAGGATTTTTAAAGCCTATAGTTCTGTGATGGCAAACCTATGGCACGTGTGCCGAAAGTGGCACGCAGAGCCATCTCTGCAGGCACATGAGCCGTTGCACATGAGCAGTTCCACTGCGCATGCGCACATGCCTCCCACCAGCCAACTGATTTTTGTGTATCTGCTGTGCATGCGTGGGAGGCGGGGCGCATGCGGGAGATGCGTGCGTATGCACAGAGGGCTTAGGGAGTGCAGGGGGTCTTGTGTGCATGCACGTGGAGGGTCACGCGTGGGGGCGTTGCACGTGCATTTCGGCACACATTTCGGCACGTGATGACAAAAAGGTTATCCATCACTGCTATAGATTTTTCAGCTGATTTACTGTCAGTTTTTTCCAAATGAATGGTTGAGCCATTTTTGATGAAGGAAGTCTGGAACAGAAATACAAATTAGTCTTGCATTTTCCTCTAACCTCCCCTTCTTCAACTGTATGGCATTGAGGGAAATGCATTTTTATGTAGCTCCTAATCAGAACGTGAAAGCTCCAAAAAGTACATTCTATTTATGTTGTCTGCAGGCAACTCCAATAAGCTAATACTATGAAATTTCATTTATGGAACAGAGCATAACTTTTCACCCTTCTATTCACATGCAATTTATCCGGTACTCTGATCCCTATATCCTAGCTTCTGAAGGTTTAGTTGTAGTTGTCATCATCATCACCATCATCATCAAAGCACAGCACATTGGGCAGCAAGTGATTTCCAATGATTTTGACACTTCACAGCATCTTCAACTTTGTCCCAGAACACATTAATAAACTTTTTTGGGAGGGTTGGTTTCCCTGATTTATTTATTTATTTATTTATTTATTTATTTATTTATTTATTTATTTTGCCAATCGCTTACAAGATAATAAGTATAAGGATAAACATAGTTATGAATACATGAAATGAATACATATAAGAAAAATAAAGGAAACAATAGGACAGGGACGGTAAGCACGTTGGTGCACTTATGCACGTCCCCTACAGACCTCTTAGGAAAGGGGTGAGGTCAATAGTAGTCTAAGGTTAAAGTTTTTGGGGTTTGGGGAAGAAACCACAGAGTCAGAGTATTCCAGGCATTGACCATTCTGTTGCTGAAGTGGTATTTTACATCTTCGTTAAGTGTTTGGCATCAAGTTAGTAAGCTTAGTGTTTACCAGGAAAAAAATTGAATGTTTCCAATCGTATTTCACATGATATCTAGCTTTCAGATGGGCATTTAAAAAAAAATCCCTTTCTGTTATTTTACCTAATGTTTTACCTCTGCATTACGCTCACAGCATCCATGAGAGTCTGTCAAGAGTCATTATTTATAATGGTGGGATAAAAATGCAATAAAAGCAAACATGTCAATAAATACATAAATGTGTCCTCAACCCTTCAGAGCAAAGTGGCTGTGTATAGAAGGGGATAATGGGAAAGCTCTTTGTTCACTGAAGGAAAATTGATATACAATTGGCTAGAATCAGCTGTGGTCTAGCAACCACAGAGGCCTGGCTGACACAGAACACTAAAGCATAATGGGTGGGCCAGATAGGAACATCTTAGCTTAACCGGTGGGATCCCAGCTCACTTCTTAAGTCAAGCCAAATCATGCATTGAATCACATGTGGTTTAGAATTCAAATAACCTTTTGGGCTTCCAAACTTAAATTAAGCAAACAGACCAATGTTCCAAACTAATTCTTGTTTCCTTGATGCAATAATCATTAGCAATCTGAAAGTTGATCTTATGGAAATAACAGACACTGAAAGAAATACTAACTCCTTTGATTAGAGGAAAGATACTGTCTGACTGGAAACCTCTGATAGATTTTTGTGTAAAAATGAAAAAGAAAATGAACTTGTGATTTATAGTTTTGATGATTAGAGAGGATTGATTATAGAAAGAAGAGTAATATGATGTAATTTTAGACTGAGGAGTTAAAATAAATTTGAACTTATGATTGCTGTGAAGAACATCAGTAGTTCTTTCTTTTCTTTTTTTTTGTCTGTCTCTCTCTTTGTTTACTTTTTTCTTTTTTGTTGATTTCTATTGTTTGTATTATGTAAAAATTTTCTTTAATAAAAATCATTTTTTTAAAAGGAGACAATAGACTTTTATCACATAAACTCTAACATATAAACTTCCTATGTTGGGAAGAATGATTCAAGCGAAATAGGTGAGTTCTGATTCATCGGAACTCTCATTCCTATATTTCAGGTTCATTTTAGGATAGTTTTTAAAATCTACAATGATAAAAATGTATGGCAATTTTATTTTATTTTATTTCTTCTCTGGAGTAAATCCTAAAGTACTTAAAAGTATTCAAAGATTAATATTTATTTTTCAGTTCTTGTTTATTATAATCTGCAGATACTGCTTCTTGCCAACAAAGACAGAAGTGGAAGGTAGAAGATATGCCAGGCTTACAAATATGACCTATAACTCCATCTTAATTTGTAGCCAGTAATTAACTTTTTAATCTAAAGCTATTAAATCTGAGATGCACAAATCTGTATGACCAATAGACCAGCAGCAAATGATTAATTTGCTATAGCATATGAAAGAAAAAAAAGGAGAGGGGGAGAGTCTTTTAAAAAAAACTTCTCTAAGTAAATGAACCATTATATATGTTTGTGGCTTCCAGGGATATTTTAATTTATATGTCTTCATGCTAGCTTTGTCTAATACATTTTAAATTAATTAGGAAAATGGAACATGAGATGGAATACTGAAAACTGTCATTGGACATTAGAACCATTTTGTTTTATGGATGTAGACTTCCCTGCAGTGATCTGCTTATGTAAGCCATTAATAAATCTATTTCACAGGACTGCATGCGATGCATTGACCTGCCCTCTGTTTGGGATACAAGAACTTATCCCAGAGATGGTTCTTTGGTTAACTAATTCCTTCTGTCTTTAGGTGAGAGAGGAGAAGGTTGCCTTGGTCAACCCACCCGGGATTATAAATCTACCACCAGTGTGGGATCTTCTAGTGACTGAGATAATTGAGCAACTTTATAAGACTGAAGTTTGGTATACTAGATTTGGGCTGCAACTTATGGATGTCTACTAAATTGGTTCATTCATTATTGTATGCTAATGCTATGTTATATTAAATAAATGATGAAAGCTATAAAACATACTTTATAAATTACGATGGCTGAGATCATAAAAACATGCTAAGCCAAACCACCTTGGACACAGTATGTAATTTAGGTGTAGAGGGCCACTGGCAGACAGTTTTTGCTTTCTTCTGGTCCACATTTTTAAAGCTCAGACTCACATGGTTGTAACTTTTCAGTTAGAAGAGTTCAGACAACATGTGCATTGAACTAAATAAATTAGTTAGATAACTGGAAATATGGATTTGGGAGACTATCTTCTGTTGAGACACACATATGATGCATCTAGTCCATGACCTACCAAGTTGACTGGAATTACTCATCTGCAGAGATGTTGAGCAAAAAGGTTGATTTCTAACATTGTTCCTTCAACGCTATGTGGACCAATCCTAAAGCATGTTTTTCAGAAATAAGAAATAAATGAGTTTACCAATTGAAGTCAGAGGGGTTGGAATGTCTACATTTTATTGGTAAAAAAAAATATCCAAAGGATAAAAAATTCCAGGGAGTCAATAATGCAATTTTTCTTTGGATGACTAAAATTACAGTAGAACAGTTTCTCAATGAAGGAATTCTGGAAGTTGAAATCCATACATCATGAAGTTGCTGAGATTGAAAAACACTACACTGGAGGACAAAACTTCGTAATACTTTCCTCAATTACAAACACAAGCAAAACTGAAGGAAACAGTATTCTTAGAGGGTCTCTTAGGGAGAAAAAGATTTAGAATAATATTCAGAATTGTCAGAATTTATTATTATGATTGAGAATGAGAGAAAATCTATGCATTCCAGCAAGAATCTCTTGATGGTGTCTCTTTTTTCATTTCTTTTCTCACATTATGTCTACAAGCACACATGCTGATGCTGTCTTTGCAGTGAAATAAAAATTAGCTAAGTTTATGTTAGAATAATGTGTCATGGAAATCCCCCTTTTGTCATTTTATGGTTTAGTCTTTAGTGTATGGTTGCAGATCCTAAGAACAGGATTGAGTAAGCCCTGGTTATTAAGGAAGGATAAGTGTTTATTGTGAGCACTACCGCATATTGATCATGATTGTATTAATGGGTAACTTATTTTGTGTGCATGATTGATTGTGTTCTCACAATGTCTCGTTGCTCCCAAGGTTTTTTTTTTCCTTTACTATAATCTTTTTCTTTCTTTTCTATTTTTGGTTCCTTATCTCTCTTTTTTGCACTTCCTTTTTAAATTCTTTTTAGTTTTTATCTTCTTAACTGTAATGTTTAATTACATTGTTATTATAAATTAGAAAATCATTATAAAAAGCAACAACAATATGATGTAGATTGGGCTGAGAGCGAGGAATTGACCAAAAGTCATCCAGCTGCTTTCATGCCTTGAAAGTGAGGCCTAGAATTGTCTTCTGGTTTTCATCCTGGAACTTAATCACTAAACAAGACTGGCTATTTGGGTTATCCAGGTTTTACTGTGAAAAATGGGTAGATGGCTAATTTTTTCTACTTCACATGTGCAACTCAAAAGCATTAGCTCTGTATGACAGCTGGTGCTTAAATTTAGATATCACACTAAGCTGATATTTCCTAGTTCATTTTACCTGCTTGCGTGAAGTAAAATAGAACAAGAGCAAAACACTTGATGGGAATATGTCTCTCAATCAAAAATGCTGACAGGCTGTCATGTGTCAGTGATCTATTAGCACCCAGCAATGAAACATCTGGTGTCTATCTTGAGCTGTGATCCATTTAAAAAAAAACAAAGGAAGGACACTATTTTTAAATGCAAAAAGGGCTGACATTTCAATGAATCCTGTACTCTGTTCATCCCCTTCCCAAATTGTTAAAAATGTGGATATTTGGATATTCTTAATGCAATACTACTCAATTTACTTTGATGCAGAATGTAATTGAGTTTAAGCACTCAGCATGCAAGCTTTGCAACAATAGGATCCAAGGAACTTTTAAAATGCGTATTGCAATGCTACACTTTAAAATGCTTTGGTGCCTTAATATGCTTAGTGATTGCTATTTTTTAAAAAAAGCCCTACAGTATTATGAGGCTTTTGAAGTATGCTGGTATCCATTAACATGTCAGCATTTGCCTCCTCTCACATTATCTACCACAGTTATTTGATTTCATTTTTTCTTTCAGTCTGGAGTGAAGAAATGAGTTTAGTTTAGCATTTAGAACAGCTTGTTGATAAGTGCAGGTTTCTAATTGTAGATTTGAAGGAGGGATGCTATCCATTTGGGGCAATTAAAGTGGCTTAATGTTTATTTAGCCATTTCTGTAATTTGATATGTAATACTTAATGGTATCTAACTTTTACTTGGGACAGCTTATTTCTGGAATCAAAATGTTTCAATTCTGATTATTAAAATCTGCCATAGAAAGCTAACTAGGCCATACTGAATAAAACATGTACTGTGTCTGCTTTACATTTGCCTGAGACTTCTGTAAAAATCACATTTAAACTTTACTCATACCATGGTGTTTGTAGGATTTATAGGCATCTGTCAAAAATCTAATGTAGAAATACCAAACCCCAAGGAAGCCATATCATGTAAGTAAATATACTAATACTTCAATTAAAATACAGTACATGCTAAGGTCATCCTATATATAACTTAAAAGGCAAATGTGGTTTTGTTATTGTAAACATTATTGTCAAATAATCATATCTAAATGGAAATTTTAAAGCTACCAGCTTCAGGTCAAAATAGTTTTGTTTAAAACAAAAGTGAAAAAGTACAAATAAAGTAAAGAGGTATAATATATCACTTTGGCAGTCAATAGTTAAAATGTATATATAGTTATCTAATGCAATTATTATTTAGGTAGAAATATGTTTGTGGAGTTCTCGGTGTTCTTTGAGCTTGGTTATTTTTTTGCAGACATGATAATATTACGTAGCTGGGTAATGAAATGTCTGCAAGTAAACAACCAAGCTCAAAGAGCATAAAAAACTCCACAGTTCAATATTCAACTACAAATACTATCTTCTGTTGGTTACATACATGTTTCTCATACATTTATATAACTATATCTTTTAATGTATTTGTAAAAAATGAGTCCCATATTTAATTTTATTTGTCCATACAAAGTCTACGTCTGTAGGCAATGCACTTATGGGTGCCAAGTACAATGTTATAAATATGCAACATTCTGTCAGTATAGTGTATTCCAGTTTATTGTGGGATTTTCTCTGTGCAAATAAATGTCACAGTATTTATTTATTCTATCAGTACCTGGTGTTTTGCATCAACAAATGGAACAATAGGAATTCATCCTGCAAAGTTATCAGTGCCAAAAACCAGAATAGCATTTAAACGGATTCACTTTTTCCAATGTGTAGGTTAAAAGAGGCCATCACCAAAACCACTTTTTATATACACACAAGCCTGACTCAATTTCCAGTAGAAAAATATAGTTATTGCCAAATGATAGCAAATGAATGTTCACTGAGCAGTGATTTAAAATATTTTCACCTTGCATAATAACTTTTCTATGTGCTATTTGCATTTTCTAATTTTGGGCTGTGCTTCTTTTTCCTTTCTTTCCTTTTCTTCATATATTTTAAATGGCTTAGGAAATTATTAATGCATTAATATTGTCATGAAAATTGTACAGAAAAACATGCCTGGAGAAAGGTGTTTGATTTATTGGAGGATTCTGGAATCCCTAATAGTTTGAGATACACTAGCTTATTTAGTAACCATGATTAAAACATGATTTGTCAAGAAGATGGGTTTGGTTAATAGGTATGCTTAGCCAATAAGGTAATGAGTGTGTTTATTTACTCAGTCCTTACCAATTGTCTGGAATGGGCAGAGATGGGCAGTGGTAAATTAGAAGCCATTGTTGATAAGAGTAAATACTACAGGTTTGCTTCCTCATTTCCACAATGTACAGAAGACTTGCAAGTAAAACTTCGTTTGGAGTGGCAATATGCTAAAATGAACAAATGCTCAGTGTCCTTGCAACTGCTAAAAGCCATAGGAATCCTGTTGGGAGCAAAATCTGGCAGCTTCAAAACCATTGTAAATCAATATTTCAAACTGTAAATTTCCTTCCATTGACCAAAGTGAGCCTTGGTAGCTCAGGCTGTTAAATGCCTGCTCTTAAGATCCAGCTGCCTACAATTATTGTAGGTTCGAATCCCACCAGGCTCAAGGTTGACTCAGCCTTCCATCCTCTCAGGGTAGGTAAATTGAGGACCCAAGATTGTTGGGGGCAATTAGCTGACCTTGTAAAAATGCCGCTTAGTAATAAGCAGGTATATACAATGGAATGAAGGCTATTGCTGAGCACATTGGGTTGTATCCCAGAAATTGTAAGCCACCCTGAGTCTTCGGAGAAGGGCGGCATATAAATGTAATTAAAAAAAAAAAAAGTGGTACAACATTAATCTATATACTACTAAAACCTTTGTGTCTGTAATCTTTACCTGGATGAAACTACATCATAGGGCAAAGCTTTTTTGACCAAAAGTACCTCAAATGGGCTAATTTACAGAATTTGCATCCAAAATCTGGGAGCCACAATTCCCGTGGAAATGATATTTGGCAAATTTTATGATATAAAAAATGATAGAATTTTATGGCAAAATACAAAGCATCATGAAACGTTTCCTGTGTCAACCGCTAAGGTTTGGCTGTGCTATACAACTCAACAAGAGTTACCTTTTTTTTTTTTTAAATTACATTTATATGCCTCCTTCTCCGAAGACTCAGGGCGCTCACAATTTTTGGAGCACAATCCAATGTGCTCAGCAATAGCCTTCATTCCATTGTATATGCCTGCTTATTACTAAGCGGCATTTTTACAAGGTCAGCTAATTGCCCCCAACAATCTTGGGTCCTCAATTTACCTACCCCGAGAGGATGGAAGGCTGAGTCAACCTTGAGCCTGGTGGGATTCGAGCCTACAGAAACTGTTATTATTGAAGGCATTGAGAAATCTGATAAAAAAATTCATCAAAACAACAATTCAGTGGGTCTTGGGTTGTCTAGTACAGGAAGTCCTCAACTTACAACCACATCTGTTGCTAAGTGAGACATTTGATAAGTGAGTTTTGCCCCATTTTGCAACCTTTCTAGCCACAGATGTTAAGTGAATCACTGCAATTGTTAAGTTAGTAACACAATTGTTAAGTGAATTTGGGTTCCCTATTGAAGTTGTTCCTCAGAAGGTTGCAAAAAGTGATCACCTGACTTGCAACCTTCATAAATAAGAGTCAATTGCCAAGTCAATTGAATTTTGATCACATGACCACAGGGATGCTAAGTGTGGGAAATGGTAATAAGTCACTTTTTTCAGTGCCCTTGTAATTTTGAACAGTCACTAAATGAACAGTTATAAATCAAGGACTACCTGTAGTTCATTATATTCATAGTATAAGCAAGTTAGAGCAGAGGTTGACTTGCTTATGTAAATTCATATACGGTAGTTATACTTCAGAGCTTTTAATAATATTGTTCAAATATAATATCATTCACTTTTCTTGTGAATTCAACAATAATCCAGAGGAGAAGAAAAATTGAGTGCATGAAAAACAATGCATAAATTTAAAAGAAGCATGATTATAGTTTTTATACACTAGAGAGGCTGACATGACTGTTCCCTTGCCATGAGGAAATGATAAGATGTAATGAGTTTAATTTGTAGTTGTATATATTTCAGCTGGAGGTTAAGAGTAACTTCCTAACTGGAGATAAGAGAAGGTGGGACGAAGTGTTTGTACACCACCAATCACAAAAAGCTGTTATTCTAAGAATGCTACTGAGGAATCTATGTCTTTCATCCCCTTCATTCCAAAGACAGTGCTCAAATTAATTGTCCACATTGGGTCATTTCCTCTGCTTGTCTTTCAGTGAAATTCTTCAGATAGCTAGGCTCCCTATTAACTATGGCATAACTAGTATATTTCTTATCTTCCATATAGGGGTAGATAATGACTTAGGAGGATTATGGATTTCTTGAAAAGCAAGCATATTGAATATCTAGGGCAAGCATTCTGCAAATGAAAAAAAGTTTTTATTTTGAATTATTCTTCATATTTACAGATCATCTTTGACTTTCAGTATGGCTATTTGTTTAATGACCATCCAGAATTATAGTGGTTCTGAAAAAGAGTGACTTATGATCATCGCAGTAGCCCTGTAGTTACATGATCAGAATTTAAATGCTTGGCAATTGGTATGTATTTAGGATTTTGTAGGTTATAGTTTCAATTTCGGTTGTAAGTTAAGGACTATTTGTATATGACTCTCCATCTCACAACATAACAACAAGTTCATGCAATTTGTGGTTTGATTTTGCTTCCCAACCCTTCAAGATTGTTTGAATTATTATTCTCAGGAATATCCACCAGCAGAGTACACAAATATAATGGAGGTTGTAATCTGAAATTTCTGCAAAGGACCTAGGCTGGGGTAGATTTATATAATGGCTTTTTTCCCAATATGCTTCACAAATTTGCATTTCTTTGTAAAAAGGAGACAGAATTTATGGAAGAACAAATAAACCCCAGGATTTTTAACAAATATGGATAATAAAAGGTTGGTAAAGGATTGCTGGGAGGCACTCGGCACGCAATAGCTCCAGATTTTCATCTCTCCCTCTCCCCCCCCCTCTCTCTCATATTAGGAAACAAGGTTACTAGAACAAGGTTGATGCAGACATATTGATTTTCTGCCCTTGCTGTATTTCATGGATGCTTATTTGCAAGCTAGGGGTGCTTCTTAAGCCACAGTCCGTATTACCCAATCTAAAATTACCCTCTTTGCGGCCGCATCACTATCTATGGAGTTAACAAGACATTTGAATAAATAAACTTAAAATTTTTCATTTTAAATACTTTTAGAGCTGAATATAACAAATGCTTAATCCCAAGAGGAAAATAACCATAATTTGTAAAACACAGAGATGTTGTATTAAAATGAAAACTCAAATAAACTCTGCTGATAGAGTATGCCATGCATAGAGTGCTACCTCTTTTGGGTTGGGTGGCTGTATTAAATTTATTGGTTGGTTTCCCCCCTCCCCCAGCCCAATTTAGCAGAGGCTCATTATTGCAGATTGTGAGCAGTTGCTAATTATACCATTTATATGGTTTCAATGAGAGCAAGTTTGGTGTCGTGTTGAAAGGCGCAGAGGGATTTATCATTTTTAATCCTGCCTTAGGCACAGAAGCCAGCTGGGGAATCTCTCAGCCCTAGAAAGAAAAATGTTGCCAAGAAAACTGGGTGGCCTTGCCTAGTTTTTGCCAGAAGTCAACTGTCTCAAAGGTGCAGGAACTGAAGAATAATGAGGAGTGTTTCAATAATTATTGCACTTCCTTTCACCATTAATGAATAGTATTTCCTAACATGGCACTGTCCAAATGTACTGGAATTACAACCCATAGAATTCTGTAATCATAGTTCCAACATATCTTGACATTATCATGTTGAGGTGGTGTTTTCTTAACCTCAGAAGATGGGTGAACTTCAACCCGCAGAATTCCCTAGCCAGATGTGTCCACACATCTTAAAATTGTAGACGTTGAGTTGAGGGAAGATTTATTCATGGTATTCATTTCTCCATTTTTTACTCTAGGTCTTTATGATTGAAAACCTCCATGCAGTACTTTATTTCTTTTTTTCTTTCTTTCTGATCTTAACCAGTCCTTTTGAGATGAACTGTTAGGTAAACACATACAATGAATATTCTGTTTACCAAATATTGCTGTTGCGTATATCTGCACAATCTATCTTCTGACATTACATCTATTATGTCTCATGTCACCTTTCTTAAAATTGCAATGTGAGTTAAAAAGCAATGTTTACCTTTGTATTGGAGATAGCCTTTCAGATGTGAGATGTTGCTAAGGGTCAAAAGCATGTGGGGACCCCTCATTGATTCGCCACCCCCATCCAGCACAAGAATTTCAGTGAATTTTATAAAGACTTTCCTTCTCCTTTTTTTTTTTAAATTCATATTTATATGCTGCCCTTCTCAGGAGACTCAGGGCGGCTTACAATTTTTGGAGCGCAACCCAATGAGCTCCGCAATAGCCTTCATTCCATCGTATATGCCTGCTTATTACTAAGCGGCATTTTTACAAAGTCAGCTTATTGCCCCCAACAATCTTGGGTCCTCAATTTACCTACCCCAAGAGGATGGAAGGCTGAGTCAACCTTGAGCCTGGTGGGATTCAAGCCTGCACTAATTGCAGGCAGCTGGAATTAAGTGCTAGGCATTTAACAGCCTGCACCACCAAGGCCCTCCTTCTGTTGAGATGGGTAAAATGCAGAAAGGATAGAAAAAATACATTGTGTTGAGGATACATTCTTTTCAGATATACAGCACTGAAACATTATCTATTAACAACATACTTCTTTTGTTTTTAAAATTTGAATGATTTCCTCTTGAAATCTTTACACTGTATATATATGTTTATATAGTAGGCAACTGTTTTAACTGGAATTGTATATTTCATTTGAATTGAAGGTACCAGCTCTTTCTGTCCGTAATTCCTCTTTGTACACACCATTGTTAATGCATTGCTGTGTTTAGAATGTGTTTTTCCTTAGGTTCATGTGTTTTGCTATTAATTTTTAATTTGTAGGTTTGCCAGTAGAGCAATCATCAGCGTTTAAGAAGCTATAAAAAGAGACAGATCCCTCTCTGGAAAATTCACAATTGAAAACAGATGCTTAAGTCCCCAAAGACCAGTCAGCATGGTCATGGAAGGGTTAGAGGATACACCAGTCAGGAAGTGCTGGAAGAATGTAATTGTTTTTCCTAAAATAGAGCACATCAGCAGCACAAAACTTGACCTCACCCAAATGTCACAAAGTTTAGGATTAGGTAGTGATGAAACTTTATAATCATGTTCTCCACCCAAACAGATGGCACAGTAAACACACATGATTAACAATTAATATGACCTCCACAAAGATTAAGAGCTGAATTTTAAAGAATAAAAACTGATGGTGATTGAGATTTTATATCTGGTTGATAGTTTTGGTTCTATGAATATTCTTATTTTCCTTGGCTGATGAATGGGAAGAAGAATGCATGAGCCCAACACTGTGGTTCAAAAATTTCACATTCTTGCATAAATAGAGGAGTTAATTGAATTATTGTCCATAGTGAGAAGCATGTATGATACGTAGCCATCAGAACAGATGGGTTCAGCAATCAACAGAACATTAAGTGTCTTTTGGAAAGCAGGATGTGATTGCCAATGCTTCCAGCAAGCTTGATCAGCCATCACCAAGAAATCATATTGAAAGCTGCCAAGAAACCCAACAGGAGATGTGGAGATTTAAATTCAGGCCCATTTGCAACGCTAGAGAGAGGTAGTCCTGATGAGGATGTCAGAAAAAGATTTATAATGCAGCATCATTTTATCTTTTTAGAACAGATCCCTGAAATAGCAAATTTTATATGAGGCTGGTCAGAGATGTGAGTTAAAAACAGAGATACTGCTTTAATATATGGCAAAATCCAACACTCTAACATCTTCTTTGACCGAGCAAAGCATAGGTGGAATGTCAGATAGATGAAAACTATCCTGAATCTAAGCTTTAGGGCAGGTGTGACTTTTTAAATTTTATTTTGGTTGCAGCAGTGAATGGTTTTTTGTGTTTTTATTCCAGCCCAAGAGTAGTAGTGAGGGAATGTCTGTGATATACGAGATATTCCAGTTTCACTCCAAAACAATGTTTCCCAATCCTCCAATTTTGATGGAGTCCAGCTCCCAGAATTCTCATTAATGACCATGTCAGCTGGAGAATTCTGGAGTTTGAAGTCTATACCCAAAATTGCTAAAGCTGGGGAGGAGTGGCGTAGAATAATAAAGTTCTTAAAATGGCAGCAATTTTTGCTGCATTGTTGCTGAGTTTTGATAAGTTGACGGACTCCTGGACAATTTTAAAGGACTTTGGGCCTTGGGTTTCTCATCTTTGTGCCTGGACACAATGAGAATATGTGAGCACAAAAAGTACTTTCTAAAAGATATTATGTCTCCTTGTTTTTCAATATTCCCCTTTTCTTGTCCCCTGGGATTTACCCAAATTGGTAATCTATGACCATTTGATGCTGAGACCTGGAGAGGTGCTTTGGGGTAAAAGCACCAGAGTAGAAATCAGGAGACCAGAGGTGCTACTCTTGCCTAAGGCACAAACCTAGCTGGGTAACTTTTTTCCAGTTGTTCCCCCTTAGCCTAGAAACCACTTCTGAAAATATTGCCCCCTCCCTCAAAAATCGCCAACCCTGTATGGATTTGTTTGTTTGTTTTGTTTTGTTTTATTTGGACTTATAAGCCGCCCTCTCTCCCGAAGGACTCAGGGCGGCATACATAAAAGACAGAAAGTACAAAAGTTAAAAGAAATTAAAAAGATATTAAATTATGCCAAATAAACAATCAAATTAAAACCCCCGATCCCCTGTCAGTCCAGGCCGGATTGCAAAAATAGCTATGTTTTGAGGTCGTGGCGGAAGGAGTGGAGATCAGGGGCCAAGCGCAACTCAAGGGGTAGTTGGTTCCAGAGGGTGGGTGCCCCTACAGAGAAGGCCCTACCCCTAGGGGCCGCCAGCCTACACTGTTTAGCTGACGGTATCCCCAGGAGACCCTGTCTGTGGGAGCGCACAGGGCGATTGGTGTTTGTCAGCGGAAGGAGACGTTCTTGCAAGTACCCCAGACCCAAGCCATACAGGGCTTTATAAGTTGTTACCAAAACCTTGAATCTCACACGGAGGGCAACCGGCAACCAATGCAGGTCACGCAGGAGGGGTGTAATATGGGAGAATCGGGACGCTCCCATCACTACCCGCGCGACTGCATTTTGCACCAGCTGAAGTCTCCATATGAGATGCAGGGGCAGCCCCATATAGAGAGCATTGCAGTAGTCGAGTCTAGAGGTGACGAGTGCCTGAGTGACCGTCGCAGCGCATCTCGGTCCAGATATGGGCGGAGTTGGCGTACCAGCCGAACTTGTGCAAATGCCCCCCTGGCGATGGCTCCCACTTGCTCCTCCTTACTGAGTCTCACCTGCTCCTCCATACTTTGGTTCTTCCTGTTAACAGGAGTCAAGAAAGACTTGAAGGCACACTCACAAAATGCTCTGAAAGGTCTTTTCCCTAATTGATATTTTAAGTCACACAAATTATAAGTATAAATGTCTGCTCCTAAATCATAAAACAAAACTTTACAACAGTTCCTTTAGTCAACTCATGCAATTAAAAATCTCCCGTTTGTATAGTTTACTATATTTTTATCTTGCCTTTCTCTCACCATGCAAGTCAGCATCTCTTTTATTAATATTCTCTATAGATCTGTTTAGTTTCAAAGGCCACCACCTCATAGTGCCTTCAAATTACATTCTAGGACCTAGATATGACCAGAAATCTGTGAATCTTTGAAATTCAAAGTTGGTGGATATTTCCTTTGTCTTGGGTCTACTACTGTTGTGTTGCGACAGAGGGCAGCTTGGTTAGTAAAAATTCTCATGGGGACTTTTGTGTATTAATATAGTTTTTTATTCTGGATAAAATGTTAGTGGTAAAAAGTAATGACTGAGCAAGAGTATCCCAATTGTAATTAAAAAAAGAATTTGAAGGGTTTTCTAGTTATGTGTTTTAAAGCAATGTAATCTCTAGGCATCTGAAAAGAAGCAAAAGGTTTTAGGCAGAATTTTAAAATTAATTTGCTGGAAACTAATAATGTCTTGTTACTCTCTTTGGGACTTTGAAGTAATACAGAAGTAAATTCTTATTTTTCAAAAAATTCATCATTCATTATATCTGCTGAGAGATTCTTCTGTTTTTACCCATGAAGGAATTTCTTCTAAAAATATATGAGAAATACTATGATTTTTTTATAACTCTGATGTTTCCCACAGAAAAGCTATAATAACTGCACAAGAGGCAGTTTAATATATTCACCAGAGGGCCATCAGACTGAATAAACCAATGATATATTTTTAAAAAGGTTTTAGAACCTCTTAAAAATAAATAATAAATATTTTTCTATTTTAAAGTGGTTTCCTTAATTGCAGCTCACGTGGCTTTTTGCAAATGTACAGCATGGAATAATTAGTCCTGGGCACATCCGATAATTTTCTCCCCGCACAATACACAATATTATACAATACTGGAACACACAACATTATTCCAATTATCAGTAGTCTTACCACTGTGTGTTAGATGAACTTTTCAGAAGAAATCTATGGAAAAGCTTAGTTTTTAAACCCATTAATCTGTTGAACTCTGTTCTGTAAACAGTTACCTAACACAGGCAGTTCTGGCAAACTATATTGCATGTTAAATATACCTTGTTGGTGTCATGGGATATGGTTGCATAAGGAAGAACCATCTGAAGGCTTTTATGCAATTGATAATTGCATCTTGCATTTCTTCAGTAAATGGGAGGCTTGGATATAGTCCACGGAGTTCTTGAGTTTTTGCAACTGTCTAGGAAGTCTGGAACATCAACACATGTTGCTTTATTAGGCAAGTGAAGGAGTTCATACCACACACAAACATAATGTAACTGTTTGGGTTTTGATTAGAATCAGAATATAGGAAGCCATGATCACACTATCCTTGACCGAAGGCCATGAAGCCTCTGTTTAAACAACACCAGCAAAGCCCATTGGCTGGAGGGACTTGATGCTTTTTTGAACAACTGTTATTTTTTTCTCTTTTTCCAGACTAAGCGTTGAACATGTTCCAGTGGTTTATTCATTTCTTCTAAGTTTTTCCTTCCAGGTGCCTTATCAGCTGCTGTCCTCTGGACAACCTCCAGCTTTTCAACATCTTATTTAAAATGCTGCAGAACGAGTATTTCAGGCTTAGTCTGACCAACCCAGAATCAAGATCTTTATTTGATCTTAACAGAATAACTGAGTTGGAAAGGATCTTGAAGGTCTTCTAATCCAACCACCTACACAGACTCTGTCTATATGGTTTCAGACAAATGACTTTCCAGTCTCTTTTTCAAAATCTCTATGCATCTCTAACTCCAACTCCACGTGTTCATATGTCAAAACTACTCATATCTAAGTACAGCAAAGTGCTTAGTGTTATATTTCCCCACAACATCTATCTCACTAGATATGTTGGGCTAAGAGTGAGATGTGGCTGGGCTAAGAGTGAGAGAGCTTGGCTACCAAACTCACTTAGTGCATCTCTGCAACTTTGCGTAAGATCCAGATATTATTATTTTTTTATTCATATTTATATGCCGCCCTTCTCTGGAGACTCAGGGCGGCTTACAATCTTTTTTGGAGCACAACCCAATGCGCTCAGCAATAGCCTTCATTCCGTTGTATATGCCTGCTTATTACTAAGCGGCATTTTTACGAAGTCAGCTTATTGCCCCCAACAATCTTGGGTCCTCAATTTACCTACCCCGAGAGGATGGAAGGCTGAGTCAACCTTGAGCCTGGTGGGATTCGAGCCTGCACTAAATACAGGCAGCTGGAATTAAGTGCTAGGCGTTTAACAGCCTGCACCACCAAGGCTCTTTTATTTTTTTATTTGTATTCCAACATTTTTTACCATCTCCATCACGCTGGCTCTCATTCTGTTCTTTTATCCTTGTGCTCCCCACAAATTTGATAATCTTATTTTCTAACTCTTCATCCAAATCACTCTTAAGTCTATAAAATGGTGTGGGACCTAGGACAGTACATATAATCCTTGACATACAGATAATCCTTGATAGTCCTTGGACATGACGAGCCCACAATTTCCATTGTTAAACAAGGCAGTTAGATGGGTATGGCTTTTTTTTTGGCCATAGTTGTTAAGCAATTCACTACAGTTGTTAAGAGAATCATATGGTTCTTAAGTGAATCTGGCATTCTTCATTGAGTTTGCTTGTCAGAAAATTCCCAGCAATGTTGGAAATGACAGCTCCAGGACACCAGAATGCTGCAGCCATTGTAAATACATGCTAGTTCCAAGCACTGGACATTTGATAATGTGGCAGTGCGGATGCTGCAAAAACAGTGCAATGGTCATAAGTATGAAAACTGATCATAAGTCATTTAACATTGAATGGTCACTAAACGAATGTTTGCAAGTTGAAGACTACATATATGTACAGACTATGAAACCTACATGGTTTGATGTTGTGTTTTCTATTTTTCTTTTACATCTTGTTTTTAGGGAGAATTCAGGATTTTAGTTACAATTGCTTTGGGGCATAAAACTTTTTCTAATTCTAAATATTCCTTTATTTCATCAAATAAAGCTCCCAGCATTTCTAACCAGAGACATATGATGCTTGTTTGTGGCAAAAAGCTAAAGAAGAAAATAAATCAACTGATTTAATCATAGTGTTATAAACATGCCAGAACCTTCTAGTGCTCCCTGAAATTACCCCTATACTCTTGTAGTATAAATGTAAAAACAATATTCAAACCACATTCATCTCATGCCAATGCCTGTGTGTGTGCGTGTGCGTGCGTGCGTGCATGTGTGCGTTGCATGTATCCAGTTTCCATTAACTGTGCCCACTTAGTATTTCTGATTTGGCCATCAATGCTGAATTATTGTGTTCTGTGCTTGTTTAACCTATAAATGTTAGCTCTCCCTTTGGCACCATTCCTTGATATAAAAAGGGGATTGTTAGCCATTCTCCTACACAACAAGGATGCTGGGAGGAAGATTATTATTTTCAGTGGCTGGAAAGAACTGCATGTGTTTCTGGCAACCCTTTCAGAATAGGAGAAAAAAAAAAACTCAGGTGAGCGCAAAAAAGTGGAATGGAGAGAAATGAGCAATTTATCCAAGAAGCAGTTATTGCCTGCTGGCAGCGAAGCTGGACAGGGGGTGGAGGGTGGGGGCTTCCTATTCTTCCAGAAATGGCAAACTTCCCCAGATATCAAAGTGATAATTGAAGCATAACAAAACAAACTTCAGAAAGAGAATCTCTACATGAAAGAACTTGGGGGGGGGAAGATTCTAGAATGTCAAGGAGCGAATCCCACATCAAACATAGCGTCTTTGCATTTTGTAGATAGAAGAGCTATGCATATAATTCTCTCAAACGTTTTCTGCCCAAGGGTTAGAAGCTGCAAAATCTGGATGTTGAGGGAGCTGTTTTTCCATGAAAAAAAAATCATATATGATCAGTCAACTTGGGGTTGCAGACTGGAGGAACTATTTCGGGGATTGTTTCATATTTCATTTTAAAATATGATTTGTTATTTGGTTGTTTTTCCTTCCAGTATTTTCATTGTTAAGGTGAAAATACTTCCTTATAGTAGTCCTCCTTATCCATTTCCATTTATAAGAAAGACAATTGTTAAGTGAAGTTTTTTTTTTTAAGTGTATGGCATGTGTTAGCCAGGGATCACCGAGATGGTTAGCTGCCTTTGTGAAAGGAATTTTTTCGGGCAGTGTTATCTTTATCTGTGGGATGCCTGAATGCCGATAGGCATTTGGGGGAGGCTCTTTTCTTCTCCCTGCACAGTTTATTCGCTCATGGAAATCGAACCGCCGAGCTGCCAATCTCAGCAGTGCGTAGGCCGAGCATCTTACCATGTGAGCCTCCATGGCCTCCTCTTACCACGTGAGCCACCGTTGCCCCATTTTACAGCCTTTCTTGCTAAGTGAATCGCTGCAGTAGTTAATTTGGGAACACGATTGTTAAGTGAAACTGGTTTCCCCATTCACTTTGCTTGTTAGAAGGTGATCACATGACCCCAGCACACCCCAGGGGTTGGTTTCGCATGGGCACCTGCCACTTGCACAAATGGAGCTTTATAACCTGCTGCTTATGCAGCCCAGTTCCCAATGAACCACAGACCGCTACCGGGCTGCGGACTGGATGTTGGGAATCCCTGGTTTATAGAATCATATGTATTGCTTCACTTACTTTGAAATATAGAAAGCTAATCTTGCTCAGTGGAGCTCCTCATTCTATTGGTGGGCCATGGGCTGGTGCCTGAAATTTCCACTGAGTTGATTCTATAGAAGAAAAATAACCATAAAAATGTTCTAGCAAGTTTTCCTGGGAAGAAAATTCCATAGGATGGGGGCTCACTTGATAGCTCTGCTTTCTATATCCTATCCAGTTCAATGGACCCCAAAATAATAGCAGTCTTATTTTTGAGTCTGAAATAAATAAAGAAACAATCTCTATTTCTGCAACAGCACAAAACTCTAGAGCAGGGATGTCAAACTCAATTTCATTGAGGGCCGCATCAGGGTTGTATTTGACCTTGAGGGCCCGAGATGGGCATTGCCCGGGTGGGTGTGACATCACTCATTTCAGGGGTGCCTGTGATGGCCTGAGCGCTCTGCCAGCAAAAATGGAGCTTCGGAGTGCTGCCTGCCCCCCTCACAAGCTCTGTTTTCAGCTGCAGTGGCCTTCTGCAACCCTCTGCCAGTGAAAATGAAGTTGGGGGTGCCACCTGTGGTCCTAGCGAGCTCTATTTTCAGCTGTGATGGCCTCCTGCAAACCTCTGCCAGTGAAAACAGAGCTCGAGAGGTCTGCACACAGCTCTCCCAAGTACTGTTTTCACTGGCAGAGGCACTGCAGGCTGGTCCTTCACTGTTTCCAGTGCAGGCCTGTGGACCAGATCTAAGCACCCCATGGGCTAGATCCGGCCCCCGGGACTTGAGTTTGACACCCCTTCTCTAGAACATCATGCCATGATGATTTGAAGACATAATCAACATTTTCAAGTTGAGCAAATTGTTGACAAAAATAATCCCCCTTTCTTCAGTTTTATACACACACACACACACACACACACACACACACACCTTATTGAACACATAGCCCAAGCTAAAAATTATGCTTTATTTGCAAACTATTGCAAAGGCACATCATTAGCAAGTTGAGGCATTCCAGTATCTCAGTATTTCTAAATGGGATAGTGCCATGTGGAGAAGGATAATTTCATCTGTTGACGTTAAATGTTTGCTTTTGTTAAAAACAGTCAACAGACTTGAGGACTATTTTCAAAGTGGGGCTGTTTTCTTTTGTTCAGATATATGGATAACATAAATTTTGAGTCATTCTTGATGTAGTCTTAACATGGTTGTGTTCCTGGAATTTAAATTGAATAGCTAATAGGTCCAAGAAAGAAAACATCTTTTTAGCATTCTTAGGTTTAATATTAAAAAAAAAACACTGCATTCCTGTTGAACAGATTTTTATTGTGATCAGGAAAATTGTTTACCAATGTTTTGCATTTGGAATGGATTTTAAGAGGCTCTTAATCTTTGCACCTGGATTAGACAAAGATCACCCTGTCAACTGATTGCAAGCATTACATAAAATGCCAGATAGATGCATAATTATTTTACTTATTCTGATATATACAAAACGTGACTGATAAATCTAATGTATGCGTTCCTAAAGACATATCTGCACATGAACTGGAGTGTTGATGGCAACTTCTGAAAAATGAGAATTACTGTTATTTTATTTGAACTCCTGCTGGGATCAATGTAGAGTTGGCCTGTAGTTTTGTTTTGTGTTCCAGACGGTGAAAGATGGATACTCTAAAATCTTTCCTGTTTCAATGGGACTTTTGACTATTTACGTATCAAAAGTTATCAGGGAACTAATCAACATGTAAATACCAGACACTGTTGGCTGGCATTTATGTGGCTAAGTAATCCTCCATATAAACATTTGCTTCCTAAATCTGTGGGTGCCATTTTCATATTCCATAGCCAAGGCAATGAGGATCTGGAGGAAAGGGCCATTTGAGGGTAAGATATTGATTTATAATGATAAAGAACAGATTTTGAGTGATGACATTTCATTATTTAGTAGCAGTTAATTACTGTTTTTCACTTCTGGCACATAAAAACACAGGATGAGCCAAATAGGCAGGTTCCCCCCTCTCAAAGTGTAATTATTGTCATTTTCTAAAATAGTTGGGTAGACCTTCCCTTTTATGTTTGTAGCAATCTTTATTATTGATCAAAAAAATAATATATCATTATTTTGTTCATTTCCTATGAAATGGTTTAATTTTTAGTGACCATTTGTTTTATTATGTCATTAATATTTATTAATTTAATGTTTTATTTAAATGACTGTGAAGTAAGACATTTTCCCAGTGCTCAGCATTTGTTGGACTGGATGTGAGCTCAGATTTTATACAAAGGCACCCAAACTTTCCAATGTCCTGCGTAGAATTGAGAACCCACCAGCCAAATATGTGGTTCCTAAGATTGTATGTATCCTAAGCTGGGTTGATATCCTAATTCCTAACTTCCTCCGCTGAAAATGATCTAATAGGAACAATATGGAAAAAATCATACAATCTAAAATTTTACAGGATTGCTGTAAATATAAGTAAGATAATTTTCCTGAGGGTGGGGAAGTAGTATGGTAGCATTTTGCAAATTGCTGAGTTATCAAAGCCAGCTAGCATGGCCAGTAGTAGAAAAAAATTGGATGGGTGAAATGTACCAACATCAAGAGGGCTTCCAATATTTCTGAAGAGCTTTGAATTCCCCCCAAGGAATGCCCCCTTAAGGATTATAATCATTTCTAATGCAAAGACAGCAACCAACACATCAGAACCAAATCTCTGATTAAAATTATGAAGATCAGTTATCTTTTTGGACTGTTTTTTTAAGTTATGGACCACAAGTTACAGTTTAATCATTGTAGAAACTAGTGAATAGTAGAATGCATTAATAAACATTTAATTATAATGCTGCATCTTTTTATATGTACTATGTCTCTTAGAGTGCAGAGTCATACTAATTTTAAAGTGAGTTTATTTGGCATCATTGACATTTTTGAAACAGTAATATGTGTTTAGAAGTTTAAGTACATGATTCAAGGGATCCAAGCATGTGGCAATTCTGCTTTTCAATCATTTAATTCATGGAATTTATTTTTGATAAATCCAGGTAAAGTTTCCTTAAATCTGCAACTCTTACACTGCAAAAACATATGGACTACACAACTCGATCAGGGCAAAGCAATAGACACAATTTACATAGAATTCTGTAAAGCCTTTGATTCAGTGGTACACGACAAACTACTCCTAAAACTAAAATCTTATAGTATCTCTGGACACCTTCATAACTGGATAGAAACATTCCTGCCAAACAGACAACAAATGGTCAGAATTGGGAGCGTCCTATCAAACGCTGTACCTGTCAACAGTGGTGTCCCCCAAGGCAGTGTTCTAGGACCAACTCTCTTCATACTCTACATAAATGACCTCTGGGATCATATTAAGAGCAACTGCGTTCTCTTCGCTGATGATGTAAAGCTATTCAACACCACAGACAATACTGCTACCCTTCAAAAAGACCTTGACTATGTATCAGAATGGTCAAACAAATGGCAACTTCAAATCTCAACAAATAAATGTTCTGTCTTACATATTGGCAAAAAAAATCAGAAAATAAAATACAAGCTGAATAGTCAAGACCTTGTTGATGATCCAAACTCTGTCAAGGACCTTGGAGTACTCATCTCTAATGATCTAAGTGCTAGAGCCCACTGTAACTACATAGCCAAAAAGGCATTAAGAGTTGTTAACCTAAGCCTATGCAGCTTTTTCTCTGGTAATATCACACTATTAACTAGAGTGTACAAAACATTTGCTAGACCAATACTTGAATACAGCTCATCAGTATGGAACCCGTGACACGATCTGATATTAATACAGTTGAGAAAGTCCAGATATATTTCACAAGAAGAGTTCTCCACGCCTCTAATTATTGCAGAATACCTTATGCCACCAGACTTGAAATTCTAGACCTAGAAAACCTAGAACTATGTTGCCTTCGGTCCAATCTAAGTATCGTAAATAAAATTGTATATTGCAATGTCCTACCTGTCAATGAATACTTCAGTTTCAACCATAACAATACAAGAGCACACAATAGATACAAACTCAAGGTAAACCACACCAAACTTGATTGCAGGAAATACGACTTCAGCAACAGAGTGGTCAATGTCTGGAATACTCTACCTGACTCTGGTTTCTTCTCCAAACCCCAAAAACTTTAACCTTAGACTGTCTACTATTGACCTCACCCCTTTCCTAAGAGGTCTGTAGGGTGCATAAGCACCAATGTGCCTACCGTCCCTGTCCTATTGTTTCTTTTTATTTTTCTTATATGTATCCATTTCATGTATTCATAACTATGTTTATACTTATACCTGTTATCTTATAATCGCTTGACAAAATAAAATAAAAATGAAAAAAATAAAAATAAAAATAAATATCATGGCTGGTCAGGCCACATTAATTGCTGGGTTCTTCAAGAGATTCCCTCTAGAGGCGTTGAGCTCAAAACAAAGCAGGTATTTATAGTTACACCAGGCATATTGTGTGCATAAAAGGAGCCACAAAATTATCTAGATGTTGTGTGAAATCAGTCAGTAGCAGATGCCCACGGTTTGTTCATCCTGCTTTATGGCCAACAAATTGACATAGAGGTAGACTTACATCCATTTTTAGCAATTATTAAAGTTACAACAGCAATAAAAAGGTGACTTACGACTCACTTCCTCAAACTTACAACCATCTTAGCATTGTCATCAAAATTCAGTTGATAGACAGCTAGCATGTATTTATGATGGTTACAGTGTTCTGAGGTCATGTGATCACCATTTGTGACCTTCCCAGATGGTTTCCAAAAAGTGAAGTTAATGACCATGTAATTCTTTTAACAATTTGCTTAACAACTATGACAAAACATAGGGGACCACTCACAGAACTGTCTTGCTTAGCAGTAGAAATTCTGCCTGATCATATGTAAAGGACTATTTGTAGTGTTGATGAAAGCAGGACAAGAAGTAATGGATGGAAACGAATCAAGTAGAGATCCCACCTGGGGATAAGAAGAAATTTCCTGACAGTTGAACAATCAATCAGTGGAACAGCTTGCCTTCAGAAATGGTTGGTGCTCCATCATTGGAGTTTTTAAGAAGAGCAGAGACAGTCATTCATGTGAAATGGTGTGTAGGGCAGGGGGTCACCAACCTTTTCGACCTCAGGGACCACCAAACTCATAATTTTAAATTCTGCAAACCACTAATATGAATTTTGATTGACGGTGGCTTGCTGAAGTTTGCAGAAAGCAGCAGAGACTCTGGGAAAATCTCAAAAAAAGTCTGCAGGAAAATTCCCCATCCTGTTCTCCATTGAGCTGTTCCGAGCATCCAGAGAGTGGGAGGTGCTTAGTCTGTTTGCTCGGATAGGCTGGGCTTAATTGAAGGACATTCTTACTCCTCCTCTGCTCCTCTCCAACATCCCCCAGTTTTAGCTCAGGCTTCGGTTCGATAGGCAGCTTTCCTTGGTCGGAGCAGGAAAAAAAACTTCAGGTGATTCATTTCATTAATTACCTAATTGGCCTCCTTTCAAAACTTCTCCAAAATTAGATTCCAAATTTAGTCAGAAGACCGACTGCAATTGGCAAAAGCGCGGTTTGCCTTTGGTGCTCCAGCCGCATTTGCGCTTTCTACAGGAAGAGGCTTGAAATCTCAAACTACTAGCCCCTTTCCCCAGAGCCTCGTGCTTTCCCTCCGTGCCATTGCCTTTCCCAATCTTACGCTGGGAATAAGAAGTGTGCTTGTTTCTTAATCCTCCCTATGGAGAATGCAGGGGTGGAGGTGTTGGAGTCCTTATCCCCCTACCTGCCGATCATTGTGGGATAGCCGCTTGTTTAGAGTTGGGCGATGTCGGCAGTGCTGTGCGTGGCGCCAAGGAGGACATTGGCGCCATTTTGAGTTGGGGGCTGTCCACCATTTTAGGCGCATATCCCCAAGACACAGGGCATTCTCCATGTGGCTTTGTGGAGCCCTTGCTGGGAAATTTCCCAGCCTACTGTTGAGAGGTTTTAGATTCCCCTTGGCTCTCTAGATACAGAGGGCAGGGGAAATAAACATTCTGCTCCCTTTAACTCCAGTTTGGGAGATTATTACATTGCTATTTGTTGGCGACCCTCACAGATATATATATATATATATATATATATATATATATATATATATATATATATATATAGGTCTTGGTGTATTCGGTCTTGTCCTGTAAGATTGAGAATACCTTGGCAACGCGACGAAATCTCATCCTTCATCTTCAGGCTGGTGTCTTCAGCCGCTCTTCTGGGAGAAGTGTGTGATAGTGGCTGTTTTTCCCTCTTAAAGTATCATCCTGTTTATTCATGTTATGGGGGTGTTTCTCTATTTCGATGGCTTCCCTAATTATTCTCTTGTTGAAGTGTTCAGTATTGGAGATAAGTTTGGATCCCTCAAAATCAATTTCATGTCCTGTGGCTTTAAGGTGCTGGAAAAGGGAGGAAGTTTTTCTTCTTTCTGACTGCGTCTTGTGTTCTATGCGTGCATTTATTCTCCTGTTGGTTTGTCCAATGTATGTGGCTGGGCAAATTTTGCACGGTATTTTATAAACTCCTTGGTTTTCTAGCTGGATCTTGTCTTTGGGGTTTCTTAAGATGTTGGCTATTTTTGATCAGTGCCAAAGGCTGTCCTGATATTGTGTTTGTGGAGAATTTTGCTGATTTTATCTGTGGTGCCTTTGATGTAAGGGAGGAGGGCGATGCCATTGTCCTGTTCTGTGTCTTGGTTTTGGGGAGTCTCCCTTAGGTTTAGGTTGGTGATTGTGCTTCTTTGGAATCCATTGGACATTAATACGTTAGTGAGGGTGTGTAATTCTGTTCTCAAGTGGTCTTTGTCAGCTAGGCGTTTGGTTCTGGATATGAGGGTCTTGCTACGGAGTTGATCTGTGCAGGGTGGTGATGGGATTGTGCATTTAAGTAGCAGTTAGTGTGTGTCTTTTTCTGGTAGATGGTGTGTCCTAGGGAGCCATTGGGTTTTTTGTAAATTAGGACGTCCAGGAATGGAAGTTGGTTGTTGGTTTCTGTTTCCATGGTAAATTGTATTTTGGGGTGTAGGCTGTTGAGATGTGTGAGGAAGTTGTCCAGTTTTTCTATCCCGTGTGGCCAAATGGCACCATCCCATCACCACCCTGCACAGATCAACTCCGTAGCCAAGACCCTGGGGGATGTTGGAGAGGAGTGGAGAAGGAGTAAGAACGTCCTTCAATTAAGTCCAGCTTATCCGAGCAGAGAGACTAAGCACCTCCCACTCTCTGGAAGCTCGTTGCAGCTCACTTGAGAACAGGCGTATCAGGTAACTACCAACGCCCCTTTTCCTACCAATCGATCATTCTTTATTTGGAATAGCAGAATATCATCTCCAGCTCCGTTCTCAGGAGGAGAGAGAGAGACTTTTGGCTTCATGCAAGGAAAGCAGAAGAAGCAGCAGAAATCTTTCTTTCTCTCTGCCAAACTCCACCAGAAATGAGTCTTTGTGAGGCTTGTTGCACCGGTGCAACCTCTTGGAGCAGGATGCCTTGCAGAGTCCCAAAGACTCATTTCTGGTGGAGTTGGGGAAGAGAAAGAAAGACTTTTGTTGCTTTCCTTGTGTGCAGTCAAAAGCAGAAGAAGAAAGAAGCGGAAGGAAGCAGCCCAGTGGCCAGGTGAGGTGCGTGGGGTGAGTGGGGCAAGTTCCTCCTCTTTGCCCTTTCCCCCCTCCCCTCACTACCTCATGTTGTTTGCAATGCAAGTAACGCATGCCTTGTGTTCCCATGAGCCATGTGGGTGGCACCGCTTTGTGTTCCTATTCAGCCTGTATTAATTGCTTTGGGGGCTGCTTTGGGGGTGACATTTCTCTGAGGACCACCAAAATTTTCTCATGGTCCCCGGCCCACTGGGTGGCGACCACTGGTGTAGGGTGTCCTACTTGAACATGGTGTTGAACTAGATCTCCAAGATCTCTTCCAACTCTGTTATTCCCAGTATTCTTTCTTTCCTTGGGGAAGAGATGGATGCCTCTGTGGAAGATTTGAACTGATTATTTGCAAAGAGTGCATATGCTACCTAAAATTAGCAAAGTGATCTTTTTCCTCCAATAATATTAAAAACTGACATTTTGTCTTCATCTTCAAGATACTAAGCATCTCTCATTAATTTGGAGGTGGAAGATAATACCTGAATGTGCGTAACCTTCAGTTAAATAATTTGCTGCTACTGATTTAGGATGGTTTTATTGTGTCCATGAGTTACACACATTTTATTGTACATTATTTTAGGCAGTGTAATAGTTTTTCTTGTCTTCCAATTTGTTTCAGTTTCACACAGGAACATTTATCAACCAATGTCCATTTCTGTTCTGAAATATATTATTGGGCTCTTGGGAAGAATCCTGGGGGAAAAAAATCCAACAAGACTATTGCATTTTTCTGACATGTCTTCGAATGAAGAGTGTACTGGAGTGTTACGACTGAAAACTCAAGGAAGTAATAAACGCTCTGAAACCTCTCTGGCTTTGGCTATCTAGAGGACCTGAAAAATTACCTGGGAGATGCTTTCTGCATCTTTTGCAACCAAGAGAATGGGGCTAAAACGAAATAGTGCTACTTATTCAGATGGTCTTAATTCCTGGTGGGAGGATAAATAGCGTAAAGTGCTTTTTGGCTGGCAGGGAAGTTCAGGCAAATAAAATACATTCCATCTAATGTCCAATTTTAAAAAATGACTGGAGACAGAGAAGCCATTTAGCTCTCATCAGTCACTCCAGTTCAGTTTGTGATACACTATGGATATCATCAAAGGCTAAACTTGTATTTTTCAGGAGGGATGTCAGTCTCTCCACAGAGGTACAAGGAGTTTGCTGCAAGTTGATATGGAGTAGGGATCTGTCTTGACCATTTGCTTGTTGATCTCTTCTGTATTACAATTATTTTGGCACTAAAAAAGATGGTGCATGACCCAGTCCTTTTGAGCAAGATGATTAACTGATTATATTTCTAACCTAGCTTTTCTCTCATTAGCTCAAGTTGGGTTTCTTCACAGTTTCCTTCTAATAGTCTTGTGGGTTTGTTTGTGGAATATCCATTAACTGCTACATGGAGATCAACCTGAGGGTTGATATTTCAATCTATGGCTTCGCCATGCTTTTCCTTTTATCCCACAGCCAGGAGGAAATCATGTGAATGTAACTCACATTTACTCCCATAGCTTACTCTAATCGCATTTCCAGGACAGGGCCATGTTGTGCTATTGTGTACACAGCTCTTCCATGTGACGTGTATGGTTTTCTCTGGCACAAATCTAGGCATCACCAACCATAGGAAAAGCCATCACCAATTTCCACACAGATTGGACACAAGGAATTTGTTTTTGGTGTATAAGCTCTCAGTGTATATAAAAAATACATTCATCATGAATCGTAAGATACAACACTTAGTGACAGTCATAGGATACTAAATAAGCAATCAAAAGGGCTGCATCAGGGTTGTGGTTGACCTTAGGGGGCTGGGGTGGGTGTGGCCAGCTCAGCATCACTTGTGTCGAAGCGTTGGTGGTGGCTCAAGCGCTCTGCCAGTGAAAATGGGTTCCCAAGCTCTGTTTTTGGCTGTGACTGCTTCCTGCAACCCTCTGCCATGAAAACAGAGCTCGGGAGTTTGACACCCTTGCCCTAGAGTAAGCATGAAACCTTTGTAGTAGACAAAACTGGATATACTTGTGGTTGGGTATGTAGTATGTATTTATTAAAAAATGGGTCAGTAAGTTAACAAAATGTGGAAAGACTGGCACCAATAAAATATTGATCCAGATGGTGCTAAGTAGAAAATGTGGTCACAGTACATTAGTTTTTGTCTCCATGGTAATGCTAGTTTGACAGGTTTAGATATTTTGATCTGCAGTGCAGTGCTCACCACAATGTAATATTAAGTAAACCCTTATTTATGCAGCTTATTGGTGAAAAGTACATCATCAACATTTGCCCAAGGAAGTGGAAACTATGCAACTCCTATTTCTGCAATGTATGTATATTCCAGCAAAAGGAGCCAAATTTATTTACTGTGGTGTATATTTTGGTCACACACGAATATGTAGCCTTTCCTCAATAAATCAATGAACAAGTATGTTTTTGACACATTTGTTTATTTGGGTCCTGTTTTCTAATTTTAAGACTTGATATAAGATGGCATTTTAAGTCATATTTGTTAAACATAAAACTGATCAGTGTTTTCTTTATTTGACCTCTCTGCAAAATCCTGATCTAAAACAAAGTAGTCATTAGAATTCTAGTTTCTGACCACCGTGTTTAATTTAAAAATGATTAATACTGATATTGAACTTGATACTGATTTTTCTAGGAGATGACTATAGGTCATGGTATGTACAGATAGTCTTTGACTTATGATTGGTCATTGAGTGACTGTTTGAAGTTAGAAACCCCAACTGTTTGAAGCAGGCATCCCAAAAGCTACTTATGACTCAGTTCTGAAGTTAAGGCTGCTGTCATTCGCCCTTATAACCAACTGCAGGGCACATCTTGTTCTAACCCAGCTTCCCAAACACGACAAACCCTCTGATGTGAACTGAAAAGATTCCTTTATTAGGAATGCTGGCAGCCCTGGCAAAATGTTTCTCTCACAGGCTAACAAGTCCATCAGGCTGGAAGATGAATAGTTTTCTGCCACACTTATTCATCTCTGCCTCCTGCCTTTTATCCCCAGAGCAGGGGGAGGGGGCTCATTAGCAGCAGTGGCGCTTCCTTCCCAAGGATTGGCCCACAGATTTCCACTGCTCTCCTCTCCTCTACCTTCTGCGACCCAGCTGTTCCTCCTCTTCTTCATCAACCCCTCCAGACCGGGGGGCGGGGCTGTCTGAGGACTGATGGATGGCCCAGGCTCCACCTTTGTCTCTGTCTCTCTCTGTCTCTCTCTTTGTCTGTCTGTCTCTCTCTCTGTCTCTCTCTTTCTGCCTCTCTGCCTCTCTCTCTGTCTCTCTCTCTGTCTCTCCCTCCCCCCCCTCTGTGCCAGCTCCATTCCCACTTCTGCCTTGGAGCTCCCGGGTTGCCCTGATGTTGACCATCACTCCCATGCCTCCTCTTCCTCCTCCTCCTCTGATTTGGCTGCTGGAGGGGGTGGCAGATGACAGGCCATATCTGAGCCAGTCTCCTGCCTCCATCTCCCATACCAGGTCCCCGTAGATCTTAGGCCTGCTTTCCATCCATTGGGCCCCACACCCCCTTCCTCACTTACCTTTTGTAGATCTCCAAAGCTCAGGAGATCATGGTAGAGAGGGAGGACAGGACACTCTCTTGCTGGGTCACATGGGCACAATCCAGAAGTGACTGCCATTTTTCAAGTGAACACATTGAATTGTGGCCACTAGGAAAATGGTGGCTGCTTCCAGGGGTGTGCCATGTGGAGCAACTTGTTTCCCTTCACTTGGCTAACACAAGCTTTGCAGCATTCTGGCAGGCTCCAGTACAGTCTTAAGTGAAGGACTACTTATAATTCTAGAAATTATTATTTTTATTGTTTAATTTCATTTCCTAGTATGATTTTGATTGCTTATTTAGTATCCTATGACTGTTACTAAGTGTTGTTTCTTAAGATTCTTGATGAATGTATTTTTATGTACACTGAGAGCTTATGTACTAAAGACAAATTCCTTGTGTGTTCAATCACACCTGGCCAGTAAAGAATTCTGTTCTGTTTCATTCCATTCCATTCCATTGTATTCTAATCAGTAGGTGTGTGGCTCCACACATGCCAGCGGTCCATGGATTTATTTGCTAGGTCATTATATCCCGCCTGGGAAGTGAATGGATTGACTGGCTATAATAGAAATTGGATTGGGAGGTATATGGATGTAAAGTTTGTAAGGATCAGCCTTGAATTTTATAGATGTGCCATATGGTTTTATGCACACGTATTTCTATAAGCAAGGCTGGTTTTTTTTTTCAGTGCAGCTTCCTTTTAAGTAAGGCTGATAAGAATGGTAGCTTTCACTTAACTTTGGTTGGTTGGTTTAATTATTTTGAAGCAACATAAGATTGACATAATTCAGCCTAAAATTCAAGAATTTTAAGCAGTTATTCTAAAAAGCCTTATTCAAATATTGCTTAGTACTAACAGAAAATATCATATTAAAATAGCAATTTTAAAAACTCAGCTGAGCTGATCCTGAGAATTTTAATATGCAGTTTCCCACTGAATGATTGCAGGATATTTAATCCTTGTAGCTGAATTATTTTTTTTAAAGTTTTTTTGATGTGGGAAATCTCTGTGAAGTGTATGCTTCATTTGGTTAGACTTCGGTGCTGGTCGGGGGCTGAAAACGACACCTTGGGCTTATTTCTGTGCGAGAAATATTCAGTCTAAATAATAGTGCGACATGGACAATTAATATCCTAGGTCTAGGAACAAACTCTTGAAGCATTTGATATATATACCTTGCAAAGCCCCTGCAAAATTAGTTGTATATTGATTTTAAAAAGGAAAAGTTTTAAATACCAGAAAAATAATTGTGTTAAGATAGTATTCTGTTGTGTAAATTGAATTCAACTACATTTAGTTTTTCTATCTTAATCCTGGCCGTAGCCCTTTTTAGGAGAGCATGCCACACCAGACCATGTGTGATCTTTGGCTTGAAATAGATTGTGTACCTTTTCAGTAATACCATCTGTGTGCTCATAAATGTTTTCTGACATTGTCATCACACAGAGGACATAGAGGAAAGTCATTTCACGAAGTTGCAAACAAGGCTTAACTGAGATTAATAAGTTTCAGAAAAAGAAGAGGGATCTGAGAAGGGATTTTTAAACAGCTGTACATCAAGAGAATGTAAGCATGAAGGTAATGGATGAAAAGAGACATGTCTTCTAAACTCTCTTGGAAATAATTTAAGGTTGTAGTTGTTGTGTTTGCCGTGCAATAAATGTAGCTTTAAGTTGCATTTGTTGCATGTAGAATATTTTCCTCTTTCTCATCATGGATGTAAACTTTTTAAAAAATTGTGATGAAAGGCACAATCTGGTGGTAGACGAGTGTATTACTACTACTACTACTACTACTACTACTACTACTACTGAGTCCTCAACCATTGACTCTAATGGAGCCTGTCCATTATGGTCACAAGAGATTATGGTCATTAAATGAGGCAACCACATGATTGTGTAGTTTACCAATCCCCATCTCTACTCTCCCTATGGTTGTTAAGTTGACCACAGAGTGGGGTAGGGGCAGTCATGGGAGGCCTTCCTTTCCTAACATGATTGATGAAGAGCGGGCTGCTCTGTGCCTCGGCCATATAGCTCTGTCCCAGAAGCAGGCACCATTTTTATGAATTGTACCCACTCTGAAAATGGTGCCTGTTCTGGGATGCATTGCGGCCTGCCTCCTTGCCTTATGTGAACTCTGGAGGCCCGGAGATCTTCCACATTCAACTGCATTTAGTTTTTCTATCTTAATCCTGACCATAGCTCTTTTTAGGAAAGTATCTTTGGCATGCCACACCAGTCCAGGTTAGTGTCAGGGTGTAGGGAACAGGGTATGGTACCCAATGAGATGGGAAGCTGAACCAAGAATATGTTAGTTGTAAGAATGAAAGGCTGCAGCAGCTGTAATCTCGAAATCAGTTCATAAAAATACCTGTTTGTAGTAATTTCAGGTGGTTGCTAAATGACCAACTGTAAGTCAAGGATTACCAGTATGTGCTATAAGATGTGTCTTACAATAGTCCCACTGAAAAATCATTAATTTTAGATTAGCTGGTTGATTTTTGACCAAAATACCTTGTATTCATGTTATTTTGTTTGTCTTAATTGATACATTAACTGCAGCCTCAATTTAACACGCGGAAGATGTGAAAACCTATATTTCAGTATTATGTTTCAAAACATTGTCTTGAGATTTCTGTGAGCCAAGATTTGTATAGCTAAACTGGGAATTTGGAGAGAACTGTGAATTAGTACCATAGGTGTTGTTTGTTTGTTAATCACAGCACGAGATGTTCATTATTCCTCTGGGTGCTTTTGTTTTGATTTTTTTTGTCTTCTCTCCTTTCTGGAAACTTTTAAGCCTCTTTGAACCTTTCTCCAACCATGTGGTTTTCAGATGTGCGGGACTACAGCCTCCCAACATTGTCACCCACCCATGATTGACCCAGATGAGTTTTCCCCATAAAAATGTCCTCAAATGTTTCCTCCCAGAATTTCTAGTAAGAATAGCCACTGCTGAGAATTACATCTGGAAAATGCCCTGGTTGGGAAAAATAAGTCTCAGTAGAACAGCAGGATCTTGAAATTAACTGCCTAAGGATACCAGACAGATAAAATAAAAACAAGATGGTTGAAGTGTTTCTGATTTTCTATTATGTGTTTCAGAAGCTTTGCTCTATTCTTTTACTAACCTATTGTTTCCAAATCTTGTGTTCTTTCTCAGTCCTTTTAGTTTTATTCTGTCTGTATGGGATCATCTATCCCTTGAATCCTGATGGAAGATCTTACTACAAGCTAGTAAGCTTGCTTTATACTAAGTTCATGCTGGAGTTCATTCTTTGCAAGTTGAAGGTCCCATGTTCAATCCCTAGTATCTCCTCTTACTAGAAACAGATAGATACAGATTAACAGAGTTGGAAGGGACTTTGTAGGTCATTTAGTTCAACCCACCTAAGCAGACCCTGCACCATTTTTGACAGATGGAAGGCCAGTCTCTTTTTGAAAGCTTCCAATGGTGAACCTCCCATGACTTCTGAAGGCAAGCTGTTCCATTGGGTGATTGCTCTCACTGTCAGAAAATTTATTTCCAGTTGAATCTCTCCTTAATCAGTTTCCATCCATCCATTATTCCTTGTCTGGTCTTCAGGTTCTTTGGAAAATGGCTTGACCCTCTCCTCTCTGTGGCAGCCCCTCAAAAATTGGAACACTGCTATTATGTCTCCCTTGCTCCTTCTCTTCACTATACTAGCCATGCCCAGTTCCTGAAATGGTTCATCGCATGTTTTAGCCTCCAGGCCCCTAATCATCCTGGTTGTTCTTCTCTGCACTTTTTTTAAGGGTCTCAACATCTTTTTTATAGTGTGGTGACCAAAATTGGATGCAGCACTCTTAGTCTTACTAAGGCTTAATAGGTATTAGTGCCTCACTTGATCTTGATTCTGTTATTCCAATTTAGGATTGCATTGGCTTTTTGGCTGCTGCCACACATTGTTGACTCATATTTAACCGGTTGTCCACTAAGATCCCTCTTACAGTTACTGCTATTAAGCCTGGTTTCACCCAGTCTAAATGTGTACTTTTGGTTTTTCTTCCCTAAGTGTAAGACTGTTTTTCTCTACATTGAATTTCATTTTGTTAGATAGGGCCCAGTGTTCAAGTCTGTCAAGATCCAGTAGGAGCAAATCGTAAGAAGTTATGAGAATGATGAGCTATTGCCAGCCAGAATAATTAGTTTTGACTAGAGGAACGAAATAGTTTGACTTGATGCAATAAAGTTCCTTTATATCTATGTCATGCAGAATCTGTTGCTTTGAATAATAAAAATGGAATATACATATTCATATTTAATATGCTTGGGACAAAGTAACAAAGCAGAATGATCAAGGAAGACAATATAATTATTATAGCTGATGATCCAAAACCATGATCATATTTTGTGCATTTGCAGGAAGAAACAATTCTGTCTTTTCTGTCAGCAATTATTGCAATTTAAGTATCCAAGAGAAGGCCATGAATGCTTTTCCTGGATGGTTGGAGATTATGAGAATTCAAATCAAAACATCTGGAAGATAATCAGGATAGAGAAAGCTGGAAAGTTTTGTCTTCCCAATCCTCAGCATTAACTTTTTTTTCTTTATAACTAAGTTTTACCATGTGACCAGGTTGCACGAGCTACCATTTTTAAACAAGATAAAACAAGACTGGACTCCTGTTTACTATCTGAATAGCTGCTAACACCCTTATTCCTGCTGACACATCTAATCAAACAAGGTGACAAAATGCAAAGCAGTAGCATGTGATCTTCCCAAGGCAAACTCTTACAGCATTTACCACAGTCCCCTCACATATACAAACACACACACTGTGGTTAGTCTCAGCTGATGGCATTTATGCTGGCAAGGATACTGGATGTTTTGAAAGTTTCTTGGCTTTTCAGAAATGTAACTGTTAATCACTAAACTTGATGAAAAGTATGGAGGTCATCTGTTCTTCTGCAATATTAACAAGAAATTTATTTTGAGTAACTTTTATTCTAAAGAAAGATATAAAGAAAATTGTAAGCTGCCCTGAGTCTCCGGAGAAGGGCAGGGTATAAGTATGAATAAATTTTTTTTTAAAAAAAGGGTAAAAATGCTTTGGATTTGGATTAGTAGAGGATTTAAAGGAAAACTCCATAAATCATGTGTGATAGTTGAATGGACAGTCATATTATTTTGTATACATCTCATAAAATACCTGTGGGTGTTTATCGGCAAATGATTACATGCTGGTGATATGTTATTTTATTACAAAGAAATCTTAATGTATGGGGAAAGCCATTTTATACAGTGGTACCTTGGTATTCATTGTTAATTGATTCTACAAGGCACAATAAGTACCAAAAATGATGAGTACTAAATAATTTTTCCCCATAAAAAATAATGTAATGAGTCACAAGGCAGCCAACACCAAGTTCTAACTTGTGCCTAACAAATGATGAATATTAGGACAAAATTTTCACACCAGAAAGTCTTGAGTACCAAATTCAATGAGTTTTTAAGTAGTTAAAGTAGTTAAGTACCACTGTATTTTAAGATTCCGTCCATCAGCTATTTTCCCCACTATTTTCTTTCTAAATATTGTGGGCTTCCAAATATGATAATTTATGTAGATTTGTTAGTCTTTAAAATGTCACAGAACTTTTAGTGCAAAGTACTTGCTTAGAAATTATCATTAAGTTATATGTCAGAGGAACCTAAGCAGATGAATTGTCTAGAAGTTAAGTCATGGCAACTGGACTTTTGTATATTCATTATCAGTTTTATTTTTTCCATAATAGAACTGAAAGTGATGTGTTTGATTTTCCTGGCAGACTCTCACTATGCCTTTATATAAGGCCATCCCATTCAAATTCAATAAAGTTACTGCAGTGTAAGTCTGAGTACCCAGAACCAGTAAATGATTATTATGCCATCAAGCCACTGTCAGCTCCTAGTGAAAACACATATAGATCTTCTCCATGTTGTCCCCAAATTGACTCAGATTTCTAGGAACTAATTAATTACTGCAGTAATCAAGTTGACCCATGCTGCTGGTGATTCCCTTCTCTTTCCTTCCACCATTGTCAGTATTATAGACACTCAAGAGAACTAAGTCTTTGCCCAATGGGCCCAAAATATAATTTGAACCATATATTTGTTCTTTGAGTGAGAACTGATTCATTCTGTGAGTAGTCTGTTTTCTTGACAATCCATGTTATTTTCAGGAGTCTTCTCCAACACCAAAGTTCAAAAGCATCAATACTCTTCTTCAAAGTCCAACTTTCATTTCCACACAGGAAATAAGGAAGCCTTATATAGAGTGTGTAACAGTAACCCATTCAGGAAATGACCAGGGCATGAGTTCCTAAGAATAAAACTTCCTGATCAAGGAACAGGTACAATTGGCATACAATATGAAGTGTAGCTAACGTCCTCCTAGCCACAACTGCCATCTGCTTTTTCAGCAGGAATCATGAGTCCAGAACTTTCTCCAAATTGTACACAACCCCATTGAGTACCAAAGTTTGTAAATTCCCAGATCTAAAAGGCCAAAAGTTTCCAAAGCCACTCAATCTTATCAGAGTTCAGCTGAATTCTGTTGAAGTCAGTCAGAAACTATCAAACAAGTAATCTTTGTTTAGCAACTATTCATTTAGTAACTGTTCAAAATTACAACAGCACTGAAAAAACTGACTTATAACTGTTTTTCACACTTATGACTGTTGATCATGGACAGATGATCAAAATTGGACCCCTGGCCACTAGCTCCTATTTGTGATGGTTGTAGCATCCCAGGATCACCTTTTGCAATCTTCTGACAAGCAAAACCTATTCACTTCACAACCATGTAAGTAACTTAACCCCTGCAGTGATTTATGTAACAAATGTGACAAGAAAGTGTTGCAGTTAGCTGGCAGCAGGTGCAGATGGCTGAGGAGAGCAACTGCTTTGATGAAGGGCCAGGACCATCAGGGAGTGGACTGATGCCTTCAGAGATTGTGGGGGCTGGCAGCAGTGGCAAGGAGGTTCCCAAGGAGCCTGTGTCAAGTGCACGTGCACGAAGGATTGCTCAGAGGAAAGAACAATTACAGCAGCACAGGCGACTCAGGAGTAAGGCTGCAAGGTAATGGCCCCTCCCTCAAGAGGATAAAAGCCAGGTTTGGAAAAGCGTTATTTGCAGACAACAAAGACGCTCTGAAGCTCAACTGGTGGACATCTTAGTTCGTGTTTGCAGAATTTTGTAAATTAGTTCTTATCTCTGGGTTTTTGGCAGCTTTGACCACTTGGCAAGGCTCTTTCTTGTCGGAGCTAATTAGTGGAAAGCAGCCTCCAGAACAGAATTCATTATTAAACTTTAAAAGGTAGGGGCTGCTGCCTTTGTCTGTGTTTGCTCTTTGGGAACCCGGTTGGGTCAGAACATAAAATGGAGAAAACACATTTAACAACTGTCTTGGTTAGCAATAGAAGTTTTGGGTTCATTTGTCATCATATGGCAAGAACTACCTGTATTCTTAACCCTGTGATTAGATTTTTCCACAGGTCCACATGTCTACCATTAGAGATGAACTGAAATGTCTGTCATTACAAACTTTTTGAAAAGTGCATCAGCTATTTTTTCCCACTATTTTCTTCTAACGATCATGGGCTTCCAAATATGACTTAATTTATGTAGATTTGTTAGTCTTCAAAATGTCACAGAACTTTCAGCGCAAAGCACTCCTTTAGAAATTATTATTTTATATGTCAGAGGAACCTATACAGATGAATTGTCTGGAAGTTGAGTAATGGCATCTGGAGTTCTGTATATTCATTATCAGTTCTAAGGTTGGTTATTGATTTGGTCTTATGTTTAATTTTAGTCCCTTTTTTCACTGTGCCCCTTAAGTTCATTATTTCAATCAAAGGCTTTTATAATCAGTAAATCTATTGATTTATTTTTGATATTCTTTGGTTTTGTCAATTACTGCATCCAGGACACATCAGTAATAACCTCTTTTGTTCTTTGATATTTTCTAAAGACATCTGGTATCTTCCATTACTTGTAGGACTCTAAACTACGTTGGAGGATTCAAAGCATTGTGAAATTAAGGATATTGTATGGTACTCACCAGTGGTGGGATTCAAATTTTTTTACTACCGGTTCTGTGGGCATGGCTTGGTGGGCGTGGCAGGGGAAAATCTCCAGTCAGAGGAGGTATTTGCCAGTTCTCCTAAGTACTCAAAATTTCCACTACCAGTTCTCTGGAAACTGCTGAATACCACCTCTGGTACTCACATTTTATTAAGTCTATGGTTTTCTTCCATATTCATCTTATCTTTGGTATTTCCGCTCCCAGTCACAAACAGCACATCTTGCTTATATATTCTGTCAATTTCAGATTTAACATTTCCATGAAACGAGTCCCATCTTCTATATCAGTGATTGGAACCAAAAGCACGGACATATTAAAGGGTTTCTAAGAAGGTTAATTGATACTACTTGGTTACTGACTGCATTGTATCCAAGTCTTTTCTATAATCTTACTGACTTTGCAAATACAGGTAGTTCTCAACTTACGATCACTATTGAGCCCAGAATTTATGTTGTTAAGTGAGAAATTTGTTAGAAGTTTTGCCCCATTTTAAAACTTTTCTTGCCACATTTGTTAAGTGAATCACTGCAGTTGTTAAATTAGTAACCCGGTTGTTAAGTGAATCTGGACTCCCCATTGACTTTGCTTGCCAGAAGGTCGCAAAAGGTGATCACATGACCCTGGGACACTGCAATGGTCATAAATGTGAATCAGTTGTCAAGTATCTAAATGTAAATCACATGCCCATGGGGATGTTGCAGAGGTCATATGTGTAAAAAATGGTCATATAAGTCACGACTTTCAGTGCCGTTGTAACTTCAAACAGTCACTAAATAAACTGGTGTAAGTTGAGGACTCACCTGTAATGCTGTACCTTATTTGTTTTATGAAAACAGTGCTCTATTCTGTGTAGTAAACAGTGTGATTTCCTGACTGTCTAATAGCAATCCGTTTTAATTCACTGACGCCCTAAAATTTTTTTTACGTGTAGTCAATTTGTTTCATCATTCACTGGGTTGAACTTTCCCATATCCATGTATCTTCTGTTCCAAATTCCCACTATAATTCTGTCTTTGTAGCTTTAGATTTTCTTTTCCTGAATAGCAGTATTAACAACTATATGCCCCAAAGGAATTATTAATCTAACCACTTCATAAAGACCATTAATACTCCACAGTAGCATGAGGAGTGCCATATGACCTCAGGGGACTTTTATCCAGGGCTATATCATCAATCAGTTTATTTTGGCATTTCATGTGATTATTATTTTCTTCTTCTTCCTCTTCTTCCTCTCCTCCTCCTCCTCCTCCTCCTCCTCCTCCTCCTCCTCCTCCTCCTCCTCCTCTTTCTCCTTCTCCTTCTGTAAAATACAAGAATGGTTTATTATTGCCTTCTCCCATACCATATGAAATTATGGTTTTGGTATTGTCATTAAGCTGATTATATGTCCACATTATATGTCATTGGTATTGTCATTAAACTGATTATATGTTTCTATATTGTAACTGCTTAGGATAGGATAGGATAGGATAGGATAAGATAGGGGCAGAAAAGAAAAGCAAAGGAAAAAAAGAATAATAGGAAAGGACCTTGGAGGTCTTCTAGTCCAGTCCCCTGTTCAAGCAGGAGATCATATACCATTTCAGACAAATGGCTGTCCAGTCTCTTCTTGAAAACTTCTGATGCTGAAACATCCACAACTTCTGATGGGAAGCTGTTCCACTGATTAATTGTTCTCACTGTTAGGAAGTTTCTCCTTAATTCCAGGTTGCTTATTATTTATTGTATAGAAGTGCAATTCTATATAAGTAGTCCTCAGTTTACAACTTTTCATTAAATGTCTGTTGAATGGCATTGAAAAGAAGTGACTTTTGACTAATTCTCACACTTATGACCATTGCAGCATCTCCACAGTTTCGGATGCTTGGTAACCAGCGTGTATTTACAATGGGGTTGCAACATCCCGGGGACCTGGGATTGTCATTCGCAATTTTACTGGGGAGTTTCTGACACACAAAGTCAATGGGTAGAAACCAGATTTGGTTAACAACTATATGATTCACTAAAGAAACTGCGATTCACTCAACAAACATGTCAAAAAAGTTGGTAAAATGGGGCATGACACATCTAACAACTGCCTTGTTTAGCAACAGAAGCTTTGGGCTCAATTGTGATCGTAAGTCAAAGACAACCTGTATACTTTACCTAAAGTGAATTGTATTTAATTTAGTGGGAAGTGGGGTGAACGTCATGATTTGGATGACTCTGCAGGGAATATATATTCTGGTGTGCACGCCATCCATGAGCTTTGTCTATTCCTCCAGGAAACACCCACACAACCACAGTGAGGCAGCATAGCTTCACTTGAGAGGAGCCAGAGTATGAAAAGTATGGTGTTCATCTTAGAAGATAGTCACATTTCCAAAGCAAACGTTGGGCTGTTACTTTCTGTGGGTGTCTGGGGGAAAATATGAGCAAGTAATGCTTTCTCTGAATGCTTTTGATTCTAAGCTAAAGAAGAAAGGAATAATGTCAAGTGTAGGAAATAATCTGAAAATAGTGAAGGGCGTATCAACAAGCCATTTCATGGCTGACACCACAGTCTTGCCCAGATAAAGAGCTATAAGTTGTTATTTCAGAGTATTCTGTTTCCCACTCCCTTTCTAATTACTGCTAAATTTTCTGTCTTCCACATCAAATTAGTAAGATTTTACTACTGAGCCTCTATAGTAAGTAAAGACATTGGATTCCCCTTTCTCCATTTTTACAGTTTCATCTGTAAAAGTATTTTAAAACAACCTGTTGGTTAAAGTCAAAAGCTCTCTAGAACTAGGCATTTTATTAGCATCTTTTCAAAATAGCCAACAGTTATTTATGCCTTTCAGTTCTAATGCTGATAAAGTTTGTTGATCAAAATTAACATTTACCTTTCCCCATTCCCATTTATAAAATGGGAAAAGAATTGGGGAATAGAAGATAATAAACTATCTGTCCAAATTTTCTTTAAACCCTTGGAATTTTACTAATGCACTGAGCTAACACTAGTTTTCTAAACATTCAAAAACCAGCTTTCTTTTTAAGCTGTGTTATGTTTCTCAGATCATTTGAATGAGCTTATATGTTGTTTAACCTATCAGAAAGATTTCAACAATGCCAAGTTAAATGCAATTAATCTGTCAGTCTTTAACAGTAAATCAATGTACAACTTAAAAAACAACTTCTGATTGGCAATCTATATGTGTGGCAGTTCCCAAAAATATATTTAAAAGTTGGTTATAAATTCCATAGTTTGCTGTAAATTAAAAAGGAGACACATGAATTTTTGCCATATGACATTTGCTATTCTAGATTCTGGATTTATGAAGATATGCTAATACCGAAACTACCCCTAGTTAAAGTGCGAAGTCTCAAAATTGGTTTCTTTTTTTTTTCAAAATTAATTTGTTCTTAATCAACCTTGATTGTTTTTATTGTCCTCATATTTTGAATCAATCCATACAAGTAGCCATCCATTTCAGCTGGCCCTACACCAAAATTCTTGTCACATATCCTTTCTTCTTCGATTGATCGGATCGCTTTCTTGAGTTTTTCAGCTAAAAGGCCTATACTCAGCCCATTAGCTTCCTATCAGTGTAGGGTAGTTAGATCCCAGGAGTATAATATATTGATGCTCATCGTTTTCCTGTTCCCTGCATAGCCTGAAATATTACTTTACTTCATTGTATTCTTGGTGGATGTTTTCTAATAGGATATATGTTCTTTTTAAAACAAATGGTCAAAATTGGGAGCGTCCTATCAAATTCTGTACCTGTCAACAGTGGTGTCCCCCAAGGCAGTGTTCTAGGACCAACAACTCTTTTCATACTCTACATAAATTACCTCTGTGATCATATTAAGAGCAACTGTGTTCTCTTCGCTGATGATGTAAAGCTATTCAACACCACAGACAATACTGCTACCTTCAAAAAGACCTCAACTATGTATCAGAATGGTCAAACAAATGGCAACTTCAAATCTCAACAAATAAATGCTCTGTCTTACATATTGGCAAAAAAATAAATAAATCAGAAAATAAAATACAAGCTGAATAGTCAAGACCTTGTTGATGATCCAAACTCTGTCAAAGATCTTGGAGTACTCATCTCTAATGATCTAAGTGCTAGAGCCCACTGTAACTACATAGCCAAAAAAGCATTAAGAGTTGTTAACCTAACCTTACATAGCTTTTTCTCTGGTAATATTACACTACTAACTAGAGCGTACAAAACATTTGCAAGACCAATTCTCAAATACAGCTCATCAGTCTGAAACCCACATTATGTATCTGATATTAACACAATTGAGAAAGTCCAGAAATATTTCACAAGAAGAGTTCTCCACTCCTCTACTCATTGCAGAATACCTTATGCCACCAGACTTGAAATTCTAGACCTAGAAAACCTAGAACTATGCCATAGAGGGCGTGCATAAGCGCACCAATGTGCCTACCGTCCTTGTCCTATTGATACTTTTTATTTTTATTTTTATTTTTCTTATAAGTATCCATTCCATGTATTCATAACTGTGTTTATACTTATACCTATTATCTTGTAAGTGATTGACAAATCAAATAAATAAATAAATAAAATAAATAAAACTTGCAATGTTGTTTATAACTTCAGCTTTTAGCTTGCTTAATTCATAGAAGACCTTTATATACAATTATTTGCACATAAAATGTTTATGGTGAAAAATAATGACCCACTCTTGATTTACAACAATTATGAGGAGAAATGCCAAAATGAAGAAAATGAATCCAGTGCTGATGTATTGAATTTATTTCATAGAGATGCTGTAGGAGATGACCAGGCTGAGCTCGAAGGAGGGGTCAAACACATCATCACTCATGACTCCGTTTGTACCAACAGGAGATCTAAGTCCAGCCTACCTTGAATGCCTTTCTATTCTTAACTCCCACTAATTTTCCTTGACCATTAATAGTTCAGATTTTTGCAGAGATAGTTTAACCTTACAATAAAACTTTATACACATTTTGAACTGTCTGGATCTCCTAAGTTCCCTGGTGCTTGACTGATGTGTGCTTTTATTAAATTGTAAGCTATATACAGGTACTGTCAACATACGACCACAATGGAGCTATATATATAGGCCATCCTCTACCATCCCCCTATCTCACCAACTGGATAAAAGTCTTTTTTGTAACTCCAAGGTGGAAAAATTGTGACTCTCCGGATGTTATTGAAGTACAAGTTCCAGAATGATTCTTGACTAGTGTTGCCAGCATTACTAAGAGTTTTAGCCTGGTGTTTCTCATACTTAGTACTACAAGAGTTCTCATCATAGCATATGACTGATTCTAGTCTGTTCAAGTTGATTTGTTATTTTTTTTGTTTGATTTATTATCTGATTTATGTAGGACTAGTTTATCATTCTGATTTCCCCAGAATGAATATTTTTTAAAGGAGATGCCACATTAATTCTAAAAGAATTAATTTTACATCCAACTACTAGTTGGATGGATGCTTCCATTCTCAACGCTGTTTTCTAAGGCCTATTTTTACTAATAATTAATAATCATGTGGATTTAATTTAGTTAATGAAGTAATATAGACACATGATCTCAAGCAGGAAATTTGGTTGCAGAGATGACTGATTATGTATGAGTCTGTGGCAAATACTTAAGTGTTTTTGGCTGGTAAAACAAAATGGATTTATCATTGATAGTACATCAAACCTTCTATTCTAATGGTTTGAATTTGTATGATTGCTGAGAACAAAATGATTTTTAGGCAGCTTCTGTAAGACAAGGGAAAATTGTTTGTTTCATATTAAAGCCATATCATAAGAGTCAAGACAATGCACCATGTGTTAACCACAAATACTGGAAAGAAAGATGTGAATAATTAAAGATTGGAGAACCGGGAAATCAAAACCTGTGGAGAACTGAAATTGCAGCAAATGGGTACTGGTCTTTTGTAGATATTTCCACATAATGTTTACAATTTGTGAAAGGGAAGGCAAAGTGGATTATTTTTTACATTGACAAAAATAATAGTGTATTCCAGAACAGCAAGTTACAATGTAGCAGTTAGAATGTAGTGTTTTCAGTAGAATGGAATTAAAAATAATATTTTTATTTCTTACTTCAATCAGGGCTGCACAGAAATGTTAGTAATGAAATTGACAAATTAATTAAAAATAGACTGGTTTTTAGAAAGAGAGTTTATATTGTAAATACTGCTAAATATAGCCCCATTGTAGTGTCAGGTGTTTCCTCATTATCGAAAAATTATATATATATATATATATACACATTGCATGAATAGACAACTTTCATTTATTAAATAATTTATTATGTGTCATGCTTTTTAATAAGAAAGTTAAATATTAGATGGGGCAAAAAATCATTATTGGAATCATCCAGCTAATTTGAAATTGGGCAGAACAGATAAATAGTGATAGAAGAGTTGGACTAATAAATAGCAATAACACTTAGACTTATATAGTGCTTTCAGCCCTCTCTAAGCAGTTTACAGAGCCAGCATATTGCTTCCAACAATTTGGGTCCTCATTTCAGAAGGATGGAAGGCTGAGTCAACTTTGAGCTGGTCAGAATCAAACTGGCAATTTAGCCTGCAATTTAGCAAACTGCAGAATTAGCCTGCAATACTGCATTCTAGCCATTGAGCCTGAAGTTTTATTCCATACTGATGTCTCTGCATTCAAGCAGGGATAGTCTTTCCAGAGTCTTTCCAGAGTAGTGGCATATCACCAGAAATGATGTTACTTTACCTGCTTTAATGGGAGCTGAGGTTGGATATCTGAGCAATTGAAAACAAAGCTTGCAGGCATTTCAAGGGTCTCCGATACAGCTATATGGAGTAGAAATAACTAAAATGAGCAAAACAATACTGAATTGTCATTTATTGCTTTGATTGTTCCCCACTTCCTGTGGGAGGGACTGGGAGATGGTGCAGCACATTGTTCTTTCAGAACAATGAGAAACACTCTGTGTGGGCTGGGATACCTTAGAATGGGAGGAAATGTAAAATAACGCTGTGTTTTCACTAATAATGCACTGGAGGAAGAGTGGTAGTTGAGGTGGAACAGATCTTCAGAGGTTGGAGAAAGATGACCTACACCATGAGTTTCTGATAATTTTGGTTTAAGCTCCTTTGGCTTTAAATGCAAGGCTGTAATCCCAGATTAGACTTCTCCAATTCCTTGCTAATGATATTCTTTAAAAGATGGCTAGAATGCCAATGGCGAAGGCTGTTAAGTATTCCCAAATATGGCCATAGAGTGGAGTCGGCTAGCAGATTCCACTCATTGGCCCAGCCACTGGTGAGAGAAATAAAGTCCCGTCAGTGGCTGAAGCTTTGGACAATGCAGGCTACAAAAGCTGGCGCTTGCCGCGGCCGAGCAGCTTTTTTACTTAAACAGAATAAAAGAGTTTTACCTGCTCCTGCCACATCCTGCCTCTTATTCTTGTGGACCCATTTAATACTGGCGACGAGGATGGGATTCTGAGCTGCAGAGAGAACAAAGGACACCTTGTGGGACTTGGACGACATTTTACTGGCCATTGCAACGATTGCGACCCCGCCAACCAACATGGCACAATGCTCGACTAGCCTGGGACACCACCCGATGTCGATTCCCTATGACCCGGCAAAGGAGAAATGGTCCTCATACATGGGCTGATTCAACCTGCACCTGGAAGTTAATGGACTTCAAGCAGCCCCCGATGCACACAAAAAAGCCTTATTCCTGACCTACTGCGACTCTGAAATTTATGAAATGACAGATGCCTTGTATCGGACGACCTGCAAAGTGTTTCCTGGGATGAACTCCAATGGGCACTCAAGGGACATTACGCCCCCTCTCCCTTCTACCTGGCAGGCTGGCACAACTTTTATACGCAGAGCCAGAGAGAGGGGGAAACAATAAGCACATTCGTAGCTGATCTGCGGAAGATAGCAAAAAACTGCAGAGTCCCAGACACAGAAGACATGATCCGAGACTGAATCATCCTGGGAATGAGGGACCAAACACTACAAAAGAGACTCTTGGCCCGGGAGGACGTCTCATTCAAGGAAGCCAATGATGAGGCACAAGCCGCGGAGTCCTCTGACAACTCAGCAGCATGGATCAGAGGGATGGGAAGGGTCCATGCAACCAAGACCGATCGCCACCCCAACTGGAGCAACTCTGCCTCCGAAGTAAGCAAGGACAACGGAGAAGTGTACAGGGTGAAGTCTGGTAAGCCAGATGGGAAACAAGGAAATAGAGAGTGCAGGGGTTGCAGAGGAAATCACCTCCACTCTACATGCCGATTTAAAGACACTATGTGCCAAAGATGTGAGCGCAGAGGCCACATTGCGGAGGTATGCTGAGCCATCCAACTGACCAACAAGCAAGGCAGGTGGGCATCATCACCCACAAGGCAAAGTGGCCACCAAGGGGGAGGGCAGAAGACCCCTGGTGGGAAATTCAAAAGGAGAGATGACGCCAGGGAAGAAGGAACACACTTCAACTTCGTTGGCTATGCCCAGACCCAGGTGAGACATGCCGATGCCTACGAGGCCAACAAAATAATGGCCACAGTATCCATCGAGGGCAAGTCCTGCCAGATGGAAGTAGACTCGGGGTCCTATATATCCATGATCTCGTGGGACACCCTCAAAAAACTCCAACCCAAACTGCGGCACAACCAAATACCTGTCCTGGGCAGGAAGACAACCCACATAGAATACGGCCAATTTCAAGGAAACCTGCCACTCCCCATAGTAGACCGGAACCTGCCAAGTCTACTAGGAAGAGAATGGTTCCAGCCACTCCAGATCAACATAACCGGCGTGCACACAGCAGAGACCACCCCCCGTGCCCAGCAGCAAACATTGCAGAACTGGAATGGGAATTAAGCGACGTCTTTGATGACAAACTGGACAAGTACATGGGGACCCCAATATGGTTTAATTTAGACCCCAATATTGCCCCAGTCCGAGTTAAGCCACAGTGAGTCCCGTTTGCTCTCTGGCCCAAGGTCGAAGAACAATTAGATAAATTAATTGCCCAAGGGGTCCTCGAGCCGGTGGACCATGCCAAATGGGAGACCCCAATTGTCTCCCAGTTAAACCAGACAGTCAATCAGGATTTGTGCTGACTATAAGACAACATGGAATAGGGCCCTCCAACAAAGTGCCTATCCCGTGCCAGTAGTACAGCACTTCCTGCACTCCCTGGGCCGAGGGACTATATTTGCCAAATTAGATCTGGTCCAGGCCTATCATCAACTGCCCGTCAACGAGGCAACCGCTGAAGTGCAAACCATTGTCACACACTGAGGCGCTTTTAAATGCAAGCGGCTGCAGTTCGGATTCAGCATTGCCCCTGGCCTGTTCCAGAGCATTATGGAAAGGCTACTGCACAACATTCCGGGGGTAATCCCATATTTTGACAATGTAATCATCTCAGCCGAAAGCAGGGGACAATTGATAAGAGAGACTGAGGACAGTATTGGGCAGATTCCATGAAGCCGGACTGAAATTAAAAAGAAATAAGTGCACCTAGCTGTCCCCCAAGTGGAGTTTTTGGGTTTCCTGATAGATGCATCTGGCATCAGCCCCACAAACAGGAAATTGAAGGTGATACAGGAAGCCCCCTCTTCACAAAACAAAATGGAACTAGAAGCCTTCCTGGGGTTACTCAACTTCTAAAATGTTTTCTTACCACAGAAGGCGACCATCGCAGAACTGCTCCACAGACTGCTAGATAAAACAACCTCCTGGGCCTGGGGGCAACACGAGGCCGATGCTTTCAAAAAGATAAAAAACATCCTGACATCCAGCAGCATTCTCATACAATACAGTGAGACGCTATCATTGACACTCACATGTGATGCCTCTCCCTATGGAATCAGAGCAGTCCTCAGCCACTGACTACCCAATGGGACAGAAGCCTCCATAGCATACTACTCAAAGACACTGTCCAAAACGCAAAGAAACTATAGCCAAATCGACAAGGAAGCACTTGCTGCAGTTGCAGGAGTCAAGTGCTTCCACGAATACCTTTACGGAAGACAATTCAATTTGATCACCGACCACAAACCTTTGCTGGGCATCCTCACCAGAGAAAAACCCACACCAAACATCCTATCACCCAGGATGTTAAGATGGACTCTGTTCCTGGCTGCATACAGCTACCGCATAATCCACAGGCTAGGAAAAACCTATTCTGTGGTGGCCCCGGACTTATGGAACTAACTGCCTCTGGACCTCCGTCTGGCCCCTGACCTCCGCACCTTCCGCCGTGATTTGAAGACCTGGCTATTTGACCAAGTCGGGTTGTGATTACTCGTGGGGGGTATGGGATAGTTTTAACTTTAATTCAGCTTTATTGGACTTCACAATGGTTTAATTCTTTTTAAATCTATTTATTGTATTTGTATGTTTTAATTGTGAGCTGCCCCGGGTCTTCGGAGATGGGGTGGCATATAAGTCCAATAAAATAAAATAAAATAAATCTCCCACGCCAACGCCCTGAGCTGTTGTCCCCTTCCAGACCTAGCCAAAGACCCACCGCCATCCACCACAGTATTACAGTATTACTAGTGGAGGAGCTACTGCCCGGACTGATGATGTCTACAGAGATTGCGAGACTCACAGCCCACGACAAAATTATGCCACAGATTTCAAACTGGGTGTGGAGGGGATGGCCAGAAGCGGTAAAAGGGGATGAATTCAAACCATATAAAAATAGACAGGCCGAGGTGTCAGTACTAAAGGGCTGCATACTGTGGGGGGGGAGAAAGAGTAGTTATTTCGCCCCCACTAAGGAATAGAATGCTGACACTACAACACGAGGGCCACCCAGGGATAGTCCTAATGAAAGCCCTGGCCAGAAGCTATGTGTGGTGGCCAGGGCTGGAGAAAGAGATAGAAACCTGGGTTGTCACCTGCACCCCCTGTCAAGAAACCAGGCCAGCCTGCCCCTGGCAGCAAGGCCCAGAAAATGGGAGTCACTCACAGCCCCATGGGCCCGAGTACCCATTGACTTTGCTGGGCCCTGCCAGGGGCAAACTTTCCTCATATTCTTCGATGCGTACTCTCGGTGGTTGGAAATAATATTAATGAAGTCCACCACATCAGAGGCCACCATAAGAGCCCTCCGATGACTATTCTCCACCCATGGGCTACCAGATGTCCTCATCTCCAGCAACGGGCCGCAGTTCACCTCGCAGCCATTAAAAGCATTCCTGGATGGACTGTGGATCAGGCACGCACTGTCCATACCTGCTCATCTGGCGACAAACAGACAAGCAAAGAGAATGGTCTGAATGACTAAAGAAACGCTCAAGTGGATGGGCTGGGGGACTGGCAAGAAAGAATCGATAAAATGCTCTTGGACCAACACATCACACCCCATGCAACAACATACCGTAGCCCCACAGAACTATTAATGGGCTGAAGGCTGCAATCAATACTCGACAGGGTCCACCCCAACTGCAGTACTGAGACACCCGTAGACTCCACAGGAAACTGCAGACAATTCACCATAGGGGACCCGGTCTACACTCACAATTACACAGGGGGACCCACATGGGTACCAGCCAGGGTCACAGGGATTACAGGGCCCCAATCATACAGGGTAGAAACTGAAGAAGGGAGACTATGGGAGAGACACATTGATCAGATCAGAGGCCGGGTCACTAGCACAGACAACCAGCCAGACACCCGACACGCTCCAGCAGAACGGTCCCTGACTCAGGCCCTACCCACAGAGATCAACAAGAGAACTAACTGCCTAGCCTCAAACTCGGACAGAACACAGGAACACTTACCACTGTAGAAGAGGTCCCACAGTGTACTTCTGAGGCCTCAGGCTCAACGGTCCCTGCCGCGCCACAAGGGGACTTCGAGTTGGTTCCTCAGGCAGGGACTGGAGCAGCAGCAGACCCATCAACTCGGGCCGCCACCCCTGGAACTAGTGAGGTGCGCAGGTCCAGTCTCACCCCTTGAAGCCCCGCCTACCTACGTGACTACATAAGGTACGCGAATGCTGATTGGAGGAACACTAACTAGGTGGGGAGGGGTGTTAAGTATTCCCAAATATGGCCATAGAGTGGAGTTGGCTAGCAGACTCCACTCATTGGCCACTGGCGGGAGAAATAAAGTCCCGTCAATGGCTGAAGCTTAGGACAGCGCCGGCTACAAAAGCCGGCGCCTGCCGCGGCTGAGCAGCTTTTTTACTTAAACAGAATAAAAGAGTTTTACCTGCTCCTGCTGCGTCCTGCCTCTTTTTCCCGCGGACCCATCTAACACAGGCTAGATCTGATTAAAAGATTAAAGTCCATGTTAAGATTTCCTCAGCGGCTATGATAGCAGCTAAGAAATTTTGCTGGGAGAAAAAGTTATTTCGGAAAGCAAATGATTACAGGTAGTAATTCATCTAGCAACCATTCATAATGGTACTGAAAAAAAGTGATTTTGAGTGGTCCTCATGTTTGTGACCATCATAGCTCCCACACAGTGACATGAAATCATTCAGAAGCGGTTCTCAAAGGTTTGCTTCCTTCTGCTTAACAAATGTGTTAACAAACACACAGGTAATCCTTGACTTACAGCCATTCGTTTAGAGACCGGTTGATGATAGAACAGCACTGAAAAAAGTTACTTGTTGCAGGTCCTCACACTTAACAATCATCACAACATCCTCACACTCACATGTTCAAAAATTCAGCTGCTTAGCAATCAGCATGTATTTACAATGGTTTTAATATGTATTCGCCATTTGCAACCTTCCCAACCAGTTTTCAACAAGCAAAGTCAGTGGGATTGAAGCCAGATTTGCTTAATGATCTTGTGATTTACTTAACAACTTCAGTGATTTGCTTAACAAGGGTGGCAAAAAAGTAGTAAAATCAGACATAATTCACTTAGCAACCACCTTGCTCAGCAATAGAAATTGTGGTTCCAGTACAAGCTGTACTTGTTGTCTCGGGAGGAGGGAGAATGCTCAGGGTTGTGAACCTTTGACTCAAAGCCATGGGAAGAAGGAAGAACTTGGTCTTCAGAAGGAATAGGAAGGACATTGAGGAGGTTCAGCAACTCTACTTGTCTGCCTTGAACAGCACAAGCTGGCAGGACTGAATGTACTGCATGAAAATGTGTTTTAGGAAAGTGGGATGTCTAGTTCTTCACCCTTTTCCAAAACTGTGAATTGTAGAGGGAAGCAGAGGCACAGAAAATTGGAAAATGCAGAGAAGGTGTTAGCTTGCTTTGGTCCTTGTTGTGACTGCTTTCGTCTCCTAAAAATTTCAGACAATTTTATGTCACCTTTGTTGGTCCATGAACACTCATGATGAAAAATCTTTCATGGTTGGAGGAGTAAATTAAAAAAAATCAATTGGAAATCAATGGAAGAATAGGGAGCTAAGATAGAAAAGCTAGTTTTCAGAGAAAAAAACCTCTGAGAGAGACATTATGTTTTATAACTCTAGAGCAAATCATGTTTGGTTTGGCAGAAATTATTATTTAATATTTGCCTTATCACTGATTATGTGTTTGGGCCATCACATTGTTCTCCAGAAGCCTAAATTATTCACATACAGAACAAAATATAATCAGTAGCCTAAATGAAAACCTATTATCAAGTCTTCCTTGTTTTCAAATTGAGGTGTTAAGAGTTGCAATGCAGTTCAGATTATTTGAATTCTCTGGATTCACATCTTGTAAATATCCAAGCACTACAAATACTAAATTATTTTCTTAGATGACTGTGTTTTCTACAGTTAGCACCGTTTAATATGTAGGCTCTTGTCTTTCTTGACAAAAGCTGACAATGTCTTGTACCATGTAATTGTCTGTTATTACAAGCAAAGTGATTTATGCTCCAGCTTCCTAGTGAAATATACTAAGTTTTTTTCATGCAGCTTGGGGACAAAACTAAAAATACTTTTTCTCACAGCAATAGCAATAGCACTTATATTTATATACCGCTTCACAGTTCTCTCCCACTTGTGACTGTATGACTGTAACTTTGTTGCTTGTATCCTTACAATCTATATTGACTGTTTCCTAGTATGATTTGATTGCTGATTGTACCTATGACTATTATTAAGTGTTGTACCTTATGATTCTTGACTCTTGATGAGTGTATCTTTTCTTTTATGTACACTGATAGCATTTGCACCAAGACAAATTCCTTGTGTGTCCAATCACACTTGGTCAATAAAGAATTCTGTTCTATTCTATTTTAAAAATATATCTGGTGTATTGTTGCAAATCCAAACCAGATAACCTTCAATGTGGTGGACATGTGCAGAGGCTAGAAGATACTGGACTAAAATCCATACATGGTTGGAAAAATGACAAAGAAACATATAGATTTTAAGCCAGAGATATTTCTATTGGGTATTATACCTGAAATATATAATAGAGAAATGATATATTTGATTGTCAATGTATTAAAAGCAGCTAGAATTATATTTGCTAAAAACTGGAAAAATGAGAAAATTCCAATGGAGGAGGAAGTTATTAAAAAAATTATGGACTGTGCAGAAATGAGTAAATTGACATTTGAAATTAGAGAGCAAGAAGATAAACAATTTTATAGAAGGTGGGACTTATTTTATCAGTGGTTAGACAATAAAATACGGAAGTGAAATATTTTATTATACTCTATAATATAATATAAGTGTAATAAAATTGTTAGAGACAAAGCATTGTAAGGATAAAATATTATTGAATGGATGGTGATGATGAAATGAATTTTATAAAGTAGGTTAAGTTAAAATGGGGATTTGCTCATACAAAATGATGAAATGTAAGTAACAGTCTATTAAATGATCAATAATGATGATATCAGAAATATATATAACTTATACATAATATGAGGATTAAAAAAGCAATTAGAAGGGAGTGACTGTAAAGATTGCGCACAGGAGATTGGTACCAACTGACACACTATGTAACTGAAGATGGTTTTATGTTTGTTTAAAAAAAATTAAAAATTAAAAAAAGAGATCCTGAGGGAAAGAAGACCCCATCAAATCCTTCTCAGGAGCTATTTTTCAGGAGGATCCCTTGGGAAGATCAAAGTCAGGAAACCTCAGGAGAGAAACAAAGAATGAAGCTTTCTGGTTTGTATGACGGAGATCAAACAGTGGTTGAACCTCCAAATCAAGAGGGTCTTGTGTCCTTCGAGCAGGTGACTGTGTATTTCTTTGAGGAGGAATGGTCTCAGCTGGATCCTGACCAGAAAGCACTGTATTCAGAAGTCATGCTTAAAAACCATAGGAACGTGGTTTCTCTGGGTAATAATGGGCAGGAGAATCAAGTTTCCTGTGAAGTGTTTCAAGTGATCAGTGCTAAAGATGAAACGGAGAAGTTTGGAATTCGAATGGAATTCAAAAGCCACAAGAGAAACCAGTCAAAGAATTGGAATCAGGAAAGCTCATCTTCCAGTGATGCTCTGATGCAAGGCTTTCTTGCCCAAGAAGAGAAAATAAGGAAAAAATACACTGGAAAAAGTGTGAAGCTAATGAAAGCTAAAGTACAAGTAAATGAACACTATTTAATCCAAAACAAAGGAAAAGATGCTATAAGAAGGCACAAGGGACAAAATTACAATGGGACATCCATTCTTTCTCTTGGAAAGAAGTTCCTTACATCTCAAAAAGCGATTGACACAAAAGAGAAGCCTTATAAATGTTTGCAATTTGGAAAAAGTTTTAGAACAAGCAGGCAACTTACTTCCCATGAAAGGATCCACACGACTTCCAGTGGTGACGGAGGGACAGAGAGGAGAGTTAAAAAAGCAATTAGAAGGGAATGACTGTAAAGATTGCGCACAGGAGATTAGTACCAACTGACACACTATGTAACTGAAGATGGTTTTATGTTTGTTTAAAAAAAATTAAAAATTAAAAAAAGAGACCCTGAGAGAAAGAAGACCCCATCAAATCCCCCTCAGGAGTTATTTTTCAGGAGGATCCCTTGGAAAGATCAAAGTCAGGAAACCTCAGGAGAGAAACAAAGAATGAAGCTTTCTGGTTATTGTGACGGAGATCAAACAGTGGTTGAACCTCCAAATCAAGAGGGTCTTGTGTCCTTCGAGGAGGTGGCTATGTATTTCTCAGAGGAAGAATGGTCTCAGCTGGATCCTGACCAGAAAGCACTGTATTCGGAAGTCATGCTTGAAAACCATAGGAATGGGAGCTTCCGGTGACGTCACGTCATGGCGGTGCAGGAAAACTTTGCTCTGCTCTCCTACATCGGGTTTTTTACCTTTGGATACCATTCGTGGTGTGGTTAGATCCTGGAGGGATCACCAAAGTGAGGAGAGACTCTTGGAGCATAATCGGGAGTTGCAATCCCGAAGCAGTGAAGAAGAGACCCCGAAGTCCAAGGTGAAAGAAGTCAGCCCATTGCGGGCAGACCCAAGGATGCAACGAGTCATTAAAAAAGGAAGTAGCGAGGAGATAGTGAACTGAGATTTGGCAAGGTACTGGTATTAGAAACATTTTTTGGATTACAACTGGAGTACTGCTTGAAGAAGAACTGCTTGTGTTATTGAAATCCAGAGTGAAAGGGGTGAAGGTGGAAAGTAGCGGCAGCGATCTAACTTCCTACCCCAATACTGGGAAATAGTGGAAATACGATTTTAAAAAGAAAACTGAGAAGGAGAGGCAAGTGGATATTGCTGGATATTGCTGGTGTTATGTTTGTTTAAAAAAATTAAAAATTAAAATAGGAGTTCCTGAGGGAAAGAAGACCCCATCAAACCCCACTCAGGAGTTATTTTTCAGAGGATCCCTTAGAAAGATCAAAGTCAGGAAACCTCAGGAGAGAAACAAAGAATGAAGCTTTCTGGTTATTGTGACGGAGATCAAACAGTGGTTGAACCTCCAAATCAAGAGGGTCTTGTGTCCTTCGAGGAGGTGGCTGTGTATTTCTCTGAGGAGGAATGGTCTCAGCTGGATCCTGACCAGAAAGCACTGTATTCGGAAGTCATGCTTGAAAACCATAGGAACGTGGTCTCTCTGGGTAATAATGGGCAGGAGAATAAAGATTCCTATGAAGTGTTTCAAGTGATCAGTGCTAAAGATGAAACGGAGAAGTTTGGAATTCGAATGGAATTCAAAAGCCACAAGAGAAACCAGTCAAAGAATTGGAATCAGGAACGCTCATCTTCCAGTGGTGCTCCGATGCAAGGCTTTCTTGCCCAAGAAGAGAAAATAAGGAAAAAATACACTGGAAAAAGTGTGAAGCTAATCAAAGCTAAAGTAGAAGTATTAATAATTAATACGGACAAAACTAAAATGATAACAAAAAATTTAACAGAAACAAAAAAAGAAGTTAGAAGAGGTAATGGGCTTACAAATTGTAAAAAGAATCAAATATTTAGGAATTTGGCTTACAGCAAGATGTTCAACAATAAAAGAGGTTAATTATGTAAAGCTGGTAAGAGAAATAAAGAAAGATTTAGAAGAATGGGGGGGATCTACAATTATCATTGCTAGGAAGAATTGCAACTATTAAGATGAATATCCTGCCAAGAATATTATTTCTCTTTCAAAATATTGCAATGAAATTAGATAAATTTTTTTTTAATGAATTGAACAAGATTATTATGAAGTTTATTTGGTCAGGGAAAAAACCTAGAATAAAATTAAGGTACCTACAAAATAATCGATGCAGAGGTGGATTTGGCCTCCCTGCCTGGGAGATATATTATAAAGTGGCAACTTTATCATGGATCAAGGAATGGGCCAGTTTGAGAAATAAAAGAATCTTAGTTCTAGAAGGGCATGATTTGGAAGCAGGGTGGCATGCCTTCATGTGGAACCCAGGAAAGAAAAGCTATATGCACTTTAATAGACATATAATTAGAGGTTCACTATTAAAGGTGTGGAAAGAAGTCAAACATAAACATTACACAAAGATTCCAGAATGGGTTTCCGTCATGGAGGCACTGATCCACCCGAATGCATTAGAAATCGGTAGGAAAATTACATATTATGATGTATTAAACCCCCAAGGAAAATTAAAGACGAATCAAGAAATTAGAGAACAAGGGAGGAAATTAGAGTGGTGGCCATACTTACAAATTAAGGCAAGATATAAAAAAGATATGGAAGAATTTGGAATTGAGATAACACAGAATCAATTAGATAAAATATTGGAACAGAGGAAAAATTAATTTCAAAATTTTATAATTACCTGTTAGAATATGAAATGGTGGAAGAAATAGTTAAAGGCCCAATGATTGCATGGGCAAGGAATGTAGGACACAATATTAATTTGGAAGATTGGGAAAAAATTTGGAACCAAAATTACAAAATAACAAAATCGGCAGTCTATAAAGAAAATCAATACAAAATGTGCTACCGGTGGTATCTGTCACCTTCAAGGTTAGCTAACATCTATCCAAACATGAACCCGAGGTGTTGGAAATGCAAGCAAACAAGGGGTACCTTCTTTCACACTTGGTGGCTCTGCCCAAAAAGTAAAAAATACTGGAAAAAAATTAAGATTGTGGGTAAAGGAAATCACAAGTATCCAGTTAGAATTAAAACCTGAAATCTTTCTGTTGGGAATATTAAAAGGGAATTATGTAAATGAAACTAAATACTTAATTCTCCATATAATCACAGCGGCAAGAATTGCGCTGGCACAATGTTGGAAGGGAGAACAAATGCCAACAAATAATTTGATTATACAGAAAATATTTGACTGCTCTGAAATGGACCTACTTACACAAAAACTTAGAAAAGAAGAGGACTTGCAGCTTAGGATAAATGGTATAATTGGATTAAAGAGAAAAAACCAGAAATTTAAAAGATATATATTGGATGAATATTTGAGGAATGGAGTAATTAAGTTAAAAATGTTTACTAAATAAGAAATGACACCGTCTTAGCTGATAAGAAGTAGATGTTTTATATGTTTTGGGCAAAACATATAAGTGAGGGATCCTTTCCCCCCGCCTTGAAGGAGGCGGTGGTGAGGCCCCTCCTCAAGAAGCCTGCCTTGGACCCGGCTAATTTGAACAACTTCCGTCCTGTCTCCAACCTTCGCTTTGTTGCGAAGGTGGTTGAGAGTGTGGTGGCCCGATAGCTCCCGGTGTTCCTGGGGGAAACTGACTATCTGGATCCGTACCAATCGGGTTCAGGCCTGGGTACAGCATGGAGATGGCATTGGTCGCACTGGTGGATGATCTCTGGAGGGTGCAGGATAGGGGTCATTCCTCTGTCCTGGTCCTGTTAGATTTCTCAGCGACTTTTGATACCATCAACCATGGTATCCTACTGCAGCGCCTGGAGGGATTGGGGTGGGGGGCACCATTCTATGGTGGTTCTCCTACCTCTCGGGTCATACATAGTGGTGGCAGGGGGGCAGGGATCGGCCCCGAGGCCCCTCCTTTGTGGGGTGCCTCAGGGGTCGGTTGTTTTGCCTCTCCTGTTCAACATCTACATGAAGACGCTGGGTGAGATCATCCGTGGTTTTGGGTTGAGGTATCATCAGTATGCTGATGATACCCAGCTTTTTATCTCCACCCCAAACCAACCCAGTGATGACCTCGACATGATGTCCAGGTGCCTGGAGGTGGTACGGGTCTAGATGGGGAGGAACAGGCTCCGGTTCAAACCAGCTAAGACCGAGTGGCTGTATGTACCAGCATTTCGAGTTATTTATTTATTTATTTATTTGGATTTATATGCCGCCCCATCTCTGGGCGGGGGAGACTCAGGGTGGCTCACACAAAAATATACATACAAAAATAGGTAAAAATATTAATCTAATCCAAATAGAAAATTAATTATACTAAAATACCCAATTAAAAACCCCCAATCCCTCTCAATCCAGGGCGGCCTGTAAAAACAGCCAGGTCTTTAGATCACGGCGGAAGGAACGTAGGTCAGGAGCCAACCGCAGCCCCAGGGGCAGCTGGTTCCACAGGGTTGTCCAGGATGTTCCATTCTTAGCTATGGGGGGGAGAGGTGTTGCCCCCCATAGATAGGGCTCGCAACTTGGGTGTCCTCCTGGATGTGCGGCTCAGTTTGGAGGAGCAGGTGGGAGCCGTGGCCAGAGGGTATTTGTCCAGGTTCGCCTGGTGCGTCAGTTGCGCCCCTATCTGGACTGAGATGCCCTACGTACGGTCACTCATGCGCTCGTTACCTCCCGTCTGGACTACTGCAATGCTCTTTATATTGGGCTGCACTTGAGGAGCACTTGGAGGCTTCAACTTGTCCAGAATGCAGCGACGCGGGTTGTGATGGGAGTGTCCTGATACCCCCATGTTACACCCCTCCTGCATGAGCTGCACTGGTTACCAGGTGAGATTCAAGGTGCTGATATTGACCTATAAAGCCCTACATGGCTTAGGACCGGGATACTTGTGGGAGACCCTGCTGCCAGTAACGGCTTCCCAACGTCCCATGCGCTCCCATAGGCAGGGCCTTCTTGGGGTGCCATCGGCCAGTCAATGTCGGCTGGCAACCCCTAGGGGTAGGGTCTTCTCTGTGGGAGCACGCACCCTATGGAATCAGCTGCCCCTGGAGCTTTGGGTGGCCCCTGACCTCCGATCCTTCCATCGTGGCCTAAAAACATGGCTTTTCCAACTTGCCAATCCTGGACTGACGGAGGGGATGGGATTTTAGAGACTGTTTTTATTAATTTTATTGGCTAGTGGGATTTCGAATCTAATGGTTTTTTAATATTTGTACTATATTTTTTTATTATTGTAAGCTGCCCTGAACCCTTCAGGAGATAGGGTGGCATAGAGATCCCAATAAATAAATAAATATTGCCCCCAACAACCTAGGTCCACATTTTACCGATTTCGGAAAGATGGAAGACTGAGTCAACCTTCAGCCAGTGAGGATTAAACTACCCAACTGCTGGCAGTCACCAGAATTAGCCTGCATGCAATACTGTATTCTAACCACTGCACCACCACGGCTCATAAATGTATAAGGATGGAAAAACCTATGTAGTTAGAGACATGGCAAAATTAACTGTTTTAATCAGAGTAAAGAATGTATAGTTTGTTTCTACCTGGAAACCACCTCTAGATTTGAATTTGAAATGGGGAAAAAATGAAATCCTGAGATTTTCTGATCAGATTGGTTTGTTGTCATAGAAATGTCTAGTATTCACTAGGTATGTATATAAAAGTAAAAAAGTTGATGCTGTAATTTTAGTATGTATTTTACTGCACTGAAAAAAGAGAAGTCAATGCTGTTTTTTCCCTTTTCCCTACATTTTTCCATCCCCTTTCTTTCCCTTTCCCATTTCCCTATCTTTATTTTCATTTTCATTTTATATTATGATCTTAATAAAATACATGTGTTGTTTATGTTATGAATATGCAGGGAAGTTCTACTATCAGGTTGATTTGAAAGCATCGAGTCAGGTTTATGCATTGGTATCATGGAGAAGAACTATATTTGAGCAAGTCTAATGGGGCTCTCACTTTAATATTTGACCTAAGTGGCAGTCAAGCATGCTAAATCACAGATGTGAGCATATAAATAGTTGTCAAGATCCTTATTCCAGTCTGAGAAACCATAATGAAAATGAGAGCATTGGGATTAAAATACACAGCACTGACAAATTGCCCTATGCCTGTTCTCTTTATGTAATTTTATTGCAAGATAATTTGTTTTCCTTTCTTTTGGATTGTTTCATGGGCGAGAAGTGTTGATGATGTGAAATTTCAGCCTTGTAGTGAGCCATGAGTATCTACTCCGAATACAGCCTGATGTGGTTTGTTTAGCAGATCTGCTGAAGCATTACAAAAGCATTTGTTATAAAAAGGTTTTTTAAAAAATGGAACAACTGCCTTCAAAATTGTTGCTAATTAAACAGTAGGTTGCAACCTACAAGCATTTTTTTAAAAAACGTTATGTATCACTTAAAAATATGTTAGGAAATATTTTATTATCCCTTTTTTATTGGAGAGGAGAAAAGAAAAAAAAGTTGAAACTCCCAGTTTTCTCTATCCCAGTTTTTCTTGAGCTTTAACAAATTTCACATCTCTAGATTCTGTTTCTTACGAAGAGGCATATCTTCAGTTGATATTGATGCTGCCTTAAGATTGATTGATTTTATGTCACCAAGTCAGTGTTGACTCTTAGCAACCACCTATATAAATTGTTTTTTTCATGACAAAGTAGAACAATTTGAACCTGGTCATTTGTGCCACAAGTGAGATCTCTGAGGTTGATTTCTTAGGTGATTCATTTGCTCTTTTTCCTGGTATTCCCAGGAAACTTTCCAAGAGCAAAGTTAAAAAGCGTCAATATTCTTTTTATCTTGCTTTTTTGAAATCTATAGAGTGCTACAGGGAAACCAATTGCCTGCACTGTTCTGATATTTGTAGGCACATATTGGTATTTAAATATCTTTTCCAAGGCCTTCAGGGCTACTTTACAAAGTCCTAGTTTGTGGTGTATTTCTTGACTTCCTTATTGTTGACCACTACTTGTAAAATCTACTTCAGATCTCAACATCTGTACCTCGTAGGTTCTTTCAAAGTTCTTAACTACAGATAGTCCTCAATGTATGATTGTTTTTCATACTTAGAATCGTTGCAGCATCCCCATGGTCACATGATTAGAATTTGGACCCTGAGCAACTGGCTCATATTTGTGACGGTTGCAGTGTCCTGGGGTCATGTGATCTCCTATTGCAACCTTCTGACAATTTGACAGCTGCAATGATTCACTTAACAGTTGTGGCAAGAAAGGTAGTAATATGGGGCAAGACTCATTTATTAGCTGTCTTGCTTAGCACAGAAATTTTGGGCTCAATTGTGGTCATAAGTCGAGGCCTATCTGTATATGGATTAGCTTGACATTGTCAGCTTCTAAATTATTTGTTGAGTCTGGCCCTGGAATTTTTAGGGGATCTTCCTTCCAGATTTTGTCTTGCTTAGGGTCCCAGCCAGACAAGGTCAATTTGGAGTTCATTAAAATTGCATTAACCTTCCTAGGAAGGAGCAACAGTAGAACTATAGTTGAGCAGTCATATTAATCACTCCTCCAAGACAATAGGGAGGGCTTGAGAGGTTGAGGGAAAAAAATACTTAGCTATTGTGATGTAATGCTTAAGTAAAGGTGATAGAGGGAGAATAGCTTTCAGCACAATTCTAATCAAACTGGCAGCCTGTATTTGGGTCCTTTAATTAGTTATGAAGAAGTAATGTGCTGAAATGCCATTTTACAGCATAACACTTCAGTTATTCTAATTTCATACATTTAAATATTCTATATAAGTAGTTTTGATGTCATTTTTCCAGAGTGCTAGTAAATTAATAGTAAATCTTGCGACTCTTCCTGAATAGCATTTTGAAATTGTCTTCATAATAAGAAAAGTAACATTATTGAAATTAAGGAACAAAATAAATTAAGAAGTTGTATCAGAAAAAACAATTTTGTAGTAACGTAGTATGTCTGTGAGAGTATATTGAAGAGAGAGAGAAATGGATGGATGGATGGATGGATGGATGGATGGATGGATGGATGGATATAAGCCAGTTTGGTGTAATGGCTGAAAGCATCAATGAATTCCAGTCCTGCCTTAGGCACAAAGCTAGCTGGGTTTGAACAGAACTGTTTTAGCCCTAGGAAGCAGGCAGTTGCAAACCCCTTCTGAAAAACCATGTCAGGAAAACTGCAGGGATTTATCCAGGCAGTTGCCAGGAATCAACACCGACTCAATGACATGAAAATATGTGCAGACATGACTATAACTGCATGCATATATGGAAATATGCCTATATATGCAAACACAGAGCTGAGGAAGTTTAAGGGAAAGGCTAGTTTTAAGAGCATGGTTAAGACAATTGCAGGCAAATAATTATTAGGCCTATTTTTTTTATTTCCATTCCTTTGAGCTAATTTTCTCAATTTATGTGGGATATTATTACATAGACTTAATATACCTTGATTTAAGCAAAGTGCTTGACGGTATTATTTCACATTTTGATTATCAGAATAGAGAAATGAGAGATGGATGACATGACAATTATGTGGCTGAATAGATGGATATATTTTCAGAGTTCTGGTAATGGCAATCTTAGTAGATTCTTAATAACTCCAATTATCAAATGAAGCGCCATAAGATTCAGTCCTGCATCCTGTGCTCCTTATTTTTATTAATTACTTGAATTAGAAGTAAGAAGTGGATGGAAACTTTGTCACCTGCACAAAATGGAGGAGGATAGCTAGTACCCAAGAAGACAGATATCAAATTTAAACCAACAAACAGAAAAAAAACCTTGCCAAGTGAATAGATATCCAGATAGTTAAAAAAATGAAATATTTAGGAATTAATATCTCTGCAAGATGCACAACAATCAAAGAGGATAACTATGATAAATTAGTGAAACAAATAAAAGAAGATCTGGAAAGACGGAGAAATCTGAGGCTTTCTCTAATGGGTAGAATAGCTGTAATAAATATGAACGTATTGCCAAAATTACTTTTTCTGTTCCAAAATATACCCATAAACCAGATAAAAATTTATTTGGAAATTTGAATAAAATGACACTAAATTTCATATGGCAAGGGAAAAAACCTAGGATTAAATTAAAACTCCTACAAGAAGCTAAAGAAAGAGGAGGTTTTGGCTTACCAGATTGGGAAATATATTAACAAGCAGCAATGCTTACCTGGGTGAAAGATTGAATAACCTTAAAAAATAGAAGATTACTATCACTAGAAGGCCATGACTTACAATTAGGTTGGCATGCATTTTTGTGGTATGGTAGGCACGGCACACATAAATATTTTCAAAGACATCAGATTAGACAAACATTGTTTATGGTATGGAGCAAAATTATATAGAAATTCCAGCTTGGTTATCCACTTTAGAGGTGTTAATATATCCAATCCTTTTGAACCAGGAAAAAATTATCATTTGTAAGGATATTATAAATGGAAAAAGGGAATTGAAATCCAGACAAGAATTAAAAGAATAAAGGGTAGAATTGGAATAGTGGGCCTCCTTACAAATTCAATTAAGATATGGGAAAGACATGAAAGAATGGGGGATTAGTAGACAAACCACAACACTAGATGTAATTTTATTGGGGACTGACAATAAATTGATAAGGAAAATTAATAAATTTTTATTGGACTATAAGATGGAGGAGGAACAGGTAAAGGAAATGACGGTGGTATAGGTCAAACATTTTGGACATAATATAGATTTGGATAACTGGCAAACACTATCAGAGCAAAATAAAAAGATAACATTGGCCACATTGTATAAGGAAAACTTATATAAGATGTTTTTTAGGTGGCACCTCCCCCAGCAAGATTGGCTAAAATGTATCAAAACCTATCACCAAACTGTTGGAAATGTGCCCAAGAACATGGAACATATTATACCATACATGGTGGTCCTGTAAGAAAACTCAGGAGTTTTGGCATAAGATCCAGATGTGGCTAGAGGAGATAACTGGACAGAAAATAGATTATAAACTGGAATTATTTTTACTTGGCATTATGATGGAAAGATATAGCAAAGAGGAGATTTATCTAATAGTACACATTATCACGGCAGCAAGAATAACTGTTGCCTGAAAATGGAAAGATACGAGAAATTCCCAACGAAGGTGAGGTGATAAAGAAGATATTGATATGTGCTGAAATGGATAGATTGACTCTGGAATTAAAAAATAAGGAAGAGACAGAATACTACAAGATATGGAATAAATGTTATCAATGGTGGGAAAAGAAAAGAAGGACCCAGAATAAAAAGTAGGATCTGTAGAATAGGTAATTACGGATAAAAATGAACTGTACAAATGTATAAATGTATATAAAATATATATATATTATAACATGTATGACAAAAAGGAATGTCAGGATAAACACACCATGTCCAATGTTTTAATAACTTAATCAATAAAATATGTAAAAACAACTTCTTCATTTAGAAAAGGAACTATATAAGGAAAAGCTATCTTGGTAATAAGCCTTTGGGGTGCAATTGAAAATGTGGTTTTATTTATAAGTCATTCCCACCTATAATGCTTGTTAATCTAGGGCCAACTTCTCTTGGTAGAATTTGGTCTCCTAGATGACGAACCCTTTTGGCACCAAGTGCCCAAACCAGAATGTGTACATGTGCACCGGCCAGCTGGTCTTCAGGTTTTTGGCACTCCGGTGCCTGCAAAAACTAGTTGGCCAGTGCGCACGTGCGCACCGGAAACTAGAAAAGAAGCTGGTGACAGCGTGCATGCCCACAGAGGGGGTTCTGTGTGCCACCTATGGCAAGTGTGCCATAGGTTCGCCATCATGGTCCTAGCACAATCTATCCAGGAAAAGATGCTATGGGTTACCTACCCAACCCATAGGGAATCAGAGGGGTGGGAACCCAGGAAACAGCTTTTTCAGTGGTATAGTTCTTCCAGTGGAACTGCTGACCCCTTAGTCCCTAGGAAGCATCTGAAGAACTTCCCCTTCTTCAGAGCTTTTGGGGAATGAAATTGGAAGACAGATTTAAGAAGCTAGATGTATGGATTTCATTGATGATTTTGATATACTCTTGAAAAGATACCAATCTTTCAAATGGCATACAAATACAGTAATTGTTAATAAAGAAATACAACTTATAATACTTGTGAAAAATAGCTTAGTTGATTCCAAACCGAGTAAGAGTTACACATGGAGGTTGAGACTGCATCACATTTTCATATCAAGAAAAATAAAAATCCCACTGGGTTCTGCCTTGTTTAGATCAATCTTATTCATTTTGTCCAGTTCTGAGCACCATGCTTTAAGGCGGATTAGACAAACTCTGAGAAGAAGAAGCGCAGGGATTGGACTCCTGAAGAAAGTCTCAGAAGTTTTTAGGAGTTTTAAATGTTTAGTAGAAAGAAAAGGAAAGGAGAAAGGAAAGGAAAAAGGAAAGGAAAGGCTCTCATTTGATGCCTGTGTTTAAGCTGAGGCCTGGAAGCCAGCAGTTTCATTTTGATATGTATGAAGTAGGGAATTAAATTAGTACCTAAATGCCCCCTTCCAACTACCTTCCTGTGACTTTTTAGTACTTCCTTAATTCTCAGTTCTATCCAGAATTGTCAAAATCATCTCTCAAGGACATCCGTACATATTGATTACCGTTTGAATTGCTCATAATCCCACCTGAACACATCTGAACATACAATATATGCATGTAGCATTTTGAATATTCTTATTCTTACTACTGCTACTACTGCTGTCATTATTATTGATCATCACAGTCAGCCAGATGTTCAGAGTGGGTTTGGCATTTTTGTCTGTCTGTTTTGTCTACCTACAAAAGACCTGGGATATGCAGAGCTGGATGTTTGATGGTATTAACAGATATTGTTGTATGATAAAAGTTTCCAAGTAAAGCCGCTTTCTGTAATTGACTGGTGGTGAATTTGTCAATACCAGTGGTTTTCAAATGGTGCTCTTTTCTTCTCTTCTCCCTCTTCCCTTTTCTACTTTTTCTTTTCTTCTTCTCTTCTCCCTCTCTTCTTCTTTTCTTGTTTTTCATCTTCTCCCTGTTTTCTTCTTCTCCTTTTCTCCTCCTCCTCCTCCTCCTCCTCCTCCTCCTCCATCATCATGATCAACAGCATCATTATTATCAAAATTATTTCCAGTTTTTGTTGCTGGTATAGCTGGACAGGGCTATTTTGAACTGAGTAAATATCCAGTGAAGAGATGAAAGATAATTTTTCCAGCAGCTGGGGAAAAGTAGAGTTTTTTTAAAAAAAAATCTGCACTTCAAAGATAACCCATCAGCCATATAAAGAAATGAAAGGGAAGGATGACATTAGGAGCGATCCTAATGGGTGTAAAATTCCAAAAATGGAAGCAATTTGCTTTCATTACATAAAGTGTCTGTTTAAGCTTCAAATAAAAGAAATAAACATTGGGAATGGAAAGCTTCCCTGTTAAAGTTTGGTTTATATCACAGTAAGCCACAAAAGCCATGTGGTACAAATGCTTCTTTCTTAAGGAAATTCTCAAAGGACCAATAGACCACACAGTGATCATGGCAGAGAATATTTATCTTTGATGAAATGTATTTGCCATTCTGGCTTTTAGCCAAGTTCATGGTACTTTAGTCTGTCATCTGGTTGTCCAAATATTAGACTATTTCATTAGAGAACCTAGATAAGTAGATGGGTAATCCTCCCCACCCCTTAGTTCAGTGAAGTTTCTATTTGGTGGCAGTAACATTCATCTGTTAAGCTGTCCTGAACCAATGGAGGATTTAAGACAAGGAGAAAAATTGGAAAATTAACCAAGTTAAGGTTCAACAGGAGATTGATTGATATATATAGGAACCCCACTCTTAAGTTTGTGACATATAACAATCTTTCTAATCAAGCAAATGTATGACTAAAACAGTGTTTCTCAATTCTGGTAACCTTATGATGTGCAAACTGCAATTCTCAGAATGGTGAATCCCCTATGCTGTATGTGGGAGTTGAAGTCCATACATCATAAAATTGCCAGGGTTAAGAAACAAGGTAAATAATAAAATTGTCTTTAGTGTTGCCTCTTAATATAAATGATAAGATGAGCTGGCAGAAAATTAAATGCTTATTATTAGATATTTATTGCTAAAAATACAAGAATCAGGCTTGTATGTGTATAATTACGTGTGTGTGTATATATGTGGATGTGTGTGCATGGTCTGGAATAGTTTTAAATATGATCAGTGAAAGTTAGTTTTCCTCCTTTTTTGGTGCATTTCATTAATGGGATAGAAAGGGATAGAAAGGGGGTTAAAATTAAAAATGCTGGTCTTTTTGAGAATTTTGACATGAACTGGAATTCTAAATTCCAGAATCTTTCGTTCATCTATTAGAAAGGGAAAAAAGGAAAGAAAAAGAACACACACAAAAAGAAAAGAAATAGGCTCTTGGTAAATAAGAGAAAAATGTAAAGAGTTTTGAGCTATGGTAATTTTTTTTGCAAAGAAGGTGACAACCAGTTTGGCTTAGTGCTGAAGGCACCATGTTGAAAGCCAGGAGATTATTGAGTTCTAGTCCTGCCTTGGTTGGTTGGTTAGTTATGAGCCAGTCACAAGGGGATTGCAAATTCTAGTCCCACCGTGGACATGAACATGGCTGGGTGACTTTGGGCCAGTCACCTTCACTCAGCTCAACCTACCAGTAACTCATAAGATGGTTTTTGTGAGGAAAATAGGAGGAGGAGAGAGTATTATATATATATTTGCTGAATTGCTTGAATTATTTATAAAAATAATAAAGGTGGCTTATAAATGAATAAAAATAAAATGTGGTCCCTATTATATATTTTTACTATTCAAAGTGATATTATTCTAGTATTCTGTTTTTTTTAATTTATGTGCACAAAATGGGTGAAATTCAGATTATACAGGAGAACTGATCCTGAATTATCTTCCAGGTTTAAGGTGGAATCCAAATAGTTCATCCATACCTTTAATTCTATATATCTTCTGAATATTAGTATAATAATAAATATTAGAAGCAAATATTTGTAGCTAAGGGTTGAACTGTGGAATCCTTGGTGCTTTCTGAGCTTGACTGGGTTTTTTTTTTTTTGCAGACATTTCATTACCCTAGTTGGATTCCACAGTAACAACCGTCTAACCATTGCTCTTGAAACCCCTCCTGATGTCAAGAGTTATTTACTGGATAGCTTTCAGATGGCAGTTTTAGTTGTCCAAAAGCCTCTTAAAGCTGTACAATCAGTCTAGTTGTTGACCTGAATGTTGGCTAGGCTGCAAAACGCATCTCTCTTGGTTTGGGTGCGTTTTTTCCCTCTCCATGCGTTTCTGCAGATTGCTTCCTTCAAGCTGTAATCCCTTGTCTCCTTGTGTATTTTTGGAAGGGCAGACGGAGAGACTCTGCATCATCAGTGAGAGAAATCAGTGAGTCATAGCACTCATTTATGAGGAACGTTGTTTCATTCGAATCTCTCCTATCAAGATGCTGACAGTAAATTTGAGTCATTGGCAGCAAACAAGCTATATAGCAACTTGAATATTTGGAGGATAAAAATAGATTGGGGGATGGAAGCTGGCTTTTGTTTGAAATGCTGAAACATTGGGATATAAGATTCCCCACCCACCCCAATCCATATTTTGGTTTCATGATCTGCATATGCTTGAATCTTGATTAAAACCAGTTTTTGTTTTCCATCTGAAGATGTTTGTGTTTAGTTAAATCCTTATGTGGAGCTATTCAACAACTCTAGGGCAGTTCCAGGGTGGTGTCTCCCAGATTTCTTACTGTTGACAACATTTTTTATTTTTGAATCATTACTGGAGTGTTTTGCTTTGATTCTGCCAAAATAAATGCTTTTTTTTGGGGGGGGGGTAAACAAGTTAGAATGATCTAATGGGAGACTACATTCTACGAAGTTGATTATTTTGTCCATTTGGCTGAAAGGTTTTCTTTTTTCTTCAAATGGTGACTGCGACATAAAATTCTGGTAGAGAACCTTCATACTATCTGCTGCAACTTTATGGTAGCATTCCCAACCAGCATTTTCCAGACATAGAGAATTTCATCACCCATAATTACCAATCAACTCAACAGAAGTTTGAAATTTACCTCCATATGAAGGTTGAAGAAGATCTCCTTAGGAACTGAACCTGGGGTGTTCCAAAAACCAAAACAGGTCGTCTACTATTCACCTTCCCTATTTCAACCTTCTTTTTAGCGAAGGTTGTTGAGAGCGTGGTGGTTCAGCAGCTTCCACTGTTCCTGGAGGAAACTGATTATCTCGACCTGTACCAATCGGGTTTCAGGCCCGGACACAGCACTGAGACAGCATTGGTCGCACTGGTGGATGATCTCTGGAGGGCTAGGGACAGGGTTTTTTCCTCTGTCCTGGTCCTTTTAGATCTCTCAGCAGCTTTCGATACCATCGACCATGGTATCCTTCTGCATGCTCTGGGGTTGGGAGGGGGCACCGCTTTACGGTGGTTCTCCTCTTACCTTCTCGGACTTGCAGTCGGTGTTGGCAGGAGAGCAGAGGTCCTCCCTGAGGCCCCTCACTTGTGGGGTGCCCCAGGGGTCGGTTCTCTTGCCTCTCCTGTTTAATATCTACATGAACCACTGGGCGAGATCATCCAGGTTTTGGGTGAGGTATCATCAATATGCAGATGATACCCAGTTGTATATCTCCACCCCAGACCAGATCAGTGATGCTCTCTCGGTGATGTCCCGGTGCCTGGAGGCGGTGCAGGCCTGGATGGGGAGTAACAGACTCAGGCTCAACCTGGCCAAGACCGAGTGGCTGTTCTTACCGGCATCTCGGTGTTCAGTGGATGTGCCATCTTTGGTCATGGGGGAGGTGTTACCCCCGTGGATAGGGCGAGGAATCTGGGCGCCTCCTGGATGCACAGCTCATTTGGAGGAGCAAGTGGGGGCTGTGGCCAGGGGTTTTGCCCAGGTTCGGCTGGTTCGCCAGCTCCACCCTTACCTGAACCGAGATGCCCTTCGAACGGTCACCATGCTCGCCACTTCCAGAATCGACTACTGCAATGCTCTCTACATGGGGCTACCCTTGCGGATTACTCGGAGGTTGCAGCTGGTGCAGAATGCGGCCGCTGGCTGTGATGGGGTATCCCGACACTCCCATGTTACACCCTCCTGCACGACTTGCATTGGTTGCCGGTTGCCTTCCAGGTCTCCTTCAAGGTGTTAGTAATAACTTATAAAGCCCTAAATGGCTTGGGTCCAGGGTACTTAGGGAACGCCCTGCCTGCATCACATTCCGATCGCCTACGCGCCCCACAGGAGGGGCCTCCTGGGAATACTGTCGGTCAGGCATTGTGGCTGGCGGTTCCCAGGGCTAGGGCCTTTCTGTGGGAGCGCTCGCCCTATGGAATCAGCTCCCTGCGGATCTTCGCTTGGCCCTGATCTCCGCTCCTTTCGCCGAGACCTGAAGACTTGGCTGTTTCAGCAGGCCTGGATTGGATTGGATGGGGCGTGGATGTTTTAATAGCATTGTTTACCATTGTAATTTTAATTGTTTTAATGTTTTTGTAATTTAGACTTGTTTTTATTTAATATCTTTTATTGTATATGTTCTTTATGTTCACCGCCCTGAGTCCTTTGGGAGAAGGGCGGCATACAAGTCTAATAAAATAAATAAATAAATAAATAAATAAATAAATAAATAAATAAATAAATATGGAGTAATAGTACTCCATATTAGTAATATCTATATTACTAGATATAGTATTCCATCTATATTTGTAATAGTATAAAATCACATAAACATTTGCTATGAACATTATGCCTAGAGAATTTGCAGAGTATTTTGCAACAAGCAAACAGCCCCCAGTGATCTCTGAGAATATAGTATACTACTCATGTGTAAGTTTTCTTTGAAATATGATTGCCAAGAAATTGATAATATGGGTAGTCCCCACTTACAACCATTTGTTTAGTGACGTTCAAAGTTACAACATCACTGAAAAAAGTGACTTGTGGCTGTTTTTCACATATTTTTCACATGTAGGACCGTGGCAGGATCCTTGTGGCCACATGGTCAAAATTCATGTGCTTGACCACTGGCATATGTGTGATGGTTGCAATGTCCTGGGGAAGCTAAATTCACTTAACTGTGTTATTGACTTACTAACAATTGTAGTGATTCACTTAACAACTATGACAAGTTTAATTCTAAAAGGGAAAGGAATAAGCAGCACTGGGGATTCATTGGAAACGTGTCTAATTCACCACAATTATTTTATACAACAAATGTGGTAAACCATTTGCACTCCTTATTTCTTTCCCTTTTAGTATTAAACTGACAATGGACTACACAGTTTATGGATTGTAATTTTAGTATAGTTAGACCATGTATAACAACAGATTGGATTTTATCATAGATTTTAGTTGTTATTTATTATTTATACTAAAATTTTTAATTGTATATTTACTGAGTGTTTTTATTAGTTCTGGTCTCTGGTCTATGACTGTAATAAACTGAATTGAATTGATCATAAAATGGGATAAAACTCACTTAATAACGGTCTTGCTTAGCAACAAAAAGTTGGGCTCAATTATGGTTGTAAGTTGAAGACTGTCTGTATTCTCAACTTCCACAGGTCTACATCTCTTTGTCCTTACAGGTGAACTGAATGCCAGCTGTACAAACTTTTAAAAAGTGAATCAGCTATTTTCTCCCGCTATTTTTCCCCCTACACATCATGAGCTTCCAAATATGACTTAATTTATGTAAATTTGTTTGTCTTCAAAATGTCACAGAACTTTTAGTGCAGAGTACTTATTTAGAAATTATTAGTATTATTTTATATGTCAGAGGAATCTTTGCAGATGAATTGTCTGGAAGGCAGCTGGCCTTCTTTTTCTTGTTGGTTCAAAGAGTTTCGCTGTTTTATTCAAGTAGCTTCTTCAGTCTTCTGTGCAAATGCTTTGAGGCTCTTCAAGAACATATGGAAAGGATCATTGGTGAAACTTGCTGAGTCTAGAAAGAAGATACACAGCATACGGATTAAAAAAAAAAATCAAGATGGCGGTCATAGATGGGGTTCACCTTCATCTAAACTTAATACTAAGAATTTGCAAATGGCTATAACTATGTTGGCATGAACATGAAGAAGGCGAAGCCCTGTTTTTTCCATGTTCATACCAGTGGTGCATTTCAAAAAAATTTTGCCACCGGGCAACATGCACTTTGCACAGGCGCAGAGGCTTTCCAACTCGCCTCTTGCACTCCATCTGTTGCTTCAGCAGCTGCCACACAGCACTCTGCTGTGCCGCTCAAAGCAGCTGTGCTTCAAAAGCAGGACATAAAGGTGAGTATGGGAGCCCGGGTGGGCAGGTGGGCCCAACAGCAGAGCATTGGAGAGAACTGGTTCGGTCTCTGCTGCTCATCGCTGCTACCGGCTCGGCAGAACCGGGCCAAACCGGTAGAATACCACCACTGGTTCATACTCACATAGCTGTAGCCATTTGCAAATTGAGAAACTGTTAGTAGCCATAATGGTGGGCTTTCTCTATGCTACCCCGTGTCTACATAACAGTGTGCCGTCTTCTTCCTTCCTCTTGGAATTAGAAGAACTCAAAGGCTTTTGCAAATTAAGGAGGTCAAGTTTTTTTCCCCCTCCTAATAAGCTTTTGGGGACTGAAGTAAATACCCTCTCTGCCTCTTGTGATTGTTTACGTCTAGAGTTTTTCTGATGCAGTTGGGTTAATGGTTATTAACTCCTGAATTAAGATATAAGTAGTCCTCGGCTTCCAACTGTAATTCTGGGATCAATTGTTTTTGCAATCATTAAGCAGGTGACCACATGACCAGAACCAATTTTATGATTTTTTTTTGTGCTGGTCATTAAGTGAATGCAGTGGTCATTGAGACTGCATTTTACCCACTGGGTGTTTTTGCTGGAAACCAGAAGTAAACACCAGAAATTGGCAAAAAAACCCACTGAAAATTGTGGGACCCTGCAAACAGCTGTAAAGGTGAGCTGTTTGCCAAGTGCCCAAAATGTGATCACATGTCTGTGTGTATGTGTTTGTGTGTGTGTGTGTGCAACTGTGCGTGCACGCTCATACAGCTGTCATATCTTGAAAATTGGGTCATAAGTAGCTTTTGGGAAATCCATCATACTTCAAATAGTCCCTGAGAGATTGGTCATAAATCAAGTATTAACTATATGGACTGTATTCACTCTTGTTATGGATGTGCTGAATATCCTGCTTAGAGAAGTTGAACCAACTGATAAATAATCAAGAAAGAAAAGTAATAACATAGGATTTCAAAGTTTTAAGGTAGTTTGTCACTGAATGGAAATTACTGGAAGCCACAATTGAAGAGAGTCACCTATACTCATTCAGAATGAATGACTTACCTTATTGCCCCACCATTTTACAAATAAATTAATTCATCCACTTGAGGCTCTGGGACTGGAGCTTCCCAAATTTTCAGACAGCTCAAGATAAGCTTTTGGAGAATGTCAGTAGGAGTTGCTAGTGATCAAAGCCTGCCAGAGTACTGGAATAAAACCATATATAAAGCTTTGCGATTCACCAGCAAAACCAGTCAATTAATGCCCCTGTCTTTATTTTTTGCTTTTGGTGCATCTCAGGACATAGTATTTGGTCTGTCAAAAAAAATCATGTCAACCGTATGGCTGAAGGGATAGAAATAGTATCTTTTTATAGCCTGGTCTTCAGAAGTTTGATGCAATTGATGCTTTGCATTTTTGTCTTCAAGTAGCTCTTAAAAGCTTAGCCAAATGTTTATACAATACTGTTATTTGAATGGTGTACCAACAGTTCCAAATCTTTTGTGCATCCTTCATGCTTGATTAAAGAATCCCATTAATAGTGGTGGAAAATGCTAATTGGCAATGTCCTTTGCCAGCCATTACCGGCTCAAATATCCTATATAATCCACTGTTGATTAACATAACGAAAACTGCTGTATTTTTATAAGGCAGAATATCACAATGACAATGCAGTCCTCTGAATTTTGGACTTCCACAACTGGTAGAAAACTACACTGGGAGTTTACTTGCCAAAAATGGCTCCAGCTTAAATGTTCTTTTCCAGGCAAAATGGAAATAATACGTTTTCAACCAATTATTCATTATGATCATCAAAACAAACTGGCACAGAGGGAAAGCATTTATCTTCTTGACTTGAGTGGATGAGTTCTTTCTTCATTAAAGCTTGTCTTGATTTTCCTTGCTTTCTTTGGCAGGTGACATCACACAGAAGGGTTATGAAAAGAAGAGATCAAAATTAATTGGGGCCTACTTGCCACAACCTCCAGGTATGTAGAAATTTAAAATCAGTGCATGGAACTGTCATGTGTATTCATCATTGCAACAATTTGTTAATGTGCATCATAGAGTTTATTATCTGGAGGCACAAAAGAATCTGTCACTATTGTGTAATGTGTGTCAGTTCCTCCCACTAGCTAGTCCTTGTGGACAAATGTCCGTCTCTTTGTTTAAATATATGGCATAGGTGTCCACCTCTTCTCATTCCCATCCTAGTTCATAACAATAGCACTAGCGCTTAGGTTTATATGCAGCTCCATAATGTTTTTCAGCACTCTCTGAGCAGTTTACAAATGTCAGCATATTGCCCCCAATAATCCGAGTTCTCATTTTGCTGACCTTGGAAGAATGGAAGACTGAGTCAACCTTGAGCTAGTCAGGATCGAACTCTTGTCTGTGGGCAGAGTTGGCCTGCTATACTGTGTTCTAACCACTGTGCCACTGCACAGCAATAGGAATCACATGGTAAATGGAGCTAGATGAGATTGTTGAAACGTATAACTATTTTCAATTAAAATTATGGAAGTAAATAATATCTGGCCATATTTTAATTATTTCAAACTTAAAATCAACAAGATTTTATTTATTTATATTTCATATTTCTAAACTGCCCATCTCCCTCAAAGATATTTTCCTAAAGAAATGGATATTTCCAGAAGTAGACATCTACTCCTCCAATAGATGACATTTAAGCACCTGAAGCCAAAGAGAAATTTCCCATTGCCTTTCTCTGGTAGTAGGAATGAAATTCCTGTAAACCATGTCCTTCCAGTTTTAGGGACAATACATCTCAGACCAACCATGTTCTAATTATTCCTCCCTAATCTGTTGGATCTGCTTCTTCCAAAACTGCCCAGCTGCTTAGCGTGGCTGAGGAATCTTGGAAGATATATTTAAAATTCAATTGGAAGGCATCCAATTGGACAAGGCTATTTCAGTTATCAGTATTTGGGACAAATGACAGCATTCACCTTGGTGCACTTCCCTGTGGTCCACATAACACTAGCAGAAATTAAATGGTGAGAAATAGGTGATTATTTCATTCATAATTAATGCACTGAAATTTCTTTGTTTGGATCTATGTTATGGATCAACCAGACAACTCTCAAAAATCAAAGGTAGATGATAGTTAGTTAGTTAGTTAGTTAGTTAGTTAGTTAGTTAGTTAGTTAGTTAGATAGATAGATAGCCAGTCTAAGGTATCTGGCCAGGCAGTAGAAGGGTTTTACTTGCTGGCCAGTTTCTTTCTGTGCTTGCAATTATAGCTTAGAGTCAAAGAGGTGGCAGTGGGCCAGGTAAAAAAATAGAGGATTTCACCTGGTACCATAGCAGAGTATAAAAACTTGGTGTACCACCAAAACCTTAATAGTCCACTGTAAGCAATGAGTCATGGACAGCACAAAACTCCAGCTGGTATAGCAATTGCTTGGCTTCACTGATGTTCATTGATAGGGTAGCACGATGGGTAGGAAGTTCTCCAATTATGCCAGTACCATTTTCTCTTACAAAGCAAATAACAAATGCAGAATCTCAATCAAAAATAAGGACAATAGCAGGGAAGAATAGGTTTTATATGTATTATGGGATTTTTAGGTTAATTTGGCTTGCTGTAATTTAGTTCTATTTTAGTTAACTTAATTTATTGTATCATTTTTATCTGTGAGCCGCCCCGAGTCCTTCTGGAGAGGGGGCGGCATACAAGTCAAATAAATAAATAAATAAATAAATAAATAAATAAATAAATAAATAAATAAATAAATAAATAAATAAATATTCAAGTCCAACTCCCTTGGGCAGGGATTTGAATTAGAAGACCTGCCCTTTTAGCCCTATGAATTTATGATTCTATGGGTGACTTCCCCTTTCCTCTATGATTCCTGAGTCCAGTACCCAGCCACACACATAAATAAAATCTATTCAGAATACCATTAGTTGATCAATGAGGTCTGATTAGGTTTGGTCTCATTCCTTACCTCAGGGCTGTCTTAACGCATGGGCCTGATGGGCATTTGCCCGTGGGCCCCACGTGGATAGGGAGCCCATACTAATCTGTGCACCTTGTATCATATAAATGCAGCAACTGTATGGATTAGTTGTCATAGGGGCCCCAGTACACTGCTTTGCCCAGGGCCCATATTGCTGTTAAAACGGCCCTGCTTACCCTCTCTTTCTCCCTTAATAAGAGAGAGAAAAAACCAAATAATGAAGCAAAATACTTTATACAAGCATGCATTTATAACTTAAAGAAAGTTACAATAATATAAATAGATCTCGATATGTCTTAATATAGAACAGGAGCAAGGGACAGTTACACATAAGATTATTTTCATATGCATAGAAGCCAAGGCTAACTGGCCTATTTCTTCCTGCTTTATCCTCTTATTTTCCCACTCATGCCAGCAGTGAATGAGTCAGACTAGCTCAGTACTGCATGACATCTGAATCCAGGATGAGGTTTTACTGAACCCAGACAAGCAGGATTATTAGCTGGTTTTAAAGGAGCTTTGTAGTTTACTTATAAATCCTGCCTTGCTTGGGCATAATATAATCTGGAATTTAAATGCCATGCTTCCGTAATCAACATGTAGCTCTGTTCAGATGAGGGAAGGAAATTGTGGGTTCAAAGTGGTGGATTTAATTGCTACAGGAGCTCTTCCGGTTACTCTTCCATTACTCTTGAAAGATTTCACTAAGTTTTCCCAAACAAGGCAGTATTAGGATTTTATTTCAGTTCTTCTCCAAATATTTAAGAAGGCTTTTGAAGTGTATGCATTCCCCAGAACCTGTGACACCATAACATTTAAGTCAGGGGTTAGAAAAGGAGGGCCTGGAATCAAAATTGTCCTTCTGAGGGATGCTGTATCCTTTTTCTCTAAAAGAATATAAAAGGTCAGTTGATTAAGAAGGCATTTTATGGGATTTGGCCATTGATTTTAAAATGGTGCTCACCTAATTTTCAGAATTTCCTCTGTTAAGCAAAACTGGTTTTGGATTAAAAATTTTAGATTTACATTGATGTTTCCAGTCCTCAAAGCCAATTAACTTTTAGATTATGATTCCCCAGAAAAAATATATGTATGTATATGTATGTATATAGATATGTATGTATGTGTATAAAACTAGAAAGCAGCAGATTGGGAAGGCTGCACTAGAGTAAGTTTAAAATATACACATAGATTATAAAAATAGAACTATGCATGTTTGCTGAATAGGCTTGCACAGTGCAGACATATTATATATATGTACATAAAAATAATAATATGAATTGTCCTTATATTTTTTTGGCTTCAGTGTATATTACAGATAGTCCTGTCTTAACAGCCACAATTGGGACTGAGAACTCCATCGCTAAGCAATGTGGTTATTAAGCAAAACATTGCATGAGTGCACTAAATTTACAATGTCATTTCTATTATGAATATCAAGCAAGACATTGCGTGACTTCCACTTGCAATTTTACTGCTAATTTCTCCATCGATTCTACTGGACGGAATTCAGCTGTGAAGTGCAAGTAGCAATAATGCAACCATGAGATTCTGGGACAATCATAAATGTTCACTGGTTGCAAAATGCCAAAATTTTAATCACATAACTGCAGGGGACTCTGCCACAGCCATTAATGCAAGGGCTTGTCATAAAGTTACCTTTTCATTGCCGTCATAACTTTGAGCAGCCGTTTAATATGTTAGTTATTAAGTGAGGACTACTTGTATATATGGTGTTACAATGGGGAAGATCCTGGCAGTGTAGTCTTGGGTACTGCCATGAAGCATTTACAGTCTGATCTCCATGTCATATAGCTCTAAAACAACTTTCACTTGAATTTACATAATTTCCAGGCTGCAGTCTGGAAGATCACAAGTGGGAGTTTACAAATTTAGTGTTCTTCCAAACCAAGTATAAAGAATATGACACTTAGCAAATTAACTTAGAAAAGACCACTTCATATACAAAACCATTTAATTATTTGAGCCCTACTTCTCTCATTTTAGAAGTTAAGTAATGAACAGAATATGCAAAGGTCAAAATCTGTCCTTCAGAGAAGTCCAGAAATCTATTGGTAACTATTTTTTTTATCTAAAACAATCCAAATTTTTGTTGCATTATTTTAAGAAAAATACTTTTCTTTACCAAGAAATTCAAAATCTTACTCTTAAGAAAATGTATAATTTACCTATCCCCCTATGCAAATAAAGCAAATATTTTTCGTAATTTGTTTTGCTTTTTGGGAGGTAATTCACACACTTACTTTTGCCAGTCTGAAGTAAAAGGTTTAAAAAACTCGACTGATTTTTAAAACTTGACTGATCATATTTTTTATGAGATATCAAAAAACTCGCTGATAAACTCCTCTGACATCTTTGCATTTGTACTCTTCTAGCATTTTTACTCTTTATAAAAAAGTGTGATTGCTAGAATACTAAGTTCAGCCTCTGCTAACACATTCTGTAGAGTTTTTAAGATTCCCTGCCAAATTTATGGACTTTGTCCTGTATTAGTTATTTCTGCTAAAGCGAAGTTGGGAAAAATATGTAGGAGACGCCTCTCTGCAGTTCTGTCATTTTGTTATGCTAACAGAATGAGCAGCTGCTAAAGTTGCACTCTACTGCTTCCTAGAGCCAGGAGATTGTGTATTTGTCATAGTCTTTGTTCCTATATTTTTGTCTTCAGCACTTTCCAGACAAAATTGGTGTTTTCTTCTGATGAAACTTGCTTGCTTCTAGATTCTTCCAAAAGGGAGTTGCTTTGCCCATTTTGGGGAAGATGTTGTTTTAAAGTGCCATTGGTTGCACTTCAATCACTATTTGCTATGATCTATTGGAAAATGCAATGTCAATTGTTAGGAAAGTTTTGTATTTTACATCTTTAAACCAAAACAATTTAATTCTGCATGTAATACTTTGGGTAAGGTGCCTTTAAGTTTTAGGTAAAAATACCCAAAATACTGGCTGTAAACTAAAAGGCAGCTCTTGACTATTTCAACATCCAGTCTTCTGGCTGCTGCTTTGTTGACATTACAAACACCAATGTTGGCTTAGTGAGAAATTGATTATGTGGCTCTGTTTTATAATGTTTGTATATGTGTTTGTATGTTTGGGGGTGGGGTGGGGATGTATGTATATGTGCAGGTATACCTGCTTTGGGACTTGTGTGTGTACATACTTCAACTGCATGGGGGCTGAATCTCCATCCGTGGCTGTAACAAATGTAAAAAAACTAAACATGATTTAATTAGTTTTTTTCAAATTGTTACAGCGGCGAATGGAGCTGCCGCGGTACGGTGTAGACTGCAGCACAGTGAAGGGCCCGCAAGAAGGATGCACCGCACTAGCAACATTGGGGTCTGTGACATCCGGGAAGCAGCAGCTAGAGAGCGCACAGCACCGCACAGCACAGCAGCAAACCGTCCCCTCTTTTACTTTCGTTTTGGTGAGCACAACAACTGTACTTATGTTTATATATCTGTATATGTTTGACAAGCATTTTGATAGAAGGTGGTTGGATTTCATGGACATGGTGTGGTGAGGAAGTTGTTGCACATAGAAAAGTGACATTTGCAATCCCAGAATTGCACACCATTTGTGTGTTGTTTTATAATGTGCATCTAATACAGCCCCAGCTACATTTGTGGATCTGCTAGAGTAGCAATATTCCTGAGAGAAGTTACAAGCTTCTGAGAATTGGATTTTGCTCAACATTCCAAAGCCATCTCTGAAAGACAAGTGTTGACTTAGTCAAGGTCATTACTACCAATTCATTTGCTTCTTTGAGAAAAGAGGCTTGAAAAATGTGTCTGTAGCATAAATTATTGATCCACACATATGTGTTTTAGAGAATTGTGTGAACCAAAGAGTAGCAGTTTATTTTAAAACTATAGTTTAGGAAATTAGTGATATCTTTGAAGGTCATTACTGATGCTCTGCTCAGTGTTCTGAAAGCAATGGAACCATATTCCATTCCAATGTAGATCTTCTGCAGTTTTCCACAGTGCACCATCTGAAGCACAATTCTGTATGGTCTTGCTTGGTAACTCTATGACCTCTAATAAAGCATTCGTCTACTACATAGTCTTTTCTCTGGTTATATTTGCGATGGCATTGAAACATCTATTTTGAGGGTGTCCATTGCATGGATTTGATGCTGATTAATGATGGAGATATAAACTAATTTATTACCCTGCCTTGCTCCAGCATCCTGCAAAATTTGTATGATATGGCAGATGTAGCCACACAAAGATGATTTTTTTCAACCATGTTCCTGTGGGAGAAGTCTCTTAAGTATGTTTACAGCCTAAATCAGTGTCCCCAACTCCCAGTCCATGGATCTGCATTGGTCAGCAGCATGCGAAAAACTGGGCCATGCAAACAAGTGAAGCCCCATCCATGGGACACAGGTAGCACACAAAATCTTGCCCCCTCCAGTCCATGGAAAAACTTCTCTTCTGGAACTAGTCCTTGGTGCCCAAAAGGTTGGGGGCTGCTGACCTAAATTATAATTGGTGATAGGATTAGTTCAGAATCTGTATGTAGATCTCTGAGTGAGTTGCAGTCATTTGTAGATTTTTCTGATCTTTAGCTCTCCAGTAAAAGCAATAACTATTGGACTTAGCTGAAGAACAGTGTAGACCAATCCAGCCAGAATTCAGTTCTTTATTTGCCTGCATATAATAGACAGAATCTTTCCAGACTAAACTCTTACTAATCTCACCCTAATGGATATACCCTAGGAGATTCTAAGGAGTGGCTGTCCTAACTCTCTTCCTCTGTCTCCTATCCATCTCTGGGCTCTGCTGTCTCTTGTCTCCTCCCACTGTTTCTTCATTGTAGTTCATCACACTAGATCTTCCTCCATAGGCACTATCTCTTACAGTAACTGAAAAATAAATCCCTAAATTATTCCCAGTAAATGCTTGAATTTGGGAGGAAAATGGGAATGAATCTATATGTGAAAGGACTTATGTGGTTGTTGCAGATACTGAGCACACAATTCTATCTTGTTCCTTAATTTTTAGAGTATTGGTTCTAAGTGATTATTTTCATCTGAGCTTAGTTGGTGGACCTGATCCACGAAACAATTAAGAGCAAACAACAAAACAAAAAACACTCTAAAACCAAAATAGGTTCTGTTAAATGAGGCTGTCATATGCTAAACTAGACTATTTCATACTACATGGTACTATTTCTTGGAAAGGCGTCTGGAATTTAGAATTGTGCATCACTGGAAGATGTCAGATTCGGGAAAACTAGTCTAGGAGTTCTGTCTGGGATCTTCTGTATTCAAACTTCTTATTTTACTAATTGGCAACCTTCCCATGACTTCTATTCTCATCCATCCCAATCAGTTCATTGGGATGGAAGTATGAATGATTTATAGTAAAAAATAGTATGTTAGTTATATCTGAATACTGCATGCCAGTCTCCAGATGTGAGCCTTGGTGAAGGATTGTCTCAATGTACAAGTAGTCCTTGAGTTATGACCATTTGTTTAACAATAGTTTGAAGTTATGACAGCCTTAGAAAATGTTTTTGTCTTCAAAGTTACAATCACTTCACCACCCTCACAGTCATCTGATCTCAATTTGGATACTAGGAACATCCCATATGAATGTTTGGAATGGAATGTTTGATTGACACAATTATCTTCAACATAAATTTATTCTGTTCAAGAATTCTAAATTAGGTTTTAGAGTATTTTAATGTGGTTGGAGATGGAATCAACAGAACATACGCATACATACATTTAAAATAAACTTAACCAGTAAAAGAATATCATTGTTCCATATTGCAGAGTTAAGTAAAACATTCTAATAGAAAGCAGTTCATAGAAAAAGAGAGGCAAAACACATCAACAATCTAGAGTAAGTTCAGAGGGTGCCTATCAAGAGGAGGGCAGGGTCTGGAAACAGCCATTTAAAAGAACTGGAATAAGGTTTTTAAGTGGTTTAAGCTGTGAAGACTGAGGGAACACATGACTGCAGGCAGTTTTTAGATACTTATGGGTTATTAAGTGGACAAGAGGGTGTTATTACTCTCTGTCTGTTCTGTTGAACAGAACAAAAACCAGTGGTTTGAACTAGATTTATGTTAAGTGTTAGAAGGAATAAACAGAACTTTGAAAACCTGTTAGAATTTCTCTTATTCTCATATAAAAAAGAGAGTTAAAAAGCAAAAATATTGAGTTTCTTCTTCACTCCCTCCTGCTTTTGTGGATTAAGCTAATGTTTTATAATAGCTGTTGCATACTTTTTTCAAGGCCATCTCCATTCTGAGTTGTACGAATCCAAAGCATGGGTAGTTGCTGCTTCCCTGCTTGAAGACTGAATCAATCAAAGCTTAGTCCACTGCGCTTTGCCCTGTTTTTGACTCAGTCCTCATACAAGAGGACGCATGGAGAGAGTGCTCAGGAGAAAGGATTTTTAGTTATGCTTTGGATTCTTTGATCAATACAAGGGAGAAGGCTTAGAAAGTAACAAACAATGAGTAAAGTGAAAGGGGCGGAAGCCTTGAGTGGACGGAATCTGTGATTCAGCAACATGCTGGGAGAGTACTAAACAGCTGTTTAGCACTCAGGAGAAAGCCGCAGTGGCCCCAAAGAGAGCAGACAGCCTTACGCTCAGCCATTCTGACCCAGAAGAGCCGGGGTGCAGGGCCCCTCAGCCACCCTCGGCCATCCTGAAGCAGGCGGGAGTGCAGAGGGGCCCAGATAAACAAGTGTGCGGCTATCCTGAAGCCGAGGGGTGCAGATGAAGCAAGGAATATCTGAAACAGCTGACGGGTAGTTAAAGAGAAGCCGCAGCAGCTCCGAAAGAGCGGAGCTATTATTGGAACAGATAGAGCTGTTTGCTACAGGAGAAGGATTCCAAGCAGTAGAAAGAGCCTCTGCAAAGCCTCCAGCAGATAAGAAGGGGTCCTAGGGAATAAAGGAGTCGATACTCAGTTGTAGCAGAGCTTGCTCTAAAAAGAAACCCTGCAAGCCCACCGAACTCAGGAGGGGCTAGACTCCATACTCAGTTTTGGCTGAGCATACTCTTGAGCACTCAGGAACCAGCAAGCCACATCAGCTGAAGTCTAGCGAGGGTGAAGCTGCTTGTCCCAAAGCTCAAAGGGGGACAATATGGCTGACTTCTCAGACGGAGGCAGGCTTGGAGGATCAGGGATCGCCTGACCCAAGCCCTAATAGAGAGCAGGGCTCAAAATGACCCAAGGAGGCCAATAGATCAACAAAGACAGGAGAGAGAAAAGCCCTTTATCAAGATGTCCAAATCTAATGAAAGAGAGGCTTTAAGGAGACAAAGGGCCATTGAAAAGAGTTTTGCAAGGGCTGAAAAGGAGGCAGAGAGGAGTGGAAATTCACCTTGCTATAGCAAGCAGGCCAATAGAAATGAAGCAACATTAGAATAGCGCCTGAGAGGCGACACCAGAAGGAGCTAATGAGCAGCTAGTTCAGCCAGCTCTTTCTGTAAAAGAAAAGGTGTGTTTATCAGGGATGCAGGGAAACTCTGAGTCAACTGAGGTTGACTCAGCCTTCCATCCTCCCGGGGTAGGTAAATTGAGGACCCAAGATTGTTGGGGGCAATAAGCTGACTTTGTAAAAATACTGCTTGGGGAAGCCTAGTAATAAGCAGGCATATACAATAGAATGAAGGCTATTGCTGAGCGCATTGGGTTATGCTCCAAAGATTGTGTCAGCCCTGAGTCTCCGGAGAAGGGCGGCATATAAATGTGAATTAAAAAAAAAAAAATCTCAGGAATTCAGTGAGAGTCGGGAGCCTTCCCCTAAGAGGAGGAGGCTGGCAGCAGAGGCCAGCTTTAGTCCTACAGCAGCAGGGCTCAGAGAACAGTCCTTTAGGGAGGATAAGAAAGCCCTGATGTTAGAAATGCTGTCAGAGGTTAGGGATGGACAATATAATCGATCTAACTTGAGGAATAATGAGAGACGACCTGAAGCACTGCATCCCTCACTAGTCATAGAAGCTGGGGAGGAATTGGGTTCCTAGAGATCCAATCCAGAGTGAGGCCTTGATCTCAGGGGAGGAAGAGCAGAAGGAATCAGCATTTTCAGATGAATAAGAAAATGAGACAAAAGACCCCAGCTTTTAAAGGTCTGATTTGCCAGCAGCTGTTTAAGATAGGTAAAGCCAAGGTAACAACAGCTTGGGAATGGCCATAGCAACAGAGGAATCTGTTCCAGATGCATCAGACCCAAAAGACAGGCTATTTGCAAGAACTAAGGTGGAAAGCGAGGTGGTGCCCTCATCCGAATTATTCAAGGAGGTAATGGAAGGGCAGCTGGACCAACCAGTAATATTCCCAACACCAGGGGCAAATGAGAGAAAGAATTACAATGTAGAACTGGCTGAACTGATTCAAGTTCCAACAATAGATGGGCCAGTGGCTGCTTCTGCGTCAACAACCATCTTCGCCAATCATGTGGAAGAGGGTCTAAAAAGGGGAAGACAAGAAAGCGAAGCGGACTCTCCAAAAGGTCCACCAGGCAGCAGCATAGGCAGTGACAGCAACCTCAACTGCCTCATTCTTCAGCACAGCAGCTCTGATATGGTTTGCACAAATGCAGGAAAGGGCACCACCTGGTGATCTTTGATTACAACAGGATTTAAACAAGTTGATAGCAACAATGGAGCTGATAGCCAATGCCACCCTCAATGGTGTCAAGTACACTATCAAGGCTATTGCAGCTTTGGTGGCAGTGAGGCGCCTGGTTTGGCTCCGCCATTGGCTGGTGGATTTAAAGCACAAGTGGAAATTTGCTTCAGCTCCAGTTAAAGGAAACAAGCTATTCAGGGAAGCCATAGAACCCCTACTAGTTGAGACCAAGGACAAGAGAAAGATCTTGCCTAGGAAGGTTGGCCAGGCAGATTGGCATCCATCGTCATACATGTGATGGCAGCCCTTTCCAGCCACGAGGGGTTGCTTCAGTCACTCCGACCATATACACAGACGCCAATCCGGCAACTGGACAGATCCAGATTTAGATATGGGGCGGTCAATGATTCCAGGGAAGATGACCTTTCAAGGGCCCTTCTGCCACATAAAGGATCCCTCTGGACAGACCCTTCTGCCACATAAAAGGAGGCCTCTGGATCCTTGGGAGGGTGAAAACAGCTTCCTGGAAAAACCGGAAATAGCAAAATGGGCCTATTTTTGACTTCCAGTGGGCCTCCAGAGGTCAGGGGATGCTGTTTTCACCCTCCCAGAGGCCCGGAGGAGGCCTCAACCCTTGGGACGGCGAAAACAGCCTCCCCAGGTTCTGGAGGCCCATGGGAAGCTTGAAACACCCACCCAGCAACAGAGCAGCGAACCTGTTGCTGGGATTTTTGAATCCCATCCCTGATTAAGGGAGGGACAATATGAAAATGCTAAAATAAATAAAGATTGTTGTCTGAGTTTCTCTTATAGGATGGAGTCTTGATTCCATTTTTCCTGCATTTGGACCCAGGTAATAGTTGTAGTTGCTGATTGTTCATTTCCTTCATCTCAAAAGCACAGATAGTGGCTAGGGAATAAATCTTCCTTAAAACTCACTGGGTAGGAAACATTGATTGCTTATTGATTACTTCTTACTTATATGCTCAAAACTAGGAGCTAAGGCATAGCAATTTAGATTAAGAGATTCTTGTTCAGTCTGCCTTGACTGCCATTAAGTCAGCATGCCTCATGTGAAGCTTTTCAGATATGTTGATATCCCAGAAATCAGTTAACTCCAAAATATCTGGTTGCATCAGATGTAAAGAAATAATAAGAATATAAGAAGAGTTGTCCTGGAATTATTAGGCTCCCTCTAAAGGATTCAGCAATAAATTACACATATTCTCATTTTATATAGCTCTTAAGTTTGGATGTGGCTCACAGACACAGATCAATTAGATAAGAATCTTTATTGCAAGTAAGAATGAACCTAGGCGAATCAGTTGGTTGCTTATTCCCAGTGACGGTCTTCTTATACCCACTGTGGTTTAAACTTACATTTTCTTCTAGTCTTTCTCACAAATCAGCATGTTTCTCCTGACAGTGGTGGTTTTTTAGTCCAATAGTTCTTAAATATTTGCATAATTCCCAAGTTTGGCTTTAGATATTCTGGCTCTCCCCTTACCTGTCAGCATTCTGTGTAATGGCTCACCAAATGCATCTATGAAGCCAATTTATGAATGGAGAGGCAAAATCTTTTGTCCATTGTCAGTAGCAGTCAGAGATTCAAAAGATAACCTTCCGTTATCAAGATTTATAGTCATTTATTTCCCAGTTTTATTGAATCTATTAAATCCAAAGTAGTGGTCATTACCATGTATGATGGAAGTTTTTCCTCTCGTTTAGTTTACTTTCATCTTCTTTGTAGATTAAAAAGGGCTTCAGAAGAGAATTCCTTTCAAGTAATTGAGCATTGGATGCAATACACTACCAATTAATTTATTGATTTTATATATTTATTTTCATCATGCATTTTCTAAACAAAGGACAAGTTAGTTCAGCTTCCAGTTATATTCTGTTACCTTCTCATGTGATAATTAACATTTTTCTAGCTGGGGTGTGCAATGTGAAGTTATTCCTAGAAAACAGACCAAAGGAGATTTCAAGGGAGTATCAGTACATGATTTTACAAGATATATTCCTCCATGCAAGGCAATAGCAATGAATCTATAACTCTACAGATTGCCTTGTGCATTATTTATTTGCACAAATTTTATTCTGGAAAAAGCAATTCCATCTGACTACAGGTTCCAGCACTATATGTGCCACATAGGTGGATGATGTTTCTATGAATATTAACCTTCCTCTTGATAACAATACTTCACTGAATTTTTGGAGTTTAATATTTGTGAGAGTTTTCTGTCTTATGCAAAAGGGCCTGCATACCAGAGGCTTAATATTTTGTGTTCTATATTTACCCTGGAAGAAAAATGTAGCTGTTTTTAAAAATTGCAACCGACTGGCCCTGCTGAATACCTAATAAAAGCTTGTACTGGGCTTCCATTGTTTGAAGAAAACTTGGGAACCAGCCATGAAGTCATATTTATATCCCTTGTATATGGGAGAGAGGGGAAGAAGGTCCTATTTTGACCTTTAATGGAAGCAGAAAATTGAATTAGACATTTTCTATTTAAGGCTTCTTGCCAGAGAAATGTGCTCATGTCATTGAGAAAAATGAATGAACCAGCAACTGACCACTGCATGAACTGGACACAAGAAGAAGAACCAGTTCCAAGGGGAATAAAAACTGAGGCTCACCAATTAATTAGATAATCTCAATAGCAGTAGATTTATAGGGATTCTAATAATATCATAACATATTAAAAAGCTAACTAATTGTTCTGATTGGTAGAATTGACACCAACCTTCAAAATTTCACAGTTGGAAATAGAAACTGAAATTGTACGAAGAGAAGAGATGTTGAGGCTAGGAGTATTACTTTCTTTGGGTTTCTCCTTGGAGGATCCACAGACCCACTCTAATCAAATCTATAGAATGATCAAGCTGGGATTAGGAATTGATGAAGAAGAAGTTGCTGTTGAAGAATTGAAGAATCCACTTCTACTGTATCTGAAGAGATCCCTCCCCTGGAAGGAGATGAGGATGCATTGCACATGGAGGTGGTGGATTAAAGAGGAGGAGCTGATCTTCCCTCTTTCCTGCCTCCCTCTTTCCCTGTGCCATCACCTTGCTCAGGAACCCTGAGCTGCCTGGACATTTGGATTTCTCCATCCGGCCAGTTATCATCTACTGCTCCTCTACCCTAGACTATGCTCATCTCATATACAGCTGGAGAACTACAGGCCCTGAGGAATGTCCCCCAGTCCTTAGTGTGGCCTGTGGGTTTATTGACAGCCTGCCTTCGTGACAGACCTCAGGGTTCCGAGAGGTGGCAGTGCGCGAAGAAGGGGAAGAGTGATTTTAATGTGTCATTGTTAAAATTTTTAAATCGGGTTTTAAAAGGGTTAGGGAGAGGGGTGGGTGTCAGACTTGGATTGAAACATGGGGGGGGCCTCACCGAGTCATATCTCTTTGAAAGAGGCGATGGTGAGGCCCCTCCTGAAGAAGCCTGCCCTTGACCCAGCCGTGTTGAACAACTTTCGTCAGCCTCCAACCTTCGCTTTTTAGCGAAGGTTGTTGAGAGTGTGGTGGCTCAGCAATTGCCACTTTTCCTGGAGGAAGCGGACTACCTGGATCCGCATCCAATCAGGCTTCCGTCTGGGTACAGCACGGAGACAGCATTGGTCGCGCCGATTGATGATCTCACTAGGGCATGGGACAGGGGCCTCGCCCTCTGTCCTGGTCCTGTTAGATCTCTCTGCTTTCGATACCATCGACCATGGTATCTATTGCAGGCGCCTCCGGGGCTGGGAGTGGGAGGCACTGTTTTACAGTGGTTCTCCTCCTACCTCGGACGCCGCAAAACAGTGTTGGCAGGGGGCAGAGGTCGACTCCAGCACCTCACTTGTGGGGTGCCGCAGGGTTCGGTCCTCTCACCCCTCCTGTTCAACATTTATATGCTGCTGGGCAGATCATCCATGGCTTTGGGGTGAGTTATCATCAGTATGCTGATGATACTCAGCTATACATTTCCACCCCAGGCCACAGCAGTGATGCTCTCTCCGTGATGTCCCGTTGTCTGGCAGCGTGCGGATCTGGATGGACAGGAACATGCTCGACTCAACCCGCCAAGACAGAGTGGCTGTGCATACCGACATCCCGTCCAGTTTTGAGATACCATCTTTGCTCATGGGGGAGGAGGTGTTGCCCCCGTGGACAGGGCACGGAATCTGGGGTCCTCCTGGACTCACGGCTCAAATTAGAGGAGCAGGTGGGGGCCGTGGCCAGGGGTGCCTTTGCCCAGATCTGGCTGGTTCACCAGTTACCATTCCTGGACCGGGATGCCCTGCACAGTCACTCAGGCTCTATTTCCCCTTGACTACTGCAATGTTTCTACCTTGGACTGCCCTTGCGTACCACTCGAGGCTTCAGCTGGTGCAGAATGCGGCCGCGCTGGTTGTGATGGGAGCCTTGATACTCCCATGTTACACCCCTCCGCGCTGCCTGCATTGGCTTCCGTTACCTCCGGGTGAGATTCAAGGTCTTGGTATTAACATTTAAAGTCCAACAGGGCATGGGTCCAGGTTATTTACGGAACGGCCTCCCAGCATCTAATGCCAACCGCCTGTGCGGGCGAAGGCAGCAGGGTCTCCCTCAGGGTGCCGCTCATGCACACAATGTCGCTGGCAACCGAGAGGGCCTATTCTGTATGGCCCCACTTTGTGGAATCTTCTTCCGCTTGAGCTCCGCTTGGCTCGATCTTCGCCCTTCTGCCATGATTTGAAAACCTGGCTCTTCCTACAATCTGGGTTTGCTGACTCTCCTGGGTTGGGGTTATCTAATTGGGTTTTAAACGCACTGCTTAATGTTTAATATCTTTTAATTAATTTAATTTATTCACTGTTGTATTTTACTGTAGCCGCCCGAGTCTTTGGAGAGGGAGCGGCATATAAGTCAAATAAATAAATAACTCCTCCCAGTCCGGGTCGGAGGGGGGTGGCGGATTGGTTGTTGGGGGGGCTCGGCGCAGTGGGAGGGAGGGTGGGGGATTCTATCCCCATGGCGATTGGGAACGGCGGGAGAGGAAGAGGCAGAGGGCCATATCTTGTTTGGGAGCGTGCCCGTGCTATCTTAGAGAGGTGGCGCGCTCTGACCCTCTTGCCTCAGCCTGCTCCCCCGGGGATATGGGAAGTTCGGCCCCTGGGCTTAGGCTGGTCTATGTCAATGCCAGGTCTGCAAGGAACAAGGCTCCCCTCCTCTGTGAAATGATAGAGGAGGAGGAAGCGGACCTGGCTTGCATTACGGAGACCTGGTTGGGACCGGAGGGAGGTGCCCCCCTGGTCGAGTTGTGTGCCCCAGGTTTCCGAGTGCTGCACTGGCCACGAGCTCAGGGGGGCGGGGGAGGCTGTAATTAAGGAGGCCTTAGACCCGAGGGAGGTCACTGTCCAGCAGATAGACGGCTGTGAGCTTCTCCTCATGAGGTTGGGTCCGGGTGGCCAGTTGGGTCTTTTGCTGGCGTACCTCTCCCCCAGCTGCATAGCACAGACCTTGCCTGGACTGCTCAATGTCCTCTTGGGGGTGGCAGTGGAGTTCCCCAGGCTTTTGGTCCTGGGGGACTTCAACCTGCCATCCCTGGGAGGGGGTTCAGGCTTAGCTTGGGAGTTCATGACCTCCATGGTGGCCATGGACCTGACCCAGTTGATTCAGGGCCTGACTCATGAGGGGGGGGGGAACACACTGGACCTGGTTTTTGTCTCTGGGCAGTGGCATAGTGATCTGGGTGGGGGATCTCCAAGTATTCACCTGCTGTCATGGACCAATCACTATCTCTTTCGACTAGCCTTCTGTTACACCATCCCTTACTGCTGGGTTATGGAGCCGACCAAGTGGTTCCACCCAAGGTGCCTTATGGATCCCGAGAGGTTCCGACAGGCCCTTGGGGTATTGCCAGCCTCCCATATTCATGACTTGCCTGAGGCCCTGGTGGATGCTTGGCAACAGGCGGCCTCCGGGGCTCTTGACCGAGTTGTCCCCTTGCAGCCCTTAATCCGGCGAAGATCCCGAGTGGCTCCCTGGCTTTCCATGGAGCTCTGGGAGATGAAGCGCAGGAGGAGGGGCCTGGAGAGCAGGTGGAGGGCATCCCGGTCCGGGTCTGACTGATCCCAGTTAAGATCCATTTCCAGGACTTATCTGGCAGTGATGAGGGCGGCAAAGAAGGCTTACTTCTCCGCTCTCATCGCGTCCGCAGATAATTGCACAGCCGCCCTGTTCAGGGTCACTTGCTCCCTCCTTAATCGGAGGAAGGGAGAGGACCTGTGCACAGACGTGCCAAGGAGTTTAGTCAACATCTGTCGGATAAGATTGCTCGGATCCAGGCCGGGCTGGATTCCACCTGGCTAGAGTTGGAGACAGAGGTGGCGTTGAGTCTTGTTCATGTTATTTGGGAGGAATTTGAGCTTGTATCCTTGGATTCGGTGGACAGGACCATGTGGCGGCTGAGCGCCACTATGTGTTTTAGACCCGTGTCCCTCCTGGCTGGTCTATGCCATCCAGGAGGGTACACTTGGCTGGCTCCAGGCAGTTAGAAACACTTCTTTATGAGAGGGATCCTTTCCCGCTGCCTTGAAGGAGGCAGTGGTGAGGCCCCTCCTCAAGAAGCCTGCCTTGGACTCAGCAAATTTAGACAATTTTCGTCCAGTCTCCAACCTTCGCTTTTTGGCAAAGGTTGTTGAGAGCGTGGTGGCGCAGCAGCTGCCAAGGTTCCTGGAGGAAGCTGAGTACCTGGAGCCGTACCAATTGGGATTCAGGCCCAGTTACAGCACGGAGACGGCATTGGTCGCGCTGATGGATGACTTCTGGAGGGCTTGGGACAGGGGTTGTTCCTCTGTCCTGGTTCTGTTAGACCTCTCAGCGGCTTTTGATACCACCAACCATGGTATCCTACTGTGCCAGCTCGGGGGGCTGGGAGTGGGGGGCACCGTATTGTGGTGGTTCTCCTCCTACCTCTCAGGCCAGACGCAGTCAGTGTTGGCAGGGGGGAGCGGTCAGCCCCTAGGCCCCTCACTTGTGGGGTGCCACAGGGGTCGGTCCTTTCTCCCCTCCTGTTCAACATCTACATGAAGCCGCTGGGTGAGACCATCCGTGGTTTTGGGGTGAGGTATCATCAATATGCTGATGATACCCAGCTTTTCATCTCCACCCTGGACCACCTCAGTGATGCCCTCTCCGTGATGTCCCGTTGCCTGGATGCGGTGCAGGACTGGATGGGGAGCAACAGGCTCCGGCTCAACCCGAACAAGAGTGATGTGGCTGTGTGTACCGTCATCTCGGATAATCCAAGATATTCCACCATTGGTCATGGGGGGAGAGGTGTTCTCCCCTGTGGATAGAGCGCACAACTTGGGTGTCCTTCTGGATGCATGGCTCAGTTTGGAGGAGCAGTGGGAGCCGTCACCAGGGGGGCATTCATACAGGTTCGCCTTGTGCCCAGTTAAGGCCCCTATCTGGACTGGGATGTGGCGATGGTCACTCATGCTCTCATACTCTAGACTCGACTACTGCAATGATCTCTATATGGGGCTGCCCTTGCATGTCATACGGAGACTTCAACTGGTGCAGAATGCGTCGCTGGGTGATGATGGGAGCGCCCCGACTTATTACACCCCTCCTGCGCGGGCTCTGCATTGGCTACTGGTTACCCTCCATGTGAAATTCAAGGTGCTGGTAACAACCTATAAAGCCCTATATGGCTTGGGTCTGGGGTACTTGCAAGAACGCTCCTGCCATCATCTAACACCACCCAGCCCAGTGCGCGCTCCCACAGATGGGGCCTCCTGAGGGTACTGTCAGCTAAACATTGTAGGCCTGGCCCCTAGGGGACGGCCTCTCTCTGTGGGAGTGCCCACCTCTGGAATCAGTTACCCCTGAATTGTGCCTGGCCTGATCTCCGCTCCTTCCTGTGACCTTAAAACATGGTTATTTTCACAGTCTGGCCTGGACTGACAGGGGATCGGGGTTTTAACTTGGAATGTTTATTTGGCTATAATTTAATATTTTAAAAATTGTTTTAATTTTTGTATTGTTCGTTTTTATGTACGCCGCCCTGAGTCCTTCGGGAGAGAGGGCGGCCTATAAGTCCAAATAAACTAAACTAAACTAAACCCTGGCAGTGCTAACTGCACCCTCAAAATGGTCTCTGTGTCTTTTATAAATGGTAACTAACATGGCAGGCAGCCTTCCACATTTATTTGGTCTGTCTGCTTGTTCAAAAATGCTGCTTTAGGGGAAAAGGGTCAGTCTAATTGTTCGAAGGTTTTTTGCTCTCCTGCCCATGAAGATTTTGTTCTAGTTTTAGCTTGACCGCCAAACATCCAGCTGAAGTAAACACCCAGAGAATGTCCTTCCCACTAATAGAGACTCCTCCCCCTGCCCATCTCTCACTGCTGCCTGTTGTCTTGAGAAAGCAAGGACTTGCAATCTTGTTCATGTGTTTGGTTTTGTTCTACTGGAATTAAAATAAAGAAGCATGGTTTACAATGAAAAAAAAAACCTTATGGGCTTCCGGGTTGAGCCTTCTCGAGAGCGGGCAGCGGTTTGTGATAGTCACGACCGCAGCCTGGCTCTTGCGTCGGGAGAGCCCGATCCTGCAAGGTTCCGGGCTGAAGCTACCTCGTAGGGGCGAGCGGAGGAAAATCTGCCAGCCAGAGTGAGGGGGCACATCTCCCCCTTTTGGTCTGGTCTTTTCCCTCGAAGGCGTCAGAAGTGGTGGTCAAAATGGCCACCTCGAAGAGAAGGTCTCAGCGGGATTAAGATTGGTGCAGGAGGAAAGAAGAATCGACAGCAGAGGAACGGGAGTATCGGATGGTAAGATCAAGGCACCGGGATTAAGATAAAGATGAGTTTTTAAAAAAAGCAAGCGGCGCGGTTCAAGTGAAGGAAAAAATAAGTAAAATATTTTGACAGCTATGGAACTTGAACCGGAAAAGGAAGAAGCCAATGTAGAACTTAGTTTGGGGCTCGGAAAATTTGAATATCAAAATAAAAGGAAAGGGTTAAGACTCTGTGCAGAAAGTGCCACTTTGTGGAGAAAAATTGGAAGCTAAAGAAGAAACTATCTTGTTCCTTTGTGGATTGGAGTTGTTACATTTTAAAGAGACGAAATAAAAAGCAAGACTCATAGAAAGTGAAAGCTGAATACACAAAGGCAGACTACGGACTAGTTGGTGATATTATAGACTCTGGACCTGGGTTAGGATCATAGAAAATTTAAAAAGAAGAAGAAATAAGGAAAATAAAAATTCTGGTGGCCATCAAAAAAATTAAAAATGGAGTTTAAAGTATGAAAGAACTGCTACAGGAAGTGACTGAACTAACAGCTCATTACAGAAAATATGGGCATTCAAATGCTGAATAAAGAAGAAGAAGGAACCTTGGAAAGGAGGAACCAACACAAGAGAAAAGCCATCTTAAAAGACAATTAATAAAGATTAATACAAATAAAAGGGAAAAGGAAGGGTGGCTAAAAAACGGAACCTAGAAAGTATCTAAAGGAACATTTATGAAATTAAGCATGTTAGAAAGGTTCAGAAGGAAGGGAACAGAAAGGTAAGAGAGGATTCAAACTGGATAGAAAGGAGAGCAAGGATAAAAGGGAGGAGAAAGGGAGCCAGCCTGAAAAAAGCCATTTTAAGAAGACAATAACACAAAGATTAATACAAATAAAGGAAA
>CM019155.1:13511308-13527346 GCA_009733165.1 Naja naja | reverse complement strand
TAGTTTTGGGGCTTGGAAAATTTTGAATATCAAAATAAAAGGAAAGGGTTAAGACTCTGTGCAGAAAGTGCCACTTTGTGGAGAAAATTGGAAGCAAAGAAGAAAGAAACTATCTTGTTCCTTTGTGGATTGGAGTTGTTACATTTTAAAGAGACTGCAAAAAAAGCAAGACTCATAGAAAGTGAAAGCTTGAATACACAAAGACGGACTCACTGGACTAATTGGTGATATTGATATAGACTCTGACCTGGGTTAGGATCATAGAAAATTTAAAGAAGAAGAAATAAGGAAAATAAAAATTTGGTGGCCATCCAAAGAATTAAAAATGGAGTTTAAAAGTATGAAAGAACTGCTACAGGAAGTGACTGAACTAACTTGGCTTGTTGCAGAAAACATGGGCATTCAAATGAATAAAAGAAGAAGAAGGAACCTTGGAAAGGGAGGAGCCAGCACAAGAGAAAGCCATCTTAAAAGACAATTAATAAAAGATTAATACAAATGAAAAGAAAAGGGTGGCTAAAAAACGGAACCTAAGAAAGTATCTAAAAAGGGGAACATTTATGAAATTAAGCATGTTAGAAAGGTTCAAGGAAAGGAACAGAAAGGTAAAGAGAGAGAGAGGGATCCAAACTGGATAGAGAAGGGGAGAGCAGGATAAAAGGAGGAGAAGGGCCAGCACAAGCAAAAGCCATTTTAAGAAGACAACTAACACAAAGATTAATACAAATAAAAGGAAAAGGAGGATGGTCAAAAAAATGAAACTTAAGAAGGTAATTAAAAAGGGGAACATTTATGAAATTAGGCATGTTAGAAAGGTCCAGAAGGATAGAGAGCAGGTCAGAAGGATCGAAACAAACCGAGAGAGAGAGGGATTCAAACTGGATAGAGAAGGGGATAAGCGGGATAAAAGAGAGGAGAAAAGGAACAAAACAAGAACAAAAGATAGAGAGAAGGGAATTACATAATGAAGAAAGAAACTTGTTTGCATAGAGATAATGGCTAATGTATTAAAAGGGGTTCTGCATGAAGAAAATGGTAATAAGAATATATTGTAATTATAAAAGTGTAAAACAATAGGGGTTACTGTCACAATTTCTTATTTACAAAAGAAAGAAATGATGATTAGATAAATTGAATTAATTGAAATGATTTTAGAAAATGCCTAAAAATGAGATTTGTCAATAACAAGATTAGTTATTTTTATTATTATCTTGGAACCATAAATAAATCTTAGGGATATGTGTTGCAGAACCCGATCGATTAGAGATATATTGTAAGGGAGCTTTTCTTTTCTCCTCTTTCTTTTTCTCTATCTTTCATTTTAAAGGGAATGATTATGATTATGCTACTATATTAACCACTGAGGTGTCACTTTCAAAGTAGTAAAGGGGGCAAGTCTAGGTTTTTTTCTCATTCTTTTTAGTGTTAAAATTTGTACGGATTTAGAATTATGGAGAGAATATGTGATGAAAGGGCAAATCTGACGGACAAAAGAATTCTGTAAATGATAAAAGAGTATTAACAATGTGAAGATAATTAAAGGATAGATATGGATGAACTTTATCTTTAATATGATGGGCAAATATATTGTTATTTGTAAGATTTATAAATGATGTTTTTAAAATATATATATATGTTTGCAATTAATTTGAAATGAACTGGGGAGTTACACAGATTGAGATTAAGATTTGAGATTAGGATTAATTTCTTTGACCCTTTGTCTGTTAAAATGGAATAGAAGTGAAGTTAAATGCTTAAAATGAATATAGATCTGTCATATTTGCATGTAAAAATGACGACCCGGGAACATGCTGTCTACTGAAAAGAGCTGTTTTAAAAAATTGTTAAAAATTGAATAAAAAAATTTGTTTAAAAAAGAAAAAAGAAAAAAAAACCTTATGGATTATCAGCCCACTTCACTTGATACTTTGCCCATCTTGCCTTATCTGAAAATTATAGTGTTCTAGTATTATACAACATATTCTCTCATTGGTTTATAAAACTGGACAAGGTATTGCAAGACAAATAAAAGTATTATACTTAATTATAGAAATATCTTGTAGTATACAATAGGCAAGAAGGAGAAATCCAATGATCATGTTTAATTTTTCATTGGTATCAAGTTGGAAGGTAGATAAACCATCTTTCAAATAAGCAGAATTGTCTTTTTTGTCCCCTGTGGTTCTTATCACCATAGTATCTAATTTGTAGACCTAAAATAGAGCTGTCGCCTGCTCCAAGCACAACCACATGATGCTCTTTGGAAAGAGCTGCTGAACTGATTATTTCAATTAGCTTGTATTTATTTTTAACCATTTGCCAGGACAGTACGGAGCACATATTCCATCACAGCATTGTTTCTTGTTTCAACTCCTACCTTCCTTGTTTTTGTGTAACATACTGTATAGCCTAAATGCTCTCTGTTTGGAGATACTACCAAATGGGACATTTAAAAACTCTTATCTCAGTATTCTTTCTCCTTCAGTCAAATGGGATCCATCTTCCTAAGGAATCAAAAGGTAGTAACATCTGGAGACAGCAGATGGGGTTCATTGAGCTCAAGGGCTGGGAAAACCTGTTTTGGAAAGGCTCAGTGGGTATATTTTGATTTGATGCATAAAGTCAACAGAAGTGCTTAGCGACTCTCTAGAGCTGCAGACCAGATTTCATCTACAAGAATTCTGTACCTGGTTCATTCACATTTCATTCCCTTTTCTGCTGAAGATGTGGGAGAGCATATCATTTATTTTCCATTGTCCATTACTTCAATGGAGAAAGAAGTGCCTTTCTCTGCTCAGGTGGTGCATAGGAGTAATTGTTCTCATCCTTCTTCTGTTTAAGGAAAGAATTTCTTCCACTCATTCTGAAGATAGCAAGGGCGAGATTTCATGAGGGAGTCTCCTTTTCTATCTAGACTCAACCCTAACTCATGAAAGGGACAATTCAAACTTTGGTTGATGTTTCGTTTTTGGAGACATCTTAATTAGTTTGCTTTTTCCTATAATATGGACATTTATATGGTGCACTTAGTGCACTTTCACTTTGCAACAGTAAAAATGATGAGCAAACATTGGTTTATTTGACTCATATTACATATCAACGGAAAATGGGCAAAATTACTATACTTGATGCTGCTGTTTCATCATTCTGACTCTACCAGACATTTTCTTAATCCACTTCTGATTTGTACAATTCTAGCATGACAGTATCCACAAAAGTGCATTCCCCAGAGTTGTTGTTCTGTAGCATTTTGCATATTTGTGCTGCAATTAATGTCAGTAATGTACATGCTTTGTTCACACTTTTGATTTTGAACAGTAAGTCATAAAATCCTATGTTATAGTAATTTCTTTGCTTTGTATCAACTCTAGCATAGATTTCTTGACAACTTAAGTTGATCAAAGTTTGATTTGCATCCACCGTATGCCATGTTTACCATAATTCTGAAAAAAAAAATGCAACAGAATCTGATATTTTTTTCCTTTTGTTTTCTGCAAATGCAGGAGTCGATCAAGCACTGCCACAAGAACGCCGAACACCAGTAACTCCATCCTCCTCCTCTCGATACCATCGCCGCAGATCATCAGGCTCACGAGATGAGCGCTATCGATCAGGTGTGTACAACAACAACAACAACAAAACATTAGAGGAGAACATCTGTAGCTCGGGATTGTTCCTTGGTGGAGTCCTTGGTGCTCTTCTGATTTGGTTTTTGCTTAGAGATGTTTCGTTATCCAGCTAGATAACATCATCAGTTCAATGATTATGGAGTTTGGGAAGTATGGAGATGATTTTATGTAGTCAGGCAATGAAATGTTTGCAAGCAAACAAACACAGAGAGCACTGAAGACTTCGCAGAAGAAATGTCTTTTAAAGAGCAGTAGAGAGATTTAGTCTTATTGGTTAAACCTTTGACTCCAACTACATTCTTCTTTGAACTTTAAGTTGAAAACTTATGAAAAAAGATGGCATATACAATATTTATTTATGAGTTAGTTGCACATTATGCATTAACTTTAAGAGAATAAGGCAGCATTCAGACTATTCTCCTTTCCATCCTCCCCTCCCCTCTAGTTATTTCTTGATGGGAAGGTTCCAATGAGAGACTATGATTGCTCCAATATCACCCATTGAGTGTCAGAGGCCGAGAATAGAGTTGTCTGGTGTCTCCCCAGTCTTAATGCAACACCTTGACACTATATGATTCATTCAAATCTCTCCTGGAAATATTAGACCTAGCTTGGAGATATCAAATCTATCTTATCAAATCTATTTTGGAGATATGACTCTTAATCATATTTCCTGTATAAGATGTCTACTTTGCAAGGAACCATTTGCAAGGGAATATGATCAAGATTGTATAAATAAAACTTTTGCACTGGAAATACCAATTTCTCTTGAAAGTCCTTTAAAAAGTTGGGATAATAATTAAGATCACACTGAATTTTTTATAATATGAACAAAAAATTGGAAAATGAAAATATAATATTTTCTTGGATTGGTAATATTTATATGGGTGGAAGATTGCTTTTGGGAAGAAAAAGGATATTGAAAAACTCTTACAAAGGACAAATTCAATTAAATTGGATCATTTATTAGCAGGTTTAATAATGTTTTTCACTATTGTCTGTATGGGAAATGTTCAGATAGTTGTATCTTCAAGCTAGATTATATAGAGGTAGGTGTGTGTGTGTGTTTCTGGTTTCATTCTGAGTTAGTATTACTCTTAACTTTGAATTACTCTTTTATGTGATAAAAATAAAGGAAGCAAAAAAGATGATAAAGAAACCTATATTGAAAGTTCATAAAAATGATTCCTTTTTTTTGAAAAACTTTATTAACTTTTATTACCATTAAAAACACACACACACACACACAAAAAACCCCCACACCAAACACAAACTGTTGGACACACCAACATAAACCATTAAAACATTAAAAATATTGTATTCAAAACAACCTGTGGCGATAATTACTTAGCAATCTTTTATATATTCTATCAAGTCTTAACTCCTACCTGAATGTATTGTACTCCATCTATGCCTCTATTGATAATTCCTATTCCTTCTTCTATCTCCTCTCTAGCCATTTGTACCAACGTTCCCACACTGTATAGAATGTTGAGTCTTCTTTACCTTTAAGCTTAACGATAATTTATCAATTTCCGCACAATTCATTATCTTTTGTATAATCATTTGATCTTTTGGGATGTCGGGCTGTTTCCAACATTGCGCAAATATAATTCTTAGGCTGTTAAAATGTGTATTAACAAATATTTTATACTCTTTAGATATCTTTTCCTGAGAATTCCCAGCAAAAAGAGCTCTGGTTCTAAATCCACTTTTTCATCGATAATTTCTTGTAGCCATTTTTGAATTTTACGCCAATATTTCTGAGCCTCTGGGCAGGTCCACCACATATGATAGTATGTTCCCTCTTTCTCCTTACACTTCCAGCACATGGGACATAAAAATGATACTATATGTAACTCAAATCATACTATTCAGGGTGGAGGGGACAAAATTATCTTCTGGCTCAAGGAAACGAAATGTCAATAGCTGCTAAAATAACAACATGGGTTTTTGAACAGCAATATTTCAACACTGCCACATAATATACTAAGTCCCACTTGTTTTTTCTGAATGCTTTTCCCCCGATCCATCAGGAAAATCACCTTAAAAAACTTAACATTTGAATGTCACAGAGCAGGAAAATAAAAGCATGAATTCCTTGAAACCCTACAGAAAGGAGTCCAGATTATTTGTTTCAATTAAGACATCTTGAGCTTCAAAACGACCTTTTCCCATCCCCTTCCCCAAAATGGTGAGGTGAACACTGGACAAATCAAACCCTCAGGATATCTCCCCAGCTTCTTCTGAATCACCAAGGATGCAACATTCAAATAGGACTTGTCTCTCACTCCCTATTAACACCAATTAGTTGCCAACGCGGAACCATTCAAATAGGGCCTGTTCCTTGCTCCCTATTAATAGTGCTTGGGAGCGGCCTTGGAGAAGGGAGTTGAACCAGTGGAGTAGACTACTGCACATCCCAATCTCCCGTAGCCATTGGAAAGTCAAGGAGAAGAAGGATGGTTGCACTATCCCATGCCACTCTCACCATGCTCATCCTTCTAAACATGAACAGTGCCATCTGTTTCCCATAGTTCGGTCAGAAAAACTACAGAAAGGGATCCTAATAATTTATTTTAACTAGGACCCTCTGAAGCTTCAAAACGACCTTTTCCCACCCTCTTCTCAAAAATAGTGAGGTGAACACTGGACAAATCAAACCCTCAGGATATCTCCCCAGCTTCTTCTGAATCACCGAGGATAGACCATTCAAACAGGGCTTGTCTCGCTCCCTATTAACACCGATTGGGACCATCCTTGGGAAAGGAGCTGAATAAGGCGCAATACTGTGCTACGCATCGCCATCCCTTGCAGCCATTGAGAAGTCACAAAGAGGGATGGTTGTACTGTTCTTGAATGGAAGGTTGCACTGTCTCATCACGCTCTTGCCAGACATCACCCACAAGTTCCAACAACACATTTCTATCTCATATCCTGCCTTGGAACCCTAAAGAAAGGGGTCCAGATAGTTCATTTCAACTGGGACCCTTCAGAGTCCTGATTTCCTTTTTCCACCCTGTCCGCAAAATGGCGAGGTAGACAATTGGACAAACCGAATCGCCAGGATATCCCCACAAGAATATCCCCTTCTGCAACCTTTGTGGTCCATTAGTCGCCAACGCGGAATCGTTCAAATAGGGCCTGTCCCTTGCTCCCCATTGATACTGCTTGGGAGCAGCCTTGGAGAAGGGAGTTGAACCAGTGGACTAGAGCACTGCACATCCCCACCTCCTGTAGCCATTGAAAAGTCAAGGAGAAGAAGGATGGTTGCACTACCCCATGTTACTCTCACAGGGCTCTTCCGCAACCATGAACAGTGCCATCTGTTTCCCATAGTTTGGTCATAAAAACTACCGAAAGGGATGCTAATACTTTATTTTAACCAGGACCCTCTGGAGTTGCAAGGCGAGGGCTAGGGTTCCTTAAATGATGCTTGAGATAACCCCTCCTGGGCCAACACATTTATCACCACTTGGACATACGTACAGCTCATCATCCTGGAGGCTTTCACTAACCAGAAGTGGCAGGGATCTCATAAGGGAGTTGCCTTAACAGCCCCCATGGGCCCTATCCATTTTCGGAGTGCCAACAGAATTAAACTGCTCCCATGTAACTGCTCCCACATAATTTGGCAAGTCCATTCCCCAGGTCTCTCCAATTGACCAGCTCTATGCTTGGACTCAAACTGAGAATGGAATCTAATCCATTAGGTGTTTCCTCCCATGGCTCTTTAAATGTTTGTCCAAGCCCTCCTTTGCAAGGAGGAATTTGGTGACCTTGTACAGGGCAGGTGGGTGACACTGGACCTAAGACTAGGGAAATAGTGACTTTCTGCATTGGTACCACCGCACGGTAGGCCTTAATTGAGTATTGTCTGGTCAGCTTTGTTTTTAGTTTTCGTCCAGCAGCCCTCTAGTTGACTTTTAGTTCTTTCGAGAATCCTCAGCTCCTGATAAATCATGGGGAGTTTCGGGACTGATAGGCCACGCGGGCATGATCCTGTGCAGAACAACCCCAGGATATCCCCAGCTGTTTCTTTAACCTGAGTGGAACCATTAGTTGCAAAAGCAGATTTCTCAAATGGGGCCTACTTCTCTCTCCTCTTAATACTGCTTGGGAGCCCTTGCAGCCATTGGTGAGAAGAAGCAAGACGGCTTCACTATCCCATCCCATTCTCACCAAAGATAATCCACAAGTGCCAACAATACCTTTCTATCTCATAATGTGCTGAAACCCTACAGAAAGAGGTCCATATTTTTCATTTCAATCAGGACCCTCCAGAATCCTGATTTCCTTTTTCCACTGCATCCTCAAAATGGCGAGGTAGACAATTGGACGAACCGAATCCCCCAAGAATATCCCTTTGCAACCAGAGTGGGTTCATTAGTCGCCAATGCGGAACCACTCAAATAGGGCCTGTCCCTTGCTCTCTATTAATAGTGCTTGGGAGTGGCCTTGGAGAAGGGAGTTGAACCAGTGGAGTAGACTACTGCACACCCCAATCTCCCGTAGCCATTGGAAAGTCAAGGAGAAGAAGGATGGTTGCACTATCCCATGCCACTCTCACCATGCTCATCCTTCTAAATGTGAACAGTGCCATCTGTTTCCGTAGTTCGGTCAGAAAAACTACAGAAAGGGATCCTAATAATTTATTTTAACTAGGCCCCCCTGAAGCTTCAAAACGACCTTTTCCCACCCTCTTCTCAAAAATAGTGAGGTGAACACTGGACAAATCAAACCCTCAGGATATCTCCCCAGCTTCTTCTGAATCACCGAGGATAGACCATTCAAACAGGGCTTGTCTCGCTCCCTATTAACACCGATTGGGACCATCCTTGGGAAAGGAGCTGAATAAGGCGCAATACTGTGCTACGCATCGCCATCCCTTGCAGCCATTGAGAAGTCACAAAGAGGGATGGTTGTACTGTTCTTGAATGGAAGGTTGCACTGTCTCATCACGCTCTTGCCAGACATCACCCACAAGTTCCAACAATACATTTCTATCTCATATCCTGCCTTGGAACCCTAAAGAAAGGGGTCCAGATAGTTCATTTCAACTGGGACCCTTCAGAGTCCTGATTTCCTTTTTCCACCCTGTCCGCAAAATGGCGAGGTAGACAATTGGACAAACCGAATCGCCAGGATATCCCCACAAGAATATCCCTTCTGCAACCTTTGTGGTCCATTAGTCGCCAACGCGGAATCGTTCAAATAGGGCCTGTCCCTTGCTCCCCATTGATACTGCTTGGGAGCAGCCTTGGAGAAGGGAGTTGAACCAGTGGACTAGAGCACTGCACATCCCCACCTCCTGTAGCCATTGAAAAGTCAAGGAGAAGAAGGATGGTTGCACTACCCCATGTCACTCTCACAGGGCTCTTCCAACCATGAACAGTGCCATCTGTTTCCCATAGTTTGGTCATAAAACTACCGAAAGGGATGCTAATACTTTATTTTAACCAGGACCCTCTGGAGTTGCAAGGCGAGGGCTAGGGTTCCTTAAATGATGCTTGAGATAACCCCTCCTGGGCCAACACATTTATCACCACTTGGACATACGTACAGCTCATCATCCTGGAGGCTTTCACTAACCAGAAGTGGCAGGGATCTCATAAGGGAGTTGCCTTAACAGCCCCCATGGGCCCTATCCATTTTCGGAGTGCCAACAGAATTAAACTGCTCCCATGTAACTGCTCCCACATAATTTGGCAAGTCCATTCCCCAGGTCTCTCCAATTGACCAGCTCTATGCTTGGACTCAAACTGAGAATGGAATCTAATCCATTAGGTGTTTCCTCCGCATGGCTCTTTAAATGTTTGTCCAAGCCCTCCTTTGCAAGGAGGAATTTGGTGACCTTGTACAGGGCAGGTGGGTGACACTGGACCTAAGACTAGGGAAATAGTGACTTTCTGCATTGGTACCACCGCACGGTAGGCCTTAATTGAGTATTGTCTGGTCAGCTTTGTTTTTAGTTTTCGTCCAGCAGCCCTCTAGTTGACTTTTAGTTCTTTCGAGAATCCTCAGCTCCTGATAAATCATGGGGAGTTTCGGGACTGATAGGCCACGCGGGCATGATCCTGTGCAGAACAACCCCCAGGATATCCCCCAGCTGTTTCTTTAACCTGAGTGGAACCATTAGTTGCAAAAGCAGATTTCTCAAATGGGGCCTACTTCTCTCTCCTCTTAATACTGCTTGGGAGCCCTTGCAGCCATTGGTGAGAAGAAGCAAGACGGCTTCACTATCCCATCCCATTCTCACCAAAGATAATCCACAAGTGCCAACAATACCTTTCTATCTCATAATGTGCGCTGAAACCCTACAGAAAGAGGTCCATATTTTTCATTTCAATCAGGACCCTCCAGAATCCTGATTTCCTTTTCCACTGCATCCTCAAAATGGCGAGGTAGACAATTGGACGAACCGAATCCCCCCCAAGAATATCCCCTTTTGCAACCAGAGTGGGTTCATTAGTCGCCAATGCGGAACCACTCAAATAGGGCCTGTCCCTTGCTCTCTATTAATAGTGCTTGGGAGTGGCCTTGGAGAAGGGAGTTGAACCAGTGGAGTAGACTACTGCACACCCCAATCTCCCGTAGCCATTGGAAAGTCAAGGAGAAGAAGGATGGTTGCACTATCCCATGCCACTCTCACCATGCTCATCCTTCTAAACATGAACAGTGCCACCTGTTTCCCATAGTTCGGTCAGAAAAACTACAGAGAGGGATCCTAATAATTTATTTTAACTAGGACCCTCTGAAGCTTCAAAACGACCTTTTCCCACCCTCTTCTCAAAAATAGTGAGGTGAACACTGGACAAATCAAACCCTCAGGATATCTCCCCAGCTTCTTCTGAATCACCGAGGATAGACCATTCAAACAGGGCTTGTCTCGCTCCCTATTAACACCGATTGGGACCATCCTTGGGAAAGGAGCTGAATAAGGCGCAATACTGTGCTACGCATCGCCATCCCTTGCAGCCATTGAGAAGTCACAAAGAGGGATGGTTGTACTGTTCTTGAATGGAAGGTTGCACTGTCTCATCACGCTCTTGCCAGACATCACCCACAAGTTCCAACAATACATTTCTATCTCATATCCTGCCTTGGAACCCTAAAGAAAGGGGTCCAGATAGTTCATTTCAACTGGGACCCTTCAGAGTCCTGATTTCCTTTTTCCACCCTGTCCGCAAAATGGCGAGGTAGACAATTGGACAAACCGAATCGCCAGGATATCCCCACAAGAATATCCCCTTCTGCAACCTTTGTGGTCCATTAGTCGCCAACGCGGAATCGTTCAAATAGGGCCTGTCCCTTGCTCCCCATTGATACTGCTTGGGAGCAGCCTTGGAGAAGGGAGTTGAACCAGTGGACTAGAGCACTGCACATCCCCACCTCCTGTAGCCATTGAAAAGTCAAGGAGAAGAAGGATGGTTGCACTACCCCATGTTACTCTCACAGGGCTCTTCCGCAACCATGAACAGTGCCATCTGTTTCCCATAGTTTGGTCATAAAAACTACCGAAAGGGATGCTAATACTTTATTTTAACCAGGACCCTCTGGAGTTGCAAGGCGAGGGCTAGGGTTCCTTAAATGATGCTTGAGATAACCCCTCCTGGGCCAACACATTTATCACCACTTGGACATACGTACAGCTCATCATCCTGGAGGCTTTCACTAACCAGAAGTGGCAGGGATCTCATAAGGGAGTTGCCTTAACAGCCCCCATGGGCCCTATCCATTTTCGGAGTGCCAACAGAATTAAACTGCTCCCATGTAACTGCTCCCACATAATTTGGCAAGTCCATTCCCCAGGTCTCTCCAATTGACCAGCTCTATGCTTGGACTCAAACTGAGAATGGAATCTAATCCATTAGGTGTTTCCTCCCATGGCTCTTTAAATGTTTGTCCAAGCCCTCCTTGCAAGGAGGAATTTGGTGACCTTGTACAGGGCAGGTGGGTGACACTGGACCTAAGACTAGGGAAATAGTGACTTTCTGCATTGTACCACCGCACGGTAGGCCTTAATTGAGTATTGTCTGGTCAGCTTTGTTTTAGTTTTCGTCCAGCAGCCCTCTAGTTGACTTTTAGTTCTTTTCGAATCCTCAGCTCCTGATAAATCATGGGGAGTTTCGGGACTGATAGGCCACGCGGCATGATCCTGTGCAGAACAACCCCAGGATATCCCCAGCTGTTTCTTTAACCTGAGTGGAACCATTAGTTGCAAAAGCAGATTTCTCAAATGGGGCCTACTTCTCTCTCTCTTAATACTGCTTGGGAGCCCTTGCAGCCATTGGTGAGAAGAAGCAAGACGGCTTCACTATCCCATCCCATTCTCACCAAAGATAATCCACAAGTGCCAACAATACCTTTCTATCTCATAATGTGCGCTGAAACCCTACAGAAAGAGGTCCATATTATTTTCATTTCAATCAGGACCCTCCAGAATCCTGATTTCCTTTTTCCACTGCATCCTCAAAATGGCTAGGTAGACAATTGGACGACCGAATCCCCCCAAGAATATCCCTTTGCAACCAGAGTGGGTTCATTAGTCGCCAATGCGGAACCACTCAAATAGGGCCTGTCCCTTGCTCTCTATTAATAGTGCTTGGGAGTGGCCTTGGAGAAGGGAGTTGAACCAGTGGAGTAGACTACTGCACACCCCAATCTCCGTAGCCATTGGAAAGTCAAGGAGAAGAAGGATGGTTGCACTATCCCATGCCACTCTCACCATGCTCATCCTTCTAAATGTGAACAGTGCCATCTGTTTCCCGTAGTTTGGTCAGAAAAACTACAGAAAGGGATCCTAATAATTTATTTTAACTAGGCCCCCTGAAGCTTCAAAACGACCTTTTCCCACCCTCTTCAAAAAATAGTGAGGTGAACACTGGACAAATCAAACCCTCAGGATATCTCCCCAGCTTCTTCTGAATCACCGAGGATAGACCATTCAAACAGGGCTTGTCTCGCCCCTATTAACACCGATTGGGACCATCCTTGGGAAAGGAGCTGAATAAGGCGCATACTGTGCAACGCCATCCCCTTGCAGCCATTGAGAAGTCACAAAGAGGGATGGTTGTACTGTTCTTGAATGGAAGGTTGCACTGTCTCATCACGCTCTTGCCAGACATCACCCACAAGTTCCAACAACACATTTCTATCTCATATCCTGCCTTGGAACCCTAAAGAAAGGGGTCCAGATAGTTCATTTCAACTGGGACCCTTCAGAGTCCTGATTTCCTTTTTCCACCCTGTCCGCAAAAAATGGCGAGGTAGACAATTGGACAAACCGAATCGCCAGGATATCCCCACAAGAATATCCCCTTCTGCAACCTTTGTGGTCCATTAGTCGCCAACGCGAATCGCTCAAATAGGGCCTGTCCCTTGCTCCCCATTGATACTGCTTGGGAGCAGCCTTGGAGAAGGGAGTTGAACCAGTGGACTAGAGCACTGCACATCCCCACCTCCTGTAGCCATTGAAAAGTCAAGGAGAAGAAGGATGGTTGCACTACCCCATGTCACTCTCACAGGGCTCTTCCGCAACCATGAACAGTGCCATCTGTTCCCATAGTTTGGTCATAAAACACCGAAAGGGATGCTAATACTTTATTTTAACCAGGACCCTCTGAGTTGCAAGGCGAGGGCTAGGGTTCCTTAAATGATGCTTGAGATAACCCCTCCTGGGCCAACACATTTATCACCACTTGGACATACGTACAGCTCATCATCCTGGAGGCTTTCACTAACCAGAAGTGGCAGGGATCTCATAAGGGAGTTGCTTAACAGCCCCCATGGGCCCTATCCATTTCGAGTGCCAACAGAATTAAACTGCTCCCCATGTAACTGCCCACATAATTTGGCAAGTCCATTCCCCAGGTCTCTCCACTGACCAGCTCTATGCTTGGACTCAAACTGAGAATGGAATCTAATCCATTAGGTGTTTCTCCGCATGGCTCTTTAAATGTTTGTCCAAGCCCTCCTTTGCAAGGAGGAATTTGGTGACCTTGTACAGGGCAGGTGGGTGACACTGGACACCTAAGACTAGGGAAATAGTGACTTTCTGCATTGGTACCACCGCACGGTAGGCCTTAATTGAGTATTGTCTGGTCAGCTTTGTTTTTAGTTTTCGTCAGCAGCCCTCTAGTTGACTTTTAGTTCTTTCAGAATCCTCAGCTCCTGATAAATCATGGGGAGTTTCGGGACTGATAGGCAACGCGCATGATCCTGTGCAGAACAACCCCAGGATATCCCCAGCTGTTTCTTTAACCTGAGTGGAATCATTAGTTGCAAAAGCAGATTTCTCAAATGGGGCCTACTTCTCTCTCCTCTTAATACTGCTTGGGAGCCCTTGCAGCCATTGGTGAGAAGAAGCAAGACGGCTTCACTATCCCCCCATTCTCACCAAAGATAATCCACAAGTGCCAACAATACCTTTCTATCTCATAATGTGCGCTGAAACCCTACAGAAAGAGGTCCATATTTTTCATTTCAATCAGGACCTCCAGAATCCTGATTTCCTTTTTCCACTGCATCCTCAAAATGGCGAGGTAGACAATTGGACGAACCTAATCCCCCCAAGAATATCCCCTTTGCAACCAGAGTGGGTTCATTAGTCGCCAATGCGGAACCACTCAAATAGGGCTGTCCCTTGCTCTCTATAATAGTGCTTGGGAGTGGCCTTGGAGAAGGGAGTTGAACCAGTGGAGTAGACTACTGCACACCCCATCTCCCGAGCCATTGGAAAGTCAAGGAGAAGAAGGATGGTTGCACTATCCATGCCACTCTCACCATGCTCATCCTTCTAAATGTGAACAGTGCCATCTGTTTCCGTAGTTTGGTCAGAAAAACTACAGAAAGGGATCCTAATAATTTATTTTAACTAGGCCCCTGAAGCTTCAAAACGACCTTTTCCCACCCTCTTCTCAAAAATAGTGAGGTGAACACTGGACAAATCAAACCCTCAGGATATCTCCCCAGCTTCTTCTGAATCACGAGGATAGACCATTCAAACAGGGCTTGTCTCGCTCCTATTAACACCGATTGGGACCATCCTTGGGAAAGGAGCTGAATAAGGCGCAATACTGTGCTAACGCATCGCCATCCCTTGCAGCCATTGAGAAGTCACAAAGAGGGATGGTTGTACTGTTCTTGAATGGAAGGTTGCACTGTCTCATCACGCTCTGCCAGACATCACCCACAAGTTCCAACAATACATTTCTATCTCATATCCTGCCTTGGAAACCCTAAAGAAAGGGGTCCAGATAGTTCATTTCAACTGGGACCCTTCAGAGTCCTGATTTCCTTTTCCACCTGTCCGCAAAATGGCTGAGGTAGACAATTGGACAAACCGAATCGCCAGGATATCCCCACAAGAATATCCCCTTCTGCAACCTTTGTGGTCCATTAGTCGCCACGCGGAATCGCTCAAATAGGGCCTGTCCCTTGCTCCCCATTGATACTGCTTGGGAGCAGCCTTGGAGAAGGGAGTTGAACCAGTGGACTAGAGCACTGCACATCCCCACCTCCTGTAGCCATTGAAAAGTCAAGGAGAAGAAGGATGGTTGCACTACCCATGTTACTCTCACAGGGCTCTTCCGCAACCATGAACAGTGCCATCTGTTTCCCATAGTTTGGTCATAAAAACTAACCGAAAGGGATGCTAATACTTTATTTTAACCAGGACCCTCGGAGTTGCAGAGGGGCTAGGGTTCCTTAAATATGCTTGAGATAACCCCTCCTGGGCCAACACATTTATCACCACTTGTGACATACGACGTCAGCTCATCATCCTGGAGGCTTTCACTAACCAGAAGTGGGCAGGGATCTCATAAGGGAGTTGCCTCACAGCCCCCATGGCCCTATCCTTTTCGAGTGCCAACAGAATGAGAAACTGCCCATGTAACTGCTCCCACATAACTTTGGCAAGTCACCAATTCCCCAGGTCTCTCAATTGACTCAGCTCTATGCTTGGACTCAAACTGAGAATGGAATCTAATCCATTAGGTTGTTTCCTCCTGATGGCTCTTTAAATGTTTGTCCAAGCCCTCCTTTGCAGAGGAATTTGGTGGACCTTGGTACAGGCCGGTGGAGTGTGGACACTCTGGACCTAAGACTAGGGGAAATAGTGATTTCTGCATTGGTCCACCACGCGGTAGGCCTTAATTGAGTATTGTCTGGTCAGCTTTGTTTTTAGTTTTCGGCCAGCAGCCCTCTATTGAACTATTTAGTTCCTTTGAGAATCCTCAGCTCCTGATAAATCATGGGGAGTTTCGACTAAGGCCACAGACGGCATGATCGATGTGCAGAACAACCCCAGGATATCCCCAGCTGTTTCTTTAACCTGAGTGGAACCATTAGCTGCAAAAGCAGATTTCTCAAATGGGGCCTACTTCTCTCTCCTCTTAATACTGCT
>CM019155.1:13459345-13510308 GCA_009733165.1 Naja naja | reverse complement strand
AAAGGGATGCTAATACTTTATTTTAACCAGGACCCTCTGAGTGCAAGGCGAGGCTAGGGTTCCTTAAATGATGCTTGAGATAACCCCTCCTGGGCCAACACATTTATCACCACTTGGACACAGCTCATCATCCTGGAGGCTTTCACTAACCAGAAGTGGCAGGGATCTATAAGGAGTTGCCTTAACAGCCCCCATGGGCCCTATCCATTTTCGGAGTGCCAACAGAATTAAACTGCTCCCATGTAACTGCTCCCACATAATTTGGCAAGTCCATTCCCCAGGTCTCTCCATTGACCAGCTCTATGCTTGACTCAAACTGAGAATGGAATCTAATCCATTAGGTGTTTCTCCGCATGGCTCTTTAAATGTTTGTCCAAGCCCTCCTTTGCAAGGAGGAATTTGGTGACCTTGTACAGGCAGGTGGGTGACACTGGACCCAAGACTAGGAAATAGTGACTTTCTGCATTGGTACCACCTGCACGGTAGGCCTTAATTGAGTATTGTCTGGTCAGCTTTGTTTTTAGTTGTCCAGCAGCCCTCTAGTTGACTTTTAGTTCTTCGAGAATCCTCAGCTCCTGATAAATCATGGGAGTTTCGACTGATAGCCACGCTGGCATGATCCTGTGCAGAACAACCCCAGGATATCCCCAGCTGTTTCTTTAACCTGAGTGGAACCATTAGTTGCAAAAGCAGATTTCTCAAATGGGGCCTACTCTCTCTTAATACTGTTGGGAGCCCTTGCAGCCATTGGTGAGAAGAAGCAAGACGGCTTCACTATCCCATCCCATTCTCACCAAAGATAATCCACGTGCCCAATACCTTTCTATCTCATAATGTGCTTGAAACCCTACAGAAAGAGGTCCATATTTTTCATTTCAATCAGGACCCTCCAGAATCCTGATTTTTCCACTGCATCCTCAAAATGGCGAGGTAGACAATTGGACGAACCAATCCCCCAAGAATATCCCTTTTGCAACCAGAGGTTCATTAGTCGCCAATGCGAACCACTCAAATAGGGCCTGTCCCTTGCTCTCTATTAATAGTGCTTGGGAGTGGCCTTGGAGAAGGGAGTTGAACCAGTGGAGTAGACTACTGCACACCCAATCTCCGTAGCCATTGGAAAGTCAAGGAGAAGAAGGATGGTTGCACTATCCCATGCCACTCTCACCATGCTCATCCTTCAAATGTGAACAGTGCCATCTGTTTCAGTAGTTTGGTCAGAAAAACTACAGAAAGGGATCCTAATAATTTATTTTAACTAGGCCCCCTGAAGCTTCAAAACGACCTTTTCCCACCCTCTTCTCAAAATAGTGAGGCACTGACAAACAAACCTCAGGATATCTCCCCAGCTTCTTCTGAATCAATGGGATAGACCATTCAAACAGGGCTTGTCTCGGCCCCTATTAACACCCATTGGGACCATCCTTGGGGAAAGGAGCTGAATAAGGCGCAATACTGTGCAGCACGCATCGCCATCCCTTGCAGCCATTGAGAAGTCACAAAGAGGGATGGTTGTACTGTTCTTGAATGGAAGGTTGCACTGTCTCATCACGCCTTGCCAGACATCACCCACAAGTTCCAACAATACATTTCTATCTCATATCCTGCCTTGAACCCTAAAGAAAGGTCCAGATAGTTCATTTCAACTGGGACCCTTCAGAGTCCTGATTTCCTTTTTCCACTGTCCAGAAATGGCGAGGTAGACAATTGGACAAACCTAATCGCCAGGATATCCCCACAAGAATATCCCCTTCTGCAACCTTTGTGGTCCATTAGTCGCCAACGCCGTGAATGGCAATGCTCTCAAATAGGGCCTGTCCCTTGCTCCCCATTGATACTGCTTGGGAACAGCCTCAGAGGAGAGAGTTGAACTCGGGCAATAATGTGCCGCCTAGCTCTAGCCCTTGCAGCCATTGGTGAGAAGAAGCAAGACGGCTTCACTATCCCATCCCATTCTCACCAAAGATAATCCACAAGTGCCAACAATACCTTTCTATCTCATATTGTGCGCTGAAACAGAAAGAGGTCCATATTTTTTATTTCAATCAGGACCCTCCAGAGTCCTGATTTCTTTTTTCCACTGCATCCTCAAAATGGCGAGGTAGACAAGTGGATGAACTGAATCCCCCCCAAGAATATCCCTTTGCAACCAGAGGGGCTTGGGAGTGGCCTTGGAGAAAGGGAGTTGAACCAGTGGAGTAGACTACTGCACACCCCAATCTCCAGCCATTGGAAAGTCAAGGAGAAGAAGGATGGTTGCACTATCCCATGCCACTCTCACCATGCTCATCCTTCTAAATGTGAACAGTGCCATCTGTTTCCCATAGTTTGGTCAGAAAAACTACAGAAAGGATCCTAATAATTTATTTTAACTAGGCCCCCCTGAAGCTTCAAAACGACCTTTTCCCACCCTCTTCTCAAAAATAGTGAGGTGAACACTGGACAAATCAAACCTCAGGATATCTCCCCAGCTTCTTCTGAATCACCGATGATAGACCATTCAAACAGGGCTTGTCTGGCTCCTATTAACACCGATGGGACCATCCTTGGGAAAGGAGCTGAATAAGTAGCAATACTGTGCTACATCATGCCATCCCTTGCAGCCATTGAGAAGTCACTAAAAGGGATGGTTCTACTGTTCTTGAAAGGAAGGTTACATTGTCTCATCACGCTCTTGCCAGACATCACCCACAAGTTCCAACAATACATTTCTATCTCATATCCTGCCTTGGAACCCTAAAGAAAGGGTCCAGATAGTTCATTTCAACTGGGACCCTTCAGAGTCCTGATTTCCTTTTTCCACCCTGTCCGCAAAATGGCGAGGTAGACAATTGGACAAACCGAATCGCCAGGATATCCCCACAAGAATATCCCCTTCTGCAACCTTTGTGGTCCATTAGTCGCCAACGCGGAATCGTTCAAATAGGGCCTGTCCCTTGCTCCCCATTGATACTGCTTGGGAACAGCCTCAGAGGAGAGAGTTGAACTCGGGCAATAATGTGCCGCCTAGCTCTAGCCCTTGCAGCCATTGGTGAGAAGAAGCAAGACGGCTTCACTATCCCATCCCATTCTCACCAAAGATAATCCACAAGTGCCAACAATACCTTTCTATCTCATAATGTGCGCTGAAACCCTACAGAAGGAGGTCTAGAAAGAGGTCTCCGGAGCCCTGATTTCATTTTTCCACTGCATCCTCAAAATGTCGAGGTAGGTAATTGGAGCTGAAACGCAACCTTTTTTCATCACCTTCTCAAAATAGTGAGGTGGACACTGGACAAAACGAACCCTTTTTCCACATCTTTACTTTTAACTGTGGTTTCATTGGACAGCTCCTCCTTAAACCATGGGGATTTTTGGGACTGATAGGCCATGTGAGCATAGGCCACATGGGCAGGATTCTGTCCGGGGACTAGCCACTTCCTATTTCCAATTCGCGGCCAAGACCTCCACAGTGGTATGCAGCAGTATTTCCCAGCTGTGTGGAACCATTAGTTGCCTCTATTATCGCTCTCCATTAATACTCCTTAGTCATGGCCTTGGAGAAGGGAGGTGAACTGTGCTGCACTGTCTCTTCCCCTGTTGCCACTGAATGGTCATGGAGAAGAATGGTTGTGTTATACCCCGTCCCGCTCTTGTCAACAATTATCCACAAGTTCAAGTAATGCCATGTCTCTCCCATAACCCCTTTTTCAACCACCTTCCCTAGGTAACAAACCAAAGCCCAGGATATCCCCCAGTTCCTTCTGAATTGGGTTCATTATTTGCTGAGGATATACCATTTTAATGGAGCTTGCCTCCCTGCAGTGGGAGGCAACTTTGGAAAAATCTTATAGCCACCAGGGCATGGTCTAATAATCATGATAGGCAGGATACCGTATCATGTCTAATGATGACAGATTCCCCATCATTTCTTGTTGACACTGCTCTGACAGGAAAATCATATCCAGGATCTGCTATCTGAAATGGGCCTTAGATGGTCTGGGATAGGTTGATGGCCATGAACTACTGCGCTTGTTCTGAAACCAAGTCAGGGATAGTAGATTCAAATCCTCCAGGCCCATAAGCCTGGGGTACTCCACCCAAAGCTCTGATATAGCCTCCAGGAGCTCAGGCAGGTTGCTATGAATCAGGTAGCCTGGTATAGCAGCAACACTCCCAATTGATCATTCATCCTTACTCAATAAAGTTTGCCTTAAAATGATGCATGAACCAGATCTGTGCTTGCCAAGGATAGCGTTCTCAAGAACTGTGCATACTGGAAATAGAGAGTTTTAGTAAAAAATACTGTTTTGGCTTTGGATGCTTGTGGGTTGCTTTTTTTCCATAGAACTTGTAACTGTACTCAGCATAAAAGACTTGTGCTCTGGGTGAGACTCTTTATTTCACAAGGGCTGATTGTTAATGACATCAGCAAATCCATTTCCATGTTATGGCCGTCCACCACGCTCCATGATAACAGCAGGCTAATGACAAGGAAGTTGCAAGAGGCTACACAATCCTGTAATTCAGCCACTTTGATCATAACACATTAACTGCTTTATCACCTGTCAGTTCCAATTAGCACATACCCTTATCCCGTTGCTAATAGACACTTGGCAGCAAAATTAATTATATAGTCATAATTCCTAAAATTTGAGCGTTGAAACACTTTTTGCTAAGCGCATTCATGGTTTTTGTAACAGCAGTGGCTGTACTCTGGGTAAGATTAATGCAAGTTTGCTGAAGGGGAATATTCTTGGTTTGATGGAAGAAGAATAGTGCTTAAAGTAATTTATGATTAATAAAAATCAGCATTACTATCATGGAAATATATTAATACAGTCTCTTACAAGGAAGCAAATTATATCAAAATCTGTTCTCACACTTGAGAGGAGTAACAAGAAATTTAAAGGCTAATTGTAAATGATTGAAGAAGATGCTCTTTTGTCACATCCACCATTTTGTTTTGTAGCCACTGTTGCTGTATTCACCTTTTCCCTCAAACTTGCAAATACTTTTTCTCTTTCACAAGGATAATAAATAGTGGCTCTGCTTTCACTGGGATTCCAAGAATTATTTTACTTTTATATTAGGCCATAACATATGGCATATGTGAGGTTTTCCTCACTTCCCACTGATTTATCCCAAAGTCCCAAACTTGTGGGAATGTCTTAAGGAGGAGACAAGCTTAAGACCAAGAAACTGTGCTTCAGTTCTCACCTGCTGTTAAAAATATTGCTTCCTATTTGCTCCTTGCTACCAGTTGGGAAGGAAGGAAGATATAGAATCAAGGCCCATCAACAGATTCCTGCCTGACTCTCCATCTCCACCTCCCAAGATTTTGCTTATATTTCTGAAGCCCATGAGATAAGGGATATGTTTCTCCAAAGTTTTTTCCATTCTTCCATTCACTAAAGTTGTTATTTACAACAGAGTGACAAATAACATAATGGTCATATAATATATTATCTGGGTGCAGTAAGAGACTCACATTGTACACCTTAGCAATGTTAAATAACCGAGGACTGTGAGACAAAAGACACTGTGCTTTTTTTTTCCAGACCACATTGATTTTGTATGTACCAGATTGGATTGCAGAATAAAATGATAATAAATAGTATTTTTAAAATGAAATATAAAGTTATACTTCCTCAGCATTTCAACTCTGGTCTTTAGGTTGACATTATCATAATATGCAAATTGCCCTATCTTTAATTGGTTAAAAGGGAGGTAGCTAATCAGCCAAAATGTATTTAATGATTTGACAAATGATGACGGATAGAAAGTTTCTTTGCTTGTGAGCTAGTAAGAAAAAATCATCTACAGTCTTTAAGTAGGAACAGCTTCAATACCAATCATAGATAATTTAGCAAATCCGCAAGATGCAGAGTTGAATGATGGCTTTAAATATCCTGTCAAGCCCTGATACATTTCTTTGAAAACATTAAAAAAAAAGATACAACATCCCCTAGATTTCAAAAAGCCTTAAAACCAGCTGAAAAATATTAAGTTCCCCCACTCCGAGGCCACAAAAGAACACTGGGCTTTAATATCCCTACTCAAGGCTCATCTTTATTCATTGCTTTATATCAATTGCTATCTAGTTAAATTTCAACATTATTTCCATTATCCAACATGTGGTTTTCATGGTACAAAAGATTAACTAGTATTAAGATGCACTTTCAGTTAAAATAGTGAATGAGTAACGAGTGAAGCCTGGCCTACACCATTGTTATTACTTGAAACTGTCCACGGGAAAGATAAAAAAAATCTTGGCTTACTAACATGGAAACTTAAAATATTTTCTAGGTAATACTTGATTGCACTGTACTAAGAATGGCGCATGGTGCTCTAAGCAGAAATGTATTGCCACAATATGTGAGCCCTTTTTTGGATCTTAGGAACTATGGAAGTCATTATGATTGCCTTTCCTAGGAGAGGAAGATCTTAACGGGCTTTGTGTGTACCAACAAAAGAATATAAGGAAGATTCATTCCATTAACTTTCATCTAGGAAAGTGCAGTTTAATAAGGGATCACCTAAATCAGGAGAGAGCAATCTGTGACATCAGAGGGCTAAAGCTGATTGGTATGAGAACTCTCTCTGACCACAATTACCTACAATGTTTTCCTATCTTTTAATATGAGAATTAGATTTTGGAAATGAAATCTTAACTGAATTTAGTTTTGTTACACTTTTTCCTAGTTGGCCTGCTTTTGCATACTTTAAATGTAGGTGGTTCTTCATGTTCTTTGAAAGAGAAATTAGTTCACATCGATTGTTACATCTGTTGCAAATATCACTAGGTAACTGAACCCGAAGCTATCTGTAATTAAAATATAGGCTTGACTATTGAATAGTTTCAAATATGAACAAGTATGGTAAACAGTGGGCATTTGTTTTAAGGACAGAGTAATTAAATTTCTATAGTTTTAAAAGAGAAGCAGGAGAGTCCACAGTTTCTCTGCACAGTGATGGACTCATAGCACTGGAACCTTGTAATTCATCTAGTCACATAATAAATATTTCATTTATGGGATGCACATATTGAGGACAGTCATTTTTCCCCATGTAACTATTGATATAGCTAAGAACAAATTGTGAATATTTGGTTAGAAAACAGATGGGGAAAGTAGTTCCATAAGTTGGAAGAACCATTTAGAAATTGCATAGTTGTATAGTTTAGAAATGTAGATAATTGCTTGAAGTAACTGTTGTATTGAATTATTGCATTCAAACAAGTGAATATATGTAGCTCAGGGTTGAAGTGTGGAGGTCTTGATGCTCTCTGAGTGTGATTGTTTGCTTGGAAATGTTTCATTATCCAGCTAGGTAACATCATCAGTGTGAGACATGTTGTTGTTCATCAAAACCTCCACTTTTATTGCACTTTAAATTGATGTAAACATCATAACTTTCTTCCTGAATATACAATAAGGATGATGACTAATTCATCATCAAGTTGTAAGATCAGCACTGGCAAGAACCGTAATTGTTATTTATGGTGGCATTACATTGAAGTATGTGAGTATATGATTGTATTGATAGTAGGGGATATGACACCCATGCCTCTTTGTTAGCTTCCACTATATATTTTAAAATAAATGATAAAATTTTATGTTGATAGTCCAATTCATACAACTTACTAAGCAATAATTAATTAATTTGGATATGACTTACATGTTATACAAACCCAACCACTGTGGTTTATAAATCATAGATGATGAGTTAAACATGTTATGGGAAAGCAGCCAATTATGTTTATTTGATAAAGAATGGTTAAGTAAACTAGTGCTCTGTATGATAAATGACCTCACTTGTTATTGTTTCTAAATCACAAAGTTTACACAAGTTAAGCCAGAACTAGCAAAACCACATGCTTGATATCTGAACTGAGACACAGATGATGGACTTCAAGTGTGAGAAAGTCTCACTCAACTTTCTATTGAACTATGAGCTACTATCAACATGACTACAGTATGTACTGATAAAATGGGTACAACAGAAATTGTAATAGTTTACCACACATTGTCTCATCTAATTTGGTCCCACATTTTACTGTTTATTGTCAGGCTGTTTAGAAGGATTAGCAATTTGAGCAATGAATCTTGCACAGATGGCTAGAGCACAAGCAAGCAAATAATCCTTCCAGTCATGTCATCACTTCATTCTGAAGAACTGGTGTTGATTGTCTAAGAATAACGAAAAGTATGAGTTGAATCTAGTGTATGTGCAGCTAATCTGGAAAGGAAGCGGAGGAGATGGAAGGTTAATGTGCGAAGTTGTTTATTCAGTGCTTCACGTTTTTGGTAACTTGGAATGAAACAGAAGCTTTTCCCAAATCTGTTTTAAAATGTAATAATCCCATTAAAAACATCACAGATGCTTTACACGGATAGTCGCCTCATCCACATTGTCAAAGGAGGCATGCTGCCAGCCTTTTTGGTCAAGGAAATCTGGCTGGCAGTATTCAGGAGAAAGAGATTGTCTACTGTGGCTCCTGCCTTATGTAATATCTTACTCCTGAGGGAGATTGGCTCCCACCCTTCTGTGCTTCCTCAGGACCTTAAGTATGCCAGAGGGCCTGAGGCCCTGACCTAAACGAGGGAGCATCACATTAAGGTGGTTGTGGAATTAAAAGGCAATCCCACCTCCCACCCACCAAACCTTGTCCCTCTCTCCTCTTCTTTTAACTATATTATATCTTGATTAGGATTTCTACTTTTATGCTTTGAAAGGTATTTATTTGTTAGGTTTTTAAAGTTCTAATGCTGAAGTTACCCAGAGAGATTTGCCATGAGATGGGGTGGGGAGACAAATTAAATTCAGCAAACAAATAAAGTAGCATGTCTAATCTGAGGAAGACTTAAAGTAACCATATAAGTCCCTGAAAGTCAGAAATGCTAAAAAAAATTGGCAAGGGGGTTGTTAAAGAAAATAAATAGCTGTAGTTTTTTTAAAAAATGTATATATTAGCTCTAGGGGGTTTTGTAGCCTGCAAATCTAAGCACAATTACTAAAAAGTAAAATTCAGTTTTAGTTACAAGGCAACAAATCATGTGACTCTTCTTTAATAAAAAATAATGCCCAAAACATATATGCACAGTATGATTGTTAGGAATTACTGATGTCTATCAGATTAGTGGCATAAATACAGAAGAGGCAAGATAGTGGCCACCATGGGGTTGCAGAGACAGGGACCTTAAATGGTCCTTCAGTGCTTAAAAAAGCTAAACTACATTATGGGCCCCTCTAAGGCTGGCTTATGCCCATAGAAAAGCTGGACATTGAACAATATATCCAAATACAATGGATACAAAGAAAATGATTAGATATAAAGAACTATTAGACAGTCAGGGGAATCTTAAAACAAATGAAGAATTGAAAGAACAAGGTATAATTGTGAATTGGTGGCCATATTTACAGATACAGATGAGACATAGAAAGGATTTAGAAAAACATGGAATTGAAAAGGAATTACAACAATTAGATCAAATTTTGATAGGCAAAGAAGAAAAACTTATAACAAGATTGTATAACTATTAGGAGTGGGACTGAAGGAAGAAATAGTAAAAGGGCCAATGATAGCCTGGGCAAAGAATATAGGTCGTAGTATAGAACTAGATGATTGGGAAAAATTATGGACCAAAAACTACAAGTTAACATTGTCAACAGCTTATAAAGAGAACCAGTATAAAATGTTCTATCGATGGTATTTAGCACCAGCAAGATTGGTACAAATCTTTTCCAAATAGGAAATGAGAATGCTGGAAATGCAAGCAGAAAGATGGGACGTTCTTTCATATATAGTGGCAATGCCCCAAAGCCAGAAAATATTGAGCGAAGGTACAAAGATGGCTTCAGGAGATAACAGAACATCAAATAGAACTTAAATCTGAACTATTCCTACTGGGAATAATTAATGGGAAATTTAGCAAACAAATCCAATACATCATATTGCATATAATAACAGCAGCGAGGATAGTTTTTGCATAGGGTTGGAAATTAGAAAACATATCTTCCGAAGAGATGTTAATACAAAAAATATTAGAATGTGTTGAGATGGACAAACTTACAATAGAACTAAAAGGCAAGGAGGAATCAGAATACTATGCGGTATGGGATACATGGTATAAGTGGATAGAACATAGGAATAAGAATTAATGTATAGAAATAAATGTAAGTATATGTAATATCTATGACACAATACTATTAACAATGTAAATAGAGATGTGTAATTTGGAAAAAAAGAAAATAGAAAAGCTGGGCATTGGCTTAAGGTGCCAACAAGGATAATGAGGGGAGACAGAAGGAGCTTTTGGTAAGTGCAAGCAACCAGCTTCACTGCATTCTGACTAGAGCAACCACTAGATGGCAACCAAGAGATACAGAGTGTCTAAGGTCCTGGAAGTCTCTTAATATTTTTGAACATGGCTTGGTCTAGGATGGTCAGTTTCCCAGTTGGAACTTAATCATACTAGTGTATGATTAAGTCTTTGTCCATGTGTTTTGAAATTTTTTCATGTTTTCTAACTGTTAGTTGGTGATAATGGAGCTGGGTTTTTTTTTTGCTCATCTGGGTATTGATTGCTGTGAGGAGGTGTTTTGGTTTTGATCAGTAGTCTGGTGCCAACAAGGATCAATTTTGGAAAAAAAGGGTCATCTCATTCCCACACATGCGCAGATGAAGCTTTGCTCGCTCACTGCTTGCAAGGACCAGTTCCTAACAGGCCACAAACTGGTACCATCCACAAGCAAAAAGCTGGGAACCTCTGTTATAGATGATCTGTTTCTTTTCATGGTGTTTTGGGTTACTTCTATGTGCTTGTGCATGTTCTTACACAGGTTCTATTGTGGAAGACTTGAGTCTTTACTTTGGTGGTAGAATACTTGGTTAGTGTGAGTAGTTTTACAATGCTCTACTTTCTTGTATTATTAAGGCAGGGAAAACTGCTTTGGATTCTACTGGTCTGTCTCAGACACTCTTTCCTTTATTAAGATTGTTTTAATTTAAAAAATTTAAATCAGGAACTGACATCCTGCAGAGCAAAGAACTGGATTTCAGACACAACTTTTACTGAAGAGATGCCTTGCTACTGTGACCATATCTACCCGTGGCAGCCATTTTGTGAATATGCCCTCCCCAGAGTTCCCAATGGGATTGCAGGATTGTCTTAGGGTGGCTGGACCTGGAAATGGCTTTGACACCCTCTCCTTTAAATCCAGAAGCATTACTCCTTGATTCCCCTAAAAGTATACTGACCATCTCCATCTCCATGCGCTTTTTTGGATGCTTTTATTAGTTAAGAGAAACAAAGTTCTAATCTGCAAGGGGTAGAACTCATCCCACCAACAATCCTATCACTTTCCTCAGGCATTATAAGCTTGAAGAAATCCAGATGGTGGTCACAGGAGGATGCTACCTTGAAATTCTATCTGCCTGACATCCAATCTGGAGATAATATGAGCAATTTTGTCCTGAAAAATGCTTAGTGAATTGCTCACAAATATTCTGAAACATGAGGATTTGGTCACTCTAAACATGCTGGTCTTCATTCTCCAGATGCAATAAGTATAGATAAATATTGATGCTCCACCACTCTTGGTGCTTTGGAATAGGCCCAAAGGTGGACTCTTAACTATGTGCAGTCATTGTTGTGCCTTGCTGCTTATCAGTGTCACTTGAGGCATATCCTTTTGTACCTCCTTTCCTTAAGTTCCTTAGTAAACCAAATAACATTCCTTGTATTATCACTTATAGGGAGCTTGGTCAATAGCAACCTTACTGGGTGCCCTAACAACCTCTATGTCATACTGGTCAATTAGGTATTCCACAGAACCGCTAGTTAGTATCTATTGGGATCTGAAGAGGACTATGCATAGGGGACGCCCTTTCAATCTGACAGATTTTGAGTGATTTTGCATGGAAGAAGGGGCAAAGATGCCCCAGGCAAGATATACCATGTTGATAGGCACCTACACCCAAAGACTGAATGCTATCATAACAATAATTCTGAAGTGATTTATTTTTGTCTTATATATTTTTATATCTCTGGTAAACCTGGTATCTTAGTAAGGCTGTGTAGACCTTTTACATCCATTGTCTCATCTCTAACCCTCCAAATCTACTTTTAGTAGAGTAACTTCTAGAAGAAGGAAACTCCTTTCTAAGTTTTACTTCCTTCTCCAAGTGTCCCACTCGTATTTATTCTCTTTTTGGCTCCTAGAGCTCCAGTTCCTGTGTCCTTCCACTCCAAGAGAACAGCATCTCTTTTTTGCCTCTTAAGCAGAAAGGGAAATGTTCATCCAGCCAGCCAGCCTTCCTTCCCATTCCTCATTTTTGGCACTTTGTCCCCTAACTAACCTGGATTCCTCCTTTTTCCCCAATTCCTGTCCTTTTTCCATCCCTTCAACCACTGTAATGATTCTACTATAAATAATTTCTTCTACTTTCCCTCTCATAATAATTTCTCTATTCTTTTTTTCCTTGAATATTCAATTTAATCTAACGTTTCTTTGCAATCCGTTTTGTTTCACCTCAGTTGTGTCCTTCACAACTGTCAGTTATTACTCTTTCTTCCTAGACTAGATAAGGCTCAAGGCATTGGGTAAGTGGTCAGACCTTGGCTTCTTGCATACGCAAGTTAACTGCTTGAGCCCTCCCTCTTTCTCCCGATCCCCACTGGGAAGGTTGCTGCCCAATAATTATCCATCCACTCCCTCATGTGCTCTTCTCCTTGGACTGCTCTCAAGCTTGCTGTGCAAGACTCCTACTCCTCTACTACTTAAAGCAAACTACAGTTGGAGTCTGGAGTCCATTGCCAGCCAGTCACAGACAGCTATACAGGATTCTCTGACAGAGTCCAGATTCATCCTTCACATTCATAAGGCAGCCAAGGAGGCTGATGGCAGCATCTATTAGGACAGGTAAATGCTTATGCTTCTAAAATATAGAACAATTTTGTGTGTATAGTATAAAAGCAATAAAAGAGCAGGTTATGAAATTGTATTGCCTTCCTTCCTACCTTCCTTTTCCTTTCCTTCACACACAGACACACAACTTTCTCAGAATAGCCATTAATTTCACACATGAATGCATTCCATGCAAAATTCTATAGCACAGGTGGGTCTTTTCTGATATCCTTCTATTGTTTGTCTTGGTGCTTTTGCCAGAAAGCTTTAAAGGTGGAACACCATGCTTTATATATTTAGTCTTTTCGATTTGTGGGAAGTAAATCTAAGATATATAATACAAAGTAGCATGACAGGGCTGGCAAACTTCATGCCTTCAATACATGACATACGTTCAGTTTGGGAAAAACCTCATCTTTAATTTCAATCTAATAATGGGAAAAAAATTACAAATAAAGAAGGGAAAACCAACCTAATGCTGGCAGTTCAAAATTTCTGCTTTGGTCAAAAATTAAGTCTAAACTTAAGAAGTTTAATCTAAGCTTATGTAGAAAAGGATTTTGTTTTATGAGGGCAAGGTGGAGGGAGTGACTTAAACTTTATAAATTATTTGGAGTGAGGATGAATTTTCTATTGGTTTGTATGTAATCAAAAGAAACTTCCAATGACTTGTTTTATAAAGTGGGTTTGAAAATGGGATGAATAGGTTATTATTTAAAGCTTGTAAAATAGTTTGAAATTAAAATTGGAAAATATGTTCAAGAGGACGAGGGAAAGAGATTTTGATCTTCCATTTACTTTATTTTATATATATATATATAATGCTCAAGTAATTCTTAAAGTCTGCAGTACATTATTGAAAGTGTGTGTGTGTGTGTATGTATTTATGTATAAGAAAAGGAAGTTAAAAATGATGTATTATAATTAATTGATATTGATTATAAAGATGAAATTTCTTAAGAAATAGAATCTTAAAATGAATATAACAGAGTTTTCTCTTTAAGGTTAAAGTATTTGAAAGAATTAGATTTTTGTTAATGTGGATGATGATAGTTTAGAAAGATTAATAAGTGCAAATAGAAATATATTATTTTGCACAATGGGGGAATAGATTTAATTAAGATTGCAATGTAAAATATTTAACAAAAATATTTTATTTGGTCTTGCATCTATTGGGATATTGCTTCTTTTTTAAAAAACTTGAAATAGAAAAAAACATTTAGAATTTAATCTGAAGCTTAATAATTGTGTAGTGCCTTGTTTAGTTTGTAATAATTATAGGTAATGCAAAAAGTTGAAGTTATAAATGTATTAGAATTTTACTGTTTTGGAAAGAGTCAGAAGTTAATACCTTCTTTCCTCTCCTTTTTTAAATTCTTCATTGTATTTTATGCTATAATAAATCTTGACAGAACTTTCATTTTTTTTAAAAAGTTAAGTTTGAACTATATACAGTCTCAAAGTTTTTGAAAACAAGTCTTGTTTAAACAATGCTGCTTAGTCGGGTGGGGATCATGGGAATTGTTTTATAACCCATCTGGAAAACATCAAAAGAAAAGGCTACATAATAAAGTTCTTTAGATGAACCTACTATATTGAAATTATTTCAGTGTTCTGACATGTTGTATTCACTTTTCTCATCATTTGTTCAATCATATACTGAACAAATGATGAGAAATCTAAAAGTATTAAGAATTAAAAACAACCTAGAGAAAAAGCAACCTGGAGAAAATGGCACAGTGCATTAAGACTAAAAAAGATTTTAATTACATGGAATAATCCAAATGAAGATCCTGTGGAAATGGTTGCCCTAAAATAACTATTTTTGCCTATTGTTACTGATGGAATGTATTTCCAAGGCATTGTATTTTGGGCTTCAGCTTTTGTTCTTCTAGAACAGGGGTGGCGAACACGCGGCTCTCGAGCATCTCCGCCAAAATGAATGCGGCTCTTTGCCTCTTATATTATTATTATATTATTATTATATTATATTATTTTGTATACTGTGGCTCTTTGCCAAGTTTGGATTTTGTTATGCTGCTTCTGAGGAGGGATCTCTGAGGAGAGATTTCCCAGCGTAGTCCCGGCTCGTCATCCCGCCTCCCATCCTCGAAACAACTGCACGGGCCAGCGGCGTGGTGTGGCTCTGACTCTCACAGTTTAAAATTGTGGCTCTTTGTGTCAAACTTGTTTGCCACCCCTGTTCTAGAATAATGTAGAGTTATGCTTGGCTTGACTGGAGAGCACAGCTTGCTACTTTTTCACTAGGAAAACATCTGCAGCATTGACCCCTGGTCTCTAAGGAATGTACAACATTAATTCTCTCCTAGAAACTACCTGTGTTTAAGACCTCTTGTTGGAGTTCCAAGCTGATATTTAGGTTTTTGATTCTAGATGTCCACACAGAAGCAGTCCAGGCAGCTCTTGCAAAACATAAAGAACGAAAGATGGCAGTACCTATGCCATCCAAGAGACGTTCACTGGTGGTGCAAACATCAATGGATGCCTATACCCCTCCAGGTAAGGACCTGTACTAAAGATATTATGATTGGATTTCAGAAGCTGATTTGAACACTCGTAAGAGTAAATAGGTTATGAATATGTAAGGTAGGAACCCCATCACGTTTTGGTTACAATAACTCTGTCTGATCCATCTCTTTTTTCATATTTGATGCATCTAATATTATGTTACTAAAGGCTTTTCTTGAGCACCAAGTCTCAACTGATTATAGTTAGACAGACTGTTACATAAAAAACTTAGGAAAGAACGAGCATCTTGACTTCTGCACAATTAGACATGGACCTCTCTTCCTACACACTACAGAAAAAACACTGATTTTTCTCTAACTTTCCAAGGAAAAATGGAATGTGTTAAAAAGAAAAAAGAAAAAAAAGAGACTACTTAGGTTACAATTCAGTAGCTTGGGAGTTCATAATTTTGGATCAGATTTCTTGATAGGAAGATATAATTGCATAGAGAATACTAATGTGGTATTTAAAGTCATGATTTGTTGAGCAAAACACACAGACCTTGTTTGCCAATAGCTACAAAAAAGAGGCCAGACAAATAGATGCAAGCTATGGATTTTCTCCATTCTTTTACTGAAGTTAACACATATTATCTTCCTATTCTAGGCCCATATTCCTCTCACTTTGCAAGTATTTTGAGAAGTTCTTTGAAATAACCATAAGGAATATGAAAAGACTTTTGTAAAGTGTTGTTTTTGTTGCTGTGTTATTTACTTAATTCTGCCATATTAAACAAAGTCCATTTAGTTCAAGATTTTGAGTTCCCACTGTGGCCAAACCAGATATTCTTGTGCTGTAGCTTTTATAGCATCTGATGTTTATTGCATGCTGTTAGTAATGTTAGAGAATTGCTACTTTGGGAATGGAAATGCTTTTAGAATAAAGCAATGGTTCTGACTAAATTGTGAATAGTACAACAACATTGCCTGTTTTGATATAACTTCTAAATCAAGGTATCTAGAGAACACCAGGTTGGAGAAAATTATTGTAATGACTTAGTTTTCTTGCATGGATACATCAGTATATTTGAAGTTACGCCAACTACTTAAACCCCTAGCTCAACAGAAAATGGTGCCTGAAATGTTTTGCAAATTTTTTGGATACCACTGCAATTTGATCTGAACTCTTTGGCTTTGGGTCAGTGGCTGAATACTGCAACATAAATCTTAGTCCTGCGTTATCTGTCATGCTTTTGTCTGCCATGCTAGATACCTCCTCTGGTTCTGAAGATGAAGGTTCTGTGCAGGGCGATTCACAGGGAACACCAACCTCAAGCCAAGGGAGTATAAATATGGAGCACTGGATCAGCCAAGCCATCCATGGCTCAACCACATCTACCACTTCTTCATCCTCAACACAAAGTGGTGGCAGTGGGGCTGCACATAGGCTAGCTGACGTTATGTCGCAAACTCATATAGGTATGTATGGACCCCTTTTTTCCTTTACATACATTTCTTATCTGTTAATTAATTGCATTTATAGGTATTGTTTCACAGATATTTCAAAACACGATGTAATTTTGAAGGAAAAACATCCCACTCTGGGAGAGACATTCAAACATGCCTTTTCAAGGACACTCAGCAGACGTAAATCAGTGCCAGATGTGTTAAAATATTTTTTATAAGGTTCTTTTCCTTTAGCTTTGGAACACCATTCAGATCAGAAATTCTATGTTTCCTCCCCCACCCACCTAAGTTTTTTTAAAAAACATACATATACACACACACACACACACACACTGTGTGGCATCATTTGGCATAATGAAAAGCCATACTGCTCTTGTAAATTAATTGGTCTGGAAAGCATCCATTTTGGATGTGGTTATTTAACATTATCATTTCACTAGTGCCATTGATTATCGTCAAAATGAAAGGACAGACGGCTGTGTAGCCAAAGAATATCAAAACTGTAGTTCTAGTATGTGATTTTAAATTATATTATTTGACAACAGTGGCCAGTTTTGAATCAGTAGCAGATCCATTGTTGACTTTTTGTTGGAGAACAGCTGTTGAATTTAGTAAAAGGGACAAGATGGTGGGGCAACACAAATTAATAATCTTCTGAGGGATCACGGATTTTGAAGTTATGCAGCTGTTACTATTCCTATATTTACTTCTAACATATGTCGATCAAAGTCATTTTTCTTCTGAAACAATTTAATTTTCCTTAATGGAGCTTCTGAGCTCTTCCAGTGAGGGATGCTTTCCTCAGCATGGTTTGGGGCTTACTCATTCTTTCTTAAAAATGTAGCTGTGTGTGGTTATGCCTTCTTAAAGCAGATTCAGAATCTATAGTTTTAGTCTATCCGTACATCTATCCACACACCTTTGAAGACCTCTGCACTCAGGTTGCTTGTGACGACCCAGACCAGAGTATCTCAGAAATATAACAAAATCCAAAACGTAACTAAAGTCCTTTAATGCCTTCAACTTGGCTTCACTGTTTAATTGTTCACAGTGGAGGAGTCAAAATAACATTTCAAAGGCAAGAAACACAGTTCACATTCAAAGAGCTGATAACGAAGCAAAAGCGAAAAACACACCGCATTAAATAAAGCTCCTCGACAGACCAGGATAGATAATTGCCAGCTTCAGGAAGATAACCAGGGACAATCAGTTGGATGAACGCCAACCAAGATAAACCTTCTTTAGAACTAAAACACTAATTTGACTCCAGTGTTAGCACGCAGGCCCAAACTTATGCAAATCTCACACCTGCAACCCATGAAGAGGATCATGGCCGTCTCCTCCCGAGTAGACCATGTTTTACCTTGATCCTCTCCTCCCTGCATGCCCTAGGATGGATAGGGGATGGGCCTGGGTCCTCCTCTTCCTCAGAGTCAGTCTCCACCAGGGGCATGACATTGCTAATAAATGCCTGGGACATCATTGGAGGAACATGAGTATTCCCCAAATGACAGTGTACATCCATCCTTGTTCTCCTTGACTTCTCAGTGGCTTTTGATACCATCAGCCATGGTATCCTTTGGGGCCATCTGTCAAAGTTTAAACTGAGCCATCATTCATAACAGTTCGCTCATTCATAGAGGAATTATGGGTTTTAAAAGGGTTAATAAATGCCTGGGACATTGTTGGAAGAACATGAGTGTTCCCAGGATGACGGTGTACATCCATCCTTATTCTCCTTGACTTCTCAGTGTCTTTTGATACCATGAGCCATGTTATCCTTTGAGGCCATCTGTTGAATTTGGGCTGGACAGGACGGTCTTGTGCGGGTTCGACTCCTTTCTCCAAGGACAGTCCTAATGATTATTAATAGGGAATAAGAGGTTCAGTCCACGTCCACTCCTTTTTGCCTGGAGGTTGTGGAGATCTGGATAGGGAATAAAAAACTGAACCCTGGTAAGACCAAGACCGACTTGGTGCACGATGTCAGATTTCTCAGATTGCTTGCTGAGCAGGTACAGTCATGGCCCATAGAGTCTTTGCACAACTTTGTTTCTTTTGGGTCAGCTATAGGGCCCGTGGCTGGGCGGCACAGTTTGGCTCCTTTACCCAAGGCCAGTTCCAGTCGGTGTTGATAGGGAATGAGAGATCCAGTCTACAACTGCTCTTTGGCATGCCACAGGGCTTGGCTCTTTCCACTCCTTTTAACATGTGCATGAAGTTGGGTGAGATGGATCGTCATACAGAAAATAATAATTCTGATGATATAGTATGCTAATGTTATTTAACTTTGTATGAGCAGGTGGATGTCGTGGCTAAGAAAACCTTTGCACAGCTTCAGGTTGTGCACCACTGGCAGACTTTCCTGGATCAGGAGTGGCCTCTGCACTCAGGTTGCTAATAAATGCCTGGGACATCCTTGGAAGAACATGAGTGTTCCCCGAATGACAGTGCACATCCATTCTTGTTCTCCTTGACTTCACAGTGGCTTTTGATACCAAGAGCCATGCAATCCTTTGGGGCCATCTGTTGAATTTGGGCTGGACCACTGGCAGACCTTCTTGGATCAGGGGTGGCCTCTGCACTCAGGCTGCTACAGAACTGGAAACAGCCGTTTCAGAAGCAAGGTCTCACTACTGGAAACTTGGTGGTATGGCCCCTGAAGACGAAAAAATTTTTTTGAACATAATTGCCACCAATCCCCATACCTCCTCCAGCCTTGGTTCTTCCAAAAGTGGAACTTGGTCCTGTGGGGTCACAAGGTCTCAGTAATGCATGTGAGATCAGCTTGTTCCTCCCTAATATAAATGCAAATAAGAAGGCCTTATGAGTCTGGTGTTCAGCAGCAACTGAAAATCCAATCTGTAGGACTACTGTCCAGGATCTAGGCATGAGATGAGAGAGCAAGATCATCCCAGCGGTATTAAGCAGTGGTGGCCTTTTCTGTAACAACTTTCCTTTTGGCTCCCATCTATATCCCATTTACACTATAAATAGTGTTTTAAAAAGTGAAGTAAAAACTTTATTCTGGGTGTGTCCTGAAACTACATGCAACTTTATATCATGCAAAGCATAACTAACCACTGATGTTCGGTTCTATTTTTTGAATTTCCCAGTTTGAATTTCAAGTAGGTCTTCTGACCTCTCTGAATTTTTTTTTTTAGCATGAAGTGGATTACTTCTTAAACTGGATTGAGAGGATTCTAGTCCAGGAAATCAGTATTAAATATTGGATGCCATATGGAAATGGGAAGGTTATATCTGATTGTAGCAATGGTGTTCCAATGTTGCACCACACCTGAAAAGCCACTTGGAAATTGATAAAAGTGAGGACTACGTACAACCTTCAAAAGAATGTTATCTTTCTTGACAGACTCTGAACTTTGTGTCGAGCAAGCTAAATAGCAAGAGATGTTAACTAAAAAGTGGTTCTCCCACAAACCTAGAAGCTTCTTCTTAATGTAACAGACCATCTTTCACTGCAATCCCATTTCCTTCTAGCATATTCTCCGTTTATGTAGATGAACCAGAAAAAAATGGCAAAAAGTAGGTGGCTGTTGCTTAACCGCATTGTATCTATCTAACGTCCTTTGAAATTTATTTCCGCTTCCCCTTAAGGTGGCTTAGAAGAAAAATCAATTGCAGAAACGATTAACTACTTTTGAGAGCAAAAGCTTTCTCCTTTCCCACTAGGTTTCTCTCAGGTGCTTTTCGGTGCCATCAGCAATGCTGTTAAACAGAGAGCTTGGTATGATTAGATTATCCCTGAGATGGTTTTCATGTAACGATTTTACTACGTTGAGTGCTTGTCATCTTAAAGCTTCAGATGACAAAATAGGTATTCCATTTACAAAAGCCACTCCTTGATTAAGCTCAGTAACATTTATTCCTAATGGTTTCAGCTTGGTGTTGGTGCAACACACCAAGCTCAACAATGATACTTTTGACCATTGAGGCTTTTGAACAGAAAAAATTGTTGAAGCCTGAGATCGGTTATTCTCCTGCAGAATAACTTCTCTTCACTATCATGTGTGATTTTGTACAAGAAGGAGTGTGTAAAATGGGTACAACTGTACAAATTGAAGAATGGCCTTCTGTTCCTTATTTTCATGCTGGCTACATGATGATGGAAGTGTCTCTCAGACAGCGCAGGCAGAGGATTAGAGATGAGCAACGCCCCCTTGAGTTGGTCATGACTGGACATGGGAAATCCTTAAACCTTTTTAACTATGCGTACTTAAGCATGCAGCATGTAGCTGATCTAAAGTGCTAGTTTTCAGAATGGGAAAATAAGAATTGTGAGTGTTCCATGTTCCTTGGTGTATAGTTATGCCAGCCACGTGATCACGGACCACAGACCACAGCATCTTCAGACAATGTTGGCTTCTTCAGCTAGAAAAGCGAGATGAGTGCCACCTCATAGAGTAAAGCACGATTTGGCCGGGGAAACCTTTACCTTTTTTCAACATAATTTTTTGTGGATTACTGGAATCAAAGCTCATCAATAATAAAATTGAATGGAAGGGACTATTTTTAAATTGGCGGCTCTCGTGGAAGGAATTGTACAGCCCCAGAATACTATTCAAAAATTCCTGAATAAATTAATTGGAGACTTTTAACTTTTTTCCTTTTTTCAGAAAATCATTCTGCCCCTCCAGATGTTACCACTTACACCTCCGAACACTCAATACAAGTAGAAAGACCACAAGGTTCAACATCAAGAGCGGCTCCAAAATATGGAAATGCTGAACTTATGGAAACTGGTGATGGTATGTTTAGTAAAAGGGAAGAAGGTAGGCATAGACTCCAGAAAGGAAAGTTTGGCCAGATAGATAGTGTAGCAGAGGTATTCCTGTTCATTAATATGTACAGGGAAAAGGGCATTAATTAATTGATGTTTAAAAAGTCTTAATTAGCAAGAATTTAAACATCTGCATGAATGAAGACAAGAAAAGTCAAGAAAAAAAATAAGATTGGGATGTTTTGTATCTGTGTAGGTTCAAGTAGGATAAAATTTGACATAACAGGCCTTGCTTTTCTAAGTCTATTTGAAGTAATGTTTTTCTTGAAGAGTTAGGACTTCTCCTGGCCATTCTGCTTGAGAAGGGATTCCTCCATCTGTTTATTTAATCACAGTGAAGTTTAACCAGAGGATTCTTCCCAACTTGTGACTCGTTATTTACCAGCTTGGGCAGAGTTTTTTCAAAGTATCTCTGCAGGGCTATCAAGTTGCTTCCTGAATACTATTATTTAATCTGATTTTTAAAACTTGAATTCAGGATAGTATGCTTTTGTTCTCTACCTAGAATTGGTAGACGTAATCACCCCTTCAATGCTTTTGATGATTTATTTTCCTGCAGGAGTTCCAGTAAGCAGCAGAGTATCCGCCAAAATCCAGCAACTGGTCAATACTCTGAAACGACCCAAGCGTCCACCATTACGAGAGTTCTTTGTGGATGACTTTGAAGAATTACTAGAAGGTGACACAGTTTGACTTCCATGCATGTATTTTGGATGGGGCTGATAAAATTACTCATTTCTTGTGCCAGAAAAAAATTGCCCCACTGAAATTTACTTGGATTCTGTATTTAGTTCTGGAATCCTAATGGTGCCTCTTCATTTAAGGGGTTAGGGAGGGGAGCGGGAGGTGGGGCCTGGGGGGAACTTGGGAGGCTTCCACAGGACCAATTTAAATTTTATTTCCAGTCCAGGTAGGGTACAGGTTGCAACGGGGGATGGGATTGGGGTGCTCCGGGACTCTAGGAAAAGAGGTGGGGATTTTGATCCCCATAGTGACTGGGAATGGCAGGAGATGGAGGAACAGAGGGTCGTATCGGAGTTCGGTACCGCGCCCACGTTATCTTCGAACGGTGGCACGCTCTGACCCTCTGGTTCCTGCCCGTTGCCCTGGGGGTGTGGGAGACCAGGCCCCTGAGCTCAGGTTGGTCTACATAAATGCCAGGTCCGTGGTGAATAAAGCTCCCATCATCCGTGAATTGATCGAGGAGGAAGACGCGGATGTGGCTTGCATCATGGAGACCTGGTTGGGCCCAGAGGGAGGAGTTCCTCTGTCAGAGTTATGTCCACCAGGTTTCTGTGTGCTGCATCAACCTAGGGCTCAGGGTAGGGGTGGGGGGTGGCAGTTGTTATCAGGAAGTGCCTTTGTCCTCAGGAGGCCACTGTCCCTCAGATAGGCGGGTGTGAGTCTCTCCTCCTGAAGTTGGGCCCTGGTGGTCAGTTGGGCCTGTTGCTCACGTACCTTTCTCCCAGCTGCGTGACAACAACCCTGCCCGAGCTACTCGGCGTTCTATCGGGGGTGGCCGTTGAGTTCCCCAGACTTATTGTTCTGGGCGATTTCAATCTGCCTTCTCTGGGTGGAGCATCGGGGATGGATCAGGAGTTCATGGCTTCCATGATGGCCATGGACCTGACCCAATAATTCAGGGTCGATTCATGGTGGGGGCACACACTGACCTTGTTTTATCTCCGGACAGTGGTATGATACTTTGGGTGGGGGATCACCAACTTTTCAACCCCTGTCATGGACCGATCATTATCTCCTCCGGCTGGCCTTCCAGTATGCCACCCCATCCGCCCTGGCCTGATGCGGAAGGGTTCCAGAGCTTGGGTTGATTCCTGGTGGACCCTGGCAAAGGGTGCCCTCGAGCGTTGTCCCTTTGCGGCCTCTGACCCGGTGCAGATCCTGGTTGGCTCCCTGGTTTTCCACGGAGCTCCAGGAGATGAAGCGCCGGAGGAGAGGCCTAGAGAGCAGTTGGAGGTCCAGTCAATCCGAATCTGACTGATTGCAACTAAGAACCTTTACAAGGTCTTATCTTGCAGCAATGGAAGCGGCGAAGTGTGTCTACTTCTCCACTCTCATTGCGTCTGCAGATAATCACCCAGCCGCCCTGTTTAGGGTCACCTGTTCCCTCCTTAATCAGGGGACGAGGGAGGACCCTTTGTGGGGGCGGGCTGAGGAGTTTAGCCATCATCTGTCAGACAAGATCACTCAGATCTTGGTCTGGACTCTGACTGGGTAGAGTCCGACGGGGGGACGGGCTGGGTCTTGTAGATACCATCTGGGAAGAGTTCGATCCTGTGACTCTGAAGGAAGTGGACAGGATCATGGGGAGACTGAGTGCCGCCACATGCATATTGGACCAGTGTCCCTCCTGGCTGGTCTATGCTGCCCGGGAGGTTACACGAGGCTAATGCTTCCTTGAGTGAGGGATCTTTCCCCCCCGCCTTGAAGGAGGCGATGGTGAGGCCCCTCCTCAAGAAGTCTGGCTTGGACCCAGCTGTTATGAACAACTTTCGTCCTGTCTCCAACCTTCGCTTTGTGGCAAAGGTTGTTGAGAGCGTGGTGGCCCGACAGCTCCTGGTGTTCCTGGAGGAAACTGATTATCTGGATCCGTATCAATCGGGTTTCAGGCCCGGATACAGCATGGAGACGGCATTGGTCACGCTGGTGGATGATCTCTGGCGTCCTCGGGATAAGAGTTATTCATCAATCCTGGTCCTTTTAGACCTCTCAGCAGCTTTCAATACCATCGACCATGGTATCTTACTGCGACGCCTTGAGGAGCTGGGAGTGGGAGGCACTGTTTTACGGTGGTTCTCCTACATCTCGGGGCATTCACAGTCGGTGTTGGCAGGGGGACAGGGATCGACCCCGAGGCCCCTCTCTTGTGGGGTGCCCCAGGGGTCGGTCCTCTCTCCCCTTTTGTTCAACATCTATATGAAACCGCTGGGTGAGATCATCCGTGGTTTTGGGGTGAGGTATCATCAGTATGCTGATGATACCCAGCTTTTTATCTCCACCCCAGACCAACCCAGTGATGCCCTCAACGTGATGTCCTGGTGCCTGGAAGCAGTACGGGTCTCGATGGGGAGGAACAGGCTTCGACTAAACCCAGCCAAGACTGAGTGGCCTTACGTACCGGCATCTCGGACTGTCCGGGATGTTCCATCATTGGTTGTGGGAGGAGAGGTGTTACCCCCCGCAGAGAGGGTGCGCAGCTTGGGTGTCCTTCTGGACACACGGCTCAGTTTAGAGGAGCAGATGGGAGCCGTCGCCAGGGGAGCGTTTGCTCAGATTTGCCTGGTGCGCCAGCTGCAGCCCTATCTGGATCGAGATGCCTTATTTACGGTTACTCATGCACTCGTTACCTCCCGTGTGGACTACTGCAATGCTCTCTACATGGGGCTGCCCTTGAGGACCACTCGGAGGCTTCAGCTGGTACAGAATGAGGCCACGCAGGTTGTGATGGGAGTATCCCGATACTCCCATATTACACCCCTCCTGCGTGAACTGCATTGGTTATCGGTTGCCCACCGGGTGAGATTCAAGATGCTGGTAATTGCCTATAAAGCTCTACATGGCTTAGGCCAGGGTATTTACTGGACCATCTTCTGCTGGCAGTGATTTCCCAGCGCCCAGTGTGCTCCCACAGACTGGGCCTCCTTAGAGTGCCATCGGCCAGACAGTTTCAGCTGGCGGCCCCCAGGGGGAGAGCCTTCTTTGTGGGAGCGCCCACCTTGTGGAGCCAGCTGCCCTTGGAGCTGCGGATGGCCCCTGACCTTCGATCCTTCCGTCGCGACCTGAAGACATGGCTCTTCCAGCAGGCCGACCTGGACTGGGGGGAGGGTCTTATTGGCTTTTACTGGTTTTATTGTTTATTGTGGCTTTTAAATTTTGTTGGGATTTAAGACTTTTTAATAATTTTAATTTGTGTATTCTATGTTTTTTATAGTTGTGAGCCGCCCTGAGTCCTTCGGGAGAGAGGGCAGCATATAAATCCATTCATTCATTCATTCATTCATTCATTCATTCATAAACAAACAAACAAACAAACAAATAAATAAATAAATAAGACAGTGTAATGTAGGCAAACTCTGCCCACAGCCTGGAATTCAATCCTGAATTCAGGGCTTAATTTGATTCAGCTTTCCTTTCTTCCGGTAAAATGAAAAAGATTGTTGGGGGCAATATGAAAATTATGCTTTTACATTATATTCAGAGAACCCTGTAGAGTGCTATGGGGCTGAATAATATGAATAACTAAACGATATTGCTGTTGCTATTAGATGATGTAGTTATAAACAACTTCATTGCTACTCACTTCCTTTGTTTAGATCAGTTGGGAAAGAGCATTATTCATTATTATTTTTTGTAAACTACATTCTTTAACCATGTTGTTCATACTTGGCTATCAACTGAACATCTGGATATCTATGAAGGATTTTTGAGGGACAAATTGACCTCCAAATTGAAAACGTCATGGTTATTGTAAATATTAAAGTAGAAGAAGAAACATGATTGAGAAAGGGCTTTCCAACAATATGTTCTCTAAAATCCAATCATTATTTATTGCAACATCTCAAATAGGCCTGATAGACCTGTAGGATTATAAGTTTTCTTCAACATGGGTATCTCCAGATTTGTGGAGTTCAACACCCAATGTTCTTGACTGTGTTCACTGGTGAATTCTGGGACTTGATGTTCACACATGTGGACAGTATAAACACTAGGGGAGATTGCTCTGCAGAACCATTCCAAAATGAAATTCAGCATTTCTCTTCTTTTTATGTGATCTTTCAAAAATAAATGATTAGTTCTCTTTCTCTTTAGTTTAGTACAGAATTAAATGAAGTAACACCCTCTCACATTTGTAAGTTCAACAACCAGATCCTAATCAACCAAAGCCAGAAGGAGCTCAGATGTTGGCGATGCGTGGGGAGCAGCTGGGGGTGGTTACGAATTGGCCTCCTTCACTTGAAGCAGCGCTGCAACGATGGGGAACAATTTCTCCCAAAGCTCCTTGTTTGACCACTATGGATACCAATGGAAAACCACTATATATTCTCACTTATGGTAAGCAATCTTTTTTTCGCCTCTTTTGAGAAAAGAAACATATTAGAATGCTGAAAATCATCTCCTGTTTTTAATTGTTAAATATTAGTAGTTTGAAAGGATTCAAATCTGAGTAGATAAATAGTATGAAAGTAACAGTGCGTTCTGTGCATCTTGATGTACAGTCATGCTGGCCACATAACCATGGAAGTGTTTTTGGAAAATACAGACTCCCTCAGCTAAGAAATGGAGAGTAGCACTGCCCCCTAAAATTGGACACAACTGAACTGGGAAACTTTTATCTTTACCTTTAAATGTGATCATTTCATAATTCCCCCAGACAAATTATAGGGGCTCAGCTTGACTGAACTGAATGAAACCCCTTGAAGAGTATATTTAACAGAGAAGGATGTAACTAAATGGTTGAGTTCATGTTTGAAATGAATAGTGGTAGCTCAGCACTCATTGTTAATTGGTTCCAGCACATGCGATGACCACCAAAAATGATAAGTACCAACAATTCCCATTAGGAATAATGTAATGACTCACAAGACTGCCGACACCAACAAATTCTAGTTCGAGTACCAAGACAAAATTTAAATGTCAAAATGAATTGAGAATCTAATTTGATGAGTTTCAGTTGAGTTCCAAGATACCACTGTGAATTTTCATGCTCAAGTGAGTCATCTCCCTTTGTTGTAATAACAGGAATAAAAATCAGGGGAGCCATTTGGTTTAGAGTTGATAGCAATCAGCAGAAATCATAGTTTGGATCAATACTGCCAATTCCATACCCTCTTGAAGATGACATCTTCTTGTGCATGTAGCATTTATTCATCAGATTTTTTTTGCCCTAGAAAAGGGCAAATTTCAGATGACAGCAGTCCTTGTTTTTTTGAAGAAGAGAAATATTCCTATGTGCATATTCCTTACATAATGTTTCCTGTTTATATATTTCAATTCAGAAATAATTTAAGGCAGACATTTTGCACCAATCCTAAAATAATTCCCTTTCTCCCTCTGCGTAGTATATGTTTCATCATTCTCAGTCTGAGATGTACACCTACACATTCTGGTTGTGTAGCAGCCCAACCAGGGGCCTGTGTCAGGAGGGTGTGATGCAGAGTGATTCAGATTAAAACAACACACCCACCTTTCAATGCTGTTTGATATCAGTGGGGCATACTTGCATACAATGCTGCCTTATAATATCTATTTCTGTACATTGTTAAGAGTATGAGAACACTCAGTTATTGCAGTGTCTATACTGTGGGAAGTATATTGTGATGCTGAAAGAAATGTACAATTATTTGCAGCTGGTTTTTGTCAAAATTCTGAACTGATACGCATAAATTTGGTAAGACTATTCTGGCTTGCTGTGGCTAAGTTAGTAGTGTGTGGTGCTGAAAATCCTATTGTTCATGATATAATCCTAATTTTGTGGTTTGTTTTTCTGTCAGCATACCTCTCTGCCACAAGATGACAGCTTTCACACCCAACATATTCATGACAAGAAAATTGCCAAGTTTTATAGAAGTATTTGTACCCATGCTTTTCAATGTCCCCTTTTCCTGCTCATACTTATAAATTAAACAGATTTATTCAGGAATGTATCCAATGGATTTTAGTAGCATCTTCTGCATAGGGTAGTAAAACTATGCCCACTTCAGAAATGGTTTGGAAGAAGTGCTTTGGCCCTCACCGAAACATGGAAAAAAGTCAGGTTGCTCAAACCAATAGAGAAATGCTATACACACACGAGATACAAATCACTTCTTCTGAATCATATTCAATGTGTCTTTAGCTGTAATAAATACAAATAAGGAAGTAGCCTTCAAACAATATTTTTCCCTTTATTCTTGACTTCAGAGATAGTAAATCAAAAAGTAAAGCTTTGATTTTCAGCAAGCTACAAACAGGCAATTGTTGCTTGTTTCAGATAAAAATATGTATGAATTTGGTATGGAAATGCATGTAAATTTTCAATAAAATGCTTTGTCTATGCAAGCGACATTCAGTTACAAATATCAGCAAGATCACATCACACATAAGGAAAGGAAATATAGTTGGTTGCACAAATGGGAGATAGATAAATTTGTGGTTTTTGGCATGGTTCACAAGCATACTTGACTTTGATTAACTATGCAAAGTATAGATAGTCTTCAACTTAGGACCACAGTATATCCTGGAATTGATGTGTAAGTCATGATGGTTGTAACACAAGGTACTTGAATGACTAATCTGATTTTATGTCCTTTTTTTGTGGCGGACATAAAGCAAGCATAGTGATTATAGAACAGATATGGTGCTCATAAGGGGAAAATGGCAGTCATAAAAAAGTTAATTCATATCCCTATGAACATTTTTTGGGGGGGAGGAAACAAAAAATAGTAAATTGTGGTCACGTGATGGAGAAGTGCTGCAACCAGTCATTTGTGAAGTGCCTAAAAAGTGGTCTTCATACTGCTGGGGTTAGCCACTGTTGAAACTGTAGAACTGGGAAATAAGTGCCTTTTCCAGGTCCATTGTAACTTTGAATGATCACTGAGTAACTGGCAATTAAGCAAGGACTACCTCTAATCCATATTTTGAATTTGCACATTGAATTTAAAATAGTCTCATGCCAAAAACAAAAACTAAGTTTAAAACTAACTACATACAGCAGCTTGTACAACTGCATCCATCTAACAATAGCAGGCATCCATGGAAGATCAATAACGTTTTTTTTCCCTCAAAGCAATGCTTTTCAGTTAGTTTGCTATCTCAACCCACTATCTTTTTTTTTCTTTTGAGACTTTCAAAACTGGACACATTTCAACTGTTGTTGTTTTTTCCTGTTGTAAATCGCTGGATCATTGTCCTTTTAAACTTGCAATTCCTTTTGAAGCAAAAACAACAGGGTTTGAGGTCTTTTACCCACTAGCTGTAGACAGAAACCAAAATGTTTAATCCGAATGACTTAAGCTTGGAATTGTCATGGTGTCTGCATAATTAATAAATGTATGCTTCATAAATGCTGTATCTTAGAAGAAATGTCCAAATAAAACACTAAAAAGTAAAATAAAAAAGGGCAAGGTAACAGATGGAGCATTGCAATGCAGGTTGCACCAATTTTGAACAAGTGTGCAAAATCACCAGAGATCTTACACAATTGCTGAAATCTCATGAAATTTAACATCTCTGCCCTATGCATTCTTTTCCTGAAGTCTTATGAAAATTCAGGCACTTAAAAAATGTTTAATTCTGCTAATTATCTTTTATGATCACAGATACCACAAAGCCATTGCTCACCTTTATGCTGAGCCATCGTACTGCCATAAAAATATGTTTTGTGAAAGCTGTTCGTTTGTCTTTCGATATACTTTCCTTGAATGTATTCTGTATATGCTTATATCACTATTCTGTATTTTAATTAAATTGGTGGGGTTCAGAATGGATTGCTTTCTTGTTTGTTTCCAAATTCCTTGCTTGCAAGTGCTTGATTTTTATTTTATATTTTTTGTCATATGCTTTGTCATTAATTAATGCAAATAAAAGGATTCATCTAGATTGCAATTACAAAGAAATGCAGTAATAACTTTTTTTCATTTGCCTATCTGAACTTTCATAATTGGCTTAAAGATTCTGATCAGAGCTGCAGGTGACTAATGGCTTCGTTATAGCCTTCTTTGAATGTGGGCCAAACATTGCCAGCACTCAAAATGATCTGGGCACAAGAGGTGAAAAACATTTTCCTCTGTGTTAAATCACACGGATATACAGCTTGTAGTATAGTTTGTTCAGAAGAAGTTGACATTGATTGTGCTCTATATAAGTAGCCATGAAACTGTCAGGATGAACATTTCAAAGAACAAAAATCAACTTTCCCAGGCATATTGAAACAGATCTGACTTATTTGTGCAACTACTAGTTGTATACTGTAATACCAAGGGAAACCCACCCTGAACACTTGTTAAAAGATAGAAGTATGGTCATAATATGGTTCATCAATTTTTACTGTTTGAGCAAAATATTGTTCTTTGCTTAGAGTTTTATTTAACAAGGTAGACTTGTGCAAGTTTGGGGAAAGATTTGGACAAGATCCAAGAAGGCAGATTATCTTTTCCATCTGTTTTTATGTTCCTTTAAAGCTCCAATAAATAGAATTTTGTATTTTGAACCATTCTAAAACTTAAATATTCCATGCCATATTTATACTAGTTTTCTTTTTGATTAGGTAAACTTTGGACCCGTAGTATGAAAGTTGCTTATAACATACTGCATAAATTGGGCACAAAGCAGGAACCGATGGTGCGGCCAGGGGACAGGGTAAGTAACTCTGGTATCAGTGCCTAGCTTTGTACTTTCTTGCATAGATTCTTAAAACCACCAAAGTTGAGATGGTCTAGTGTTTGAATAGGTTATTCATTCATCATGGCTTATATTTTTGCATTTCCCTTCTATAAACCAGGGTGTACAACATCTATCCAAGAGTCATACTATATCTTTTGATTGATATAATGGCTGCATTCCCCAAAAAGGGGAGAAAAGGCAACACTAAGTTTACCTTAATGTACTGTAATTAAATGAACTAAATACTGTGAATATGATTCTTTCTCCATATGTCCAATAATTTTTCATTTCTCACATTGTATTACAATTTCACAACAACCTTCAAAGGGGCTGTAGGAACTTTCAATCATCCGATGGAGACTTGAGACAACAGTGTGTATACCTGAACTTCAAACAATTTCTTCCTAATATTTATTTCAGATTAAAAAATAGTTATTGGGTTGAAAAGAGTTTATTTATAATAGCCTATTTATGGTTAAAATTGTATGACTCTCTTTCAAAACAGAGGCTGTACTTGTCACAATGGCTTGCTTATACAAAGAGCGTTAAAGCATGCTTGTCATGGAGATGAATTCAGTTTTGGAAATGAGACTATATGCCTGTGTATTCTGGGAAATTCTAGAAACAAAAGAGTTTTTGTGAAAAGGTCAGGCTTGAGCAAGGGAATACTGCTAGCTAATTAATAAGATGTTCAGTGTAATCAGTTAAAATATTCCCATTTAAAAGCAGTAACTGTTGGCATTAGAACATAATTGCTTCAAGTAGGGGAGGCTACCATGAACTGGTATTGAGGTGTGTATGAGTATGGGGCAATTTTCTTGTGTGGTTTCATCCTAAGAAGAGGGACACACCTTTATTCCTAAGGTAAAAGAATTTTGAACAATTGCATGTCCAGTGCAATATATTGTTGTTTATCACCTCTAAGTGTTTGTAAAGACCAACTCCATCTCTGTACTTCTCTCAAGAGATATGCCTCGTTTACGTATTTCCCTCCAGATATGTCTCCATCTACGTACTTCCCTCAAGAGATATGCCTCCATCCACATCCTTTCTTGAGATATGCCATCATGTTGTATTATAGAACCCTGTTCCTTATTCTATCTTTTCACAAGCACTTAACGGTCTCTCTGAACTCCATTGGGTTGAAGAAGAATTTTCAACGTTCTTCCAATTTCATTGCCAAACATATCTTTATCTTTTCAGCCATCCTCTTTCTCCCAATCTCTGTTGCGGTTTTCTTTTTTCGCACTTCATTTCTGGTATCTTGTTTGGGTTTGTTTGGATCCCTTTCTTGTTCATCCAAATCACTGTAATGGCAACACTTCATCCATTCATTCATTCATTCATTCATTCATTTATTTATTTATTTATTTATTTGGACTTATATGCTGCCCCCTTTCATGAGGACTCGTGACTCACTGATAAAAACACAGTACTTCAACAATAAATATTTAAAACAGAATTAGATCAACAAGCCCAATCACTAAAAACCCATTAAAATACTTTAAAAAACCCAGGAGGTCAGTCCAGCCCGCCTGTTCAAACAGCCAGGTCTTCAGATCGGCGGAAGGAGGCGAAGATCAGGGCCAACGGAGCTCCAGAGGGAGTTGGTTCCACAGGCGGGCCGCAACAGAATAGGCCCTTCCCGGGCACCGCTAGCCGGACATTGTCTGCAGAAGGTACCCCAAGAGTCCCGTCTGTGCGCATGCACAGGCGTCGGTGTTTGATATTGGCAGGAGGCGGCTCCAAGTACCTGGACCCATATTGTAAAGGACTTTGAATGTTAACACCAACACCTTGAATCTCACCCAGAGGGCAACTGGTAACCAATGCAGCTCACGCAGGAGGGTGTAACATGGGAGTATTGGAAACTCCTCACAACCCGCAGCCGCATTCTGCACCTGCTGAAGCCTCTGGATGGTATGCAAGAGCAGTCCTAAATAGAGAGCGTTGCAGTAGTCGAGTCGGGACGTCACAAGTGCATGAGTGATCGATGCGGGGCATCTCTCGTCCAGATATGGGCGCAACTGGCAAACCAGTGGACCTGGGCAAAAGCCCCTGGTCACGGCCCCACCTGCTCCTCCAAACTAAGCGTGAACCAGGAGGACTCCCAGGTTCGAGCCCTATCCACAGGGGCAACACCTCTCCCCTATGACCAAAGATGGAATCAACTGACTGGGCTGAGATGCCTGTACGCACAAGCACTCAGTCTTAGCCGGGTTGAGCTGTAGTCGTTCCTGCCCATCCAGGTCCGTGCAGCATCCAGACAACGGTCATCACGCGGAGGGCATCACTGATTTGGCTTGGGGTGGAGATATAAGCTGGGTATCATCAGCATACTGGTGATACCTCACCCAAAACCACGGATGATCTCACCCAGCGGCTTCATATAGATGTTGAACAGGAGGAGAGGACCAACCCCTGAGGAACCCCACATGTGAGTGCCCTCAGGGCGACCTCTGCCCTCCTGCCAACACCGATGCGGCACGCCCAGAGGGAGGAGAACCACTGCAAAACAGTGCCCCCCCCCAACCCCGGTAGGCCACAATAAGATACCATGGTCGATGGTATCAAAAAAGCGCTGAGAGATCTAATAGGACTAGGACAGAAAAATCCCTGTCCTGAGCCCTCCAGAGATCATCCACCAATGCCATCTCCGTGCTGTATCCAGGTCAGAAACCCGACTGATATGGATCAAGATAGTCAGCTTCCTCCAGGAAAAGGAAACTGCTGAGCCACCACACTCTCGACAACCTTCACCAAAAAGCGAAGGTTGGAGACTGGACAGAAGTTGTTTAAAACAGCTGGGTCCAGAGCAGGCTTCTTCAGGAGGGGTCTCACCACACTCTTTCAAGGCGGCAGGAAAGGACCCCTCCTCAGCGGCGTTAACAACTGCCTGGAGCCAGCATACGTGGTCTCCCTGGAGGCATATACCATCCAGGAAGGATACGGGTCCAATAAACAGGTGGCGGGACTCAGTCGTCGCATAATCCTGTCCACTTCATCCTCAGAAACAGGATCAAACTCAGCCCAGATGACATCAGCCAGACTCTCTGTAACTCACTCCTCAGACCACTGCAAATTAGAGTTCAACCCCTCCCGGATCCCAGCGATTTTATCCGACAGATATTGTCCAAATTCCTCAGTCCTACCCTGCAGAGGGTCCACCTCGGTTCCCGATGTAAGAGGGCGCATGACCCTGAACAGGCCCAGCGCGTTATATCTGCGGATGCTCAGAGGAGAGGTAAGCCCTCCTCGGCGTCTCAAAGCTCCCAGGTAAGTCCTATGGGCTCTCAACTAGGTTTGGTTGGATTCGGAAGGGTCGACTCTGCTCTCTAACCCCTCTCTGTCACTTCATCTCCCAGAGCTCCTCTGTAAACCGGGGCCACCCGGGATCTGGGGCAGTGTGAGGGGACATAAGGGGACAACCCGTCGAGGGCCTCCGAGGCAGCTTGTTGCCATGCAGCTGCCAGCACCTCGGCCGAGCTGTGGATAAGGGAGACAGGCAGAGACCCCAGCTCTGCCTGGAACCTCTCAGAGTCCATCAGGCGTCTGGGGCGGAACCATCTCAGCGGTTCCTCATCCCAGCAGCGTGGGGCGGCCTGTTGGAAAACCAGCCATAGGAGATAGTGATCTGACCATGCAACGGGTTGGGCATTAACACTGCTCACCCCCAGATCACTACGCCACTGCTCCGAGACAAAAACAAGGTCCCCTCATGCGTGGGGCCCTGTATTAGCTGGGCCAGGCCCATAGCCGCCATGGAGGCCATGAACTCCTGGGTCAAACCCAACGCCACCCCCAGGGAGGGCAAGTTGAAGTCACCCAAGACCAGAAGGCCTGGGAGCTCCACCGCCACTCCCGAGAGTGCATCGAGAAACCCAGGCAGGGCGCTGCACAGCTGGGGAAAGGTATGCAAGCAGCAGGCCCAACCAGCCACCAGGCCCCAACCGGTGTTTGGATGCGGTACGGATCTGGATGAGTAGGAACATGCTCCGACTCAACCCGCCAAGACTGAGTGGCTCTCTGCCGCATCTCGGCCCAGTCAAGATTGTCCATCTTTGGCCATAGGGGAGAGGTGTTGCCCCTGTGGATAGGGCGCGAATCTGGGGGTCCTCCTGGATGCACGGCTCCAGTTGGAGGAGCAGGTGGGGCGTCGCCAGGGGGCCTTTGCCCAGCTCCGTCTTTTTTTTTTTTTAATTACATTTATATGCCAGCCCTTCTCCCGAGACTCAGGGCGCTTACAATTTTGGGATACAACCCAGTGTGCTCAGCAATAGCCTTCATTCCATTGTATATGCCTGCTTATTACTAAGCGGCATTTTTACAAAGTCAGCTTATTGCCCCCAACAATCTTGGGTCCTCAATTTACCTACCCCGAGAGGATGGAAGGCTGAGTCAACCTTGAGCCTGGTGGGATTCGAGCCTACAGCAGTTGTAGGCAGCTGGAACTTAAGTGCAGGCAATTAACAGCCTGAGCCACCAAGGCCCTTGCATGGCAACAACTTCGCCCTTTTCTGGACCGGGACGCCCTACGCACAGTTACTCATGCCCTTGTCACCTCGAGACTTCGACTACTGCAACGCTCTCTATTTAGGACTGCCCTTGCATACCATCCGGAGATTGCAACTGGTGCAGAATCGCGCGGTGGTGATGGGAGTTACCCGGTTCTCCCATGTTACCCCCTCCTGCGCGCCTGCATTGGCTGCCGATTGCGCTCGGGTGAGATTCAAGGTGTTAGTTTTGACATTCAAAGTCCCACACGACATGGGTCCCCAATATTTGAGGGAGCGTCTTCTTCCGATAGCTAGTGCCGGCCGCCCTGTGCGGGCTCATAGGCAAGGACTCCTCGGGGTTCCATTGGCGGGTCAATGCCGGCTGGTGATTACCCGACGACGAGCCTTTTCTGTCGCAGCCCCTGACCTCTGGAATCAACTACCTCTGGAGCTCCGTCTGGCCCCTGATCTCCGCACCTTCCGCCGTGAATTAAAGACCTGGTTATTTGACCAACCCAGGCTGTGACCCCTCCCTGGGGGAGGGATGGTTTTTAATGTATATTATTGTCGTGTTTTATATTTGGGCTTGTCTGGTTTAATGTTTTTTTAAAATATTTATTGTTCTGTGTTTTAGAGTGAGCCTTGAGTCTTCGGAGATGGGCGCATACAAGTTCAAATAAATAAATAAATAAATAAATAAATAAATAAATAAATAACCGCAGGAGGAGGGTCTCACACCCGCCAGTCTACGGAACAGAGACCTCCCTTGGAATCAAGGTCTCCCGAATAACAACAGCCACCCCACCACCCCTTCCCTGGGCTCTGGGCTGGTGCAAAACCCAAAAACCTGGGGGGCATAGATCGACCAGAGGAACTCCACCCTCCAGTCCCAACCAGGTTTCGGTGATGCAGGCCAGGTCCGCGGCCTCCTCCTCAATCACTTCCCGGAGGAGGGACGCCTTGTTAGCCACGGACCTGGCATTAAAATACACCAGCCGCAGCCCAGGGGCTCTGGGTCCCATATCCCCAGGGGAGTGGGGAGAGGCATGGGGGAGTCGGAGCATGCCACAGCTCGCAAACAGCGGCAGCGCACTCCCAGATCACGATATGGCCCCCTGCCTCTTTGTCCACCACCAAATCCGATCACCCTGGGGATCGATGTTCCCGCCCTGCTTCCCAGGGTCCCGAGAGTCCCCTCCCCCTCCTCCCCATCGTGATCCTTAACCGGGCTGGGCTGAGTTCCAACCAAGCTAAGCAGGCAGTTCCCAGGTGCCCGCTGAGAAGTCCCTTCCACCCCCCCCCATCCCATTAAAACATCAAATTAAAAAATTTAAAAGACATCCCTTAAAACCACATTTAAAATTTAGCCCTTTGGTCACGCCATGCCACCTCTCGGGATCTCAGGATCCATCCTTAAGGTAGGCTCTTGGTAACCCATTGGGCAACCCCAGAGACAAGGAAGCAGTCTGGAGGGCCCGTAATTCTGACAGTGAGTACGCATACATAAGACAGCCCATCCTATTTCAAAGGGTGGAAAAAAGATGGAAAGAAAAAGGTCAGTCGGCTTGATGATAAATTACACAGGTGTGATGTGTACTTAGGGAAAGGTCCAGATAACAATGTCCGCACAATCCTACACTCCCCAGCTCTCTCACAGCTGATTGGAGGGGCCAGAGTCAAAATGGCCAACCCACTGCTCTCACACCGCAGTGGATCAAGGCGTTAAAACAACAGTCACAATCTGCCCTCTCACAAGAGGAGTTGAGTCCACCCATTATCATTCAATAATGGGGGCCGGAACCGAGCCCTAAAAGAGAGGAGAGGTCCAGGCATAGTTGCAGGGGCACAGCAGGCCATCGTTCGCTGACCCCACACCCCCCAGAGTGCACTGGAACAGTCCAGGCTGATGAAACAAACAGCGGTCACCGAGAGAGGCCGGGCGGCAGAGAGTCCGAGGATGGAATGAGGAAAACGGGGGTCAAAGAGGGAGAGTCCAGGGGCAGCACAGTTGTTAGTTACTGTCCCAGCCCCAAGTCCAGAGTCCCAAGCACCAGCCATCCGTGGGGGTCTCTCCTCCGATCTCAACCAGCTTCCAACCCCCTGCCAGGCCAGTGCCAGCTCGTTCGACCCAGGCAACGTCCACCAACACCAGCAATCTCTCCAATCACTGCTGTTGCCTCTGTGGAACCCTCTTCCCCCCGGAACTCTCACCTCCGGGAGGGGGGGCGGCCACATTCAAAGCACGCCTCACGATTGGAATCCAGGCTCCTGTCCAAAGACCGCTGAGGCCTCCTAAGCCAACAAACCCATCACGATGTCAGGCCACCAAGAGAAGAGCCGCCACGACTGCCAGGGATGTTGGTGGGGCACCCAGACAGGAACAGCGAAGCCCCCGCAGCTCACACAGATCATCGCTGCCGCCACAGCCGTCGCTCACCACGGGCCGCCCGCATCGCCGCTAACGCCACTGAACCTCCGTCACGGCAGCCGCCGTCTCCCTGCCGCCTGTTAGCCACCAGGACGAAGCTCCCGGCCATGCCCAGCCGCCGGCCTCCATCCTGGTGGTCACCGTCTCACTGCCACCAACGGGCTGCCAGGACGAAGCTCACAAAGCTCCAGGCCGTGCCCAGCCGCCGGCCTCCATCGCAGCAGCCGCCGCCTCCCTGCCTCTGCCTCCCTGCCGCCAGCAGGCCACCAGGATGAAAAACCCCGGCCGCGCCTGACCGATGGCCGAATCAGGCCAAAAGCGGCACCACGCCACGCTGCAGCTCTCTGGAAGGAAGCCCCGGGGGTCTAGCGGTAGCAGGAGTTCCTCTCTGATGACTAACGCCAACGACCAACGATCCAACCCCTGGAGCCTTCTCACCGCAGATCCGCCATCTTGGGCATGCGCAGACCACCAGGGTCAGGTGCATGAATTCTTGGGCATGCGCAGACCACCAGGGTCAGGTTCATGAATTCCTTTCTACTTTTTATTTACATACCTAGTGGTTTCTTTCCCCCATGAAGCTGCTACTTCCTCTCATCAGCATTAAAGTTGAATCCTCAGTCAGAAAGTCAAGTATTTACCACAAAGTGGGAAGACTGGAGCCTTGATCTGTCAAGAAATACAGAACAGAAATAATGATTCTCTGTTCTGACAGCCACACTCTGTTTTTGTGCTACTGGGAGTTGTGTGTTTTTTCCCCTCAGTGTTCTAGGGAGTTGCCCTGTTCACATTATGTACAATTCCCTTTGTTCAAATATGTCCTCCTGGAATTTGTCAAGTCTGGCGCTCAGTTTTCAAGTAGTCTCAACTCCTTCTTCAGTTGAATTTGCATAAGAATTCTCATTATTACTCAGCATTGAAAAATTCTATTATGAAAATGATAGCTTTTGTTGCAGAAGATGCTTCATTTTTACTGTCTCTCTTTTCTGAAAAATGGAAAGGAGCTACAATCTGAACAAAGTGAGAAGGAATAAAGCATAAACTGAAGAGGCTTTTAAAAAAAACTCAAAATATTTCTGCCATATTTGGCAGAAAAAATTGACATATACAAAATTGGTGGCATACAAAGAAAATCAGTATAAAATGATGTACAGGTGGCATTTGGCACCCGCTAGATTAGCGAAGATATTTACAGCTGCAAACCCTAAGTGTTGGAAGTGTAAAGATAAAATTGGTACATACTTTCACATGTGGTGGACATGTCCAAAAACGAAGAAATATTGGATAGAAGTAAAAAATTGGATAGAGGAAGTTACAAAATGTGAAGTGGAGTGGAGACCAGAACTGTTCTTATTGGGAATGATTAAAGGAACCCCCCCCCCCAAGGATAAATACTTGATTACACACTTATTAACAGCTGCACGAATCTCGCTAGCACAGAAATGGAAAGAACCTATTATGCCATCTATACAAAATATAAGTAGGAAAACATATGAATGTATGGAAATGGAAAGACTAACAGTCAAATTAAACAAAAAGGAGGATTCAGAGTACTATAAGACATGGGATAGATGGTATGATTGGGTGGAACAAAATGCAAAAAGAACACCGAGGGAAAAAGGAACCCAGGAAAAACAGGGTAATTAAGTGGACGGAAGGATGTTATAGACAATATGCCAATATATAGTGATCTAGAAGGTTATATAGAATAATTAATCATAACCTAAACCAAACAAACAGGAAAAATTGGTAATGAACATCGTTATGTATAATCTATTTTTAAAGCTAAAGTGTATATCCAATCTGAAATCCAAACCAAACGAAGAAAGCGCATCGCGCCTTGTTTTGTATTTAAGTTATGTGTATTTGTATGTTTGTGTGTTTTTTAACATTTGTAAATAAAGTTTTTTAAAATTACTGCGCATTACTGCGCATGCCCAAGATGGCGGTCTGTTGCTGAGAGGCCTGCCTGGGCATTTCGGGGCTTGGCTGGTTTTTCGAGGAGGAGGGACACCCGCCTCCTCTGTCCCTGGAGTCATCTCGAGCCTGGGGTCCCACGGGAGCCGCTTGGTGGAATTGAGCCGACGCTCGGCGTGGCTAGATCAACTCCCGCTTTTCTATCGCTGCTTGTCAGCCGCAGCAAGAACGCAGCGCGGCAGCGGCGGCGTAGCAGCGGCAGCGACGGCGTTGTTGCCTTGCCCCTTGGGACTTGTCGACGGCGCTATTTGTTGCCCTGCCTTTGCACCTGGCTGTCTGCCCTGCCTGCCCTGTGTTCTGTGTCCTGTGCCCTGTGCCTGGTGGCTGTGAGTCCCAGTGTGCACCTGTGGATCCTGGGGACTGGGACCCATCGCCACTAGTCGTCGGCTCTGGACTGCTGGCGACGAGTGTGGCAAGACCGGTTCCAATGGGCTGGACCAGCTACACCTGACTGTGGCGCTGGGGTTTTTCCCCACTAAACCGGAGCTGATGGCAGCGGAGATGGCCTGGACCTGGTGCTGTGGCTGCCTACAGGCAGTTATATGTAGGTAGCCATGGAGTCCCCAGTGGAGGGCTGTTGGTCGGTCCAATGGCTTTCTCCCTCTCTTTCCGCTCTGACTTTGGGTGGTGTGGCTATGGGGGTGGGTTTTGAACCACCCCGAGCCCCTACCCCTTTACTTTTCCCCAGAAGGTCTGGGAGAGTCGGATATACGGAAGGGAGGGAGGCCTGCATATCTAGGAGTTCCAGGGGCATGTTCCCATCCTTGGCCTGAACTGAGGGAAGCTGCCTCCTGGCTGGGGATTATGGGCAGAGTCGGTGGTGGTGCCCTTCCCCTCCAAAGGATGGCTTGTGGCCCCAGATTTGTGGCCGGGATTGGTCTTGGACATTGCACCTTGTTGGACTCTTGGACTTTTGACTCTGGATTTTCCATCTGTGACCGCCCTCTCACTGCTTTTGCCATCTTGGACTCACTGACACTATTGATGGTGCCTGGGTCATCTGCACCACTTCCATGGACCTATATACTCTCCTGAGGTTGGACTACCTCCCACTGTGGTGAGAGAACAGTGGGAGGATGTGATTCTTCCCCTGCGTGAGTGCAGGGAATCATTCAGGATTTTATACCGCAAGTCACTATGGTGGCAGCACAGTGACTTGTTTATTTTGACTCTAACTGTCAGCAGAGAGTTGCCGACATGGATTATTTCCTGATTTTCATTCAGTCCGCCTCCTATTGTATTTTCATCTCTACAATTTTTCCATCTAACCAGCTGCTCCCTGTCCTGCCTAAGATGTACATGTCATGCCTGCCTACTCCAGCAGACTTATGGGCCCTCCAGACGGTTCCCCAGTCTGTGGAATGGCCCTGCACTTTATCAAGAGCTTTCTTAATGACGGATCTTGGGATCCCGAGAGGTGGCATGCTGCAGTAAATGGGCCAAATTCCAAATTTAGGAGGAAGGGGAAACTTTTAAAATTTTTAACTAACTGTCTTAAGGGGTTAGGGAGGAGGGCTGATGGGTCTTTTGCAGCCCGGTTCGTGGTGGGTGGGGGGGCTGGAGGTTGTGGGGCCCGGGTCTGGTCGAGATGGGGGCCATGGCCCAGGGTGGTTGGGGTTGGCAGAGCGCCGTGGCATGGGGTCATATTAGTGCCGGAGCGCGGCTACCGCCAACTCCCGCGGGTCCGCCCGACCCTGTGACCTCCTCCCTAGGGAGTTCGGGAATTGGGACCCCTGGGCTCAGACTGGTGTATTTTAATGCCAGGTCCGTACATAAATCTGTCCTCCTCCGTGAAATCATTGAGGAGGAGGCTGGACCTGGCTGCATCGGAGACCTGGTTGGCCCGGAGGGAGGTGTCCCTCTGGCTTGAATTATGCCCCCAGGTTTTCGAAGTTTTGCACCCGCCAAGGGCCCAGGGTGGTGTGGCTGTGGTTATTAGACCTTATTTCCAAGGGAGGTCACTATCCCAGAGACAGGCGGAGTGAGACCCTCCTCCTGAAGTGGGGCCAAATGGTCAGGTGGGTTTGCTGCTTACATACCTTTCTCCCAGCTGTGTGACAGCAGCCCTGCCTGGGCTCCTGGACGCCCCTCGGGTGGCGGTGGAGATCCCAGGCCTTATAGTCCTGGGGACTTTAACCTGCCTTCCCGTGCCGGGATTGGCCCAGGAATTCATGGCTTCCATGGAAGCCATGGGCCTGACCCACATTCATGGCCCCACACATGGGGAACACTGACCTTGTTTTTGTCTCTGAGTGGTGGCATAGTGACAGAGGGCAGACCACTTTTACGCTTTGCCCGCTCCATGGTCTGATCATTATCTCCCACGGCTGGTCTTCCAACAAGCCACCCCCACTGCTGGGATGAGGAGCCACGGAGGTTCCGCCCCAGCCTGGACCCGAGCGGTTCCAGACGGAGCTGGGGCCTTCCTCTCTTCCCGACTCACGGCTCTGCCGGATCTGGCGAACGCCTGGCAACGGCTGCGCGGAAGCTCCCTCGATTGGGTTGTCCCTACACGACTTTGGATCCCGAATGGCTCCCTGGTATTCAGAGGAGCTTGGGAGATGAAACGCCGCCGAGGGGCTTAGAGAGCAGGTGGAGGGCCACCCGCCCCAGGCCGATCGAGCCCAGTTAAGAGCCCACATTAGGATTCTTACCTGGGAGCGATGAGAGCGCGAGAATGTCTTATCTCTCGCCCTCATAGCGCCCGCGAGATAACCGCCAGCCGCCTCTGTTCCGGGTCACACGCTCTCTTCTTCGCCCAGAGGAGGGGCCGGACCATGGGAAGGGCTGAGGAATTTGGGCAATATCTGTCGGATAAGATCGCCGGATTCGCGGTTGTCTCCCTGATTTGCAGGGTTAGAGGAGCGGGATACGGGAGTCTGGCCATTACGCTTTGGGATGAGTTCGATCCTGTTTCCGAGGATGAAGTGGACGGGATTATGCGCTTCTGAGTTCCACCACATGTTTGTGGACCTGCGCCCTCCTGGTTGGCTTATGCCGCCAGGAGGTCACCTGCAGTTGATCCGGCAGTTGTCAACGCTTCTTTGAGGGAGGGTGTCTTTCCCTCCGCCTTGAAGGAGGCGTGGTGAGGCCCTCCTGAAGAAGCCTGCCCTGGATCCCGACGTGTTAGACAACTTCGCTCCATCAACCCGCTTCTGGCGAAGGCTTGTTGAGAGTGTGGTGGTCGGCAATTTCCGCTTCCTGGAGGAAACGGATACTACCTCGATCCGCACTCAATCGGCTTCCGCCTGGTTTCAGCACGGAGACAGCATTGGTCGACTGTTGGATGATCTCTGAGGGCCCGACAGGGTTGTTCCTCTGTCCTGGTCCTATTAGACCTCTCAGCGGCTTTCACCATCACCATGGTATCCTTGGCGATGCCTTGTGGGGTTGGGGTGGGGGCACTGTTCTTCTGGCTCTCCTCCTCCTACCTCACGGGCGTCGAATCGGTGCTGGCAGGGGAGCAGAGGTCGCCCCCAAGGGTGCTCACTTGTGGGTCCCTCAGGGTCGTCCTCTCCTCTTATTTAACATTTACATGAAACCGCTGGGTGAGATCATCCGTGTTTTGGGGTGAGGTATCATCAATATGCGGATGATACTCAACTGTATATCTCCACCCCAAACCAGATCAGTGATGCCCCTCCGCGGATGACTCGCTGTCTGGATGCGTATGAATCTGGATGGACGGCAACATGCTTCGACTCAACCCGCCAAGACTGAGTGGTTGTACATACCGCATCCCGCTCCAGCTTAGAATGTCCCACTGACCATAGGGGAGTGGTGTTGCCCCTGTGGAGGGCGGCGAAACCTGGGGGTCCTCCTGATGCACGGCCCGCTGAGGAGCAGGTGGGAGCCGCCAGGGGGCCTTTGCCCAGGTCCGCTGGTTCCGCCAGTCACTGCTCCTGGACCGGGATGCCCTGCGACGGTCACTCATGCCCTTGTTACCTCGCGACTTACTATTGCAACGCCTCTATTTAGGACTGCCCTTGCATACCATCCGAGACTGCAGCTGGTGCAAAATGCGCTGGGTGTGATGGGAGTTTCCTGTTCTCCCATGTTAGCCCCTCCCACGCTGCCTGCATTGGTTGCCGGTTGCCTCCTCGGTGAGATTCAAGGTTTTAACTTTAACATACAAAGTCCTACATGACATGGGTCCTTATTATTTAAGGGAGAGGCTGCTGCGACATCACTAACCGCCTCTGTACGGTCACAGACAGGGACTCCTTTTGTCCCATCGGGCACGGGCTGGCGGTCCCTCCGACGACGTGCCTACTCTGTCGCGTCCCTGAACTCTGGAACCAACTTCCCCTGGTTCGGCTCCCCTGACCTCCAGACCTTCCGCCATGATTTGAAGACCTGGTTATTTGACCAAGCCGGCTGTGACTCAGGGTGGGGTGTGTTTAGATTTTGTGGTTTTAAGTTTTGTATTAAGGGACCATTAATTTAATTCTTTTTAAAATATTTATTGTGTTTGATTGTCACTCCAGTCTTCGGAGATGGGGCGCATATAAGTCCCATTAATATAAATAAATAAATAAATATATTTAAACCATGTAAAGAGTCGAGCCCAGTCTTGTTGTTCAAATCTTTATATTTATTGTAACAAGCAGCTTAAACAAATAAACACACAGAAAGACTATTACCAGTGTTCTCTCTTCCTTCTTGAGGTTTCTTCCTCTCAGGTGCTCTTTAGTTTTACAACCACCTACGTAGTTGGAGTTTTCTCTGTCCCTTTAGTCCTCGGTATTAAAGTCAAATAATCTCTAGCCTAAGGATGTTTTCTTCTCCTTCCAGCTTGTTAATCAGAGATTCTGAGGTAGATGTAGAGAGAACTGATCACCTATGCTGATCAGTCTCTTTTAGCGACATGTGAGGACAACCGAGAACAACTGAGTCTTCTTGATATTGTCTGCCTATGCAGTACAAATATCTAACTGACAGCTTAGTACAGCAGAAACCCATAGACCTCTCTTTAGAAATGTAGATCTCTGAGGTAAATGGCAGTTGGGCTGCCCCTTTTATACTAAAGGGGCATGGCTTGTGACACCAGTACAAGGTATGTGGTGTCACACTGCCATAGGTGGATTTGATCTTTCTCCAAATCCAGACAAATTGTAAACTGCATAGCAACACCAGAAAATCTATTTTCTGAAAAGAGGCTTCCTTGAGTCTCCAGGGAGCAAAAACGGCCTCAAACAGGCCGAAAATCAGCTGGGAGGCACATGCACAGTACAGGTAAGGATGGAGGGGGTGTGGGCGCAGGTGCATGCAAAAGGGGGCAGGGAGCATTGCATTGTAAGTGCCAGCACACACATGTGTGCACTTCGCACACCACAACAAAAGGTTCTCCATTACTGTTCTTGTAATCTGTGCAGAAAATAAGTAAGAGGTTATTTCCTTGCAAGTAGTCTATATTCTGTCCTTTGATGCAAAGACCCAGAGAGGAGTTTACTTGTTTGTCTCTTGCAAAATGGGGGATTCTTAGCCCCTCCCAACCATCAAAACAGCCTGTAAAACTTCCGTTGCACAGAGAGAAAGGGACTGAGAATTCAGGCAATCTGATTAGTTATATCTCTGCTTTGGAGACTCAGATTAAAATTGTGCTTTGACTTGGGAGTCCTGGTTTCAATATACTTTTGCTTTACCACAAGAATTCAAATAGCTTTTACTTTTTGGGAGTCCAGATTCAAATTTCCATCATCCTTTTACTGAGGGATTATGGAATTCAGATCTACATATCATTTTACTATTCTGTCCTTTGATTCAATTGTTGAATATAAAGACAGATAGACAACTCTACAAATTCTTCCATACAAAGTTTCTTTTATTGGATTATATTAGGTAACTTCAAGGTAACTCACAGTTATGTCAAGATGCGTCTAATGTCCAATTCTTTGCACAGTTGAAATCATAGTGTAAAATGATAGTAATCTTTCCCTATTTCATCCCGTAGTAGTAGAAAGGAGAGATGCTAGCATGATGCTAGGGTCCGAGCAAGAGTGAAGAAACCTCCCCCAACCCACCAAGGGTCAATTCAGTGACCAATCAGGATTACAGATGTGACCACATGACATGGACTACACTTTCCAGGATACCTTAACTACATTTACCATGATGCATTCCCTTAAGGGACAGCTCCCAGTTACTACCGTGTTTCCGAAAATAAGACACTGTCTTATATATTTTGGCTCCCAAAAACACACTAGGTCTCTTTTCGGGTAGGTCTTATATATATATATATATATATATATATATATATATATATATATATAATTACCATATTCATGTAGAACAATGTACATTTATTCATGTATGAAACCACCAACAAATCGTGATACCGTGTTTCCCCTAACATAAGACACTGTCTTATATTTTTGGCTCTCAAAAACACACTAGGTCTTATTTTCGGGTAGGTCTTATTTTTTGGGGTAGGTCTTATTTTGTAGGTCTTATTTTCAAAACACGGTCGTACTAACTATACTAATTCCCATTAACTATAACTGGCTGGATAGCACAGTCTAGCTATATTATGTTAGAACTGAAACTATAAGGCAACCAGTTATCCTCCCATCATGAGAATAAGCAGAAATAAGGAATTGTAGATTTCATCACTGTGGTTCAGTGACTAAGGTGCCAGATTAGAGCAAGGAGACCAAGATTGTACATTTATTTTACCCTTAGCCACAAAAATGTGTAATCATCCTAAAGGAGTCAGGCTTGCAAATTTGGCAAACTGCATGCTTATTTTCCATTTGTCTCTCTCAGCTTTAACAGATAGAGATCTCAAGGTTGCTGTTTTTTCATGTGATTTTATCTCTAATTCCTCAAATATTTTAAATGATGACCTTTGAGCAATTGTTAAAAGAGTCAGGAAGTGAAATGTTGAAAACTAATTTTCTGAAGGAATTTCAAAACTCCTTGAGGATGAAGTTATTAAAAAACAACCCTATTCCATAAACTAAAAATATAAAAAGACATCTACTTGTTTTATGCAATGAATTACTGCAGAAAGTTGCATATTTTTTAATTTAGTTAGTTGGTTTGCAAACTGAAAGAATGCAATATGCTAAACTAATAATTAAAACTCACTAAAAGTAATAGTGCATTGTACATCTCTGTGCTCTTTGAGTCACAATGCTTGAAATACTTTTCTTTTTAACACATATGTTTTGGAAAAATATTATGCTAATTCTTCTTGTGTTTGACCTCATTATTCTTAATGTAGCATTCTATGATATTTGCAAGTTTTAAATTGAGTATTTACACGGTGCTCTTCAAAAGACATCCCTTATATTAACAAATGACACCACGTTAAACATGATATTGTATTACAGCTCTCAAAATTCCAAATTAGAAATCTGGTTGGCCAAGACTGTAAAAGTTCTGAAAAGAAAATTTGAGGATCTTGAACACGAGTCAGACATCGTAGTTTACTATGATAAGAAGCCAATCTGGATGTATAGATCTCAAAAAATAAATATTTGTTTTTGTGTGTCCATATGGCATTATGCCGATTAACATATTATTTATTTAACAATGTATTCATCTGAAGATGAGATCAGTTCTTTCCAGACTGAATCATCATGTGAACACAATAAAACATAGATATCTTTTTTAAAGCAAGAAAAGTGCCAGTAAAAAAAGGATAACTGGAATCATTGAATGCCTGGTAAGGATTGGCTGAAACTTTCATAGTAAGTTATTTATGCTTCTGATATAAACTTTGAAATATCAGTAAACAACAAACTATTTACAAAGAACACAAATGTTCTTTTCTTGACTATGTATCAGAATGGTCAAACAAATTGCAACTTCAAGTCTCAACAAATAAATGCTCTGTCTTACATTTTGGCAAAAAAAAATCAGAAAATAAAATACAGGCTGAATAGTCAAGACCTTGTTGATGATCCAAACTCTGTCAAGGATCTTGGAGTACTCATCTCTAATGATCTAAGTGCTAGAGCCCACTGTAACTACATAGCCAAAAAAGCATTAAGAGTTGTTAACCTAATCTTATGTAGCTTTTCTGGTAATATTACACTACTAACTAGAGCATACAAAACATTTGCTAGACCAATTCTCAAATACAGCTCATCAGTCTGAAACCCACATTACGTATCTGATATTAACACAGTTGAGGAAGTCCAGAAATATTTCACAAGAAGAGTTCTCCACTCCTCTACTCATTGCAGAATACCTTATGCCACCAGACTTGAAATTCTAGACCTAGAAAACCTAGAACTACCGGTCCGATCTAAGTATAGTATATAAAATCATACACTGCAATGTCCTACCTGTCAATGAATACTTCAGCTTCAACCATAACAATACGAGAGCACACAATAGGTACAAACTCAAGGTTAACCGCACCAAACTTGATTGCAGGAAATACAACTTCAGCAACAGAGTGGTCAATGTCTGGAATATGGTACCTGACTCTGTGGTTTCTTCCCCAAACCCCCCAAATTTTAACATTAGACTGTCTACTATTGACCTCACCCCTTTCCTAAGAGGTCTTAGGGGGCATGCATAAGCGCACCAACATGCCTACTGTCCCTGTCCTATTGATCCTTTTTATTTTTATTTTTCTTATATGTATCCATTCCATGTATTCATAACTATGTTTATACTTATACCTACTATCTTGTAAGCGATTGACAAATCAAATAAATAAATAAAAATAAATAAATATTTCAGCATATTCCTAGCATATTCATTGTCATTCAAAAAAGAAAACCTAATTCTTATAATATTTTCTTAAAAGTTGTCTTGCAGAAACTGAAGATGTAACCCATACTTTTAAAATAATGCCTCATTTGCTTATAAAGGTAGTCATCACTTAATGACAATAATTGGGACCAGAATTTCCATAGATAAGCAACATGGCTATAAAGCATTATATCATATGACCTTGCTGCTTAGTCACAAGAGCCCTGGCATTTCCTATTGCCATTGTTAAATAAATCCTCACTATTGTTAAGCACGATGTCAAGTGCTCACCATTCACAACCTATATGCGGGTATATACATTATTTTGTATTTATTTATTTTGTCATGTTTATGTAGTGTATATTGGAGATGGTGACCCTTTGAGACCTGTATGCAATGAAATTTTATTTTAAAGTATGCTGATTAGTGTACATTCAAAGTGACAATAAAGTTACTATTCTATTCCATTCCATTTCACTCTATTCTACTCTACTATATTCAATTCTCCCATAGGCTTCACCATAGACTTTTCTTGTCAAAATCCAGGTAGATCACAAATGGTACTCATGTGACCACAGGCCACTGTAATGTTGTGGTCATGAGCCAAGCGCCAGAATTGTGTTCACATGATCATGGGACACCGTGTTTATTGTAATAGGATCTGCTTCAGTCCCTCTTGTTCAGCACTGTCATAAATTTGAATAGTTGCTCAACAAATGATTATTAAGTGTGGTCCACTACTGAAATAGGTCTTTTGTCATTTATTTTCACACAATTTATATAACCTTACGGTTTCTATAAATTTACCAAGGTTAGAATGCAGCATTGCAGGTTAATTCTGCTAACTGCCAGGAATTCTACCCTCACCAACTCAGGGTCAACTCAGCCTTCCATCCTTCCGAAGTCAGTAAAATGACGACCCAGATTGTTGGAGGCAATATGCTGACTGTAAATCACTTAGAGAGAGCTGTAAAGCACTATGAAGTGGTATATAAGTCTAAGTGATATTGCTATTGTTATTTTTCCATGAAACTTGAGACTATGTAATTATTTTCATCTTTGCTATATAAAGAAGGTATACATACAACTTCCTCTACTTCACACTATTTCAGATTTCATTCTAAAGTGCTTCTAAATCATCTTTGTGCTTTGAATGGTTTAACAGGATTAGGAAATGGATAGGACAAAGGACCTTACAAATGTTGATGTCTTCTCTAGCAATCTTATATGAATGGAAGTTCTTCCTGATTTGTTAATGATATTCTTTATTATCCTGTAAATCCAGTTATATTTGATATGTTTTACTCAATAAAATAAGCTAGAATATTGAAGTCAATGGACTAGGAATATACTTCAAATTGCACTGCTGAACTTCTTAGTAATATATACTCGTACAATATTAAAACCTATTAAAAAATAATAGCTGAAATCTCTCCAGAGACAGTTGTGGTAGCTTCAGATTTCCACAAATTATTCAGTCCTGAAAGATAATGCAGGTAGTCCTTGTTTAGCTACTACAATTAGGACTGGTAAGTCATTTATTAAGCAAAGCAGTCGCTCAGTGAAACTGCAGGTGTGCTTTTAATCTTACTTCCGCTTTCCTTTGCTTACAGCCCTATAAGGTCATAAATTTGTCAGTGGTAAAGTTATTTATTTTCATCACTGTCATAACTGCAAATGCTTGCTGCCTGAGGCAGTTGCCAAATGAGGACAATTTCTATGTCTCTCTCTCTCTCTCTCTCTCTGTGTGTATGTGCATGTGCATGCATGCAAAGGAGGGATGGAAGGCATTCATATATTATAAGAAATTATACAACTCCAACCAAAAGAATAGAGAGGCATAAACAGTAATACCAGACAAAGCCAGACTTCCATGTCAATATAATAAAAATCAAGTTATAAGAATAAATGATTGCAGAAAATGTACTATTTATTAAGCTTTAACAGCAAGAAAGTTTTACAAAGTTCACATTGCCCCAACATTAAATTCACATTTAACTCATTGAAGAAGAAGTGACAAAACTAATAAATACTTTGTTAAAACAAAATGGCTTAGCTCTAGCCACATCCAAAATAAACTTCTGCCTGCACAGAGCATTCTTTTGCAAAATAAACCCATCTTTTGCCAGCAATAACTTATATACTGATGTGGCATTAAAAGAAATTTGGATGTTTAGGAGGCAAATTGTCAAAGAACCACTAATTGGATTCTGATATGAGTCACAGCTTAGCAATTTCCTAGGAATTAAGCACACTGTAGCCCTCCAAAAACTTAATTAAAAAAAAACAGCCCAAATTTTTCCTTGGCATTTTGTTGAACAGGCCAAAATCATCATGGAATA
>CM019155.1:13373728-13424710 GCA_009733165.1 Naja naja | reverse complement strand
AAGAACTTTGTGTTAGAAGCCACTATGCGTCTCCCATAATAAATATCCTGGAAAACTGTCAGGTTTACTTCTGCAACTGCAGACATTCAGTCTCTGAATGTCAGTGTCTTTTGGAGGAGTTTAACGGAAAAGATGGTAATATTTTCTTAATCTCATTCTTGACCCTAAAAACGGGAACAGCCTCTGTCTACCAATTATTGGAATTGATCCAACATATCTGCTACTCTGAAGAATGCTGCTGCCTTTAGATGCCCACAATTTCACTTGTAAACATTTTTCCTACCTAACTTAAGTCAGTTCAAGGCTAGGTTCACACATCAAACTGAATCATAATGTAGTTATCTGGAATTTGACTGATTTATATATGGCCAGTAACTCTGGCTAATTCAACATTCTGACTAATTAAAACAAGTAATGATTTATTTTAAATCAAGGAATAAAACCAAAACTGTTTTCAAGTGGAACACTTTAACAATTGCACATAAAAGGATTTTTAATGTGTGCAGAGCCAAGCATTTTTAATTGTCCTTAAGTCCCCCTTTCCCACTCACACCGAAATTCAGGCACGTATTTGATTTCTTTTTTTCTTTCTTGTTTTGTTTTATTATCTGGAGTATTTCATTTCCCCTTCCTTCCATTTTTTGGTGCACATCGTTGGTGTGACCGGCTTGTACATTTTTTTTAAAAAAACACCTCTCACTGTTTTTTTTTTTCTCAAAAAAAAATAAAAAATAAAACAAGTCCTGTCTTGGATGTATGAACTCAATAAAAAGATACATTATTGGCTAAGAAAAATACCTGAATCTGAGTCACATATCATTATCAAACTGATTAATATTCTTTTTCATCTTGTGCTCAAGTTAAGAGTAAATCAAAGCCAGACAAGTCTGTTCAAGCCTACATCACTCATAGCTTTGCCTGTATGGGTCACAACTTGGTTTGTTCCCTTCTTTAAAAAAAAATCTCAGTCCATCTGTCTGGAGAGCATCTCTCCAATCTCCCAACTTCTCTTTTTAGAGAGGATGATATAGAAAGTGGAAGGTTTAGAAACTTTAGCGGATTCTGGATGAAATGGATTCCTTCCAGGCAGGTTTCAAGTCCCCTTATGGGACAGAAACAGCATTGGTTGCACTTGTGGATAATCTGTGGCAAGGGCAGGATGTCAGTGTACATCCATCCTTCTGGTCCTTGACTTCTCAGTGGCTTTTGATACCATCAACCATGGTATGCTTTGGGCCATCTGTCAAAGTTTCAGTCGAGCCATCATTCCTGTCAGTCCCCTCATTCTTAGAGGAATGATGGGTTTTAAAAAGGGTTATAGGGCCTGTGGCTGGGCAGCACAGTTTGGCCCCCTTACCCAAGGCCAGCCCCAATCGGTGGTGATAGGGAATGAGAGATCCAGTCCGCCACTGCTCTTCAGTGGCATGCCACAGGGGTTGGCTCTCTCCACTCCTTTTCAACATCTGCATGAAGTTGGATGAGATGGATCATACAGAAAATAGCATGCATCATAATTCTGATGATGTGTGTGGCAGCTGTGGCAGCTGGAATGGCGGAGGCAGCGTTGCTGGTGTGACGGTCTCTGGGTTGAGAAGAAGGATGGTGGATGGCCCTGCCGGAATTTCCCTGGTGGCCACTGGGGAAGCCCCGGTTGGAGGATTGGATGAGTAAAGATGGTGGCATAGGACAGTTGGAAGATCTCTCCCCCCACACGGTTGGCTTTTTGGGCCCGTGGGGAGGGAGGAATGTGCCTGAGGCGGTGGAGGACGAGGGCAGGCTGGGTTTTGGCTTGTGAAGAGATTCTTGCCTTCCTGGCCCAGGCCATTCTTCTGTCCTTTGCGGGAATGTATGGTTGGAGGTAATCTGGAATTCCCACCCGGAGATTGGCTTCCTCAGCTGGACATTTATCCCACATGACCGGTTTTGGGACCATTGAACTGTGGCCCACAGCTGGCGAATGATGTTCAGGGGTGTTCTAGCGATTTGCCATCTCTCCCCCTCTGGTCTGGATTGGGGGTGGTTAGTTTTTTCTCTCTTATGGGACCTAATTTTATTCTGGTCCTGCCCTGCTGTGGTGAGAGAACAGCGGGTTTAGGAGAGATCTTTCCCCTTTGTGGGGTCATCTCTATCTCAGACTCAAGGAGCCTACGGAGTGGGAGTCGGTGCCATGGATTACTATTCTGGCGCCCACAATGGCTGTGAGAGAGACTGTGGGCGGGACCCTGTTGATGTCTGATTTATGTATCCAGACTTTGAACATAACATCTAGCTTTATTTCCTTACGCTCTTTTGTGGTCCGATATTATGATCATAACCTATACATCGGCAGATCTTCAGGCCCTGAGGAAGGTCCCCCTATCCTTGATGTGGCCTGTCGGGTTACCGAAAGCCTGCCTTCATGACGGATCCTGGGATCCCGAGAGTGGCACTGCCAGAAGAAGGGTTTTTTTAAATTTTTCTAAGGTTAAGGGTTTTAAAGGGGCACTTTTAAATTTTATAACTTTGTATTATTTAAAGGAGTTAGGGAGGAGGGAAGGTGATAGACTTGTGCAGGAAACTGGGGCTTCTGCCTAGTCATTCCCTGTCCGTCAGGCCAAAAGCGGATCGCGTGGCGGAGGGGCGGGGTTCGGGGCCCAAAGGCTCTGGGGGATGGGGTGGGGTTTGGGATACCGGTGGTGATTGGACATGGTGGGAGGCAAAGGTCGGGGCCATATCATGCAATGAGGAGCGCTACGCTATTTTACAGTGGTGGCGCTCCGACCCCATGTACCTGCCTGTTCCCCTGGGGGCCCGGGAGATCAGTACCTGGGCTCGGGCTGGTTTATGTTGACGCCAGGTCCGTGGTTAATAAAGCTCTCCTCCTCAATGATTTGATTGGGGAGGAAGCCGCGGACCTCGCTTGCATCATGGAGACCTGGCTGGGACCGGAGGAGAGGTGTCCCTCTGGTGGACTTGTGCCGCCAGGTTTCCGGTGCTACACCAGCCCAGGGCCCGGGATAGGGGTGGGGGAGTGGCTGTTGTCATCAGGGAGACCTTATGTCCAACGGAGATCACTACCCCGCAGATAGGCGGATGTGAGCTCCTCCTCATGAAGTGGGGCAGGAGGTCGAGGTGGGGGGGCCTGTTGGCGTACCTATCTCCCAGCTGCGTTGCAAAGGCCCTGCCCGAGCTGCTTGACCTCCTCTCGCGGGTGGCGTTGGAGTTCCCCAGGCTTGTGGTCCTGGGGCTTCCAGTACCCTCCCTGGGGAGGGATCAGGGGCGCTTCGGGAGTTTCTCCATGGCGGCCATGGACCTGACCCAGATTATACAAGGCCCGACCCATGAGGAGGGGTCACACTTTAGACCTGGTTTTTATCTCGGGACAGTGGTGTAGTAGTCTGGGGGGGAGCGCCAACCATTCGCCCCCCGTCATGGACAGACCATTATCTCCTTTGGCTGGTCTTCCACTATCCCACTCCCCGCCACTGGGAGGTGGAGCCGACGAGGTGGTTCCGCCCCAGGCGCCTGATGGACCCTGAGCGGTTCCAGATGGCGCTTGAGCCATTACCTGCCTCCCTGGCCCATGACTCGGCCGAGACCCTAGCGGAAGCCTGGCAACGGGCAGCCTCTGGGGCTCTCGACCGGGTTGTCCCCCTGCGGCCTTTAACCCGATGCACATCCCAGTTGGCCCCCTGGTTTACCACGGAGCTACGGGAAATGAAGCGTCAGAGGAAGGGCCTAGAGAGCAGTTGGAGGTCCTCCCAGTCTGAATCCGACCAAGCCCAGTTGAGGTCCTTTTCGAGGTCCTACCTGGGAGCGATGAGAGTGGCGAGGAGATCTTACTTTGCCACTCTCATCGCATCTGCAGATAATTGCCCGGCTGCCCTGTTCAGGGTCGCCCGCTCCCTCCTTAATTGGGAGGTGGGGCTGGATCCTTTGCAGGGATGTGCCGAGGAGTTTAGTCAACATCTGTTGGAGAAGATGCTTCGGATCGGACCGGGTTGGACACCAATTGGCGTGGAGTCGGACGTGATCCAGCGGCGAGCCTTGTCGATGTCATCTGGGAGGAGTTTGACCCTGTATCCTCAGATACGGTGGACAGGATTATGCGGCAGTTGTGTGCCTCCACATGTTTATTGGACCCATGTCCCTCCTGGTTAGTCTATGCTGCCCGTGAGGAGACGTGTGGCTGGCTCCAGGCAGTTACCAATGCTTCACTGCGGGAGGGGTTTTTCCTGCTGCCTTGAAAGAGGCAGTGGTGAGACCCCTTCTTAAGAAGCCTGCCTCGGACCCAGCCAATTTAAACAACTTCCATCCAGTCTCCAACCTTCGCTTTTTAGCGAAGGTTGTTGAGAGCATGGTTGCACAACAGCTTCGGCTTTCCTGGAAGAAACCGAGTACCTAGATCCGTTTCAATCGGGCTTCAGGCCTGGCTATGTCGAGGCGGCATTGTTCGCACTGATCGATGATCTCTGGAGGGCTCGGGACAGGGGACATTCCTCAGTCCTAGTCCTAGGTTCACCTGGTGCCCAGGTTCACCTGGTGCACCAATTGCGCCCCTACTTGAACCGAGATTCCCTACGCACAGTCACTCATGCGCTAGATTCCTCCCATCTTGACTACTGCAATGCTCTCTATCTGGGGCTGCCCTTGAGGACTATGCGGAGGCTTCAACTGGTAAAAAATGCGGCCGCGGGGGCGGTGATGGGAGCGGCCCGATTCTCCCATGTGACACCCCTCTTGCGCGACCTTCATTGGTTGCCAGTTGCCCTCCGTGTAAGATTCAAGGTGCTGGTATTAACCTATAAAGCCCTGCATGGCTCGGGTCCGGGGTACTTGCAGGAGCGCCTCCTACCAGCATCGAGGTCCGATCGCCCGGTACGCTCCCATAGGCGGGCCCTAATGGGGGTGCCATTGGACAGACAATGTCGCTTGGCGGTCCCCCGGGGGAGGTCCTCCTCTGTGGGGGCGCCCACCCTTTGGAATCAGCTACCTCTAGAGCTGCGTTTGGCCCCGGGCCTGCACTCCTTCCGCCGTGATCTCAGGACTTGGCTGTTTGTACAGGCTGGCCTGGACTGAGCAGGGCTGGGAATTTTAATTTAAGGGTATTGTAATTGATTTTATAATTGGATTGAATTTGATAAAGACGTATTTATTGTTTATATATTGCATGTAAGCCACCCCGAGTCCCCTCGGAGATGGGGGCATATAAATCCAAATGAATGAATGAATGGATGGATGGATGGATGCATGGATGGATGCATGGATGAATAAATGAATGAAAGGAAGAAAGAAAGGAAGAAAGATATAGTATGCTAATGAAACCTATCTTTGTATGACCATCCCTAGTGAATTTGCTGCTGTCCTTTCATAGTGCCTAGAGTCTTGGATGGGGGGGCAACAGGCTTTGGCTGAACCCTTGCAAGACTAAATGACTGTGAGTGCAATAGTGGACCCAGTTCACCAACTTGGGAGTTCTTTTGGACTCACAACTCCTGCTCAGAAGAGCAGTTGGAAACCGTGGCTAAGAAAACCTTTGCACAGCTTCAGGTTGTGCGCCACTGGCAGACTTTCCTGGATCACGAATGGCCTCTGCACTCAGATTGCTAATATATGCCTGGGACATCACTGGAAGAACATGAGTGTTCCCCGAATGAGGGTATACATCCATCCTTGTTCTCCTTGACTTCTCAGTGGCTTTTCATACCATGAGCCATGATATCCTTTGGCGCCATCTGTTGCATTTGGGCTGGGCAGCCTAGCCTTGCGTGCGGTTTGACTGCTTTCTCCAAGGCCAGTCCTCATGAGTCTTAATAGGGAATGAGAGATTGAGTCCACAGCTGATCCTTTGTGGCATGCCAAAGTGCTCGGGATTCTCAGGATTAGACATAAGAATTCCTTATTTTCTAACCATTTTCAGCTGATTGCCATTTGCTTGTTTAAAATTTGATATCTCAGGATTTTTCTTAGAGGTTTACCATGAGCTATGATAGTTCCTCTCTAATTTATTGATTGTGTATCTATAAAAATACGTGGGAAAGATTCTTTATAGAGAAATGAACATTCCTTATATTGAAATTAATTAAGACCCTTGTCCCCCGTGGTTGACAAAAACCTGCAGGATGCTAAGGAGCTGGCGAGCTCCGACAGAAATTCCATGCTGCAAGACACGGCATTTATGGGAAATTTTAAGGAAGCCTTGGTTTGCCATATATATTTTAGGGGTGATGGAATAGAAGGTGGAATGTTTGGGAATTTCAATTGATCCTGGATGAAATGGTTTTGGGCCCTGCTGTGGGACAGAAGTAGCATTGGTTGCACGTGTGGATGATCTATGGCAGGGCAGGATGTGATTTTTGTTTCTTTGAGACTTCTCAGTGACTTTTGATACTATAAGCCACGGTATCCATTTAGGATATTTCTTGAATTTGGGCTAGGCAGCATCCTCGGGTATATCCTCAGGGATGCCTAGACCTTCGCTGGTGTAACTTGAGGATGACAGTGTACATCCGTTTTAACTCTCCTTGACTTCTCAGTGGCTTTTGACACTATAAGTCACGGTATCCTTTGGGGCCTCACCCATCTATCAATTAGATCCTTGTCCCTCCGGGTTAGTGAAAGCTTCCAGGACAATGACTAGAAGGTGGGTCCATGCAGGAGTGAGACCCAACTCTCACTGCAGGAGGGCCCATTCCCAGGAGAATTTGGTTTGCCCGCTCCTTAAATGACTATCTCTGGATCCCATCTATGTTCATTCCACTCTATATACAAGGTGAAATGTTCTGGAATTTTAGAAGATCCTGGATGAAATGGATTCCTTCCAGGCAGGTTTCAAGTCCCCTTATGGGACAGAAACAGCATTGTTCGCACTGATCGATGATCTCTGGAGGGCTCGGGACAGGGGACATTCCTCAGTCCTAGTCCTATTAGACCTCTCAGCGGCTTTGGTATCTTATCGACCTGGTATCTTATTGCAGTGTCTTCGGGAGTTGGGAGTGGGAGGCACCGTTTTACGGTGGTTCTCCTCTTTCCTCTCGGGACGCACGCAGTGGGTGTTGACGGGGGGGCAGAGATCGACCCCCGAGGACCCTCACTTGTGGGGTTCCCCAGGGGTCGGTGGTTTCTCCCCTCCTGTTCAACATCTACATGAAGCCGCTGGGTGAGATCATCCGTGGTTTCGGGGTGAGGTATCATCAATATGCTGATGATACCCAGATTTACATCTCCACCCCAGACCACCTCAGTGATGCCCTCCCCGTGCTTTCACGATGCCTGGAGGCGGTGCGGATCTGGATGGGGAGGAACAGGCTCCAGCTCAACCTTGACAAGACTGAGTGGCTGTGCAAACCGGCATCTCAGGTTCAAGATATTCCATCTTTGACCATAGGGGGAGAGGTGTTGCCCCCTATGGATAAGGCGCAACTTAGGTGTCCTCCTGGATGAACGGCTCAGTATGGAGGAGCAGGTGGGAACCGTCGCCAGGAGGGCTTTCGCCCAGGTTCACCTGGTGCACCAATTGCGCCCCTACTTGAACCGAGATTCCCTACGCACAGTCACTCATGCGCTAGATTCCTCCCATCTTGACTACTGCAATGCTCTCTATCTGGGGCTGCCCTTGAGGACTATGCGGAGGCTTCAACTGGTAAAAAATGCGGCCGCGGGGGCGGTGATGGGGCGCCCGATTCTCCCATGTGACACCCTCTTGCGCGACCTTCATTGGTTGCCAGTTGCCCTCCGTGTAAGATTCAAGGTGCTGGTATTAACCTATAAAGCCCTGCATGGCTCGGGTCCGGGGTACTTGCAGGAGCGCCTCCTACCAGCATCGAGGTCCGATCGCCTGCACGCTCCCATAGGCGGGCCCTAATGGGGGTGCCATTGGACAGACAATGTCGCTTGGCGGTCCCCGGGAGGTCCTCCTCTGTGGGGCGCCCACCCTTTGGAATCAGCTACCTCTAGAGCTGCGTTTGGCCCCGGCCTGCACTCCTTCCGCCGTGATCTCAGGACTTGGCTGTTTGTACAGGCTGGCCTGGACTGAGCAGGGCTGGGAATTTTAATTTAAGGGTATTGTAATTGATTTTATAATTGGATTGAATTTGATAAAGACGTATTTATTGTTTATATATTGCATGTAAGCCACCCGAGTCCCCTCGGAGATGGGGCATATAAATCCAAATGAATGAATGAATGGATGGATGGATGGATGCATGGATGGATGCATGGATGAATAAATGAATGAAAGGAAGAAAGAAAGGAAGAAAGATATAGTATGCTAATGAAACCTATCTTTGTATGACCATCCCTAGTGAATTTGCTGCTGTCCTTTCATAGTGCCTAGAGTCTTGGATGGGGGGGCAACAGGCTTTGGCTGAACCCTTGCAAGACTAAATGACTGTGAGTGCAATAGTGGACCCAGTTCACCAACTTGGGAGTTCTTTTGGACTCACAACTCCTGCTCAGAAGAGCAGTTGGAAACCGTGGCTAAGAAAACCTTTGCACAGCTTCAGGTTGTGCGCCACTGGCAGACTTTCCTGGATCACGAATGGCCTCTGCACTCAGATTGCTAATATATGCCTGGGACATCACTGGAAGAACATGAGTGTTCCCCGAATGAGGGTATACATCCATCCTTGTTCTCCTTGACTTCTCAGTGGCTTTTCATACCATGAGCCATGATATCCTTTGGCGCCATCTGTTGCATTTGGGCTGGGCAGCCTAGCCTTGCGTGCGGTTTGACTGCTTTCTCCAAGGCCAGTCCTCATGAGTCTTAATAGGGAATGAGAGATTGAGTCCACAGCTGATCCTTTGTGGCATGCCAAAGTGCTCGGGATTCTCAGGATTAGACATAAGAATTCCTTATTTTCTAACCATTTTCAGCTGATTGCCATTTGCTTGTTTAAAATTTGATATCTCAGGATTTTTCTTAGAGGTTTACCATGAGCTATGATAGTTCCTCTCTAATTTATTGATTGTGTATCTATAAAAATACGTGGGAAAGATTCTTTATAGAGAAATGAACATTCCTTATATTGAAATTAATTAAGACCCTTGTCCCCCGTGGTTGACAAAAACCTGCAGGATGCTAAGGAGCTGGCGAGCTCCGACAGAAATTCCATGCTGCAAGACACGGCATTTATGGGAAATTTTAAGGAAGCCTTGGTTTGCCATATATATTTTAGGGGTGATGGAATAGAAGGTGGAATGTTTGGGAATTTCAATTGATCCTGGATGAAATGGTTTTGGGCCCTGCTGTGGGACAGAAGTAGCATTGGTTGCACGTGTGGATGATCTATGGCAGGGCAGGATGTGATTTTTGTTTCTTTGAGACTTCTCAGTGACTTTTGATACTATAAGCCACGGTATCCATTTAGGATATTTCTTGAATTTGGGCTAGGCAGCATCCTCGGGTATATCCTCAGGGATGCCTAGACCTTCGGCTGGTGTAACTTGAGGATGACAGTGTACATCCGTTTTAACTCTCCTTGACTTCTCAGTGGCTTTTGACACTATAAGTCACGGTATCCTTTGGGGCCTCACCCATCTATCAATTAGATCCTTGTCCCTCCGGGTTAGTGAAAGCTTCCAGGACAATGACTAGAAGGTGGGTCCATGCAGGAGTGAGACCCAACTCTCACTGCAGGAGGGCCCATTCCCAGGAGAATTTGGTTTGCCCGCTCCTTAAATGACTATCTCTGGATCCCATCTATGTTCATTCCACTCTATATACAAGGTGAAATGTTCTGGAATTTTAGAAGATCCTGGATGAAATGGATTCCTTCCAGGCAGGTTTCAAGTCCCCTTATGGGACAGAAACAGCATTGTTCGCACTGATCGATGATCTCTGGAGGGCTCGGGACAGGGGACATTCCTCAGTCCTAGTCCTATTAGACCTCTCAGCGGCTTTGGTATCTTATCGACCTGGTATCTTATTGCAGTGTCTTCGGGAGTTGGGAGTGGGAGGCACCGTTTTACGGTGGTTCTCCTCTTTCCTCTCGGGGCGCAGTGGGTGTTGACGGGGCAGAGATCGACCCCCGAGGACCCTCACTTGTGGGGTTCCCCAGGGGTCGGTGGTTTCTCCCCTCCTGTTCAACATCTACATGAAGCCGCTGGGTGAGATCATCCGTGGTTTCGGGGTGAGGTATCATCAATATGCTGATGATACCCAGATTTACATCTCCACCCCAGACCACCTCAGTGATGCCCTCCCCGTGCTTTCACGATGCCTGGAGGCGGTGCGGATCTGGATGGGGAGGAACAGGCTCCAGCTCAACCTTGACAAGACTGAGTGGCTGTGCAAACCGGCATCTCAGGTTCAAGATATTCCATCTTTGACCATAGGGGGAGAGGTGTTGCCCCCTATGGATAAGGCGCGCAACTTAGGTGTCCTCCTGGATGAACGGCTCAGTATGGAGGAGCAGGTGGGAACCGTCGCCAGGAGGGCTTTCGCCCAGGTTCACCTGGTGCACCAATTGCGCCCCTACTTGAACCGAGATTCCCTACGCACAGTCACTCATGCGCTAGATTCCTCCCATCTTGACTACTGCAATGCTCTCTATCTGGGGCTGCCCTTGAGGACTATGCGGAGGCTTCAACTGGTAAAAAATGCGGCCGCGGGGGCGGTGATGGGAGCGGCCCGATTCTCCCATGTGACACCCCTCTTGCGCGACCTTCATTGGTTGCCAGTTGCCCTCCGTGTAAGATTCAAGGTGCTGGTATTAACCTATAAAGCCCTGCATGGCTCGGGTCCGGGGTACTTGCAGGAGCGCCTCCTACCAGCATCGAGGTCCGATCGCCCGGTACGCTCCCATAGGCGGGCCCTAATGGGGGTGCCATTGGACAGACAATGTCGCTTGGCGGTCCCCCGGGGGAGGTCCTCCTCTGTGGGGGCGCCCACCCTTTGGAATCAGCTACCTCTAGAGCTGCGTTTGGCCCCGGGCCTGCACTCCTTCCGCCGTGATCTCAGGACTTGGCTGTTTGTACAGGCTGGCCTGGACTGAGCAGGGCTGGGAATTTTAATTTAAGGGTATTGTAATTGATTTTATAATTGGATTGAATTTGATAAAGACGTATTTATTGTTTATATATTGCATGTAAGCCACCCCGAGTCCCCTCGGAGATGGGGCGGCATATAAATCCAAATGAATGAATGAATGGATGGATGGATGGATGCATGGATGGATGCATGGATGAATAAATGAATGAAAGGAAGAAAGAAAGGAAGAAAGATATAGTATGCTAATGAAACCTATCTTTGTATGACCATCCCTAGTGAATTTGCTGCTGTCCTTTCATAGTGCCTAGAGTCTTGGATGGGGGGGCAACAGGCTTTGGCTGAACCCTTGCAAGACTAAATGACTGTGAGTGCAATAGTGGACCCAGTTCACCAACTTGGGAGTTCTTTTGGACTCACAACTCCTGCTCAGAAGAGCAGTTGGAAACCGTGGCTAAGAAAACCTTTGCACAGCTTCAGGTTGTGCGCCACTGGCAGACTTTCCTGGATCACGAATGGCCTCTGCACTCAGATTGCTAATATATGCCTGGGACATCACTGGAAGAACATGAGTGTTCCCCGAATGAGGGTATACATCCATCCTTGTTCTCCTTGACTTCTCAGTGGCTTTTCATACCATGAGCCATGATATCCTTTGGCGCCATCTGTTGCATTTGGGCTGGGCAGCCTAGCCTTGCGTGCGGTTTGACTGCTTTCTCCAAGGCCAGTCCTCATGAGTCTTAATAGGGAATGAGAGATTGAGTCCACAGCTGATCCTTTGTGGCATGCCAAAGTGCTCGGGATTCTCAGGATTAGACATAAGAATTCCTTATTTTCTAACCATTTTCAGCTGATTGCCATTTGCTTGTTTAAAATTTGATATCTCAGGATTTTTCTTAGAGGTTTACCATGAGCTATGATAGTTCCTCTCTAATTTATTGATTGTGTATCTATAAAAATACGTGGGAAAGATTCTTTATAGAGAAATGAACATTCCTTATATTGAAATTAATTAAGACCCTTGTCCCCCGTGGTTGACAAAAACCTGCAGGATGCTAAGGAGCTGGCGAGCTCCGACAGAAATTCCATGCTGCAAGACACGGCATTTATGGGAAATTTTAAGGAAGCCTTGGTTTGCCATATATATTTTAGGGGTGATGGAATAGAAGGTGGAATGTTTGGGAATTTCAATTGATCCTGGATGAAATGGTTTTGGGCCCTGCTGTGGGACAGAAGTAGCATTGGTTGCACGTGTGGATGATCTATGGCAGGGCAGGATGTGATTTTTGTTTCTTTGAGACTTCTCAGTGACTTTTGATACTATAAGCCACGGTATCCATTTAGGATATTTCTTGAATTTGGGCTAGGCAGCATCCTCGGGTATATCCTCAGGGATGCCTAGACCTTCGGCTGGTGTAACTTGAGGATGACAGTGTACATCCGTTTTAACTCTCCTTGACTTCTCAGTGGCTTTTGACACTATAAGTCACGGTATCCTTTGGGGCCTCACCCATCTATCAATTAGATCCTTGTCCCTCCGGGTTAGTGAAAGCTTCCAGGACAATGACTAGAAGGTGGGTCCATGCAGGAGTGAGACCCAACTCTCACTGCAGGAGGGCCCATTCCCAGGAGAATTTGGTTTGCCCGCTCCTTAAATGACTATCTCTGGATCCCATCTATGTTCATTCCACTCTATATACAAGGTGAAATGTTCTGGAATTTTAGAAGATCCTGGATGAAATGGATTCCTTCCAGGCAGGTTTCAAGTCCCCTTATGGGACAGAAACAGCATTGTTCGCACTGATCGATGATCTCTGGAGGGCTCGGGACAGGGGACATTCCTCAGTCCTAGTCCTATTAGACCTCTCAGCGGCTTTGGTATCTTATCGACCTGGTATCTTATTGCAGTGTCTTCGGGAGTTGGGAGTGGGAGGCACCGTTTTACGGTGGTTCTCCTCTTTCCTCTCGGGACGCACGCAGTGGGTGTTGACGGGGGGGCAGAGATCGACCCCCGAGGACCCTCACTTGTGGGGTTCCCCAGGGGTCGGTGGTTTCTCCCCTCCTGTTCAACATCTACATGAAGCCGCTGGGTGAGATCATCCGTGGTTTCGGGGTGAGGTATCATCAATATGCTGATGATACCCAGATTTACATCTCCACCCCAGACCACCTCAGTGATGCCCTCCCCGTGCTTTCACGATGCCTGGAGGCGGTGCGGATCTGGATGGGGAGGAACAGGCTCCAGCTCAACCTTGACAAGACTGAGTGGCTGTGCAAACCGGCATCTCAGGTTCAAGATATTCCATCTTTGACCATAGGGGGAGAGGTGTTGCCCCCTATGGATAAGGCGCGCAACTTAGGTGTCCTCCTGGATGAACGGCTCAGTATGGAGGAGCAGGTGGGAACCGTCGCCAGGAGGGCTTTCGCCCAGGTTCACCTGGTGCACCAATTGCGCCCCTACTTGAACCGAGATTCCCTACGCACAGTCACTCATGCGCTAGATTCCTCCCATCTTGACTACTGCAATGCTCTCTATCTGGGGCTGCCCTTGAGGACTATGCGGAGGCTTCAACTGGTAAAAATGCGGCCTGGGCGGTGATGCGGCCCGATTCTCCCATGTGACACCCTCTTGCGCGACCTTCATTGGTTGCCAGTTGCCCTCCGTGTAAGATTCAAGGTGCTGGTATTAACCTATAAAGCCCTGCATGGCTCGGGTCCGGGGTACTTGCAGGAGCGCCTCCTACCAGCATCGAGGTCCGATCGCCTGCGCTCCCATAGGCGGGCCCTAATGGGGGTGCCATTGGACAGACAATGTCGCTTGGCGGTCCCCCGGGGGAGGTCCTCCTCTGTGGGGGCGCCCACCCTTTGGAATCAGCTACCTCTAGAGCTGCGTTTGGCCCCGGGCCTGCACTCCTTCCGCCGTGATCTCAGGACTTGGCTGTTTGTACAGGCTGGCCTGGACTGAGCAGGGCTGGGAATTTTAATTTAAGGGTATTGTAATTGATTTTATAATTGGATTGAATTTGATAAAGACGTATTTATTGTTTATATATTGCATGTAAGCCACCCCGAGTCCCCTCGGAGATGGGGCGGCATATAAATCCAAATGAATGAATGAATGGATGGATGGATGGATGCATGGATGGATGCATGGATGAATAAATGAATGAAAGGAAGAAAGAAAGGAAGAAAGATATAGTATGCTAATGAAACCTATCTTTGTATGACCATCCCTAGTGAATTTGCTGCTGTCCTTTCATAGTGCCTAGAGTCTTGGATGGGGGGGCAACAGGCTTTGGCTGAACCCTTGCAAGACTAAATGACTGTGAGTGCAATAGTGGACCCAGTTCACCAACTTGGGAGTTCTTTTGGACTCACAACTCCTGCTCAGAAGAGCAGTTGGAAACCGTGGCTAAGAAAACCTTTGCACAGCTTCAGGTTGTGCGCCACTGGCAGACTTTCCTGGATCACGAATGGCCTCTGCACTCAGATTGCTAATATATGCCTGGGACATCACTGGAAGAACATGAGTGTTCCCCGAATGAGGGTATACATCCATCCTTGTTCTCCTTGACTTCTCAGTGGCTTTTCATACCATGAGCCATGATATCCTTTGGCGCCATCTGTTGCATTTGGGCTGGGCAGCCTAGCCTTGCGTGCGGTTTGACTGCTTTCTCCAAGGCCAGTCCTCATGAGTCTTAATAGGGAATGAGAGATTGAGTCCACAGCTGATCCTTTGTGGCATGCCAAAGTGCTCGGGATTCTCAGGATTAGACATAAGAATTCCTTATTTTCTAACCATTTTCAGCTGATTGCCATTTGCTTGTTTAAAATTTGATATCTCAGGATTTTTCTTAGAGGTTTACCATGAGCTATGATAGTTCCTCTCTAATTTATTGATTGTGTATCTATAAAAATACGTGGGAAAGATTCTTTATAGAGAAATGAACATTCCTTATATTGAAATTAATTAAGACCCTTGTCCCCCGTGGTTGACAAAAACCTGCAGGATGCTAAGGAGCTGGCGAGCTCCGACAGAAATTCCATGCTGCAAGACACGGCATTTATGGGAAATTTTAAGGAAGCCTTGGTTTGCCATATATATTTTAGGGGTGATGGAATAGAAGGTGGAATGTTTGGGAATTTCAATTGATCCTGGATGAAATGGTTTTGGGCCCAGCTGTGGGACAGAAGTAGCATTGGTTGCACGTGTGGATGATCTATGGCAGGGCAGGATGTGATTTTTGCTTCTTTGAGACTTCTCAGTGACTTTTGATACTATAAGCCACGGTATCCATTTAGGATATTTCTTGAATTTGGGCTAGGCAGCATCCTCGGGTATATCCTCAGGGATGCCTAGACCTTCAGCTGGTGTAACTTGAGGATGACAGTGTACATCCGTTTCAACTCTCCTTGACTTCTCAGTGGCTTTTGATACTATAAGCCACGGTATCCTTTGGGGCCTCACCCATCTATCAATTAGATCCTTGTCCCTCTGGGTTAGTGAAACTTCCAGGACAATGATTAGAAGGTGGGTCCATGCAGGAGTGAGACCCACTTCTCACTGCAGGAGGGCACATTCCCAGACTCTTTTAAGGAGAGTTTGGTTTGCCCCCTCCTTAAATGACTATCTCTGGATCCCATCTATGTTCATTTCACTCTATATACAAGGTGAAATGTTCTGAAATTTTAGAAGATCCTGGATGAAATGGATTCCTTCCAGGCAGGTTTCAAGTCCCCTTATGGGACAGAAACAGCATTGGGTTGCACTTGTGGATGATCTGTGGCAAGGGCAGGATGTCGGTGTAGATCCATCGTTGTTCTCCTTGTCTTCTCAGTGGCTTTTGATACCATCAACCATGGTATCCTTTGGGCCATCTGTCAAAGTTTAAGTCGAGCCATCATTCCTGTCAGTCCCCTCATTCTTAGAGGAATGATGGGTTTTAAAAAGGGTTATAGGGCCTGTGGCTGGGCAGCACAATTTGGCCCCCAAAGGCCAGCCCAATCGGTGGTGATAGGGAATGAGAGATCCAGTCCACCACTGCTCTTCAGTGGCATGCCACAGGGGTTGGCTCTCTCCACTCCTTTTTAACATCTCCATGAAGTTGGATGAGATGGATCATGCAGAATATAGCACGCATCATAATTCTGATGATATAGTATGCTAATGAAACCTACTTTGTATGACCATCCCTAGTGAATTTGCTGCTGTCCTTTCATAGTGCCTAGAGTCTTGGATGGGGGGCAACAGGCTTTGGCTGAACCCTCGCAAGACTAAATGACTGTGAGTGCAATAGTGGACCCAGTTCACAACTTGGGAGTTCTTTTGGACTCACAACTCCTGCTCAGAAGAGCAGTTGGAAACCGTAGCTAAGAAAACCTTTGCACAGCTTCAGGTTGTGCGCCATCTCAGACTTTTCTGGATCACGAATGACCTCTGCACTCAGATTGCTAATATATGCCTGGGACATCACTGGAAGAACATGAGTGTTCCCCGAATGAGGGTATACATCCATCCTTGTTCTCCTTGACTTCTCAGTGGCTTTTCATACCATGAGCCATGATATCCTTTGGCGCCGTCTGTCGAATTTGGGCTGGGCAGCCTAGCCTTGTGTCGGGTTTAACTGCTTTCTCCAAGGCCAGTCCTCATGAGTCTTAATAGGGAATGAGAGGTTGAGTCCACAGCTGCTCCTTTGTGGCATGCCAAAGTGCTCGGGATTCTCAAGATTAGACATTAGAATTCCTTATTTTCTATCCATTTCCAAGCGGATTGCAATGACTAGAAGGTGGGTCCATGCAGGAGTGAGACCCACTTCTCACTGCAGGAGGGCACATTCCCAGACTCTTTTAAGGAGAGTTTGGTTTGCCTCCTCCTTAAATGACTATCTCTGGATCCCATCTATGTTCATTTCACTCTATATACAAGGTGAAATGTTCTGAAATTTTAGAAGATCCTGGATGAAATGGATTCCTTCCAGGCAGGTTTCAAGTCCCCTTATGGGACAGAAACAGCATTGGTTGCACTTGTGGATGATCTGTGGCAAGGGCAGGATATTGGTGTACATCCATCCTTGTTGTCCTTGACTTCTCATTAACTTTAGGATGACAGTGTACATCTATCCTAACAATCCTATACTTTTCAGTGGCTTTTGATACTATAAGCCATGGTATCCTTTGAGTCCTCAACCATCTATCAATTAGATCCTTGTCGCTCCGGGTTAGTGAAAGCTTCCAGGGCAATGACTAGAAGGTGGGTCCAGGCAGGATTGAGGTTAGCCAATGCAATCCGGACCAGAAGAAGACACATGTGATAGCTGCCAAGGAATTTCAGTTGGTGGGGTCCAGAAGAGCCTTTTCTGCCATGACTCCTGCCTTCTGGAGCATCTTTCCCATGAAGATATATCTGGTCTCCCCTTTTTGGCCTTGAAGACATGATTATGTCAACCAGGTATCCCAGTTGATTATTGTTTCTTCACTGCTGATACCTCTATTTCGTTGCTTTAATTTCAGAGTGTTATGAACATGATGCATGTGATAAGCATCCCATATTCCTTAATGAAAGTGAACCCACTTTCATGGATACAGAAGGTGTGCCAGTACAAAGGTAAGGGTGATGGCTACATCAATCAACTTGAAGGAGTAGGAGGTAGGTATTATTGTATTAATCTGGCAAAATAGAAGTCATCCCTCCTGCACCTTTTTTCACACCCAATCTATGAAAGATTATAAAAACTGAAAGTACAAATTGAAGTCCAATTTGTCTGCCAGTTGGTCATACCTTATATATTATGAACATTTACTGGTGGAATTACATCTTAAATATCTTTGATTGTATATTGCATACTTTAGTGGAATTATGTCTTAATTCATTGGCATTTTTTTTCTTTCTTCTACATCTCTCAGCAAAAGTAGCTTGTGTAAAATCCAGAGATATGCACTGGGCATTAGTAGCACACAGAGATCAACGTGATATCAACCTCTCTTCACTTAGAATGTTGATAGTGGCTGATGGCGCCAATCCATGTAAGTGATAAATATGGAACAAAGAATACAGTCTATTTGGCTTTGCTGTTGGACATTTTAAGTCAACAGTCAATGAAGTCACTAAACAAGGATGTATGCCTGTAATCTTAGTATGTCATTTCCTGAGATATCTTGATCGTTCTTTCTCTTTTAAATGGGAGTCTAAAAATATTTCTATTCCAGAACCCACCCAAAAATTATATTTCAAAGTTTCATTTCTTTAGTGATATCTTAAAGCAAATACAATGTTTCACAGTACTATAAACTAAACGAGCATAGTTCTATATAATTTGGTAAGCTGTTATATAAACTCGTGTCAAATTTCTCCTTGAAAGTAGAAAAGAGCTGAATGTTTGTCAGGAAATCAACTGAAACTAGGCATCAATAGAGGTGATTTCTTTCCATGGTCAAATACGGGCATACAAAACATGAAGTATATTTGTAGGTTCCATCAGTTGTAAAGAATGCATGCTGCAAGTAGCAACCTGTTTTCTCATTCAGTTTCCTGCGTTGTTACTTTTTGATTACACATTTTTACAATTTTAAATATCCCAAACTGAGATTCAAGACAGCTTATAGAAATATTAAGGTAACTTTTTATAGTAGATTGAAACCATGATCCAAAAGCAAGTTAGAAAATTAAATTGAAATTGATTGAATCTCCAGTGGTATCTTAAAAAAAAACCCAATTTTGACTTGGTGCCAAAAGTAATAAAAGAACAAGGGAGATAGTTGTACATCTTAGTTTCAGCACTGATAGAACCTTTTCTACTATTACTATCCTTCAAATTTTCAACAGAAAATTCTGGGCAGATTTTCTATTCATAATGGACAATGTTGACTACTTCATATAAAATATTATGAGTTTTAGGTTTTTATCTAGTGCTGCAAAACTCCAAACCAGTATATTTTATAGGAAATATGTAGTAACCCAGAGAATGAGGTGGCTGGATGGAGTCACTGAAGCAGTAGGCGTGAGCTTAAATTGACTCCAGGGATGGTAGAGGACAGGAAGACCTGGAGGAACATTGTCCATGGGGTCACAATGGGTCAGACATGATTTCACGACTAACAACAACAATATAGTAACCAGGATTTCAAGGGTTGTTGAAAGTAGTTGATTTTAGTTGGACATCATATGTATGTTTTGTACTGGGACATATCTGACCTTACGAAATGATACAAAATGAAAATTGAAATTCAATTATTAGAAGCAGAGGGAATACAAATATACTTTTTTTGAAGCCATTCATGAAGTTCTGTACAAAATGGAAAGATTTTCATGCACCCAGTACAAGTAATATCCTGCAATAGAAATGGAATTTCCAGAATAATTCTTGGTTCTACACATAGTTTAATTCCATTGTATATAAAGAACTTGATTATACAATACCGACTCAGTTAGCCTTAAGAGCTAGTTGCATTTGGGGGCAGAAGTATGCTCAGTGCATTTCAATCTTCTCCTCTGGACAAAAGAAGTTTTAGTGAGGGTTGGTATATTAGAGACTCGCTTTAGGAACATCTATAGATTTCAACCCACAGGTCAATTATTCGCAATCACTCGGTGGATGTTTTGGTTGGTTGGCATCTAGATTTCTATTTTGGAAACCTCCTATTTAGAATTTCTGTTTTGTTGTGAGGAACTATTGATTATTGCACATGGAATGATATTATTGTCTCTGTACTTTTTAACTCCAGGGTCTATTTCTTCGTGTGATGCATTTCTAAATGTCTTCCAAAGCAAAGGCCTAAGACAAGAAGTCATCTGTCCCTGTGCTAGTTCACCAGAGGCTCTTACGGTGGCTATTAGAAGGTATTGTGAAGTCAAATATAAATGGGAAATCCTGAAGGCAAATGAAGTTTTAATGGAAACGATCTAGGAATAACTATAGGAGGAGAAAAGAGCATTACATCTCTATTGGTTATCCTTCATCAGTGGAAACATTTGTTCAGTTGTACTGTAAGTTTAAATGGCCCTAAAACAAATGGTCATTAAGAAGGACTGCCTATAAAGTGAAAAATTTCAGGTGTCTGTTGTTTGAGGGTTCAAAGACTTTTGGAGTATTGGTGTACTTTATGGCAGGTGGGCATTTTGCACCTGCATGAAACATTTTTCTAGACACCAAGTTTAGCTTGCCAACCTAAATGTTGGAGACCCACATGACAGGGTGAGCTCCTTTCCTGTGCTTCCAAAGTCTTGGTTCAAGAAAGTGAAAGGTGAAGTAGAATTGTAGATACTAGTACAGTTGGTGGTAAAATGGCAGCATTCTGTGCACCTTGGCATATCCTGCTAGCCACATGGCCATGGAAAGAGATGAGTGCCACCCCCTAGGGTCAAGACACAACTGGACAGGGAAAACTTTTTAGATCTTGCTATACGTGGTTTTGTTATCTGTGCCTGGAATGAAATCCTCACAAAAAAGTGGACCAATTGTGTTTAGATAATTGTGTCAATTTTCTGTATTCTGGCTTTGACCTTTAAAGTGTTCCACTTTTAAAATGTTGAAATAACGTTAATGCAGATTGTGTCAGTCTAATATCTTTGGATTTCTTTCAAAATGTCATGGACAGATTTTTCTTGAACTTGCTATCCAGCTCTAAGTTATTGGAGACTATTCTCCCATTCTTTGGCTCTTTAATTGTAATTTAAGTTTTTTCCAAAGTAATAATATTAATAAATAGCAATGGAGAACTACCTACAAGTTTCATGTATAAAAGCTACCTGAGAAGGCATCAAAAATTATACCTCCAGAAACAGAGATAATAAGAAAAATTAGGGCATGTGCAGAATCAGATAGGTTAACTTTAGAATTAAAAGACAAAGGACAATCTAAATACTATAAAACATGGAATAAATTTTATCAATGGTTATATAGAAGAAGATAGTAATTATGATTAGATTAATTAGTAAATAATATATCAAATAAGGAAATTATAAATAAATGTTGAAGTATAATGTATGTATAACAAAGCTAAGTTGGACGTACTGTGTTGTATTCTTATATTTAAAATTAAAAAATAAATTTTAAAAAATATTCTAGAGTGATATATGAGTCAAGAGAAATAGTCAAAAGAATAGAACAGTGTGGTTTAGTGGCCAAACTGCAACTTTGGGAAACAAATTCAGACATCTATCCATTGTATGAATGTAGGCAAGTTACAGTTTAACTATCTCATAAAGGTGTTGCAAGCAAAACATAGATAAGAAAAAATGCAAGTCCTTGGAGAAAGAACAGATGTTCATGTCATGATAACATTCTCCATCTGTAAATTATTTCCTTTTGATACATGTCATTCAATTCAAGGTAACTTCAGTATGGAATGACCAGCTACTAATGATATGATATGAAACTTTTTCCAGATGTTATACTATCTACTGCAATAAAGATAACTGCTTAAATTGAAGTCTTTGGTCAGAACTTTTCTCCCTGACTGAAATTCAACTGAGCTATGAATCCAAAGTCTTTTTATATTAGTTTTAAACTTTGCTTCAGTTTGTTAATTATCCAATAATATTCTGTTGGGTTTTTTTGAAGTATTTAGGAACTATATTGTATGGCAATCTAGAACAATGTTTATCAACTTGAATAGGTGCCAACTTCAGTCCCCAGAATTCCACAACCAGCTTGAGAAACACTGTTCTTAGACTTTTCCATCATTCAGGATATTTTTATAACAATAACTTTGGCGATTCCTACTGAAAATATATTACTGTAATGTCCAAATCTGTATCCCATGGGAAAGCTGAACATAAATTTACTTCCTCTAATGAGGTTACATTTATTCCTAGTACTTGCAACTTGCTTATATCAATATTAGGCGTAGAGGTTTCTAGAGTACAATCTCTTCCATCCCTAATATGGCAGGTGTTCTCATTCTAAGATTATCTCATAAGCAACCAAAGTACATGTAGAGGGTTAAAAATTTATCCGTATAGTGGTGAAACATCCCTCCAAGGTAAAGGGAATGCCATTAATCATTGCCACCCAGTTATCTGCTTCTCATTTGTTACTCCCTAACGTACATTCAATTCAGTCCAAAGCTAGCACACGTGATCCTTTTACTGGGATTATATTGGGGGAGTAGCAAAAGACTTTTTAGAACCTTTTAATCAGAATTTATGGAGCCTATCATTCCCTAATTAATGTGGGCACCATCCAGTTTTTCAAGTATCACTGAGAATCACTGTTACAGTTTAAGATCAAACATACAGCTGAGCTTTTTCGTATGTCAACTTGTCAAAGATATAGAGGTACATACCAACATCAATGTTTGGTATGGATTTTGTCATAAAATGTCTTTCTGGAGATATCATTAAAAGCAAACAATGAATTTCTTTCCTGTGTGTTTTTGAACTTGAGTTTTGCACAAGTAAATAGGAGAAATCATTTCAGGACTAGACTCTGATGATCGGAAATAAGTGATTCAAAGAACTTAGATTAAAACTCCTGACTCTCAAAGCCTATTTGCACAGCCAACACCCGACTGGTTGTGGAAAAGTTTCTCCTTCAAAAGCCAGCAGGTACAGGATATAAGGGGTACGTTAAGGGGTAGCACAACAATAGTGAAGAAGAGCATATTTAATACTTAAGTAAACTATTATTCCTTGTGTCTATTCCCTACTGTATTCTCTTATTCAACTTTTAATTAGGAGCACTTTTCAAATTGCAAGCCGATAGCAACTTTAGAGGCCTCCCTCAAGGCTTTTTCGAAAGGGGATTGTATGTATCTAAGTACCCACGTTTATTGTTCAACCACTTCTTACTACATTTATATCTGCTCGCTTTTTTTCAAGTAGAATACATCGATCTGCAACATCTAGATAGCTGCATTGCATAGGCCTAGCTTCTCTCCAGCTTATGAGTCATGGTAGTGCTATGGTTCGCCAGCAGCCTGTGCAGACGGCAGCGGAATCGGATAGTGGGGAAGAACAGGAACCAGTCCAGGAGTCTGTAGAGGACTCGGACGAGGGTCCTGCGTCCAATACAGAGATGGGGCAGGATCATCTGGGAGTAGGGTGCTGACTCATGGGCCTCTGGAGTCTGGGAGCAGCAAGGCAGAGGAACCAGGAGAGCCTGTTCCCAGTGCGCGTTTGCACAGAGCTGCTAGAAGGCAAGAGCAGCTGAGACAAAAGGGGTGACTCGGGAGGTTATTGCCCCTCCCATAAGGTATAAAGGACAGGCAAAGGTGAAGAAACCTTTGTGGGAAGCAAAGTTGTTCGTTCTGTTCGGATCAATCCTTGAAGCTCTGTGTGGACTTTGTACTTTGGTTGGGTTTTTTTTTTGACATTATTCCCAGCGTTGAAATAAAACAAGAGTTGTTTTAACTAAGCGTGTGCTTAATGACTGTCTCGGAAGCCTTGGTCAGAACAGGACAAGACAATAAAAAATTACAAAATATTTGAGAAGGGATATTCCTGTCTAGAGGCAGCATCACACTTATCAAGCTTTATTACTTGCTTAAGCAATTTATATGGCCGAAACCAAAAATAACTCTGGGCAGTATATAGAGATTAAAAACAATAACAAGTCAACAACAACCATGATGCCCAAGACCACAAATACAACCAACTCATGAAAACAAAATTAACCATCAGAGCTCATAGGGGCCAAGGGCATGGAGGAATGCCAAGTCTTATAACAAAAGACTAACAGGATTAAGGCTCATAATATTCTGTTCAACAGGACATGTACTATACAAAAAGCACAATTCTGGGGCCCAATAAAATATTATTTAATGGAAGGGAGCCAGAGCATGCCCTTCCTGCAAGATCTGATGAAGTGAACAAATATTTCTGAAGGTGTCACTGAAGCTTGGCATTCTCAAGCACAGCATATATATGAAGTGAGAGTTGCTTCCTATTCTGGCATAATTGACATTTTCCATACATTTCCAGACCAACCGATGATAGCAACCAACCGCCTGGAAGGGGAGTATTATCCATGCACGGGCTTACTTATGGAGTAATCAGAGTGGATTCTGAAGAAAAGCTTTCTGTTCTAACAGTGCAAGATGTTGGTTTGGTGATGCCTGGAGGTAAGGCGTCTATAAGCTTACTCAGAAAAATGTGTAACATTTGCATTGTTTTTCTCTTAACGCATGCTGGATGGGGGAATTCCAAAATTAAAATTCATAAATCTTAAATTTGCCAAGGTTTCACTGACTTAAAGAAAGTTGTATTTGCAGAGGTTCTATTTCCTCAAAGCCAGTATTTCGATATAGTTTGTGGATTAGTTTATCCCATCCTTGTCAGTTAAAATTATTCTTCCTCCATTAAACATGTATATAAATGTAATGACTTCCTAGAGTGCATTTTAGAAAGTCATCCTAAATATGTTCTACCCATAACAAGACAGTTTTATTTTCTTCTAACTTTTGCAGCAAATTATTTTTCATAAATCTCATATAGATTCATTACATATTTTGTAGGATTGAGATTCTATGCCTTGTTCCCATTGGAAAAAAGCCAGTTATAAAAGCATTCTGTTCTGTTTCCCTTCCAGCTCTGTCATATTGGCGGCTTTCCCATGCCTAATCTTGTGTTGTTTGTGATTAACTGTAGTTAGCAATCCATCAGGAGTCATATATGGTCACTTTCTTTTTTATGCCCAAGATTGGAAAGAGAAGTGTTACAACAAGGTATATTTAACAGGGTGAAAGAATAACCAGGAGTCTGGAATTTGATTCTGGAAGACTTCTTTCTTGATTATGCCATCTCTTCTTAAGATTAAAGAATGTATTTATTCTTCATCATCTTTACTTATTCTTAAAGGTTTAGCTGTTGGACATGAGCTGCATTTATTATTTTATTTAATTCCTTAGTGTTAATTTTCCTGGGGGAATTAATTTCTTTATCTTCTGTATCTTCTCTGCACCATATTTCTGCAACATCTCTGGCAGGATGGAGGTAATGCATAAATCCTGGTTCTTTTTGACCTCTCAATAGAATTAATACCATCAATCATGGTATCCTTCTGGGTCAACTTCAGGAAGTGGGGGTGGGCAGCACTGTATTGTGCTGGTTCTCCTCTTTACTCGGGGAGCAGTCCAGTTTCGAGAGAGAGAGAGAGAGAGAGAGAGCTAGCTTGCGACCAGTACTATGTGGGGTGCTTTCAGGGCTCTGTTCTCTCTCTCTTGAAACCTTTAACATTTACATGAGGCTGCTAGGGGAAGTGATCCATTGGTTTGGAGTGAGATATATAGTCATCTGCTTACTCCATCCCAGATCTCTTCAAAGTGTCCTGAGATGTCCTATCTCAGTATGTGAGGGCTATTGGGGACTGAATGGGGAAGAAACAGGTATCTGAATGGCATTGCACTGCCCCAAACAGACTCTATATGCACAATATGAGAGGGTCTTCCTGGACTTGTGGCTCCTGCTTGAAGAGCCTGTGGCAGCCATGGCCAAGGCAGCCTTTCCACACCTTCGGGTGGTACTCCAGTGGCACCCATACCTGGACCAGGAGGCCCTGGTCACAGTAACCCATGCTCTTGTAATCTCCAGGTTAAACTACTGTAATGTGGTCTACATGAGGCTGCCTTGTAGACTATTAGGAAACTTCAATCTGACTTGCAGTTGGCATCACAGCATGAATGGCTGGAAATTAGCAGAGCTCTGCCAAGCTCCAAGAAAACCAGGGGTCTAGCTGCCCTGGAGGGGTAGTGAAGAAAGGAGAGGTGCTTTTTTGACCACGAGGAAAACCTCAATTTCCTCATTAGGTCGGAAGAAAGCTCTCCTGAACAGCAGCAGGGACAACATCCATTTTGGCATGTCACAAGCTGTGACAACCAGGAAAATAAGATTTATGCTGGAGTAGCATGGGGACAGAGCATTGAAACTGGGTGAGACAACTTTCAACTTTTATGCTAGAGATCTAACCCAAGTTAAAAAATTTCAAAAATTAATCTCCAAGTAGCAAGAAAGCGGTGATCGGATATAGGGAGAAAGATTAAAGATCCAGAGATAAAATAAATGTTTAATGGAAGCCTTAAAACATAGAGTGCTTGGAAAAGATTCAACAATTACTTGAAAAGTGATTATTGGGAGAAATTGCCTTTTTTATTTTTAATCCCCCTCAATCTGTTTGACAACCAGCTGTTTGATGCTGTCTAATGCTGGAATTGGGAGTAGTGGAGCCATCTACTGGAGGAAAAAGCATTACAACGTGGGAATCTAAATGAAAGTGACAATTGTTTAACACAAATACATGAAAGAAGAGAAAGTAAACAACATCTGGAAGACCATCTGACCTTGATTCTATTTTGGTAGGCGACTTGGATGTTTGGAAACATTTAGTGAGCTCTCTGAAAATCTCTAAGACAAATTGAACTGCAAAGAGATCTTTATTAAAACTTCTTATTGAATGTTGGACTTGAAAGACTGGAGGAAATTCAGCAGGCCGATTTGGATTTGAATTACTTAAGCTACCTGATAAAACATCCTATGAGCTTAAAAAAAGGAAGGTGATAGAAGAAAAAAGAAAAGAAAAAAAAATTAAATAAGACTTTAAAATTTGAAGAATTGGGAAGAAGGAAATTGGAAAATCACTAAATAACCTTTAAGGACTAAAACTTAGGGGACAGGGAGGTACAATTCTGGGATTAATTAAATTTTAGTAATTTTGGAGGTATTGGGACATTGGAGCCCTAGGGGTGTATGGAGTAATTTTTAGTATACCAAACTATTGCAAAATGACTCAACATGGGACAGTAGAGATGTATGAAGAAATGTTATCGATCTTTAAAAGTTTGTATGAAACGGTGGAAAAAGAATCATAAGGAGGTAATGTCCAAAGAGGAAGATGTGAATCTAGAAGTCCCTCAACAAGGGGAGGAAAAAGATGAACATAATGCCCAGAAAACAGATGAAAAACCAGAAGGAGTGTTTTACTCCCAGTCACACCTAATGTCTAGTACTATTTCTAGAATCAGTTTTCTAGAGTTTTGTGGTTATGAATCTGGATCAATCTAATGATTGATAGTTTAAAATCAACGAATCCATAGCAATGTTCATCCAGAGTGTGTCTTGGATTCAACATTACATTATTTTTACCCTGCCTTTAATTCTTTTGGCAGTCAAGGCAGCTTCCCCCCTCCGACTTTATTCACATAACCCTGTGAATTGGTTGCATTACCAACACAACATTAGGAAAATGCTATTCTTTCTTCTTCCCACCAATAGCCATAATGTGTGCTGTCAAACCAGATGGAGTTCCTCAGCTCTGCCGAACAGATGAAGTTGGTGAACTCTGTGTATGTGCTATTGCCATAGGTACATCTTACTATGGACTTTCTGGAATATACTAAACTATTGCAAAATGGCTCAACATGGGACAATAGAGATGTATGAAGAAATGTTATCGATGCTTAAAAGTTTGTGAAACGGTGGAAAAAGAATCATAAGGAGGTAATGTCCAAAGAGGAAGATGTAAGTCTAGAAGACCCTCAACAAAAGGAGGAAAAAGATGAACATAATGCCCAGAAAACAGATGAAAAACCAGAAGGAGTGGGGGAGGAGACAAAACAAATTGCAAGAAGATGAAGATATTGAAGGAACAAGACTAATAAGTATGAATCAAATAATTCCTACAATAGAACAGGGGGAAGGAAATCTCCCAAAATTTGATTAGTGATTGGTCCTATTGGTGTTTTTAAACAATTGGGATATTGGATTTACGGTGGAACATTGAGTAATTTTTAAAATATTAAAATGCTAGTGATTTAATAGAGGATAACAAACATACTGCAGGAAGAAATGTTATTGAAGCTTATAAGTACAATGTGCAGGTCAAGGTCAGAAGATAGAAGACTAGGATTATGTATACCTAATTGTATTATTATTGCTAGCATTGTGTAAAAAATGTATTGACCCATCTCCAAAATAGGTATGGATGTTAAAGAAAATTACAAATAAAACATATACCCCCCCAAAAGGAAACTTCCACCTATTCAGAATGCAGGATAGATAGTAAATGGTGCCAGATATGATGGCACACATAACCGCAACTGCTGCTTGAGCTGCACTGATTATCAGTGTTTCCAAGTGAAGTTCAAGGTGCTATAAAGCCCTATACTTCTCAGGGTACCCAAAGGATTGCCTTTTAAAAGAGATTTGATCCATCCTACTGCCTCAAAGAGAAGGCATATGATGCAGATTCCATCTTTGTATATTTACATAGAATGTCGGTTGATAGGGGCCAGAAAACCAGCTTTTTTGCAGCTGCCCCTTGTTGTATGGAACTTTCTTACTTTGGAAATAGGAATGGCCCCAACCTTGGTAGCTTTTTGCAAGACCCTAAAAACCTGGCTATGTTCCCAAACCTGGGATTCTGAATGTGCCAAGGGCCCTATTTTCAGCTATATTGCCAACTAAGTACCTTGCTCCTATGTATATTTAATTTGGATGGGTTTTTTATGTTTTTAAAACAGTGCAGTGGCTTAGCGGTTAAGATCCTAGGCTTGTCCACCAACGGTTTTCCAGACCATTTCCCACAGAGAGAGAAAAGATTTAAGGGGGAAAAGGTGAGTGGGGGAATCAAGAAACCCAGCCCCCCAATTTTTATATAAAATAAATGTTTTACTCCCAGTCACACCTAATGTCTAGTACTATTTCTAGAATCAGTTTTCTAGAGTTTTGTGGTTATGAATCTGGATCAATCTAATGATTGATAGTTTAAAATCAACGAATCCATAGCAATGTTCATCCAGAGTGCGTCTTGGATTCAACATTACGTTATTTTTACCCTGCCTTTAATTCTTTTAGCAGTCAAGGCAGCTTCCCCCCTCCTACTTTATTCACATAACCCTGTGAATTGGTTGCATTGCCAACACAACATTAGGAAAATGCTATTCTTTCTTCTTCCCACCAATAGCCATAATGTGTGCTGTCAAACCAGATGGAGTTCCTCAGCTCTGCCGAACAGATGAAGTTGGTGAACTCTGTGTATGTGCTATTGCCACAGGTACATCTTACTATGGACTTTCTGGAATGACCAAAAATACATTTGAGGTAAGCTGGTAAAATGTTAACTTCATTTTAAAAAAAACTTTTGGATTCACATTCATAGCAATGATTCATTTGTGAAGCTGCACTTCTATTAAGTTGGGCCATTATTGTCTTCTTCAGCAGAATACCTCAGCTTTAGAGAGCTTAGAATACAGGAGAGTGTTCTTTGATTCTGACTAACAGAATATTTCTAGTTGAAGATTTTCTCAAAATGTTTTATTTATTTTTGTGTGTGTGTATGTGTTCTAAGTGCTTGTATATTCACACATGCATTATAAATTAAATTGAAAAAGAAGCAAACAGAATTACCAAGTCAGAGGAAGAGGATTGTGCATCATGTGTAATAATTTTAATATCTGCTCCTAGAAGGCTCTAAACTATCCAAATATCATAAAAATGAAGCTTCCCACCCTCATTTCTCCATCTTTCTCATAGGTGTTCCCTATGACTACTTCAGGTGCTCCTATAAGCGAACTGGGCTTTCTTGGGCTTCATTGGCCCCTGAGGACTTGTTTTTGTGGTTGGTAAAATGGATGGTCTGATGGTTGTCAGTGGGAGGAGGCACAATGCAGATGACATTGTAGCTACAGCATTGGCAGTGGAACCTATGAAGTTTGTCTACAGGGGAAGGTAGGCTTCCATTTCTTCCCATCAGGATTTTTAAAAACAGAATATTGAAAGAGTGCTTCCCTTGCTCAGAGAAACCTTAGATAAGGTGACCGCATTCCAAATAGATTAGCCAACATGCATTAATTTCTACTAAAAAGCCTTTATTTAATGTCCTTTTTTAATTAAGCCCAACATCTCTGTGATATTAGTCAAGGTAGTCCTATTCCTTACTTTCTGCTTTAATTACACGTGTCTCTACTAAAGTAGTAGTCTTTACTACAGTTACCTCTCTACTAAAGAGGTAGTAGAATCTTTCTGCCTTTTCCATGTCTGCTTCTTGTAGGTTCTGTATGAAGTCTGATTTCTGCAGGCAGGAGCTGGCTAATTCCTGCTAAGTGATAGCCTAACTCCTCCCTTTTTTTCAGCTCCCTTTCAGCCTAAGTTTGTTTTCTTTCCATGAAGTGTTTAACTCCTGAAGTTTAAGCCACTCGTATGGTTTCCTCCTTGTTGAATATCCCACCCTTCGCTGCTACTTTGTCATGGAGTCAAAGTTTCAAAGCATACAAAACCTGGTAACCCAAGTCCCTAGGTAATGCAAACAAGCATTCATAGGCTAGTATTCACTGCCCACTTTAACACATTCTTCCCCACTTTTTACATTTCCTGTTACTTTCCCCCAACTATTCCTTGTAAGTCCTACTACTAGAAAATAATATCTCTTTCTAGCTTCTTTAGGCTACTTCAGGCTGCGTTTCTTCCCCACATGAAATTCCACCCACCTCTTCCCAGCAATACAGCCAACTTTCACGCTCTCTCTCTCCCTCAGCACTGCTATTATAGCAGACGGCGCTGGGCTGGCTGGGAGAAGGCTTAAAGGGGCAGTACAACTGCAAAACAGCTGTGGGCTATTTTCTAGGCAGCCTCTCCTCTCACAATATGGCACCCGATCAGTAAGTTGCAGGTAGTACCTAAAATAATGGGAGCCATAAGCCATAATAATGAGTGCATTATTTTTGTGACTGTTGCCCTCAGCAGCTATTAATGCATTTCTGCTTATTGTTTGTTGTTTTAACATTTTTTGTTTCCTGAGGCTGCTAAAGTTGTAACACGGACAGCCATATAAGTTATCTAAAATAATATTCAGGGCTGCTTAAGGACAAATTAAGGCAATGTAAATAAAACAATCCCATGTGAAATATTTAGGAGAAAAAATAGATGAAAATCAATTGGAAGTAGAACCACTATAAACATCTGGGAAACAGACTTTAATCTGGCGTCAAAATTGATATCCGGCAAACCTCTTTAGGAAATTCAAAGCAGGAATGCTACAAATGGAAACAACTTTGCATATTTTCATTTCTCTAAATAAAAACATAGGCAGCAATGACTTTGTTATGATTGTTTTATTTGCCTCTGTTAGTAAATATTATTCTGAAAAGAGTGAAATACTGTTTGGAATGATGGTGCATTACTCTGTGGAGAGCCAACATGAGCTTGCTTTTATAATAGCTGTTCCAGTTAGTGCTCTATTTTAAACTTCTGTAGGTGTTCAGTGCAGATTCTTGTAGAGGAAATAAAGAACTTGGGCTCTAATCTTCTCCGTTGCATAACTAATGAGAACTGAGTCACACAAAAATCATGAAAGGGATCTGCTCTGCTCTTAGTCTTTTTATCCAAATGCAAATGTCTTGGTTTGCACATCCTACAGGATAGCAGTATTTTCAGTGAGTGTCCTTCATGATGAACGAATAGTCATTGTGGCTGAGCAGAGGCCGGATTCTACGGAAGAAGACAGCTTTCAGTGGATGAGCAGAGTTCTGCAGGTACAGTTGCTAAACCTATAATCATCAGGTCAAATGGAAAGACACTATGTGCCAAGGTAGCTCCCTGTTACGTGAAAGCATAAGCAATTCATTGCATTTTCCAACAGAAGCAAAACATATCTAAATGAAAGAGTAATCTTTATTCCTGTTCCAGAAGATCTTGGTTAATCTCTCCTGGAATTTTTCTTCTCATTTTGGATTAAACTATGACGGTCCACTCCCCCCACCCTTCCTATGCTTTCTGAACAGATGATTGCTGTGTCTTTGATAATGGCTATAGCAGTGTTGGTGTCCAGATGCTTTTAAGAAATTCAGAGTAGGAAAAGCATAACTTACAATAAAGAGAAGGAACTATATAATAGACAACTCATCTTCAAGTGCTTACTAATTGGCTGTATATTGATTCTGTAATGGCATTGCCTTATAAGTATTGCATTCCTTCCAGTCTGCAGCTTTATGTTTAGTGTGTTAGAGTCTCTTGAGCTGTATTTGTGATTGAAAGGATAGGATATCCACTTATGAAGAAGCAGAAATTGATGGATACTCACCTCATTGTTCTTTAGAATAAGGGAAAGACATCTGTAGTTGTACATGAGCTTCCATAGGCCATAATGTATCTCTTCCTCTTTGGGAGAATGTTTTCTTTTACATCCATTTAAATGCCAGAGGAAACACAAGAGGCAAAAGAAAAGTTTTAGAGCATTCAAACAAGGTCTTATAAATACAGTAGAGTAGGGCAGCTTAGCACTCCAAATTCCTTTGTAGATTACATGGTCTATGGAGGCATCAGTGTGAGGATCTTGCAGTTAACATCATCAGGGGAACTCTTGAGGAAGAGGGAAACCTAATGATGAGGAAACCAGGAAAGAAATAGGCAGTTTACAACATTTTGGCTACATGCCAAAATATAGCTTAGTTCAGCATAGAATATAGTTCAGCATATTGCATTCCCTTCTTAATGGTCCTCAAGCATTGGAACTTGATTCCTTCATCAGTTTTGGGGTGAAGTGCCCGACTTTTTCACTGTTCAGTTTATATTTCTTTAAATAACTGTTAGGGTGAAGCGATCTATTGCCCCTCTTCTGGCAATGTTTTAGAGAAGGGAAAAGGAACCTCTTTTTCTCTCAGTGGTCACGTTTCCTCAGTTGTGTTGTGTTGTGTTGTGTTGAGAGAAACTTAATGGGTAAAGCCAAAGCAAAAAGAACCACAGTGAATGACAGCCTCCATTCTTTCCTTCAATATTTCTTCTTGCTGGTTCAGCCAGACAACAGAAAGAGAAGGAATGAACAGCTTTTATAGTGATGTAAAAACTAGTATTTTTCATTGTGAAAAGCCTTGTGGAGGCTGCAAGTTGTCCACTTTTGTTTTATGTAGCCTATTTTTCTAGGGTACCAGTGAGGGCCAAAATTTTTGAGACCTCTGATTGATAATAACCTTAACATACAATTTCACCAGTGTGAATTTAACGTATATTAAAATCAGGTTGCTCTAAGACAGAAAGGAACATAATGTTACTCTTTCTTTTGCTTCCTTACACATTCAAAATCTATGATTTTAAAACAATTTCTTCTTCTCTTGAATCCTTATTGATAAGATTATTCTTGATTTGGAATGTACAGCAAATCTACATAGCAAGGAAGGGAAAATGTGAATTTTAAAATTTGTATCCTGTCTTTATCATTTTTACAAATAACTCAAGGCAGCAAACATATCGAACACACCCTCCTCCTCCTATTTTCTCCAAAACAAACAATCCTGTTGAGGTGGGTTGGGCTGAGAGAAAATGATTGGCCCAAAATCACCCAGACAGCTTTCATGACTAAGATGAGACTTGAACTCACAATGTCTTGCTTTCTAGACTGGTGTCCTAAACAATACACCAAACTGGCTCTTACTGGTTTTTAGTTTCAATTCATTTTCTTTTTGTGAAAACATTCCTAAGTTCATGTACATCAAGAATTATATAACTTCTTGATGTTTTAAAGTCCCTCTTAATGATTTAACTTTCTATTTCTACCTTTACATTTAGATTAGGTGGTATTGTAGTTCACCTACTACACTGAACTACAATTTAGACTTCTAACTTTTAACAGCATTGGGCCCCGTGAAAACAGCCTGGGGGCGTTAATTTTTCTGTTGCATGAAGATGAAGTTGAAGCAATCACAACTTATGGCTAAGTAAATTATAAATACATAATTGTGTAAACATAGTCCATGTTTAGTAGGGAGTTCAAAGTTCCTTTCTATAGCTACACGGCTTATCAGATACCTGCGTGCTTGTGAGCAGACCAACTCAATCCAGTTCCCACCCTTATAGTAATTTTCTTCTTTTTACATGTATTTTTCTAGGCTATAGACAGTATTCATCAAGTAGGAGTTTACTGCCTAGCCTTGGTTCCAGCAAACACACTTCCAAAGACTCCGCTTGGTGGAATCCACTTATCAGAAACAAAGCAGCTCTTCCTTGAAGGAGCATTGCATCCCTGTAACGTACTGATGTGTCCACACACCTGTGTAACTAATCTGCCTAAACCAAGACAGAAACAACCAGGTAAGTCTAATGTTCGCATCTTGGGTTGAGATCCCCTGATAAGTGACTCACTAGTGAGATGTCCCATATATAAATTTCATATAAATAAATGAATAAAAGTAGCTAGATTTCCTCATAATTCAAAACCTTTTGACTGGATGTTCTATGTGTTAGTTAGTTTTTGACTCAGTGATTGGAATATTGGTTTGCTTTATGGATTTTTTTTTTAATTATATACCATCCTTCCATTTGAAAATGTCCCTCAGGCAGCTTATAACAAATGGATAGAAAATAGACTCAAATAATTTTACCAAGAAATGTCTGGCAAAAGAAAGGCATTCTTAGAGGCAGGGCATTATTGCAATATGAAAAACCAGCATTCTGTAGTTTGGGTTTGATGCAGAAGGAAGCCCAGAGTAGGGAGAACTTCAGACAAGCCTCTCCTGCAGATTTTAAAATTCACATAGATTAGTAAAGAGAGAAGCAATCCCTCAAATAGTAAGACCTAAACTGTATTAACATCAGTATTCTAAATTGTACCTAGAAAGCAAGTAGAGATCTTTCAGTATATTCCTATATCTCCATACCACTTTGATAGACAAGATTATGTGCTCTATTACAAAGAAAGATACTCTTAGCAATTCAGACAGTTGGTCCTTTCCTATGAATCTGCTATATTTTTTTGTGTGCATTGCAGAAGGGCTTAGGATGGGGATAAGAATTTTTTCAACTCCTAATACTAAGGAAATCTACAAAAGCCTATTTTATTGGTTATCTCAAATTGTCTGGGTTCAGCTAATGTCCCTTGCTCCTCAAACACTAGATGAGATTACCAAATGTAATGATCTCACTGACCATTGTCTCATTTCCTCTCATGAGTTAAAAAAAAAACCCCAGTTTTTGGAAATCACAGCTTCAAGATCTGAGCTGCAGGAATTGGACAGCAAAAAATAAAATAAAATAAATCCAGTAATTTCATTTTGCTGGGAGCGGCTCCTATTATTTGCAGCCGAAATGACAGGGGATTTCGTATGAGATAGTTTCACTCTAGATGAGGAAGCACAGTAATATGAATTTTGCACTGGAAAGGAAGTTCTTAATTCTTCTTTCACCATCTTCCTGATGTACTGTAGAAATTGGTCCTGCCTCTGTGATGGTGGGGAATCTGGTCTCTGGAAAAAGGATTGCACAGGCAAGCGGCAGAGATTTGGGACAAATAGAAGATAATGATCAAGCTAGAAAGGTAAAGCCCTAAATCTTCCATAGGTATAGTGGATAACAAGCAGAGAAGAGTATACTTACCGCAATTTTTCCTTCCATTAGAACTGGGAATATGAGAGTCCATATATTCAGACCAAATATTTATATCAAGGGATGTATTTTCTATTGCTAATATATAACATCAAAACCATATATATATATATATATATATAAAACCTATGTCAAATCACAGTTACAGATCTGATGTAAATATGCTATTTTTGTCTTATAGCAATGAGCTCCTGGTACTTGCCACAATTCCTGCAAATCTAGCCGTTCGAAGGCATGCAAATGCAAGTAGATAGATAGGTACCACTTCGACAGGAAGGTAATAGCCTTCCGTGCACCTCAGCATATAGTCATGATGGCCACGTCCACGGAAATGTCTTTGAACAATGCTGACTCCCTTGGCTAAGAAATGGAGATGTGCACCGCCCCCTAAAGTCAGACATGGACTGAACAGGGGAAATCTTAACTTTTACCTTTAATTGGATGTTGTTCCTGATCACATCAGTGCATACACACAGTTCTACTAAGTTGCTGGTAATTTCAGTCGATTTAGAACAAGAGTGAATTAATTGAATTCTGTGTTGACTAATTGGGAAAAAAGGTCAGCAGTTTATTGAATGTTACTGATTTTTAAGTATTTTCAGATTTTTACTGTCAACTTCCTTAAATTTCTTTTCTTCGTAGTAATAAAATCTATGAATCTGTCAAACTGGTAGCAGCTTGCAGTTTCAGCAAAAAGAGAGCTTTTTCTAGACCTAAAAAATGTTTAAAGAAGCAATTGTGTTTCTTACTTTCCTCTCTTTCTTAATGTTTATCTTGTTTTCCCCACCAGTTCTTATTCCTCTCAGAAGTCTTACAGTGGAGGGCACAGACAACTCCTGACCATGTGCTTTATACTCTACTGAACTGTAGGGTAAGGATATCTTTTGGCTTTCTTATTTGTAAATTTATGAAACACCCAGAGCCACTGTGAATTGGGCAGCATGAAAATTAAATAAATGATGATGATGATGATGATGATGATGATGGTGATGATAAATAAACTTGCAACTCAGAACTATTATATATAAAACCGATTTTGAAATGACAAACAATGAACCAGTCCTTTCATAGAACCATAAAGACCTGGCTATTCCCCTATGCTTTTGGATAGGTAGGAGCCCTGGTGGCATAGTGGTTAGTATACAATATTGTACCTGACCCTGCCCACAGCCCGGAGTTCAATCCTGAAATGCTCAAGGTCAACTCAGTCTTCCATCCTTCTGAGGTCAGTAAAATGAGGACCCAGATTGTTAGGGTCAATATGCAAAACAGTGTAAACCAACCAGAAAGTGCTGTAAAGCACTATTGCTATAGAGTGGCTGGAATTGCCATTTTGTTCTATTCTAGCCTGGCTTTTGTGCAATGCCTGTTATTATGTTTTTATTGTACTTTGGGTCCCATGAACTGCCCAGAATTGCTCTGGAGTCAGGTGGCATCAAATTGAATTAGACTAACAAATAATAGTCTATAACGTGGACTTGTACAAACCGTATCTGTAAATGGTACTGCTTGGGAGGCAATCTGATGTAATTTCTCTCTATGATATTGATAATTTCTTACTTTTGAAAAATCTCAAGCTGTTCGGGTTTTATTAAGGCTTGCTTCAAACCACTTTACCACTTTGAAAATAGTGATTACTAATAGCTAGCACTCAGTTCCTCTTGTTATATCCTTACAGAATGTCAATTTGAGTTATTTTGAAATATTCTTCAGCAGTGGCTATAATCTCCTGGAAAAAAATCATAGTTCACTTTGCAGTTAATTAGGCAAAAGCTTTAAAATCTACCTTTCAACTGACCTAATCAAGATATAGATTTTGCTTCCTTTGGTATTTTTTTCAGCTTAAAAAGAAATGAAAGTGTGCCATTTATATCACCCATCTAGTTTCAGAGGCTAAGGTCAATAATTCGGTTAATGAATTAAAAGCTCCATATTTAAATTATTCTTCTCTGTCTCTGCCTTTTCTTTCTTAATGAAGGGGACAATAGCAAATTCTCTCACCTGTGTCCAGCTACATAAACGAGCTGAAAAGATAGCAGTAATGTTGATGGAAAGGGGTCATTTGCAAGATGGAGATCATGTTGCTTTAGTCTACCCACCAGGTAAATTGTGCAAGCATACTTTGGTTCTAATTCTCTAACAATGTTGTTCTATATCAGGGGTCTTCAACCTTGGCAACTTTAAGACTTGTGGACTGACGTGCTTACAGCAATTTGTCCATCTTGGCAACTTAACACATATGGACTTCAACTCCCAGAAATCCCCAACTATCAATGCTTCCCCAGTGTTGGCTGGGAAATTCTGGGATTTGAAATCAATTTGTCTTAAAGTTAAAAATATAAATTACCAAGGTTGAGATACATTGGCATAATACCTCAGTCTATGTTGAATATATAGTTGTTCAGTGGTGGGATTCAAAAAGTTTTACTACCGGTTCTGTGGGCGTGGCTTGGTGGGTGTAGTGTGGCTTGATGGGCGTGGCTTGGTGGGCGTGGCAGGGGAAGGATACTGCAAAATCCCATTCCCTCCCCACCCCACTAATCTGCTTTCCAGCTCCGTTCTCCTGTGCTGGACAACAAAAGAAAACCCAGCCAATCAGCTGGGACTCAGGAGGCAGAGAATAGATGGGGGCAGGGCCAGTCAGAGGTAGTATTTGCCGGTTCTCCGAACTACTCAAAATTTCCGGTTCTCCAGAACTGGTCAGAACCTGCTGAATATGACCTCTGTAGTTGCTAAATGCACTGACTTCCAGAATGGAATTGCTATGGAACAATGAAGAAATAATCCCCTTATCTCACAAGCATGAGGGATAAAGAGTTGAATTTCATGTACAGATTTATTCAGTGAGAAAACTGGAGAAACAAATTCTGCTTCCAGTAACTAAATGAAATTCACAATTGTATGAGAAATCTGCTCATCCAAAGCCAAATGAATTCAGATCATTTCAGTAGAAGTAAACTGTACATGTCTTTCTCTCTTTCTTTCTCTCTTCCGTTAACAACACAATCTTATGCATGTCTGTTCAGATGTCAGCCCCAGTGGGTTCAATGATCCTTACTCCTAGGTAAGTGGATATAAGATTGAAGCTTGGTTTCAATGTAGGAATTCTAGTAGTTGTATTCCCAACACATCTGAACTGCATTAGTTTAGGGAAGGTGGAATTATGCAGGTATTTTTAGAAATTACTCTCATTTTGCTTTCTTCCTTGCTAACAGTCATGCCTATTTTTGTCCCATCCAGGCATAGATCTGATTGCTGCATTTTATGGATGTTTATATGCTGGCTGTGTGCCAATAACAGTTCGTCCTCCCCATCCACAAAACATTGCAACAACCTTACCCACAGTGAAGATGATTGTGGAGGTCAGTGGGCCATTAATAATGATTAACTTAGAACATGCATAGATTGCCCTTTTCACCCTAGAGTTGCATTTTTTGTCTCCAGGGAATATGAGGAATAGATTTTGGTGGTACAAGGATATAACAAGGGTTAAGAATTAAAACTTTTGGGCCCAGAGATGAATTGTTTTAAGGATTGGAGGATATAGTCAGTATATTTGGCTGCACAACATATAGATATATTTAACCATAGTTACAGTTGGGAAAATGTGACGATCCTAGACCAGGCCAAATCCAAAAATGCCAGGGAATTTCTAGAAGCCTGACACTCTGACAAATCAGCCACCAATAGACACATAGACATTAACAACATCTATAAACCATGCAAAAGGGACAATCAACCAGCCCAAAAGGGAACAAAAAGTCCCAAGCACCTCTCACGAGCAATCAGCACCCAGATCAGCATAGATTAACTCCAAGGTATGTCCAGTTTGATGAAAAAAAGGACTAGGGGTGACATGATAGCAGTGTTCCAATATCTCAGGGGCTTCCACAAAGAAGAGGAGCCAAGCTATTCTCCAAAGCACCTGAGGGCAGGATAGGAAGCAATGGGTGGAAACTAATCAAGGAGAGAAGCAACCTAGAACTAAGGAGAACTTTCCTGACAGAATAATTAATCAGTGGAACAACTTGCTTCCAGAAGTTGTAAATGCTCCAACACTGGAAGTTTTTAAGAAGAGATTGGATTGTTGTGGTCCGCCAGCGGACTGTGGAGCTGGCAGCAAAGATGGACATTGGGGAGGAACATGGGCCAGTCCTGGAATCTGGGGGCTCGGACAAGGGATCTCTCTGACACAGAGATAGGCCAGGGCCATCTGAGAGTTATGTGCTGACTCCGGAGCCTCCAGAATCTGACATCAGCAAGGCAGAGGAATAGGGGGAGCCTGATCCCAGTGCGCACTTGTGCAGAGCTGCCAGAAGGCAAGAACAGTTAGGACAAAAGGGGCGACTCAGGAGTAAGGCTTGGAGGTGATTGACCCCTCCCATAGGACATAAAGGAGGAGCAAAGGGACATGAGCCTTTGCAGGAAGCAACTTTGTTCATTCTGGCCGGTTTAAAATCTGAAGCTCCGTATTGACTTTATGCTCTGTTCGGCCTTGTACAGCTAATTGACAATTTAGTTGTTGGCAGCATTTCAAGGGAGATAAAGGTGGGTGCTTACCAGCCTTACCCCGAGAGACTGTGGCAGACTTCTGTTGGACTATTCATAACTGTTGGGACTCATTATGGGCTGTGAATGCATATAATTCACAGCCGTTGAAATAAAACAAAAGGTTTTTGGGAACAGTGTGTGATTGTTACTGTCTCAGAAAGCGTTGGTCAGAACATGGATAACCATTTATCTTAAATGATATAGGGTTTCCTGCCCAAGTAGGGGGTTGGATAGAAGACCTCCAAAGTCCCTTCCAACTCTGCTATTCTATTCTATTCTATTCTATTCTATTCTATTCTATTCTATTCTAACTTAAGACCAACAATCAAGTAAGCAATACCCTAGTCAAGAAACTGCCCAAGGCCATCAGTGAACAACCCAATCAAATAATCCCTAAAACTGCCCCTAAGATAGAGACAAGCAAGACACCAGAATATAAACTGATAGGAAACCTCACTCCTTACTAGCATAAATACCTAGTTAGGGTGATGAAACGTCTGCAAGAAAACAAGACAGCTCAGAGAGCACCAAGGACCCCGCATTTCAACCATGAGCTACAAACATCCTCCTTTATTGGTATAATGGCTGCATTCTACATCATCATAGTTCTTTTTTTATGGGTGCAGGAGGAACCTGTATTGTATGTCTTAACTTGAAAACATTTGAACTAGTCAGATGTTCTTTTTAAACTGAAGGTGTACTTTATAAAAAAAAGTGAAATATATTGACTAGTAATGTGAAGCAAACATCCAGTTGGGTGTAATGGTTAAAGCATCTAGGTAGAAAATGGGAAACTCTTGAATTCTAGTCCTGCCCTTAGACACAAAGCCAGCTGGGGGATCTTCATCCAGCCACAAACTGTCAACCCTAGGAAGGAGGCAATGGCAAATTACTTCTAAAAACTTTGGGAAGAAAACTGCAAGAATCTGTCTAGACCAGGGGTGTCAAACTCAAGGCCCGCAGGCCGGATCTGGCCTGTGGGGTACTTAGATGTGGCTCGCGGGGCTGCCCTGGAAATAGTGAAGGACCGGCCCACGGTGCCTCTGCCAGTGAAAATGGAGCTCGGGAGGGCCGCCTGTGGCTCTCCTGAGCTCTATTTTTGCTGGCGGAGGGTTGTACAACGCCATCGCAGCCAAAAATGGAGCTTGTCGGGGCTGAACTTGTTTTTGTCTGGAGAGGGCTGCAGGAAGCCATCACAGCTGAAAATGGAGCTCAGGAGTCCATTTTCACTGGCAGAGTGCTTGAGCCGCCACAGGCACCTTTGGATACAAGTGATGTCGAGCTGGCCATGGCCACTCTGACTATGCCTCCACTCACACACACACACACACACACACACACACACACACACCCGAGGTCAAACACAACCCTGATGTGGCCCTCAAGAAATAGAGTTTGACACCCCTGGTCTAGACAGACTCAAAAATTGGGATGTGATTGAACAAAAAAAAGTGTAGAAATTTAAATCTCTTCTTTCTCTTTCTGCTGAAATTCCCAGGTGAGTCGCTCTGCTTGTTTAATGACGACACAATTAATATGTAAATTATTACGGTCTCGGGAGGCAGCAGCAGCAGTGGATGTCAGAACGTGGCCACCTATATTAGACACAGGTATGTTGTATATTCCTCTTTGTTCTGTTGCAAATTTTTGCATCTTTTACATTGTCACAAGAATCATGTCTCGCTTTTTCTTCATAGATGATTTGCCAAAGAAACGGCCTCCTCAGATCTTCAAACCTTCGAATCCTGACATGCTAGCTTATCTTGATTTCAGTGTATCTACAACTGGAATGTTAGCAGGGGTGAAGGTAAGAATTACACACTCACACTGGATAAGTCAGGATCTACATCTGGTTAGGACACATGTAGGGAAAAATATCACTTATTTTTCCTTCACTGCTGCTTCCATAATTTATTATTTTATCTTTAAAGGGGGTGGGGGGAAAGCCCCTCGGTCTGTTTTTCTGTAATTTTCACCGGAGGTACAATACCTAATATTGTGACACTAGGAAGCCAAGACATCAACAGCTTTTAGTTTTTTCACATGGTAAAACATTCTTTAATGGGAGAATCTGAATTTTTTGTATGTTAAGCATTTAGTCTTTTACCGACCCATGCCTGCCATCTGCAGCACTTTCTATTTTTACCCTTCTCTTCAGGGTTCCACATAATTTCCAGCAATTCTGGATTATAACCTAGAAGCCTAAACCACAATGAGTCGCTTTCTGTTTGTTTTTTGTTTGTCATGTTGATTGATTGTTCTTCTTTAAAAACATATTAATCTTTATCGTGTAGAAAAGATTCAGTGAGGTTTTGCTTCTAGGAGATGAGGGTACAGAGACGAGATGGGGGAAATGATTGTTTTTATTCTGTTTCTAACTTAAATTCTGGCAATGCTTCAGAAGCAACTCCACAGATTGGTATAGTTTCCCGGTTCTCCCATGTTACCCCGCTCCTGCGCTGCCTACATTGGTTGCTGGTTGCGCTTTGGGTGAGATTCAAGGTTTTAACTTTAACATACAAAGTCCTACATGACATGGGTCCTCATTATCTAAGGGAGCGACTGCTGCCGACATGCGAACTCTGCTGCCCTGTGCGAACTCATAGACAGGGACTCCTTGGGGTCCTCGGCCGGGCGGCAATGCCGGCTGGTCCCCCGACGACGCGTATTCTGTTGCGGTCCCTGACCTCTGGAATCAACTTCCTTGGGCTCCGGCCCCTGACCTCCGCGACCTTCCGCCATGACCTGAAGACCTGGTTGTTTAACCAATCCGGCTGTGACCCTGGGAGGGTGGTTTTAGATTTTGGATTGATTTTAAGTTTGTATTTTGTAATTATGTTTTGTGGCTGTTTAGTTTAATTCTTTTTTTTAAGTATTTATTGTTATTGTTTTTATGTGAGGCCTTGAGTCTTCGGAGATGGGGCGGCATATAAGTCCCACTAATAAATAAATAAATAATAATAGTTTATCATTCTGATTACTGTTTTCTTCTTCTTCTGCTGCTTCCAGATGTCTCATGCAGCCACTAGTGCCTTCTGTCGTTCTATTAAGCTGCAGTGTGAACTCTATCCTTCTAGAGAAGTTGCAATTTGTTTGGATCCCTATTGTGGACTGGGATTTGTCCTTTGGTGCCTCTGTAGGTAGGTTTTCCTGATGAGAACTGTCAAGTAACTTTTTTTGGAAGTGGCAGGACGTTACTGCTGGACTCTGTATGTGTATGGAGGGCAGGGATCTAATGCATCATCTCCCAGGAAAACGATCAATTGACATATCAAAGCAGAGAATGGAGCTAGATTTAAGTTTGAAGACCAGCCTATCAGTTCTAGAGACAAATTAGAGAGGGTAAACATGGTGTCTTATTATATTTGAGCAAGTGGGTATTTCAGCTAGTTATAAGAAAATATTGCTGTGTGGAACAATCCTCTTCAGAGTTTAAGACAACCATTCTTTTTTTCCCCATGCTATTCCATGTTGCTACTAACTCTCACTGGAGTGCTTTTAATGGAATATCACATCCATACCTTTTTTTTCCCCAGCACAGTTCTTGACATTTCTCCAAACTGGCTAATCTCTCCCTGTGGATAAAGCTGCTTTGGTTACTGAGACATTACATGAGTATGGCATATACCAAATTGGGAAATAAAACATATAATTCGTTGTTAGCAAAAGGACATGAAGCGGGGGAGGTCAGTAAGGTAATCATGTCAGACAAAAAAAAGTCCAGACCTTCAACCCATTTTCTCTTAGTGTACAGGATTTAAGTTCATCTTCCTCTCCCAGTTTTCCTAAATATTTCAAGCAATTGGAAACATAACACAAAATGTCCTTTTGCTTCCTGCCAAACTTGTTTTGGTATTGTTCCAAAATCGTTTCCTGAAAAAGAACTCTAATACCATTTCTGCTAAGAGATTCTAAGAATCTTGTTTCAAACACTATATTTCCAACTTTTAATATACAGAAATAGGGATATGCAAACCATTCATGTCCAGACATTTTGTACAGGTAGTCCTTGATTTATAACCATTCGCTTAGTGACCTTTCAAAGTTACACCAGCACTGAAAAAATGACCTATGACCATTTTTCACCCTTACAGCCTTTGTAACATTCCCATGTGGTCAAAATTTGAATGCTTGGCAATTGGTTCATATTTAGGTTGGTTTGCTGTCATGTGCTTATATTTTGAGACTTTCTGATAAGCTAAGTCAATGGGGAAGCCACTTAACAACCATGTTACTAACTTAACAACTTCAATGATTCAGTTATCAATTGTGGCAAGAAAGATAGTTAAACAGGGCAAAATTCACTTAACAAATGTCTTGCTTAGCAACATAAATTTGGGGGTCAGTTGTGGTCATAAGTTGAGGACTACCTGAGTCTTAGCATACACTTTGAAACTAAATCTTGAACTCTGTTTCATAGGCATTAGAACAGATATAGAGTTGATGAACTCTATTTCAAGAGTTACAGTTCTCTTAAGCCTCTGATGAGCTTCTTGATCGTGTAAACACACTTGAAGTAAATTCAAATTGTGTTTTTTTATAAAAGGGTGCCATTTGGGGGCAACATTGTTTTTATTCCAGTTTGGTATCGTTGCCATTAATCACTGCTACAGGAGTGTAAAATGGGATTGAACCCTAGATATCCAGGGTTTGCAATCTTGAGCACAAGCAGCCAAATTTATACCTATATATAAAACATAATAATAAAATAAAACCATCTGTTTATCCCTGTTATAGATGCTATGAAGTTGTGCTGGCCTGCTCCATTGTGATGTCCCAGAATGCAGCATTCTGAGACTTTCAAACTGCTAAGGAAAACCTCTTGGAGCATGGAGCCAGCCCATTGGTAAGTCATGGCTGTATTGCATGGTTTTGCAAAGTTTTGTTTTTGTTTTTATTTTATGTCCCGAAGGGTATAAAATAATAATGAAAAGAAACCTTGCAAAGCAGAGCAATAGACCTCTATCAAAAATTCTCCAGATTCCTATCAATTGGCCACCTACTCCATCAGGATTTCCTGGAGATGTTTGTCAAAGATTGATGCATTTTGGGCAGAACAACAATTGTCAGGCCAACGTGAGTTCATGGACATTAGTCTTTCTAAATCTTTTAGCTGTTTGTGCCAAAGACATAATGCTGGGCTTCATTGTATTGTCATTTTTTCTCCCTGCCATGTTTTTGGGTTTGGGAAGATTTTTAAGCCTTTCTCAATATGTTTATTCTAGCAGTGTTCAGTTTGGTATTGATTCTGAAGTCTGAAACATCTGACATCTTTTTTTTTATTTGTCCAAGTTTTGTTTCTTTTATGTGGAGCCTGAGATGTTATAATTTCCTGGTATTCATGTTTACGCCTATATTTGTGAACTGCCTGGGTAGTTTTTAAACTAAAACATTAAATTTTCTTCTGGGTAAATAGTTTTGCAGAACTAACTGCAACCTTATAAGGGTTGCAGCCGGGTGGAAGAGACCTGTTTTTCATGCAGAAGATTTAGTGTTTTTGACCAACATTTTCACTTTGATCTGGGAAGGGTTCTTAAAATGGTGCTTCTGCTCATTATTGAAAATATTGAATCTATGGCTTCCCTGTCTTCCATATTTAGGAAAGGCTAGTACTGTTTTACCTGAACTTTTATTAATAAACCAGATCCATTTAGATCCTGTTATGCATAAACTTTCCTTGGTGGAAAATTGGTTTTACCTCATACTGAATCTAGCATTGTTCAGTTTTGTTTAGGTGGAATGTCTGAAGCCATCCCTTGTTGCATGTGCAACAAGCAATGTTTAAGGTAGCATATGCTAGCCAGAGTAGATTTCAACCATATATGCAATTTGTTTGAAACATTCACATTTAAATTCTACTGAAAGCGTGAGTTTGTAACGTGAGATGGTTTGAAAGCTGTATTTGTATTTTTTTTAAACACTGCATTTCTGCAAATATCACCAAAAGGAAGGACGAGAACAAATTAAAAATAGCAATTCACAAAACAAAATAATAAAACAAGATTAGAAATTCCCTCTAGAGTTGGTATGTTTCAAATAGGATCTAGATGATGTGTTTGTTGGAGGATGCTTTAACTGAATTCTTGAAAAGACCAAGAAAGTCTTTTCAGTGGCTTCTAGTTCTCTCATTCTGCAAAAAGGATATATGCAAATATCCCATCTAGATGGCAGCATTATCTTATTAGATCTTAAAAGCTAATCAGAATCAGATGCAATTAGTTTAGTTTAGTTTAGTTTATTGTCATTGCACCCCATACAATGAAATTAAATACCATCTTCATTGTACATTATGGCTATGAAAATAAACACAAACACACATCCTTCACATTCTATACATTGCATTGAAAACTCCCTGATATTGCATTAATATTGCACTATACAGTAGAATTCAATAGTTACTGCCCTAGGATAGAATTAATAATTAAATTACAAGCTATCTAGAACTCTCAGAATTGCTTATGATGACATTCCAGAAAAAGGAAGTAACAAAGATTTCCAAACCCTTTCTCGTGATCAAAGATAGAATCTTTTGTATGCAAAGGACTTTCCTTACCATCCCTATATTCTTATAACATTATCTGTTAATCATTTCACAAGGTGAGCAGTGTGGTCAGTTGAACCACTTGCTCAGTCAATCCATGTTTTGTTCCAAATCCCAGAGGCCTAGAGAAGAAGAATCTTGTAGGTTGCTAAAGACTATTTCCTCAAGGAGTATTCTTGACAGCAGTAGTAATTCATCACAGGGAAACTCCATCTTTATGCTACTATTGAAAACTGTCTAGCATAAGCAAAATAAAGTTCTGACCACTGGGTCTGTCTCTTACCTAAACTGATTTAAAACTAGCTCATTTTGTTTGACTTTCTCCTCTGGAATATATATTTGTTGCCACTGTTTTGATTTCTAAGATTTATGAGCTACGGGGAAACTGTAGCCCTCTAGTAGTTGCTGCACTTTTTTAGTACTCAAAATCCCTGACCATTGGGTTTTTTTTGATGGAGCAATTGGAAACCAATTGAGTAACATCTGGAGGGCTTCAGATTGTCCATACCTGAGCTAAAAGCTCTCAAGGGAGAGCTGTCTCTTCACAGAATTTTTAAAAATAATTTTCTTTTCAATTTGACATCTTCTGGTCTCAAGACAGATTTCTCGTCATGGCATTAACCAATCTTGTATCTTTACAGTGTTTATTCAGGACACCAGTCTATTTTAATTCCTCCCTCAGAATTGGAAACTACACCTGCTCTATGGCTCTTGGCTGTGAGCCAGTACAAAGTAAGAGATACCTTTTGTTCCTACTCGGTTATGGAGCTTTGCACCAAGGGCCTTGGTTCACAAACAGAATCTTTGAAGGTGAGGAATCCTTGTCCACTTCTTTTTCTTTTTTTCCCACAGCTTTTGTTGCCTGGGTTTCTTCTCCCCATTTGATAGGACTGTTTATTTTGTTGATAAACAATTGTCTTTATGAATCAAGGACTGAACTATGCCTTCAGCTGGGCAAGTGGAATTTTACTTTCCACTTGGTGTGAATTTAGTCAGAGTTAAATCATAGCTTTATATGTGAGCTCACACACTTTTCAATTTTCCACTGAAGACTCTCTTTAGATTTTATTGCATATAAGGTTTTAAACCAATCTGTGCCTTTCCTCCCATTTTCTAACTAATGGGATTCAAAATAGCTAACAAGTTGCATTATAATTATTGCTCCATCCTACATCCATTCAAAACAGGCTCACAGTTTAAATATTGAATTTGTGTGACTTGTAGAAGGTAAACTAAAAATAAACACTCTATTCTCCCTAAAGCAGAATTATAGATAGGTGAGACCTTAACAACTTTAAGATATATGGACTCAACTCCCAGAATTCCCAGCAGCATGTTGTCAGTTTCAATACATGGAATTCCATAGCCAGCATGAATTCTGGGAGTTGAAGTCCACAAACTTTACAAGTGCCAAGATTGAGAAACTTGAAACTTGGGACTTCTATTTGTATGTTATGATTTTTAATAAAAGTTTTTTATTTTATCACAACAAAAACAAGCATAAAACTTCTTTCTGTTCCACAGTGTGTCAGTTGAGTACATATTTCTTCATGCACAAAATAATCATACATATTTAACTTGTACATATTTATAATCATTCTTATCAATATTTTATATCACATATGTCACTTATTTTATTATCCTTAACTTTAAATCCTTAACTTTCAATAATATATTTCAAGTTCATTTCTTACTCTAACTCATCTATTTATCAGTAACAGTGTTATACTGTACTTATATAATTCAATTCTTTACTCTTCTATCCAACCATTCATAAAATAGTTTCCAAATTTATAAAGTCTTTTTCTTCTTGTTCTCTAATCACCATTGTTAATCTACTCATTTCTGCACATTCCATTATTTTCTTAATTATTTCCTCTTCTGTTGGAATTTTTTCATTTCTCCAATTTGGTACAAATATAATCCTAGCTGCTGTTAAAATATTAATAATCAAATACATTAATTCTTATTATGTTTGTTATGATGATGTCTCCACTTATTCCAAAATACTTTCCCCCACCCGATCCCAAAGTTCATTTTTGCTTCTGATGTCTTGGCTATTTCATCTGTCCAAATGTCAACACTACTTTTGGGATGACCTGAGTTTGTCCTTTGTTTCCAGGCAAGAGGGCTGGATTTGTCAGGGGTGCGGACATGTGTGGTTGTGGCAGAAGAACGACCTTGAATAGCTCTGACACAATCTTTTTCAAAGCTTTTAAAGATCTGGGCCTTCATCCCAGGGCTGTCAGCACATCCTTTGGCTGCAGAGTTAACTTGGCTATATGTTTGCAGGTAAGGCTTCTCTTTCTCTTTCTCCTATTGGCAAAAATTGTAAAACAGTCATTCCTTAAGGGAAACAACCAGGTTTCACTTAAGTTGGTTAGTTACTTTCTTAATCATTGCAAGTATTGAAAGACATTCCTTTTTCATACTGCAAGCATACACCTTTTCTGGTTTTGTTAATGAGTTTTTCCATAATTCTTTTTATGTTACATTTATAACATTTATTCTGTGCTCAGGATGAAAGCAACACAGTAAATATCTGTATGAAATTTCCTTAATTTGTAAGTTGTAAAACTCAACTCAAATCTTTAGGCTTGGTGTATCAAAATCTTTTTCTATCTTGTCAGTAGAATAAAGACTTGAATTTCTATGGTGCCTGAAAACCACTTCAAGTGTTACTCAGTTATTGTGGCTAGTGTTAGAAATGGATTAAATGTCCATATCTACAGTACTTGTCCCAATCTGATACTTGCCTGATACCTTAAACTCCCAGAGGTCCTAGATGTTATGGTTTTTGAAGTCCAACCCAGTGATGGTATTCTACCAGTTTGGCCCAGTTCTGCAGAGCCAGTAGCAGCGATGAGCAGCGGAGACTGAACCGTTCTCTCCGCTGCTTTGCTGTTGGGCTCACCCACCAGCTGGGCTCCCATACTCACCTTTATCCTCTGCTTTTGAAACACAGCTGCCATGGCACAGCAGAGTGCCTGCGCAGCTGCTGAAGCGACTGGAGAGTGCAGGCTTGCAGGAGGCGAAGTTGGAACCGGGCGCCTGTGCAAAGTGCTTGTTTGTGTACACGCGATGGTGCGTGTGTGCACGCACAAAGCGCACCCACCAAGCCATGCCCACTGAACCGGTGTTAAAACTTTTGAATCCCACCATTGCTCCAACCCTACTGGAAGTTTATATTTCCTGACAAATTACAAAATGTAGTTTTAATATCATAACTTCGCTCCTTATAACCAAAATGGGAGCAGAATCTTGGTAATTAAGCAGAGTGGTGTCACATGACTGCTTCACTAGCTGGACAGAGTTCCAGGTAGTAGTGTAGGATGCCTCGGGTGGGATGGGATGAGGGGACTCCTAGAGCCCCAGGGCTGAGTGTGTCTCCATTAAAGAGCTAACAATTTCCCCACGAAACCAAGCAGCTGAGTGTAAAGGCAGCCTGTTCTGGATCTTGAGGGAGGATTTTCAGTTTCTGAATAGAAAGATACTCACCATTGCTTGCTCAAGGCTTTCCAAGCTTTCCCCAACTCCCAGGCACTTAGTACTCCTTACCTTACAATGCTGCCTTTCCATTTCGGGGCTGAAAGCTCCTCTCATTTCGGGGCTGGCTGTAAGAGCTCTCTGCTTTGTGGATTTCCGCTCTGTGTCTGCTCAGATTTTGTTAGGGAACTCTTTCAGTTAAGCCCCACCCCAAGCACTCCCTCCCCCAAAAAATTAAATGGAGTCTTTTTGGCAGGTTGCAGCAGCTTGCAACCTTCCCTGCCAGCTATCCACTGACTTTCTGGGGGAGCTTGTAGATTATGAAGATTGTAAATAGCAATCCCATGATGGTAGAGTTCCTGGCAACTGGTTGTTAGTGCAGAGGGGTTGCAAGCACCCAAATCACAGTCATCTGGGGGCACATTTTGCCACAGAGGAGTTTTACAGGCCATAAAACAACATTTCCAAGCCCATCATTACTTCAAACTGTTGTTAAAGGAATGGTCATAACTTGAGGATTCCTGTAATCCTATTTTAGAGAATAAAAAGCTATTTGCAATCATAGTACTGTAGTAAACCTTATAAACATTTTATTATTACAGACTTATAAGATAGGCTTATATTATTTTTTGCAGTATGCTGAACTGGAGGTGAATCTCATCCATTTCAAATAAAAATTATTTGGGTAGGGAGAAACATTACCTTTTCCTGCTGTCCTTTCCATTTTTGTTTTCTGATAGTTTCCATCTTCTGCTTCATTTTATTTTCACACATTAAGAATGAGATTTACCTGGAATTTTTTTTATAGTAATTCCTTTGTATTTACATGTATAACTATGTCTATTAGTTTTGGACATCTGTTGGAGTTCTTTGCTTTGTAAATTTAGTTTCCAGTTTCCAACAGTCACATCACTTAGAGATATCACATGGCTCATGATCTTTCTCCACACAATATGATTTCAGAAAATATATATGCACACCACTAGGCAACAATTCTAAATATTTATTCAGCCAAGAGTGAGGGGATTGTAAAGTGAGCAGACTTTTAAATGTGCCATTGGCCAGATTTACACTATTTCCTGAATGCATTCTAGATTTTATAATCCTCTGACTTTCATAACCAGATTTTCTTTTCCC
>CM019155.1:13362658-13372728 GCA_009733165.1 Naja naja | reverse complement strand
AAATATTGCTGTGTGGAACAATCCTCTTCAGAGTTTAAGACAACCATTCTTTTTTTCCCCATGCTATTCCATGTTGCTACTAACTCTCACTGGAGTGCTTTTAATGGAATATCACATCCATACCTTTTTTTTCCCCCAGCACAGTTCTTGACATTTCTCCAAACTGGCTAATCTCTCCCTGTGGATAAAGCTGCTTTGGTTACTGAGACATTACATGAGTATGGCATATACCAAATTGGGAAATAAAACATATAATTCGTTGTTAGCAAAAGGACATGAAGGGGGGAGGTCAGTAAGGTAATCATGTCAGACAAAAAAGTCCAGACCTTCAACCCATTTCTCTTAGTGTACAGGATTTAAGTTCATCTTCCTCTCCCAGTTTTCCTAAATATTTCAAGCAATTGGAAACATAACACAAAATGTCCTTTTGCTTCCTGCCAAACTTGTTTTGGTATTGTTCCAAAATCGTTTCCTGAAAAAGAACTCTAATACCATTTCTGCTAAGAGATTCTAAGAATCTTGTTTCAAACACTATATTTCCAACTTTTAATATACAGAAATAGGGATATGCAAACCATTCATGTCCAGACATTTTGTACAGGTAGTCCTTGATTTATAACCATTCGTTTAGTGACCTTTCAAAGTTACACCAGCACTGAAAAAAATGACCTATGACCATTTTTCACCCTTACAGCCTTTGTAACATTCCCATGTGGTCAAAATTTGAATGCTTGGCAATTGGTTCATATTTAGGTTGGTTTGCTGTCATGTGCTTATATTTTGAGACTTTCTGATAAGCTAAGTCAATGGGGAAGCCACTTAACAACCATGTTACTAACTTAACAACTTCAATGATTCAGTTATCAATTGTGGCAAGAAAGATAGTTAAACAGGGCAAAATTCACTTAACAAATGTCTTGCTTAGCAACATAAATTTGGGGGTCAGTTGTGGTCATAAGTTGAGGACTACCTGAGTCTTAGCATACACTTTGAAACTAAATCTTGAACTCTGTTTCATAGGCATTAGAACAGATATAGAGTTGATGAACTCTATTTCAAGAGTTACAGTTCTCTTAAGCCTCTGATGAGCTTCTTGATCGTAAACACACTTGAAGTAAATTCAAATTGTGTTTTTTTATAAAAGGGTGCCATTTGGGGGCAACATTGTTTTTATTCCAGTTTGGTATCGTTGCCATTAATCACTGCTACAGGAGTGTAAAATGGGATTGAACCCTAGATATCCAGGGTTTGCAATCTTGAGCACAAGCAGCCAAATTTATACCTATATATAAAACATAATAATAAAATAAAACCATCTGTTTATCCCTGTTATAGATGCTATGAAGTTGTGCTGGCCTGCTCCATTGTGATGTCCCAGAATGCAGCATTCTGAGACTTTCAAACTGCTAAGGAAAACCTCTTGGAGCATGGAGCCAGCCCATTGGTAAGTCATGGCTGTATTGCATGGTTTTGCAAAGTTTTGTTTTTGTTTTTATTTTATGTCCCGAAGGGTATAAAATAATAATGAAAAGAAACTTTGCAAAGCAGAGCAATAGACCTCTATCAAAAATTCTCCAGATTCCTATCAATTGGCCACCTACTCCATCAGGATTTGCTGGAGATGTTTGTCAAAGATTGATGCATTTTGGGCAGAACAACAATTGTCAGGCCAACGTGAGTTCATGGACATTAGTCTTTCTAAATCTTTTAGCTGTTTGTGCCAAAGACATAATGCTGGGCTTCATTGTATTGTCATTTTTTTCTCCCTGCCATGTTTTTTGGGTTTGGGAAGATTTTTTAAGCCTTTCTCAATATGTTTATTCTAGCAGTGTTCAGTTTGGTATTGATTCTGAAGTCTGAAACATCTGACATCTTTTTTTTTATTTGTCCAAGTTTTGTTTCTTTTATGTGGAGCCTGAGATGTTATAATTTCCTGGTATTCATGTTTACGTCTATATTTGTGAACTGCCTGGGTAGTTTTTAAACTAAAACATTAAATTTTCTTCTGGGTAAATAGTTTTAGAACTAACTGCAACCTTATAAGGGTTGCAGCCGGGTGGAAGAGACCTGTTTTTCATGCAGAAGATTTAGTGTTTTTGACCAACATTTTCACTTTGATCTGGGAAGGGTTCTTAAAATGGTGCTTCTGCTCATTATTGAAAATATTGAATCTATGGCTTCCCTGTCTTCCATATTTAGGAAAGGCTAGTACTGTTTTACCTGAACTTTTATTAATAAACCAGATCCATTTAGATCCGTTATGCATAAACTTTCCTTGGTGGAAAATTGGTTTTACCTCATACTGAATCTAGCATTGTTCAGTTTTGTTTAGGTGGAATGTCTGAAGCCATCCCTTGTTGCATGTGCAACAAGCAATGTTTAAGGTAGCATATGCTAGCCAGAGTAGATTTCAACCATATATGCAATTTGTTTGAAACATTCACATTTAAATTCTACTGAAAGCGTGAGTTTGTAACGAGATGGTTTGAAAGCTGTATTTGTATTTTTTTAAACACTGCATTTCTGCAAATATCACCAAAAGGAAGGACGAGAACAAATTAAAAATAGCAATTCACAAAACAAAATAATAAAACAAGATTAGAAATTCCCTCTAGAGTTGGTATGTTTCAAATAGGATCTAGATGATGTGTTTGTTGGAGGATGCTTTTAACTGAATTCTTGAAAAGACCAAGAAAGTCTTTTCAGTGGCTTCTAGTTCTCTCATTCTGCGAAAAAAGGATATATGCAAATATCCCATCTAGATGGCAGCATTATCTTATTAGATCTTAAAAAGCTAATCAGAATCAGATGCAATTAGTTTAGTTTAGTTTAGTTTATTGTCATTGCACCCCATACAATGAAATTAAATACCATCTTCATTGTACATTATGGCTATGAAAATAAACACAAACACACATCCTTCACATTCTATACATTGCATTGAAAACTCCTGATATTGCATTAATATTGCACTATACAGTAGAATTCAATAGTTACTGCCCTAGGATAGAATTAATAATTAAATTACAAGCTATCTAGAACTCTCAGAATTGCTTATGATGACATTCCAGAAAAAGGAAGTAACAAAAGATTTCCAAACCCTTTCTCGGTGATCAAAGATAGAATCTTTTGTGTGCAAAGGACTTTCCTTACCATCCCTATATTCTTATAACATTATCTGTTAATCATTTCACAAGGTGAGCAGTGTGGTCAGTTGAACCACTTGCTCAGTCAATCCATGTTTTGTTCCAAATCCCAGAGGCCTAGAGAAGAAGAATCTTGTAGGTTGCTAAAGACTATTTCCTCAAGGGAGTATTCTTGACAGCAGTAGTAATTCATCACAGGGAAACTTCCATCTTTATGCTACTATTGAAAAACTGTCTAGCATAAGCAAAATAAAGTTCTGACCACTGGAGACCCTAGTCTCCAGTGGTCTTTACCTAAACTGATTTAAAACTAGCTCATTTTGTTTGACTTTCTCCTCTGGAATATATATTTGTTGCCACTGTTTTGATTTCTAAGATTTATGAGCTACGGGGAAACTGTAGCCCTCTAGTAGTTGCTGCACTTTTTTAGTACTCAAAATCCCTGACCATTGGGTTTTTTTTGATGGAGCAATTGGAAACCAATTGAGTAACATCTGGAGGGCTTCAGATTGTCCATACCTGAGCTAAAAGCTCTCAAGGGAGAGCTGTCTCTTCACAGAATTTTTAAAAATAATTTTCTTTTCAATTTGACATCTTCTGGTCTCAAGACAGATTTCGTCATGGCATTAACCAATCTTGTATCTTTACAGTGTTTATTCAGGACACCAGTCTATTTTAATTCCTCCCTCAGAATTGAAACTACACCTGCTCTATGGCTCTTGGCTGTGAGCCAGTACAAAGTAAGAGATACCTTTGTTCCTACTGGTTATGGAGCTTTGCACCAAGGGCCTTGGTTCACAAACAGAATCTTTGAAGGTGAGGAATCCTTGTCCACTTCTTTTTCTTTTTTCCCACAGCTTTTGTTGCCTGGGTTTCTTCTCCCCATTTGATAGGACTGTTTATTTTGTTGATAAACAATTGTCTTTATGAATCAAGGACTGAACTATGCCTTCAGCTGGGCAAGTGGAATTTTACTTTCCACTTGGTGTGAATTTAGTCAGAGTTAAATCATAGCTTTATATGTGAGCTCACACACTTTTCAATTTTCCACTGAAGACTCTCTTTAGATTTTATTGCATATAAGGTTTTTAAACCAATCTGTGCCTTTCCTCCCATTTTTCTAACTAATGGGATTCAAAATAGCTAACAAGTTGCATTATAATTATTGCTCCATCCTACATCCATTCAAAACAGGCTCACAGTTTAAATATTGAATTTGTGTGACTTGTAGAAGGGGTAAACTAAAAACAATAAACACTCTATTCTCCCTAAAGCAGAATTATAGATAGGTGAGACCTTAACAACTTTAAGATATATGGACTTCAACTCCCAGAATTCCCCAGCAGCATGTTGTCAGTTTCAATACATGGAATTCCATAGCCAGCATGAATTCTGGGAGTTGAAGTCCACAAACTTTACAAGTGCCAAGATTGAGAAACTTGGAAACTTGGGGGGGGGACTTCTATTATGTATGTTATGATTTTTTTTTAATAAAAGTTTTTTATTTTTATCACAACAAAAACAAGCATAAAACCTTCTTTCTGTTCCACAGTGTGTCAGTTGAGTACATATTTCTTCATGCACAAAATAATATCATACATATTTAACTTGTACATATTTATAATCATTCTTATCAATATTTTATATCACATATGTCACTTATTTTATTATCCTTAACTTTTAAATCCTTAACTTTCAATAATATATTTCAAGTTCATTTCTTACTCTAACTCATCTATTTATCAGTAACAGTGTTATACTGTACTTATATAATTCAATTCTTTACTCTTCTATCCAACCATTCATAAAATAGTTTCCAAATTTTATAATAGTCTTTTTCTTCTTGTTCTCTAATCGCCATTGTTAATCTACTCATTTCTGCACATTCCATTATTTTCTTAATTATTTCCTCTTCTGTTGGAATTTTTTTCATTTCTCCAATTTGGTACAAATACAATCCTAGCTGCTGTTAAAATATTAATAATCAAATACATTAATTCTTATTATGTTTGTTATGATGATGTCTCCACTTATTCCAAAATACTTTCCCCCCACCCCCCGCATCCCAAAGTTCATTTTTGCTTCTGATGTCTTGGCTATTTCATCTGTCCAAATGTCAACACTACTTTTGGGATGACCTGAGTTTGTCCTTTGTTTCCAGGCAAGAGGGCTGGATTTGTCAAGGGTGCGGACATGTGTGGTTGTGGCAGAAGAACGACCTCGAATAGCTCTGACACAATCTTTTTCAAAGCTTTTTAAAGATCTGGGCCTTCATCCCAGGGCTGTCAGCACATCCTTTGGCTGCAGAGTTAACTTGGCTATATGTTTGCAGGTAAGGCGCTCTCTCTTTCTCTTTCTCCTATTGGCAAAAATTGTAAAAACAGTCATTCCTTAAGGGAAAACAACCAGGTTTCACTTAAGTTGGTTAGTTACTTTCTTAATCATTGCAAGTATTGAAAGACGTTCCTTTTTCATACTGCAAACATACACCTTTTCTGGTTTTGTTAATGAGTTTTTCCATAATTCTTTTTATGTTACATTTATAACATTTATTCTGTGCTCAGGATGAAAGCAACACAGTAAATACCTGTATGAAATTTCCTTAATTTGTAAGTTGTAAAACTCAACTCAAATCTTTAGGCTTGGTGTATCAAAATCTTTTTCTATCTTGTCAGTAGAATAAAGACTTGAATTTCTGTGGTGCCTGAAAACCACTCAAGTGTTACTCAGTTATTGTGGCTAGTGTTAGAAATGGATTAAATGTCCATATCTACAGTACTTGTCCCAATCTGATACTTGCCTGATACCTTAAACTCCCAGAGGTCCTAGATGTTATGGTTTTTGAAGTCCAACCCAGTGATGGTATTCTACCAGTTTGGCCCAGTTCTGCAGAGCCGGTAGCAGCGATGAGCAGCGGAGACTGAACCGGTTCTCTCCGCTGCTTTGCTGTTGGGCTCACCCGCCCAGCTGGGCTCCCATACTCACCTTTATCCTCTGCTTTTGAAACACAGCTGCTTTGCATGGCACAGCAGAGTGCTGCGCGGCAGCTGCTGAAGCGACTGGGAGAGTGCAGGCTTGCAGGAGGTTGGAACGCCTCTGCGTGCAAAGTGCTTGTTTGTGTACACGCGATGCGGTGTGCACGCACAAAGCGCACCCACCAAGCCATGCCCACTGAACCGGTGTTAAAACTTTTTGAATCCCACCATTGCTCCAACCCTACTGGAAGTTTATATTTCCTGACAAATTACAAAATGTAGTTTTAATATCATAACTGCTCCTTATAACCAAAAATGGGAGCAGAATCTTGGTAATTAAGCAGAGTGGTGTCACATGACTGCTTCACTAGCTGGACAGAGTTCCAGGTAGTAGTGTAGGATGCCTCGGGGTGGGATGGGATGAGGGGACTCCTAGAGCCCCAGGGCTGAGTGTGTCTCCATTAAAGAGTTAACAATTTCCCCAAGAAATCCAAGCAGCTGAGTGTAAAGGCAGCCTGTTCTGGATCTTGAGGGAGGATTTTCAGTTTCTGAATAGAAAGATACTCACCATTGCTTGCTCAAGGCTTTCCAAGCTTTCCCCAACTCCCAGGCACTTAGTACTCCTTACCTTACAATGCTGCCTTTCCATTTGGGGCTGAAAGCTCCTCTCATTGGGGCTGGCTGTAAGAGCTCTCTGCTTTGTGGATTTCCGCTCTGTGTCTGCTCAGATTTTGTTAGGGAACTCTTTCAGTTAAGCCCCACCCCCAAGCACTCCCTCCCCCCCAAAAAATAAAATGGAGTCTTTTTGGCAGGTTGCAGCAGCTTGCAACCTTCCCTGCCAGCTATCCACTGACTTTCTGGGGGAGCTTGTAGATTGCGGAAGATTGTAAATAGCAATCCCATGATGGTAGAGTTCCTGGCAACTGGTTGTTAGTGCAGAGGGGTTGCCAAGCACCCAAATCACAGTCATCTGGGGGCACATTTTGCCACAGAGGAGTTTTACAGGCCATAAAACAACCTTTCCAAGCCCGTCATTACTTCAAACTGTTGTTAAAGGAATGGTCATAACTTGAGGATTCCCTGTAATCCTATTTTAGAGAATAAAAAGCTATTTGCAATCATAGTACTGTAGTAAACCTTATAAACATTTTATTATTACAGACTTATAAGATGGGTTTATATTATTTTTTGCAGTATGCTGAACTGGAGGTGAATCTCATCCATTTCAAATAAAAATTTATTTGGGTAGGGAGAACATTACCTTTTCCTGCTGTCCTTTCCATTTTTGTTTTCTGATAGTTTCCATCTTCTGCTTCATTTTATTTTCACACATTAAGAATGAGATTTACCTGGAATTTTTTTTATAGTAATTCCTTTGTATTTACATGTATAACTATGTCTATTAGTTTTGGACATCAGTTGGAGTTCTTTGCTTTGTAAATTTAGTTTCCAGTTTCCAACAGTCACATCACTTAGAGATATCACATGGCTCGTGATCTTTCTCCACACAATATGATTTCAGAAAATATATATGCACACCACTAGGCAACAATTCCCTAAATATTTATTCAGCCAAGAGTGAGGGGATTGTAAAGTGAGCAGACTTTTAAATGTGCCATTGGCCAGATTTTACACTATTTCCCTGAATGCATTCTAGGATTTTATAATCCTCTGACTTTCATAACCAGATTTTCTTTTCCCTACTTCTTTTCTTCTAAAAGGGTAGATGGCATTCTATTCAGTTCTAAATCTTAGCAACCCAGGACATAAACAGGAACAATAATAAATTATCCTAGAGATGCAGCCATTCTGATCACACCATGCCTTCGTGCCAGGATGCGGTTTTGCTGAGACAACATACTAAATGGAAGTGAAGCCTGGTCTGCTGGCCTCAGAAAAATATCAAAAGCATTACAAAGTCAATCAAGGATACAAACACTGCCTGTTTTACTTAAGTCATACAGTTTATTCCCATTCCAAATTTCATGATAATTTCTGGTACACTAGCCCAGGGTTTCAATTTGGATGGGTCATAAAAATGATAAATAAAATCCAGTAAAGAATATTTAAGACCAGCAACATGCATGAATCCATATATATATACTAATTGATCTTTCTAAAGAAGCATTTACAATGTGGACACATTATGCTAAAAATTTTATTTGTTAGTGAGAAAGGAGATTGTGCTATGGGGCTTGTCAATTATAAACCTGCAAAATCAGATGTTTCGTGTGGTATCTTGGTATTGGTATAGGTGTTTATCTCTTTCTTTAAAGTCAGTAACAGCTACGATGAATTAGCTGGTTATCTTAAAGCTTAGGTATGGAAATAACATACTTTTCATTTTCCATCAGAAATATTAATATTGCAAAGTGTATAAATTTTCTGTAGAGATAATATATAACTGAATAACTCCATTACTCTGTGGTAATGTGCCCAAACTATAATAATTTACTAAAGCTGTCAACTGAAACTTTGCAACCACTAGTGTCTCTGAAGAGTATTGATCATGCCCTTCGATGCTCAACAGATCATAAGCATTGGCTGTGAACAGTGTCCTAGATTACATCAACAATATCCTAGATTGTCAGTCTGATTGTTCCAGACTGATGTGCATTCCAAATAAATAAATGTATATATAAATTAGCCATTCCACATTCAGAAGATCCTAAAGTATGCTTACTCTGAAATAGTTGAGATAATAGAGATTTTCCCAATTTCATTTAATTTCAAATTTCTGGAAAGTAAGCATCCAGAATTTGCTTTGAACTCTGCTTTAAAAAATATACATTTCCTAAATAAATTTAGGAAAGGGAATGAGATGGCTAGATGGAGAATGAGGTCGCGAGGAGGATGAGGTGGCTGGAGGAGTCACTGAAGCAGTCGGTGTCAGCTTAAATGGACTCCAGGGGATGGTAGAGGACAGCAAGGCCTGGAGGAACATTGTCCATGGGGTCATGATGGTTCAGACACAACTTTGTGACTAACAACAACAAAATAAGTTTGTTTACATCAGCTGTTCACAATTAGATTACTGTTGTATGTACAGAACGTAATGGATATCCACGTAAAAATACCTTGCCTACCTATCATTTTCAATTTTGATTTTAAAAACATTACATCCTTCATATATTTACTGACTTAGATTCAAACGAAGCAAAATAAACCTATTTCCCATTGAAATCAATGAATTCAGATTGATTTGCCTTATTAGTTTCAGTAGAATCAAGATACAACAGATTGTTTGGATCCAATCCATTACATTTCAGTCCTCAGTAAAATATATAATCCAAGAAAAGTTTTGATATACAATATATACAATATTTGTAAAGGGTGCATCTTTTCTATAGATCTTCCCCTATTAAAAACTTCATTTTAAACTTGCTGACTTGCTCTTCATTTTAATTGTTCAGATAGAATTTACTTGTGATTGAGAAGCATTAAATGTATCCATGCAAAATTCTGAGATTTGCTATTTGCAGACTATCAGCATATTCAAAGAACATTTGTCTTCTGTTGACTTAAATTCTAGAACAACAGACAATCTGATATTTTCTAGGTGCATCTTTTCCACAAGGACCAGATCTTTAGAAATTTATTTCCTGACCTTAATAGTTCCTGGCAGATCAGCTATTCTTCCTGGGTTCTACTGTGTTTTATGATACTTAGATCTAAGAACTCCCTGCAAAAAGATCTTTGATGAATGCAAAATTCTGTGTAGTGGGAGATCATGTATTTTCACCTAGAAAATTTTCTTTGAAAATTATGCAATCTTATCTACAGGTAGTCCTCAACATACGACCTCAATTGAACCCAATATTTCTGTTGCTAAGCGAATCATTTGTTGAATGAGTTTTGCCCCATTTTACGGCCTTCCTTGTCACAATTGTTAAGTGAATCACTGCAGTTAAGTTAGTAACACGGTTGTTAAGTGAATCTGGCTTCCCTT
>CM019155.1:13285202-13361658 GCA_009733165.1 Naja naja | reverse complement strand
GAAATGAAACAAAAGGTGATTAAGGAGGAAAAAAGAGTAGATGATTAACAGAAAAGTTAGAAAGAGAGAACAAAGAATTAGAAACTGCAATTATCCATCTTGAATCGAAAAAAAAAGCTGCCCATTATTGAGATTCAAAATGTAAAGGAAGAAAGGGGAAAGAAAAACCTATGAGAGGTCATACAGATATAAGCTGACATACTGGAGATAGAAAAAGAGGATTTAATGAAGGAATCGAGAATTGTACAGAGGTTCAGACCAATTATGCAAGGAGATTCAAATTTGCCAGAGAGAACATGTTAGTTTGTTAAGAAATCTCTCAGAGATGAAATCTTACATAGATCTAGGGATAACACCTTGCAATCTGTGAAAAAACAATAACAATACTTAAAACAAACCCTAAAAGAATAAGAGATCTGAGAAGACCTTACAATTTTTCCACGGCCAGACTTATAAAACAAAACGTTACTTTCAGATGGCTAGTCCCTGAAGGTATAATGGTCACCTGGTACGATAAGAAGTAAAACTAGGGACTATAGAGAGGCAGAGCAGGAGTGTTTTTTGACCAACAATTAAATAGGGAGGGGGAAGATGAAGATCGGGAGGAAGCTTAGGAGAGACGAAGGACAAGACTAGAGCACAAAAAAAGGTAGAAATGGTAAACTATAACGGACAATAAAGACGCAAAACGGGGAATCGGGAAATTGCAGAAGAACCTAGGACATTAGGAGTTACGAGAAGTACTAAATATAGGATCCAATAAAATATAAATTTGTGTGATTTTATATCTGGAATATAAATGGACTAAAAATCCCCGGGAAAAGGAAAAAAACTTTTTAAATACTTACAAATTCAAAAAGCGGACATTATAGCATTACAAGAGTTCACATTACCCAAAAAAAACAGAAAACATCATTAGAGAATAAAAAATTAGGGAAATGTTTGTGGCTTTAGACCAAAAGAGAAAAAAAAGAGGAGTAGTACTTTATATAAAAGGACAAGATCCCTGCCTCACTAATATATTCAGATAAGGATGGTAGGATACTTATGGTAGAAGCCGAAATGGGACAGACCAAATGTTTAATTATGGTAATTTATGCACCAAATGGTCCTCAAGAATCTTTTTTCCAAAATTATATAATAAACTTTAAAAAGAATTACAACAGTTCAATTAATTATTATATAGGAGACTTCAATGCGGGCAGTAAAAAATCATTAGATTACAAAGGAAATAATACCAATTTGGAAAGAAAAAAAAACTACCAAAAATAGTGTTCGACCTCACCAAAGAATTTAATATTAGTGTGTCTGGAGAGAGAGGAATATAAGGAAAAAAATGTTTTACTTATTACTCCAATCGTCACATGTCTTGGTCAAGAATTGAATGATGTGGCTGACTAAAAAATTAAACGCAGGAATCTTAGATAAACAATGGAACCAAAACACACTTGCAGATCACCAATATGATTAGGCTAAGAGGGAAGGACAGCAAACAATCAATTAGTGGATGCTTAGAGGTTGATCAAAAGATGAAATTTTTTTAATCAAACACTGACAAAGAATTAGAATTTTTCTTTCAAGGAAAAACAATCCCCAAGACACCTCTCTTCAAATAATTGGGAAACTGTTTAAAGCAGTAATGAGCGGAGTTGTCCATTAAAACATGGCCAGGAAAAAAAGGGAAAAAAAAAGACAAAAGAGATAAAATAACAGGAACACAAGAATGGCGAGGAGGAGACTGCCAGGTTGAGCCCACCGGACAAACAAGTAAATTGCAATGGATATAAAAGAAACATAAAATAAAATCTGATTGATAAGGAAGAACTAGCCTCAGAAATTAAAGAAGACAAAGCAATATCAATTTGAAAATGCAAACAAAAACAGGACGTTGGTTAGCCTCTAAACTCAAAAAAAAACAGAATGAAAAGAGATGTGTTACAAATAAGAAAATGAACAAAGGGGGACATATTGCTATAAAGAAGAGATAAAAAGCAGATTATTCAAAAAATATTATAAGGATTTATATACAGAGACAAATCATGTAACAGAAGATCAAATTTAAACTATTTAAAAAGCGGATTTAACAGAAATTTCAGAAGAAGATGAAAAAATCGCTAAATCATTTTATAACCCTCCAAGAAGTTTATGAGGCCATCAATAAACAAAAAATAGATAAAGTCCCAGGTCCAGATGGCCTACCGGCAGAGATTTATAAATCACAACAGGAAATTTTAGGAAAGAAATGGTAAATTTTTTAATGAAGTTCTAGATAAAGCGAACTTGCCCCAATCATGGCAAGAAGCCAAAATATCCATTATTCCCAAATCAGGCTCCGATCTACAGAACCAGGGAACTACCAACAATCTCTCTTCTTAATGTAGACTATAAAATTTTTATGACCATTTGGCCGAAGATTAAAAAAATACTTAACAAACTTATATCCCTGACCAAAATGGCTTTCTCCCACAGAGACATCTAAGAAATAATATTAGAGTAACACTGGACATACTAGAATATTAGGAAGATCGGAGTGCAGAACAAGTTGCATTACTATTCTTAGAAAACCAAAAGGCATTGATAATGTGAAATGGGACTTTATTTTACAGCAAAGTGTATTTGAATTAGGACCCAAATTGTAAAATGTAATCAAGGCTATTTCCAAAAAACAAAATGCTACAATATAATTAATGGGGGACTTACAGAAAAATTTCAAATACAAAAGGAACTAGACAAGGCTTGTCCATTGTCACCACTGTTGTTCATTATGACATTAGAGCTTTAATTAGGACAATTAAAAAAAGAAAGTGACATAAAAGGATTAAAAGTAAAAAGGGAAGAATTCAAATTAAAGCATTTGAAGATGATCTTCTTTTATTTTAGAAGAACCTCAATCTTCAGGACCCAAATATTAGAAAATTGGATGAATTTGGCTTGTAGCAGGTTTAAAAATAAATAAAAGAAAACAAAAAATGGTACTAAGAATATGACAAAATAAACAGAAAGAACTACTGGTTCAATTATGGGCATTGAAATTGTTGAAAAATAAAAATACTTAGGAATTATTATATCCCCTAGAACATAGCACGTGAAGAAAGATAATTATGATCCGCTTATTAAGCAAATAAGGGAAGATTCTAACAAGATGGAATAACTAAAGTTATCTTTTATGGGCAGGATAGCACGATTAAATGAATATTTACCAAAAATTTATTTCTCTTTCAAAACGCTCCCATAAAAAATTAAAAAAAATCCTTTTTGATGAATGAATAGATTAATATCAAATTTTATTTGGCAAAGAAAAGACCGAGGGTTAAAATTAAAACTATTACAAGATGCAACGGAAGGAGAGGGGGGTTTGGTTTACCGATTGGGAGTTGTATCATAGTGTGCAATCATGACTGGCTCAAAGATTGGATTAATCATACAAATACAAGAATATTAACATTAGAAGGTTACAACCTTCAGACAGGATGGCACTTTTTCTTGGACAGGATATTAAAGGGTATAGCTCGTTTAAAACACAAGTTAGACAGACACTTTTATACATGGTTTAAAATTAAGAAACAAATGTATACTCAAACACCAATCTGGATATCAACACTGAAGCCTTGATGCACCCATTTACTACGACATGATAAAATTATACTTACGAAGAATTATTAGATGAAAAGGAGATTTCAAACTAGACAGGGTGGTTGAGTGAACAGGGAATAGAACTAGAATGGTGGGCCTATCTGCAACCCAATCCAAACATGCAAAAGACAAAAGGAATTGGGCATCAGCAAAAACTAGGAGGAAGATAGATGAAATTTTGGGAGGACCAGATGTAAAAATGATTAAAAAACATACGAGTACTACTACAAAACTAAATTAGAAGAAAAACTGTAAAAGAAACAATGATACGCTGGATGAGAGATTTGGTTTATAACATAGGTTTTGGATGATTGGCAAACTATCTGGACTAGAAATAAACTAATAACTTTTGCAATTCCATATAAAGAAAATTTGTACAAACTATTCTACAGATGGCATATAACACCAACAAGATTAACTAAATGAATAATAGCTTTCCCTTTTGTTGGAAATGTAATAAGGAAAGAGGTACATATTATCACATATGGTGGAGTTGCGGAAAGGCCCAGGATATTGGAAAGAAAAAGAAATACATAAATGGTTAAGAGAAATTGCCGAGGTAGAGATAATTTTCAAACCAGAAGTTTGTTAATGGAATTACTAATAAGGGACTTATCCGAAGGAAACTCTTTACCTAAGGACCATAGTATCACAGCAGCGAGGATGGTTTTTGCACAAAACTGGGAAAAATACTGAAACTCCAACGGCAAGCGGAATTAACAAAGAAAATTATTGAGTTGCACAGAGAGGACAAATTGACAAGGAAATTAAAAATAAGGAAGAAACCGACTATTATAAAACAATGGAACATTTCTAGGATGGTTAGACAAGAAAAAGACTCAATAGACTTTTTGAATTGGACTTAACAAAATGATGGGACAAATGGTGATACGAGCTTAGCAGTACTTGTTCGATTTAATGTATGTTTCTGTTGATATGTTTGTTTATGTCTTTGCTGGTTGTGTGTAATTATCAAATAAAATTGGTTAAAAAAAAAAGAAAAAGAAAAAAGAATGCATGCACTTATAGATAGTTAATGGTGCCAATATATGGCACACATAACCGCAACTGCTGCTTGAGCTGCATGCTTATCAGTGTGTCCATGAAGTTCAAGGTGCTATAAAGCCCTATACTTCTCAGGGTACCCAAAGGATTGCCTTTTTAAAAAGAGATTGACCTCCTAACTGCCTCAAAGAGAAGGCATATGATGCAGATTCCATCTTTGCATATTTACATACAATGTCGGTTTGATAGGGCCAGAAAACCTTTTTTTGCAGCTGCCCCTTGTTGTATGGAACTTCTTACTTTGGAAATAGGAATGGCCCCAACCTTGGTAGCTTTTTGCAAGACCCTAAAAACCTGGCTATGTTCCCAAACCTGGGATTCCGAATGTGCAAGGGCCTATTTTCAGCTATATTGCCAACTAAGTACCTTGCTCCTATGTATATTTCATTTGGACGGGTTTTTAGTGTTTTTAAAACAGTGCAGTGGCTTAGCGGTTAAGATCCTAGGCTTGTCCACCAACGGTTTTCCAGACCATTTCCCACAGAGAGAGAAAAGATTTAAGGGGAAAAAGGTGAGTGGGGGAATCAAGAAACCCAGCCCCCCATTTTTTATATAAAATAAATGTTTTACTCCCAGTCACACCTAATGTCTAGTACTATTTCTAGAATCAGTTTTCTAGAGTTTTGTGGTTATGAATCTGGATCAATCTAATGATTGATAGTTTAAAATCAACGAATCCATAGCAATGTTCATCCAGAGTGCGTCGTGGATTCAACATTACGTTAGTTTTACCCTGCCTTTAATTCTTTTGGCAGTCAAGGCAGCTTCCCCCCTCCGACTTTATTTACATAACCCTGTGAATTGGTTGCATTGCCAACACAACATTAGGAAAATGCTATTCTTTCTTCTTCCCACCAATAGCCATAATGTGTGCTGTCAAACCAGATGGAGTTCCTCAGCTCTGCCGAACAGATGAAGTTGGTGAACTCTGTGTATGTGCTATTGCCATAGGTACATCTTACTATGGACTTCTGGAATATACTAAACTATTGCAAAATGGCTCAACATGGGACAATAGAGATGTATGAAGAAATGTTATCGATGCTTAAAAGTTTGTACGAAACGGTGGAAAAAGAATCGTAAGGAGGTAATGTTCACAGAGGAAGATGTAAGTCTAGAAGACCCTCAACAAAAGGAGGAAAAAGATGAACATAATGCCCAGAAAACAGATGAAAAACCAGAAGGAGGGGGGAGGAGACAAAACAAATTGCAAGAAGATGAAGATATTGAAGGAACAACACTAATAAGTATGAATCAAATAATGCCTACAATAGAACAGGGGGAAGGAAATCTCCCAAAATTTGATTAATGATTGGTCCTATTGGTGTTTTAAACAATTGGGATATTGGATTTACGGGGGAATATTGAGTAATTTTTAAAATATTAAAACGCTAGTGATTTAATAGAGGATAACAAACATACTGCAGGAAGAAATGTTATTGAAGCTTATAAGTACAATGTGCAGGTTAAGGTCAGAAGATAGAAGACTAGGATTATGTATACCTAATTGTATCATTATTGCTAGCATTGTGTAAAAATGTATTGACCCATCTCCAAAATAGGTATGGATATTAACGAAAATTACAAATAAAACATATACCCCCCCCAAAAGGAAACTTCCACCTATTCAGAATGCAGGATAGATAGTAAATGGTGCCAGATATGATGGCACACATAACGCAACTGCTGCTTGAGCTGCACTGATTATCAGTGTTTCCAAGTGAAGTTCAAGGTGCTATAAAGCCCTATACTTCTCAGGGTACCCAAAGGATTGCCTTTTTAAAAGAGATTTGATCCATCCTACTGCCTCAAAGAGAAGGCATATGATGCAGATTCCATCTTTGCATATTTACATACAATGTCGGTTGATAGGGGCCAGAAAACCAGCTTTTTTTGCAGCTGCCCCTTGTTGTATGGAACTTTCTTACTTTGGAAATAGGAATGGCCCCAACCTTGGTAGCTTTTGCAAGACCCTAAAAACCTGGCTATGTTCCCAAACCTGGGATTCCGAATGTGCAAGGGTCCTATTTTCAGCTATATTGCCAACTAAGTACCTTGCTCCTATGTATATTTCATTTGGACGGGTTTTTAGTGTTTTTAAAACAGTGCAGTGGCTTAGGGTTAAGATCCTAGGCTTGTCCACCAACGGTTTTCCAGACCATTTCCCACAGAGAGAAAAGATTTAAGGGGAAAAAGGTGAGTGGGGGAATCAAGAAACCCAGCCCCCCATTTTTTATATAAAATAAATGTTTTACTCCCAGTCACACCTAATGTCTAGTACTATTTCTAGAATCAGTTTTCTAGAGTTTTGTGGTTATGAATCTGGATCAATCTAATGATTGATAGTTTAAAATCAACGAATCCATAGCAATGTTCATCCAGAGTGCGTCTTGGATTCAACATTACGTTAGTTTTACCCTGCCTTTAATTCTTTTGGCAGTCAAGGCAGCTTCCCCCTCCGACTTTATTCACATAACCCTGTGAATTGGTTGCATTGCCAACACAACATTAGGAAAATGCTATTCTTTCTTCTTCCCACCAATAGCCATAATGTGTGCTGTCAAACCAGATGGAGTTCCTCAGCTCTGCCGAACAGATGAAGTTGGTGAACTCTGTGTATGTGCTATTGCCATAGGTACATCTTACTATGGACTTTCTGGAATATACTAAACTATTGCAAAATGGCTCAACATGGGACAATAGAGATGTATGAAGAAATGTTATCGATGCTTAAAAGTTTGTACGAAACGGTGGAAAAAGAATCGTAAGGAGGTAATGTTCACAGAGGAAGATGTAAGTCTAGAAGACCCTCAACAAAAGGAGGAAAAAGATGAACATAATGCCCAGAAAACAGATGAAAAACCAGAAGGAGTGGGGGAGGAGACAAAACAAATTGCAAGAAGATGAAGATATTGAAGGAACAACACTAATAAGTATGAATCAAATAATGCCTACAATAGAACAGGGGGGGAAGGGAAATCTCCCAAAATTTGATTAATGATTGGTCCTATTGGTGTTTTTAAACAATTGGGATATTGGATTTACGGGGGAATATTGAGTAATTTTTAAAATATTAAAACGCTAGTGATTTAATAGAGGATAACAAACATACTGCAGGAAGAAATGTTATTGAAGCTTATAAGTACAATGTGCAGGTTAAGGTCAGAAGATAGAAGACTAGGATTATGTATACCTAATTGTATCATTATTGCTAGCATTGTGTAAAAATGTATTGACCCATCTCCAAAATAGGTATGGATATTAACAAAAATTACAAATAAAACATATACCCCCCAAAGGAAACTTCCACCTATTCAGAATGCAGGATAGATAGTAAATGGTGCCAGATATGATGGCACACATAACCGCAACTGCTGCTTGAGCTGCACTGATTATCAGTGTTTCCAAGTGAAGTTCAAGGTGCTATAAAGCCCTATACTTCTCAGGGTACCCAAAGGATTGCCTTTTTAAAAAGAGATTTGATCCATCCTACTGCCTCAAAGAGAAGGCATATGATGCAGATTCCATCTTTGCATATTTACATACAATGTCGGTTGATAGGGGCCAGAAAACCAGCTTTTTTTGCAGCTGCCCCTTGTTGTATGGAACTTTCTTACTTTGGAAATAGGAATGGCCCCAACCTTGGTAGCTTTTTGCAAGACCCTAAAAACCTGGCTATGTTCCCAAACCTGGGATTCCGAATGTGCAAGGGTCCTATTTTCAGCTATATTGCCAACTAAGTACCTTGCTCCTATGTATATTTCATTTGGACGGGTTTTTAGTGTTTTTAAAACAGTGCAGTGGCTTAGCGGTTAAGATCCTAGGCTTGTCCACCAACGGTTTCCAGACCATTTCCCACAGAGAGAGAAAAGATTTAAGGGGAAAAAGGTGAGTGGGGAATCAAGAAACCCAGCCCCCATTTTTATATAAAATAAATGTTTTACTCCCAGTCACACCTAATGTCTAGTACTATTTCTAGAATCAGTTTTCTAGAGTTTTGTGGTTATGAATCTGGATCAATCTAATGATTGATAGTTTAAAATCAACGAATCCATAGCAATGTTCATCCAGAGTGCGTCTTGGATTCAACATTACGTTAGTTTTACCCTGCCTTTAATTCTTTTGGCAGTCAAGGCAGCTTCCCCCCTCCGACTTTATTCACATAACCCTGTGAATTGGTTGCATTGCCAACACAACATTAGGAAAATGCTATTCTTTCTTCTTCCCACCAATAGCCATAATGTGTGCTGTCAAACCAGATGGAGTTCCTCAGCTCTGCCGAACAGATGAAGTTGGTGAACTCTGTGTATGTGCTATTGCCATAGGTACATCTTACTATGGACTTTCTGGAATATACTAAACTATTGCAAAATGGCTCAACATGGGACAATAGAGATGTATGAAGAAATGTTATCGATGCTTAAAAGTTTGTACGAAACGGTGGAAAAAGAATCGTAAGGAGGTAATGTTCACAGAGGAAGATGTAAGTCTAGAAGACCCTCAACAAAAGGAGGAAAAAGATGAACATAATGCCCAGAAAACAGATGAAAAACCAGAAGGAGTGGGGGAGGAGACAAAACAAATTGCAAGAAGATGAAGATATTGAAGGAACAACACTAATAAGTATGAATCAAATAATGCCTACAATAGAACAGGGGGGGAAGGGAAATCTCCCCAAAATTTGATTAATGATTGGTCCTATTGGTGTTTTTAAACAATTGGGATATTGGATTTACGGGGGAATATTGAGTAATTTTTAAAATATTAAAACGCTAGTGATTTAATAGAGGATAACAAACATACTGCAGGAAGAAATGTTATTGAAGCTTATAAGTACAATGTGCAGGTTAAGGTCAGAAGATAGAAGACTAGGATTATGTATACCTAATTGTATCATTATTGCTAGCATTGTGTAAAAAATGTATTGACCCATCTCCAAAATAGGTATGGATATTAACAAAAATTACAAATAAAACATATACCCCCCCAAAAGGAAACTTCCACCTATTCAGAATGCAGGATAGATAGTAAATGGTGCCAGATATGATGGCACACATAACCGCAACTGCTGCTTGAGCTGCACTGATTATCAGTGTTTCCTAGTGAAGTTCAAGGTGCTATAAAGCCCTATACTTCTCAGGGTACCCAAAGGATTGCCTTTTTAAAAAGAGATTTGATCCATCCTACTGCCTCAAAGAGAAGGCATATGATGCAGATTCCATCTTTGCATATTTACATACAATGTCGGTTGATAGGGGCCAGAAAACCAGCTTTTTTTGCAGCTGCCCTTTGTTGTATGGAACTTTCTTACTTTGGAAATAGGAATGGCCCCAACCTTGGTAGCTTTTTGCAAGACCCTAAAAACCTGGCTATGTTCCCAAACCTGGGATTCCGAATGTGCAAGGGCCCTATTTTCAGCTATATTGCCAACTAAGTACCTTGCTCCTATGTATATTTCATTTGGATGGGTTTTTAGTGTTTTTAAAACAGTGCAGTGGCTTAGCGGTTAAGATCCTAGGCTTGTCCACCAACGGTTTTCCAGACCATTTCCCACAGAGAGAGAAAAGATTTAAGGGGAAAAAGGTGAGTGGGGGAATCAAGAAACCCAGCCCCCCATTTTTTATATAAAATAAATGTTTTACTCCCAGTCACACCTAATGTCTAGTACTATTTCTAGAATCAGTTTTCTAGAGTTTTGTGGTTATGAATCTGGATCAATCTAATGATTGATAGTTTAAAATCAACGAATCCATAGCAATGTTCATCCAGAGTGCGTCTTGGATTCAACATTACGTTAGTTTTACCCTGCCTTTAATTCTTTTGGCAGTCAAGGCAGCTTCCCCCCTCCGACTTTATTCACATAACCCTGTGAATTGGTTGCATTGCCAACACAACATTAGGAAAATGCTATTCTTTCTTCTTCCCACCAATAGCCATAATGTGTGCTGTCAAACCAGATGGAGTTCCTCAGCTCTGCCGAACAGATGAAGTTGGTGAACTCTGTGTATGTGCTATTGCCATAGGTACATCTTACTATGGACTTTCTGGAATATACTAAACTATTGCAAAATGGCTCAACATGGGACAATAGAGATGTATGAAGAAATGTTATCGATGCTTAAAAGTTTGTACGAAACGGTGGAAAAAGAATCGTAAGGAGGTAATGTTCACAGAGGAAGATGTAAGTCTAGAAGACCCTCAACAAAAGGAGGAAAAAGATGAACATAATGCCCAGAAAACAGATGAAAAACCAGAAGGAGTGGGGGAGGAGACAAAACAAATTGCAAGAAGATGAAGATATTGAAGGAACAACACTAATAAGTATGAATCAAATAATGCCTACAATAGAACAGGGGGGGAAGGGAAATCTCCCCAAAATTTGATTAATGATTGGTCCTATTGGTGTTTTTAAACAATTGGGATATTGGATTTACGGGGGAATATTGAGTAATTTTTAAAATATTAAAACGCTAGTGATTTAATAGAGGATAACAAACATACTGCAGGAAGAAATGTTATTGAAGCTTATAAGTACAATGTGCAGGTTAAGGTCAGAAGATAGAAGACTAGGATTATGTATACCTCATTGTATTAATATTGCGAGCATTGTGTAAAAAATGTATTGACCCATCTCCAAAATAGGTATGGATATTAACAAAAATTACAAATAAAACATATACCCCCCCAAAAGGAAACTTCCACCTATTCAGAATGCAGGATAGATAGTAAATGGTGCCAGATATGATGGCACACATAACCGCAACTGCTGCTTGAGCTGCACTGATTATCAGTGTTTCCTAGTGAAGTTCAAGGTGCTATAAAGCCCTATACTTCTCAGGGTACCCAAAGGATTGCCTTTTTAAAAAGAGATTTGATCCATCCTACTGCCTCAAAGAGAAGGCATATGATGCAGATTCCATCTTTGCATATTTACATACAATGTCGGTTGATAGGGGCCAGAAAACCAGCTTTTTTTGCAGCTGCCCTTTGTTGTATGGAACTTTCTTACTTTGGAAATAGGAATGGCCCCAACCTTGGTAGCTTTTTGCAAGACCCTAAAAACCTGGCTATGTTCCCAAACCTGGGATTCCGAATGTGCAAGGGTCCTATTTTCAGCTATATTGCCAACTAAGTACCTTGCTCCTATGTATATTTCATTTGGATGGGTTTTTAGTGTTTTTAAAACAGTGCAGTGGCTTAGCGGTTAAGATCCTAGGCTTGTCCACCAACGGTTTTCCAGACCATTTCCCACAGAGAGAGAAAAGATTTAAGGGGAAAAAGGTGAGTGGGGGAATCAAGAAACCCAGCCCCCCATTTTTTATATAAAATAAATGTTTTACTCCCAGTCACACCTAATGTCTAGTACTATTTCTAGAATCAGTTTTCTAGAGTTTTGTGGTTATGAATCTGGATCAATCTAATGATTGATAGTTTAAAATCAACGAATCCATAGCAATGTTCATCCAGAGTGCGTCTTGGATTCAACATTACGTTAGTTTTACCCTGCCTTTAATTCTTTTGGCAGTCAAGGCAGCTTCCCCCCTCCGACTTTATTCACATAACCCTGTGAATTGGTTGCATTGCCAACACAACATTAGGAAAATGCTATTCTTTCTTCTTCCCACCAATAGCCATAATGTGTGCTGTCAAACCAGATGGAGTTCCTCAGCTCTGCCGAACAGATGAAGTTGGTGAACTCTGTGTATGTGCTATTGCCATAGGTACATCTTACTATGGACTTTCTGGAATATACTAAACTATTGCAAAATGGCTCAACATGGGACAATAGAGATGTATGAAGAAATGTTATCGATGCTTAAAAGTTTGTACGAAACGGTGGAAAAAGAATCGTAAGGAGGTAATGTTCACAGAGGAAGATGTAAGTCTAGAAGACCCTCAACAAAAGGAGGAAAAAGATGAACATAATGCCCAGAAAACAGATGAAAAACCAGAAGGAGTGGGGGAGGAGACAAAACAAATTGCAAGAAGATGAAGATATTGAAGGAACAACACTAATAAGTATGAATCAAATAATGCCTACAATAGAACAGGGGGGGAAGGGAAATCTCCCCAAAATTTGATTAATGATTGGTCCTATTGGTGTTTTTAAACAATTGGGATATTGGATTTACGGGGGAATATTGAGTAATTTTTAAAATATTAAAACGCTAGTGATTTAATAGAGGATAACAAACATACTGCAGGAAGAAATGTTATTGAAGCTTATAAGTACAATGTGCAGGTTAAGGTCAGAAGATAGAAGACTAGGATTATGTATACCTAATTGTATTAATATTGCGAGCATTGTGTAAAAAATATATGGACCCATCTCCAAAATAGGTATGGATATTAACAAAAATTACAAATAAAACATATACCCCCCCAAAAGGAAACTTCCACCTATTCAGAATGCAGGATAGATAGTAAATGGTGCCAGATATGATGGCACACATAACCGCAACTGCTGCTTGAGCTGCACTGATTATCAGTGTTTCCTAGTGAAGTTCAAGGTGCTATAAAGCCCTATACTTCTCAGGGTACCCAAAGGATTGCCTTTTTAAAAAGAGATTTGATCCATCCTACTGCCTCAAAGAGAAGGCATATGATGCAGATTCCATCTTTGCATATTTACATACAATGTCGGTTGATAGGGGCCAGAAAACCAGCTTTTTTTGCAGCTGCCCTTTGTTGTATGGAACTTTCTTACTTTGGAAATAGGAATGGCCCCAACCTTGGTAGCTTTTTGCAAGACCCTAAAAACCTGGCTATGTTCCCAAACCTGGGATTCCGAATGTGCAAGGGCCCTATTTTCAGCTATATTGCCAACTAAGTACCTTGCTCCTATGTATATTTCATTTGGATGGGTTTTTAGTGTTTTTAAAACAGTGCAGTGGCTTAGCGGTTAAGATCCTAGGCTTGTCCACCAACGGTTTTCCAGACCATTTCCCACAGAGAGAGAAAAGATTTAAGGGGAAAAAGGTGAGTGGGGGAATCAAGAAACCCAGCCCCCCATTTTTTATATAAAATAAATGTTTTACTCCCAGTCACACCTAATGTCTAGTACTATTTCTAGAATCAGTTTTCTAGAGTTTTGTGGTTATGAATCTGGATCAATCTAATGATTGATAGTTTAAAATCAACGAATCCATAGCAATGTTCATCCAGAGTGCGTCTTGGATTCAACATTACGTTAGTTTTACCCTGCCTTTAATTCTTTTGGCAGTCAAGGCAGCTTCCCCCCTCCGACTTTATTCACATAACCCTGTGAATTGGTTGCATTGCCAACACAACATTAGGAAAATGCTATTCTTTCTTCTTCCCACCAATAGCCATAATGTGTGCTGTCAAACCAGATGGAGTTCCTCAGCTCTGCCGAACAGATGAAGTTGGTGAACTCTGTGTATGTGCTATTGCCATAGGTACATCTTACTATGGACTTTCTGGAATATACTAAACTATTGCAAAATGGCTCAACATGGGACAATAGAGATGTATGAAGAAATGTTATCGATGCTTAAAAGTTTGTACGAAACGGTGGAAAAAGAATCGTAAGGAGGTAATGTTCACAGAGGAAGATGTAAGTCTAGAAGACCCTCAACAAAAGGAGGAAAAAGATGAACATAATGCCCAGAAAACAGATGAAAAACCAGAAGGAGTGGGGGAGGAGACAAAACAAATTACAAGAAGATGAAGATATTGAAGGAACAACACTAATAAGTATGAATCAAATAATGCCTACAATAGAACAGGGGGGGAAGGGAAATCTCCCCAAAATTTGATTAATGATTGGTCCTATTGGTGTTTTTAAACAATTGGGATATTGGATTTACGGGGGAATATTGAGTAATTTTTAAAATATTAAAACGCTAGTGATTTAATAGAGGATAACAAACATACTGCAGGAAGAAATGTTATTGAAGCTTATAAGTACAATGTGCAGGTTAAGGTCAGAAGATAGAAGACTAGGATTATGTATACCTCATTGTATTAATATTGCGAGCATTGTGTAAAAAATGTATTGACCCATCTCCAAAATAGGTATGGATATTAACGAAAATTACAAATAAAACATATACCCCCCCAAAAGGAAACTTCCACCTATTCAGAATGCAGGATAGATAGTAAATGGTGCCAGATATGATGGCACACATAACCGCAACTGCTGCTTGAGCTGCACTGATTATCAGTGTTTCCAAGTGAAGTTCAAGGTGCTATAAAGCCCTATACTTCTCAGGGTACCCAAAGGATTGCCTTTTTAAAAAGAGATTTGATCCATCCTACTGCCTCAAAGAGAAGGCATATGATGCAGATTCCATCTTTGCATATTTACATACAATGTCGGTTGATAGGGGCCAGAAAACCAGCTTTTTTTGCAGCTGCCCCTTGTTGTATGGAACTTTCTTACTTTGGAAATAGGAATGGCCCCAACCTTGGTAGCTTTTTGCAAGACCCTAAAAACCTGGCTATGTTCCCAAACCTGGGATTCCGAATGTGCAAGGGTCCTATTTTCAGCTATATTGCCAACTAAGTACCTTGCTCCTATGTATATTTCATTTGGACGGGTTTTTAGTGTTTTTAAAACAGTGCAGTGGCTTAGCGGTTAAGATCCTAGGCTTGTCCACCAACGGTTTTCCAGACCATTTCCCACAGAGAGAGAAAAGATTTAAGGGGAAAAAGGTGAGTGGGGGAATCAAGAAACCCAGCCCCCCATTTTTTATATAAAATAAATGTTTTACTCCCAGTCACACCTAATGTCTAGTACTATTTCTAGAATCAGTTTTCTAGAGTTTTGTGGTTATGAATCTGGATCAATCTAATGATTGATAGTTTAAAATCAACGAATCCATAGCAATGTTCATCCAGAGTGCGTCTTGGATTCAACATTACGTTAGTTTTACCCTGCCTTTAATTCTTTTGGCAGTCAAGGCAGCTTCCCCCTCCGACTTTATTTACATAACCCTGTGAATTGGTTGCATTGCCAACACAACATTAGGAAAATGCTATTCTTTCTTCTTCCCACCAATAGCCATAATGTGTGCTGTCAAACCAGATGGAGTTCCTCAGCTCTGCCGAACAGATGAAGTTGGTGAACTCTGTGTATGTGCTATTGCCATAGGTACATCTTACTATGGACTTTCTGGAATATACTAAACTATTGCAAAATGGCTCAACATGGGACAATAGAGATGTATGAAGAAATGTTATTGATGCTTAAAAGTTTGTATGAAACGGTGGAAAAAGAATCATAAGGAGGTAATGTTCAAAGAGGAAGATGTAAGTCTAGAAGACCCTCAACAGAAGGAGGAAAAAGATGAACATAATGCCCAGAAAACAGATGAAAAACCAGAAGGAGTGGGGGAGGAGACAAAACAAATTGCAAGAAGATGAAGATATTGAAGGAACAACACTAATAAGTATGAATCAAATAATGCCTTCAATAGAACGGGGGGAAGGGAAATCTCCCAAAATTTGATTAATGATTGGTCCTATTGGTGTTTTTAAACAATTGGGATATTGGATTTACGGGGAATATTGAGTAATTTTTAAAATATTAAAATGCTAGTGATTTAATAGAGGATAACAAACATACTGCAGGAAGAAATGTTATTGAAGCTTATTAGTACAATGTGCAGGTTAAGGTCAGAAGATAGAAGACTAGGATTATGTATACCTAATTGTATTATTATTGCTAGCATTGTGTAAAAAATGTATTGACCCATCTCCAAAATAGGTATGGATATTAAAGAAAATTACAAATAAAACATGTACCCCCATCAAAGGAAACTTGGACCTATTCAGAATGCAGTATAGATAGTAAATGGTGCCAGATATGATGGCACACATAACCCAACTGCTGCTTGAGCTGCACTGATTATCAGTGTTTCCAAGTGAAGTTCAAGGTGCTATAAAGCCCTATACTTCTCAGGGTACCCAAAGGATTGCCTTTTAAAAGAGATTTGATCCATCCTACTGCCTCAAAGAGAAGGCATATGATGCAGATTCCATCTTTGTATATTTACATACAATGTCGGTTGATAGGGGCCAGAAAACCAGCTTTTTCTGCAGCTGCCCTTGTTGTATGGAACTTTCTTACTTTGGAAATAGGAATGGCCCCAACCTTGGTAGCTTTTGCAAGACCCTAAAACCTGGCTATGTTCCCAAACCTGGGATTCTGAATGTGCTAAGGGTCCTATTTTCAGCTATATTGCCAACTAAGTACCTTGCTCCTATGTATATTTCATTTGGATGGGTTTTTAGTGTTTTTAAAACAGTGCAGTGGCTTAGCGGTTAAGATCCTAGGCTTGTCCACCAACGGTTTTCCAGACCATTTCCCACAGAGAGAGAAAAGATTTAAGGGGAAAAGGTGAGTGGGGAATCAAGAAACCCAGCCCCCATTTTTATATAAAATAAATGTTTTACTCCCAGTCACACCTAATGTCTAGTACTATTTCTAGAATCAGTTTTCTAGAGTTTTGTGGTTATGAATCTGGATCAATCTAATGATTGATAGTTTAAAATCAACGAATCCATAGCAATGTTCATCCAGAGTGTGTCTTGGATTCAACATTACATTATTTTTACCCTGCCTTTAATTCTTTTGGCAGTCAAGGCAGCTTCCCCCCTCCTACTTTATTCACATAACCCTGTGAATTGGTTGCATTGCCAACACAACATTAGGAAAATGCTATTCTTTCTTCTTCCCACCAATAGCCATAATGTGTGCTGTCAAACCAGATGGAGTTCCTCAGCTCTGCCGAACAGATGAAGTTGGTGAACTCTGTGTATGTGCTATTGCCATAGGTACATCTTACTATGGACTTTCTGGAATGACCAAAAGTAGATTTGAGTTAAGCTGGTAAAATGTTGACTTCATTAAAAAAACGGGTGGATTCACATTCATAGCAATGATTCATTTGTGAAGCTGCACTTCTATTAAGTTGGGCCATTATTGTCTGCTTCAGCAGAAGACCTCAGCTTTAGACAGCTTAGATACAGGAGAGTGTTCTTTGATTCTGACTAACAGAATATTTCTAGTTGAAGATTTTCTCAAAATGTTTTATTTTTGTGTGTGTGTGTATGTGTTCTAAGTGCTTGTATCACACATGCATTATAAATTAAATTGAAAAAGAAGCAAACAGAATTACCAAGGAAGAGGAAGAGGATTGTGTATCATGTGTAATAATTTTAATATCTGCTCCTAGAAGGCTCTAAACTATCCAAATATCATAAAATGAAGCTTCCCACCCTCATTTCTCCATCTTTCTCATAGGTGTTCCCTATGACTACTTCAGGTGCTCCTATAAGCGAATATCCTTTTATAAGAACTGGCCTTCTTGGCTTCATTGGCCCCTGAGGACTTGTTTTTGTGGTTGGTAAAATGGATGGTCTGATGGTTGTCAGTGGGAGGAGGCACATTGTAGCTACAGCATTGGCAGTGGAACCTATGAAGTTTGTCTACAAGGGAAGGTAGGCTTCCATTTCTTCCCATCAGGATTTTTAAAAACAGAATATTGAAAGAGTGCTTCCCTTGCTCAGAGAAACCTTAGATAAGGTGACCGCATTCCAAATAGATTAGCCAACATGCATTAATTTCTACTAAAAAGCCTTTATTTAATGTCCTTTTTTAAAATTAAGCCCAACATCTCTGTGATATTAGCCAAGGTAGTCCCATTCCTTACTTTCTGCTTTAATTACACGTGTTTCTACTAAAGTAGTAGTCTTTACTACAGTTACCTCTCTACTAAAGAGGTAGTAGAATCTTTCTGCCTTTTCCATGTCTGCTTCTTGTAGGTTCTGTATGAAGTCTGGTTTCTGCAGGCAGGAGCTGGCTAATTCCTGCTAAGTGATAGCCTAACTCCTCCCTTTTTTTCAGCTCCCTTTCAGCCTAAGTTTGTTTTCTTTCCATGAAGTGTTTAACTCCTGAAGTTTAAGCCACTCGTATGGTTTCCTCCTTGTTGAATATCCCACCCTTTGCAGCTACTTTGTCATGGAGTCAAAGTTTCAATGCATACAAAACCTGGTAACCCAAGTCCCTAGGTAATGCAAACAAGCATTCATAGGCTAGTATTCACTGCCCACTTTAACACATTCTTCCCCACTTTTTACATTTCCTGTTACTTTCCCCCAACTATTCCTTCTAAGTCCTACTACTAGAAAATCATATCTCTTTCTGGCTTCTTTAGGCTACTTCAGGCTGCATTGCTTCCCCACATGAAATTCCACCCACCTCTTCCCAGCAATACAGCCAACTTTCACGCTCTCTCTCTCCCTCAGCACTGCTATTATAGCAGACGGCGCTGGGCTGGCTGGGAGAAGGCTTAAAGGGGCAGTACAACTGCAAAACAGCTGTGGGCTATTTTCTAGGCAGCCTCTCCTCTCACAATATGGCACCCGATCAGTAAGTTGCAGGTAATACCTAAAATAATGGGAGCCATAAGCCATAATAATGAGTGCATTATTTTTGTGACTGTTGCCCTCAGCAGCTATTAATGCATTTCTGCTTATTGTTTGTTGTTTTAACATTTTTTGTTTCCTGAGGCTGCTAAAGTTGTAACATGGACAGCCATATAAGTTATGTAAAATAATATTCAGGGCTGCTTAAGGACAAATTAAGGCAATGTAAATAAAACAATCCCTAGTGAAATATTTAGGAGAAAAAATAGATGAAAATCAATTGGAAGTAGAACCACTATAAATGTTATGTATGTAGGTTTGAATGTTACTGGTTTATTTGAACTGTTCTTTTAAAATGTCAAATGGTATTGGTTTAAATAGTGCGGGAAGAAACCCTGCACTGCCGTTGGCTGGCAACTACAGCTGCAGGCTATAAGAGGCAGCCGTAGCCAAGCCAACTCGGGTCCATTCGAGCTGTAGTCACTGAATAAACTCTTTGCTGGAACTCTTCGCATCTGACTCTTCATGCAGACTTAACACTGGCGACGAGGATGGGATTTCCCTGAAGAGAAGACGACGCGAAAGACAAGCAGAAGAGCGAGATGGCTGCGCTGAACACCCCCCCAGCCCCGTTCGATCCGGCGGCGGAAGACTGGGAATCGTATGCGGATCGCTTCCAGATGTACCTGGAAGGAAACGACCTCGCCGACATTCCCGAGAGACGGAAGAGGGCGGTATTTCTCACGCACTGCGGTCCGGCAGTCTTCAAGATGGCGAAGGCATTAGCGGGAGCTGCAGAACTGAAGGTAATGGAATGGCCTGATTTGGAGAAGCTTTTAAGAGCCCATTACGCCCCACAAGTATCGTGCCTCATTAAGAGACACGAATTTTACCGTCGAGATCAAGGGGAAAGCGAGAATGTTAATGACTTTGTGGCAAGTTTAAGGGACATTGGGGTGCTTGTGACTTTACCAACTTAGAAGAGGCCATGCGTGATCGGTTTGTTTTAGGCCTCAAAGATAAGGTCTTACAAAGCAAACTGTTAATGAAACCTAAGATCACGTTTAAAGAGGCCATTGAAGAAGCTGTTTCAGCGGAAGCCACCAAGTCCTCAGCAGCGCCATGAAAAGATTAACAAGGCCTCAAGCCAGGCCTCAAGCCATTCTGATGTGGAAAAATCCACAACAGCCCATTGCGAACAAATAGACTGATTCAGATTGCAGTGAGGTGGAGGAGGGAATTTTTAGACTCAGAATGGAGAAGAAAAGAAAAGACCCTGGGAGAAAGAGGCAAGAATTTTATTGCAGAGGCTGTGGGGGCCACCCCCGCACTGAATGCAAGTTCTTAGACACCATCTGCCTACATTGTGAGAAAAGGGGTCACCTAGCCAGAGTCTGCAAATCATCCAGAACTCCACCTAGTAGGAAGAAATTTCCTGAAAAAGACTTTAAGCCCAACAACTTCATTGAAAAGATGGGGCACAATTCAGAAGCAAATGGGAAGAATGAAACTCACCAAACAATCACTATTGGTCATTCTTCACCCTTGAAAAGCAGAAAAGTACATGTGAAGGTGTTCATTGAAGGAAGGCCTTGCCAGATGGAAGTGGACTCAGGCTCTTATTTATCTATGGTGTCATGGGACACTATCCACAGACTACTTCCCAACATTCAGAAGAAACATTTCCAGAAGCAAGCACTGACTCTTAAAGACTACCAAGGGAACAAGATTCCAGTAGTTGGAGCAAGAGATTTCGACGTTCAGTTTAAAGGCCACACCAAACGTTTGCCTCTGACCATCGTGGACAAGGATCGCCCAAGCTTGCTGGGACTTGAGTGGTTCAAGCCACTTGGCATCGAGGTGACTGGCATCAATCACGTGAGCAACTCTGAATGGGAGGAGTCCTTGAAGTCTGAGTTTCCAGAGGTCTTCAGCGAAGGACTGGGCAAGTATATGGGGACCCCTATCACTTTCAGCCTAGATCCCAAGGTGCCCCCAATTCGTTTAAAGCCCAGGAGGGTTCCATTTGCTTTAAAGGAAAAAAATTGATGCACAATTAGATAAATTAATTGCTCAAGGGTTTTTAGAGCCCACTGATCACTCCAGATGGGAAACACCCATAGTCACACCAGTCAAGGCTGATGGGTCAGTAAGAATCTGTGGTGACTATAAGGGGACACTTAACCATGCGCTGCAGCAGAGCGCATACCCAGTACCAGTTGTGCATCATCTGCTACATTCCCTTGGCAGGGGTACAGTCTTTGCCAAACTGGACTTGGCCCAGGCATATCAACAATTAACAGTTGATGATGCCACTGCAGAGGCCCAAACAATTGTGACTCACAGAGGTGCCTTCAAATGTAAAAGGTTACAATTTGGAGTAAGCGTGGCACCTGGCATTTTTCAAAGTCTTATGGAAAGAATGCTGCAAGGACTGCCTGTGGTAGTGCCTTACTTTGATGATGTGTTAATCTCTGCTGCAAATGACACTCAGCTTCAAGAAAGACTCAGAGAAGTCCTTACCAGATTCAGGAAAGTGGGGTTAAAAGTCAAGGAAGAAAAATGCACACTTAAGACTGACAGGGTTGAGTTCCTGGGCTACATGATTGACCAGCATGGCATCCACCCTACTGATGCCAAGATTAAAGCAATCAAAGAAGCCCCTAAACCTGAGGAGATGGGCGGAGCTGGAGTCGCTGCGAGACGGAGGTGATCTTGACTTTTGAGATCACCTCTGATACTGCCGTTTCGGGACGGTCCCCCGGGATCTAAACTGACTCGTAGGGTTGGTGAAAGTTGGGGGCACCTCCTGTTGATCCCAGGGATGTCGCAAAGTCCCTGGTTGATCCAGGACAGCCCCTTTACCCGAAACAGCTCCGGAGGAATGAGATTGGAAGAAGTTTGTCGGTCGGTGACATCGTCTTGTTTTTAACCCTTTGGGAACACCCTAGCAACTCTAATGGTGTGAAATTGAGAGTGATATGGAATAGGCGGCGGAAGAGATTGTGTTTGAAAGTAAAGAGTTTTGTTTCTTCTTTCTTTTTATGGCTTTAAAGACTTTCCTTTTACTTTTTCCTCTTGGGAGTCCTTGAATACCTTTTATATTTTTTTGAATTTTGTCTCTTTTTTCCTTTTTTGGCACCAGGGGCTCTAATGTAATTTGGTTATTTTGATCTGGTTACTTTTTATTTTTGCATATAAGAAATGGCCACCGAGATTTTTACTGTCCTTCTTGTTTTGAATAAGACAGGAAGTGATACATTTTGGAAGTCACTTGGCAAGGAAGTGAAAGTTGGTTGTGAGATACAATATTGCTACTAGAGACCTGTTATCTTATATAAACATACACACTTGCAAGGACTGTATCCAAGGCTCCGTTGATTAGAAAGTGCCGGATAGGTGCTTTTGGAATATCTTTGAGCTTTCAGTTTGGAACTGAAGAGTAAAGTGACCTTGGAGAGCTTTTTAAAATAAAAGAATTGGATTTCTTCGAGAGGCAAAAACAGAGGAGCTGCTATCTTCCGCTTTCACTAGTTAAGCTCTGGACTCTGCATAGTGGCAATGGAATAAAGAGTGATATTGCTTCCTGCCAAGGCTTTTTATTGTTTGGAATTTAATTTTTATAATTGGAGCCCCCAAAATATATTTTGTTATTCCTAAAGGGAATTCTACTACTTTACTATTTTTATCCTTTTTTATTGATACCTTCCTATTTTTCAACTCTTAGCCTTTTTCTTTTGAGAGTTGGTTTTTACTCTGCACATTGGAAACAAGATAGTTAATTATTGGACCCTTTTTGTTTTTTCTCTTTTTCCTTTTTAAATTCAAGTTTTAAAGTTTTGCCTTTTTTCAAATTATTGATGTATTATTGATATGTAATTGAACCCCCTTTTTTCCTTTTACTATTCTTTTCCCTTTTTCTTGTTAAAAGGATTGTTCTTCTCCTTTCTATAACACTAACTTTTATTTTTACTTTTGTTATTGGCCTTCATCTTTTTCCTTCCTTCTTTTTGGAATTGGTTCTGACAATCTCTGCAACAATGAGTAGAAGATCTTCAATTCCACAAGTAACGGCTCCCACAACAGAAGAGGCAATACAGAAGATCTTACAAGCAGTAGGTGAGATTGGAAAAAGAATAGAGATAATTGAACAGAAGCTAGACAAGACAGATAAAAAGTTAGACAAGACAGATGAAAATATAAAGACTTTACAGCAAACAATGGAGAAATACGGTGAGAGGATGAAGAAAATTGAAGAGCAGCAAGAACAAAGAGACAAGGAAATAAAGAGTTTTAACGCCAGATTAAGGGAAGTTGAGAGTGACCATAATGAATCTCTGCAAAGTGAAATTGATAGATCAGAATTCTATTTGAGATTCCAAAATGTCGAGGAAGAGAAGGGTGAAAATTTACTGGAGAAAATGACACAGATTTTGGCAGAACTGTTAGAAATAACGGAAGAGAAGATGAGGGATGGAATAGATGAAACATTTCGTGTCTTTACAAGATATGCAACGAGGAATAAACTTCCAAGAGAAATTCATATTAGATTTACTAAGAAGAGTATTAAATCACAAATATTGCAAACAGTCAGAGATAAGACGCTGAAGCACAACAATAAAGATGTCACGGTACTGAAACAGATACCAAGAAGAATAAGAGAGAGGAGAGGAGAAGATGCGTTTTTATCCAGAGAATTATTGAAGAGAGGAATAAATTATAGATGGCTAATACCAGAAGGCCTCTTGTTTGTCTGGCAGGAACAAAGACATAGAATCGACACAGTGGAGAAGGCAGAATCATTCTATGAGAGCTATTTTAGAGGAAAAGAGGGAAACGGAGGACATGAAGAATTGATTGTGGAACTTCCAAAGGAAGGTGCAATGATAAGTGAAGAAGAAGAACAACTTGGAGCAGTAGGCGGTCTACCTAGAGAACAAAAAGAAGTTAGAACGACTAGAGCAAAACAACCTATATATAAGACCTAAAATGTGGGTGAAAGAATGGATAACATTGAGAAATAATAGATTGTTAACTTTAGAGGGTCATGATTTATTATTAGGATGGCATGCTTTCTTATGGTATAAGGGAACAAAAAAACAAGGATATTTTAGAAGATACTATGTTCGAGAAGCTTTGTTTTTAAATTGGGAAAAAAACTAGAAAACAACATTATATACAAATTCCATTATGGGTATCTACTATTGAAGCTTTTTCATATGCAATAATATACAAGAAGGAACAAACAGTTAGATATGGAGAGATTTTAAATGAAAAGGGTGAACTCAAATCGATGCAAACAGTACAAGAACAAGGTATAAAAATGATTGGTTTTCATATTTGCAAATACAATCTAGATATGATGAGGATGTTAGGACTGAAGGGATTTATAAAAACCAACTGAATTAGATAAAATCTTGATGGGCACGAACGAAAAAATGATTTAAAAATTTTATGGTTATCTATTAGAAGTTAGAATGGAAGAGGAGCAGGTTAAGAAAACAATGATTGCTTGGGGAAAATTTCGGTTATGGGATAGATCTAGAGAGATGGCAAACACTGTGGGATCAGAATTATAAAATGACAATGTCAACTGCATATAAAGAAAATTTGTATAAGATGTTTTACAGGTGGCACCTATCCCCGAGAAGGATTGCAAGAATGTTCAAGGATAAATCGGATAAGTGTTGGAAATGTCATCAGATACCTGGCTCCTACTACCACATGTGGTGGACTTGCGTTGATGCTAAAAGATACTGGACTAAAATCCACATGTGGTTGGAAAAATGACACAACAACATATAGACTCGAAACCTGAGATATTCCTGTTGGGAATTGTACCAGAGACATTTAACAAAGAACTGAAATATTTGATTGTTAATGTACTGACAGCCGCTAGAATTGTATTTGCTAAAAACTGGAGAAATGACAAGACACCTATGCAGGAGGAAGTGATTAAGAAGATTTTGGATTGTGCCGAAATGAGTAGATTAACATTTGAAATTAGGGATCAAGAAGAAAAGCAGTTTTATAAGATATGGAATATGTTTTATCAATGGTTAGATAAAAAGTTTGGTAATATATTTTTGGGAATATAAAGATAGATAGAACTGTTGAAACAATTAGAGATTATAATACAATAAAGGATTAATAATAATGATTATAGTTTATCCTTTTTGAAATATTGAGTATGAATAACGAGGGGAAGGCACTGTGACTTTTGACCGACCGACATACTTGAAATTGATATGGATCTATGTAGTGTATGTTTGTTTGTTATGTTTGTGTTTTTGGAAAAATAAAACCTTTTATAAAAAAAAAAAGAAGCCCCTAAACCTAAATGCAAAACAGATTTGCAAGCCTTCCTTGGACTCATTAACTTTTATCACATGTTTCTACCTCACAAGGCATCCATTGCTGAACCTTTGCATCTTCTGCTTGATAAAAAGGCTGTTTGGATCTGGGGGAGGAAGGAACAATCAGCATGTAATAGCATTAAGAGACTAATCACATCTGATGCTGTATTGATACAATTCTCTGAGAATTTGCCTGTTGTACTGACTTGTGATGCATCCCCTTTTGGAGTGGGGGGTTTTGAGCCACAGGCTTCCCAGTGGAAGGGAAGCCCGCATTGCATTTTACTCTTGCACTTTGACCAAAGCAGAGAGGAATTACAGCCAACTGGACAAGGAGGCATTAGCAGTTGTTGCAGCTGTCAAGAAATTTCATGAATATCTGTATGGCAGGTCATTCACCATTGTTACAGATCACAAACCTTTATTAGGCATTGTGGCAGGAGACAAACCTACGCCTACTATCCTGTCACCAAGAATGCTGAGGTGGACTGAATTTCTTGCAGCCTATTCATACAAACTGATTCACAGGCCTGGCAAGGACATTGGACATGCTGATGCACTGAGTCGTTGCCCATTGCCTTGCCACAAGGTGGACTTTGAACCAGAAACACACACCTTTTTCCTAGAGACTGTTGCTAAGCTTCCAGTCCATGCTGCTGAGATTGCCAGAGAGACTGCCAAAGACACTGTGTTGGCTCCTGTTATAGGCTGGATTAAGAAAGGTTGGCCTCTTCAAGATCTACCTCACCTTGCCCAACCTTTTAAGTCCAGGCAAACTGAATTATCTGTATTAAGAGGATGTATTTTGTGGGGTAACAGGGTGGTTATTCCTGCAAAACTGCAAAGAGAGGTTTTGGAAATGTTACATGAGGGTCATCCTGGTATTGTAAGGATGAAGGGATTGGCCAGGAGTTATGTATGGTGGCCAGGTATTGACAAAATTGTTGAAAACTGGGTTGCATCTTGTCCCAACTGTCAGGTAGTCAGGCCAGCCCCACCTCACGCCCCCACACAGGAATGGGAATGTCCTAGGGGCCCATGGTCTAGGATTCACATTGATTTTGCAGGCCCTACCAGAGGGCACACCTTTCTTATTATAGTAGATGCATATTCCAAATGGCTAGAGGCACTTCCCATGTCATCCACCACAACTGATGCTGTCATCAAGCAGCTTTGAAAACTTAGGTCTTCCCTTGACCACCTTCATCCCACTTACGCACCCAACGCACCACTAGATTCCACTTCCAAAGTTCGCACATTCAGTGTGGGTGATTCTGTTTATGCTAAGAACCTCATAGGTGAACCTTTGTGGATTCCTGCTGAGATAACTCAGATCACAGGCCCTCATTCTTACAGGGTGCAAACAGAGGATGGACTCCTTTGGAGCAGGCACATTGATCAACTTAGATCCAGGTTCTCTCAGGAACATCGCCCTTGTCTCTCCTAGTTCCTCACCTGATGTCAATTCTAGGGGAAGGGGAGGAACAGGAGGAAAATCAGCAAGCAAGAATCAACCCCATGTGTAATGAGCCATTATGACAGGAATCATTCCAAAACCTGTCACAATGCCAAAATCCATCCTTAGAAGTGGAAGATTGCACATCACTACCTGACTTGGGTGCTGACATTGGAATGGAGATGGGTTGGGAGGAGAGACCAGATTCTAACAGTCAAACAGAGTCTTCTTTCACAGGAAGTCCCAACGGGGAAATGTCAGCAGACACATTTCCTCTCTCACTGGGTGAGAATGTTAAAACTTCTGAACCACGAAGGTCTCAACGTACATGCAAGAGCCCCACCTATTTAAAAGAATACATTAATAGGTTGGGGTTTGGTATGGACTGAACCTAGTGGGGAGCGGTGTTATGTATGTAGGTTTGAATGTTATTGGTTTATTTTGAACTGTTCTTGTAAAATGTCAGAAATGATTGGTTTAAATAGTGCGGGAAGAAACCCTGCACTCTGATTGGCTGGCAACTACGGCTGCTGGCTATAAGAAGCAGCCGTAGCCCAGCCAAGTCGGGTCCATTCGAGCTGTAGTCACTTAATAAACTCTTCACTGAAGCTCTTCGCGTCTGACTCTTCATGCAAACTTAACAATAGCTGTTCCAGTTAGTGCTCTATTTTAAACTTCTGTAGGTGTTCAGTGCAGATTCTTGTAGAGGAAATAAAGAACTTGGGCTCTAATCTTCTCCGTTGCATAACTAATGAGAACTGAGTCACACAAAAATTATGAAAGGGATCTGCTCTGCTCTTAGTCTTTTTATCCAAATGCAAATGTCTTCATTTGCACATCCTACAGGATAGCAGTATTTTCAGTGAGTGTCCTTCATGATGAACGAATAGTCATTGTGGCTGAGCAGAGGCCGGATTCTACGGAAGAAGACAGCTTTCAGTGGATGAGCAGAGATCTGCAGGTACAGTTGCTAAACCTATAATCACCAGGTCAAATGGAAAGACACTATGTGTGAAGGTTGAGTAATTTTTAAAATATTAAAATGCTAGTGATTTAATAGAGGATAACAAACATACTGCAGGAAGAAATGTTATTGAAGCTTATAAGTACAATGTGCAGGTTAAGGTCAGAAGATAGAAGACTAAGATTATGTATACCTAATTGTATCATTATTGCTAGCATTGTGTAAAAAATGTATTGACCCATCTCTAAAATAGGTATGGATGTTAAAGAAAATTACAAATAAAACATATACCCCCAAAAAAGAAAACTTCGACCTTTTCAGAATGCAGGATAGATAGTAAATGCTGCCAGATATGATGGCACACATAACCACACCTGCTGCTTGAGCTGCACTGATTATCAGTGTTTCCAAGTGAGGTTCAAGGTGCTATACCTCTCAGGGTACCCAAAGGATTGCCTTTTTAAAAGGAGATTTGATCCATCCTACTGCCTCAAAGAGAAGGCATATGATGCAGATTCCATCTTTGTATATTTACATAGAATGTCGGTTGATAGGGGCCAGAAAACCAGCTTTTTCTGCAGCTGCCCCTTGTATGGAACTTTCTTACTTTGGAAATAGGAATGGCCCCAACCTTGGTAGCTTTTTGCAAGACCCTAAAAACCTGGCTATGTTCCCAAACCTGGGATTCCGAATGTGCAAGGGCCCTATTTTCAGCTATATTGCCAACTAAGTACCTTGCTCCTATGTATATTTCATTTGGATGGGTTTTTAGTGTTTTTAAAACAGTGCAGTGGCTTAGCGGTTAAGATCCTAGGCTTGTCCACCAACGGTTTTCCAGACCATTTCCCACAGAGAGAGAAAAGATTTAAGGGGAAAAAGGTGAGTGGGGGAATCAAGAAACCCAGCCCCCCATTTTTTATATAAAATAAATGTTTTACTCCCAGTCACACCTAATGTCTAGTACTATTTCTAGAATCAGTTTTCTAGAGTTTTGTGGTTATGAATCTGGATCAATCTAATGATTGATAGTTTAAAATCAACGAATCCATAGCAATGTTCATCCAGAGTGTGTCTTGGATTCAACATTACATTATTTTTACCCTGCCTTTAATTCTTTTGGCAGTCAAGGCAGCTTCCCCCCTCCGACTTTATTTACATAACCCTGTGAATTGGTTGCATTGCCAACACAACATTAGGAAAATGCTATTCTTTCTTCTTCCCACCAATAGCCATAATGTGTGCTGTCAAACCAGATGGAGTTCCTGAGCTCTGCCGAACAGATGAAGTTGGTGAACTCTGTGTATGTGCTATTGCCATAGGTACATCTTACTATGGACTTTCTGGAATGACCAAAAATAGATTTGAGTTAAGCTGGTAAAATGTTGACTTCATTAAAAAAAAAGTTTGGATTCACATTCATAGCAATGATTCATTTGTGAAGCTGCACTTCTATTAAGTTGGGCCATTATTGTCTGCTTCAGCAGAAGACCTCAGCTTTAGACAGCTTAGAGTACAGGAGAATGCTCTTTGATTCTGACTGGCAGCATATTTCTAGTTGAAGATTTTCTCAAAATGTTTTATTTTGTGTGTGTGTGTGTATGTGTTGTAAGTGCTTGTATATTCACACATGCATTATAAATTAAATTGAAAAAGAAGCAAACAGAATTACCAAGGAAGAGGAAGAGGATTGTGTATCATGTGTAATAATTTTAATATCTGCTCCTAGAAGGCTCTAAACTATCCAAATATCATAAAAATGAAGCTTCCCACCCTCATTTCTCCATCTTTCTCATAGGTGTTCCCTATGACTACTTCAGGTGCTCCTATAAGCGAATATCCTTTTATAAGAACTGGCCTTCTTGGCTTCATTGGCCCCTGAGGACTTATTTTTGTGGTTGGTAAAATGGATGGTCTGATGGTTGTCAGTGGGAGGAGGCACAATGCAGATGACATTGTAGCTACAGCATTGGCAGTGGAACCTATGAAGTTTGTCTACAAGGGAAGGTAGGCTTCCATTTCTTCCCATCAGGATTTTTAAAAACAGAATATTGAAAGAGTGCTTCCCTTGCTCAGAGAAACCTTAGATAAGGTGACCGCATTCCAAATAGATTAGCCAACATGCATTAATTTCTACTAAAAAGCCTTTATTTAATGTCCTTTTTTAAAATTAAGCCCAACATCTCTGTGATATTAGCCAAGGTAGTCCCATTCCTTACTTTCTGCTTTAATTACACGTGTTTCTACTAAAGTAGTAGTCTTTACTACAGTTACCTCTCTACTAAAGAGGTAGTAGAATCTTTCTGCCTTTTCCATGTCTGCTTCTTGTAGGTTCTGTATGAAGTCTGGTTTCTGCAGGCAGGAGCTGGCTAATTCCTGCTAAGTGATAGCCTAACTCCCTTTTTCAGCTCCCTTTCAGCCTAAGTTTGTTTTCTTTCCATGAAGTGTTTAACTCCTGAAGTTTAAGCCACTCGTATGGTTTCCTCCTTGTTGAATATCCCACCCTTTGCAGCTACTTTGTCATGGAGTCAAAGTTTCAATGCATACAAAACCTGGTAACCCAAGTCCCTAGGTAATGCAAACAAGCATTCATAGGCTAGTATTCACTGCCCACTTTAACACATTCTTCCCCACTTTTTACATTTCCTGTTACTTTCCCCCAACTATTCCTTCTAAGTCCTACTACTAGAAAATCATATCTCTTTCTGGCTTCTTTAGGCTACTTCAGGCTGCATTGCTTCCCCACATGAAATTCCACCCACCTCTTCCCAGCAATACAGCCAACTTTCACGCTCTCTCTCTCCCTCAGCACTGCTATTATAGCAGACGGCGCTGGGCTGGCTGGGAGAAGGCTTAAAGGGGCAGTACAACTGCAAAACAGCTGTGGGCTATTTTCTAGGCAGCCTCTCCTCTCACAATATGGCACCCGATCAGTAAGTTGCAGGTAATACCTAAAATAATGGGAGCCATAAGCCATAATAATGAGTGCATTATTTTTGTGACTGTTGCCCTCAGCAGCTATTAATGCATTTCTGCTTATTGTTTGTTGTTTTAACGTTTTTTGTTTCCTGAGGCAATGTAAATAAAACAATCCCTAGTGAAATATTTAGGAGAAAAAATAGATGAAAATCAATTGGAAGTAGAACCACTATAAACATCTGGGAAACAGACTTTAATCTGGCGTCAAAATTGATATCCGGCAAACCTCTTTAGGAAATTCAAAGCAGGAATGCTACAAATGGAAACAACTTTGCATATTTTCATTTCTCTAAATAAAAACATAGGCAGCAATGACTTTGTTATGCTTGTTTTATATGCCTCCGTTAGTAAATATTATTCTGAAAATTTAATTCTGTTCCTCATCCAGTCTAATTGGCAAGATCAGACTGGGAGAAGACAATCTCTCAGTGTTTTTAATTCTTAACAATTTAAAATTAATATCCGAAGAGATCAGAGACACTTAACAGTTGCAACAGTTACCTCTAGGGCACACAGAGTCTTAGACACACCCACGTGCGCGCGCACACATACACACACACAAACAAAGACACAGAGAGGAAAACAAAACTCTGAGGTTTACACACACACACTGATCATTCCCACACTAAATCTCTCAGTTAATTTGGGGAAGGCATAAATCTTTTTTTTTATAAAAAGTTTTATTATTTTCCAAAAAACAAACAAGACAAACAAACATACAATACATAAACCAGTCTCAATTTCAAGTGTGTCGGTCAGTCACAGATCTCAGTGCCCTCTCCTAAACATGCATACTCTCTGTTACAGAAAAAAAAAGCTATAATCATTATTAATTTTCTATCATGATATAATCTCTATATTATATTTCCTTTCAACAATTCTATTTATCTCCATTATTCCATATATCACCAAGCTTTTTTATCTAACCATTGATAAAACATATTCCATATCTTATAAAACTGCTTTTCTTCTTGATCCCTAATTTCAAATGTTAATCTACGCATTTCGGCACAGTCCAAAATCTTCTTAATCACTTCCTCCTGCGTAGGTATCTTATCATTTCTCCAATTTTTAGCAAATACAATTCTAGCAGCTGTCAGTACATTGACAATCAAATACTTCAGTTCTTTGTTAAGTGTCTCTGGTACAATTCCCAATAGGAATATCTCGGGTTTCAAGTCTATTATGTTGTTGTGTCATTTTTTCCAACCACGTGTGGATTTTAGTCCAGTATCTTTTGGCATCAGTGCAAGTCCACCACATGTGGTAGTAGGAACCAGGTATCTGATGACATTTCCAACACTTAACCGATTTATCCTTAAATATTCTTGCAATCCTTCTCGGGGATAGGTGCCACCTGTAAAACATCTTATACAAATTTTCTTTATATGCAGTTGACATTGTCATTTTATAATTCTGATCCCACAGTGTTTATATGCAGTTGACATTGTCATTTTATAATTCTGATCCCACAGTGTTTGCCATCTCTCTAAATCTATGCCATAACCAAAATTTCCCCCACAAGCAATCATTGTTTCCTTAACCTGCTCCTCTTCCATCTAACTTCTAATAAATGACCATAGAGTTTTTAAATCACTTTTTCATTCGTACCCATCAAAATTTTATCTAATTCAGTTTGCTTTTTATAAATACCTTCAGTCCTAATGGGGATTGAGGGAAGGCATAAATCTTAAGGAACAAACCATGTGGTAGCATAGAAGATAGAGAAAGAGACACAGAAAGAAAGAATTTTTTTTAAAAAATCCCATGTGATCCTGTTTTTATATTTTGCCCTTTTAAGTACCTTTATTTAGCACATTGGTCTTCCTGTATCCCTCAGCAAAGCCCATTCCCTATCTATACATTTTGGTTATTTCTTGCTCATGCCAGCTAGGGTCGGCATCTGCTGCTCATCTCAAGCCTCCAATAGCTCTCCCAGGGGGGTTCCATTCCACTCAGGACCCTCGAACTACCGCTTCCCATGTTTCCCCATCCGATGTGGGGTTTCACACTTTGGCTTAGTCGGGTCAGTCAGCGACCAGTTTCAGACACAAGAACTTCAAGAGCAAGAAAAAGAAAAAAAGGTGTCTGAGGGAGACTTTGGTCATTGCACCTGGTGCAACGAATTCAAACACTATCTAAAAACACCCCAAAACTCTCTTTTTCATAAAGTATTCCACAAAGTATTCCACAAAGTATTCCACAAAGTATGCACACTCCCCTTTTAAAAAAAACACAAGAGACTCTCTCTCTCTCTTTTTTCGCCACAGTTTTCAGACTGGGGGTATGCTGCCTGTGCAGACTTCTTTCCTCTCCCCCCCAAAAAACAGTCCATGAGACTCTCTGCCCCCCGCAGATAAGTACTGGTACTCCGCCTCTTTCCTTCAGGCCCACGTTTAACGGATTTGGAAGAGCTCAAATCCGGGAAAACTTGCTTTTCTGTAAGCAAGTACTGGTACTCCAATTTAGCATCCAAATTACATAACTACCTAAACCCCTGGGGTTTGCTTTTGGGATACACTGGACAAAAAACCAAAAATTTTCTTCCCTCCCTTCAATCATAACCCGCTTGGCTTTTCCTCTTATATACAGAAGGTCCCACACTCTGATGACCCCCCCTTGCTTTTCCTGTCCTGATGGTCATGGCTCTGTAGAGCTAGCAATAGACAAGAGGGTGGCTAGAGGCCAAACAAAGAAATGAGATCCAACTGCTGTCCAAGGGTGAAGCAACTCATAGACACACTCTTCCTCTATCCCTAACAAAAGGTCCTGTGCTCTGGCAAAACCCCCATGCTCTCCAGACTTTTGGTCTTTCTGCGGTTAGGAAATGCACAGAGGAAGCAAGATCCAATTGTGCTTGGGAGAAGGACCCTCTCACACACATGCAAGCATACACATATTTCCCATGCTTTAAATTTAGAATTTAGAGGTTCTCACCTTCCTTCCAAGCAGCCTTTGAGCTCAACACTCAAAACCTCTTTAAAACCTTTGTTCCAAATGGCCAAGGTCCAGGAAAACTCACCCACAGACTCAATGGGTCTGTTTGCCAGCAAGGGAATCTTACCTGGGCCTGGTCCATTGGTTAGGTTAGCTTGGAGTCCTATCTGGGGTGCCAATAGTTGGAAGAAATATCCTTCTGGGTTCAGTTCCAAGTGGGGAAAAAGACACTGGAAACATGGAGGCTGCTTCGAAAGTTTAATGGTGAACAGGACCACATGGTCTGGAGCTCCACAGAAAGATGATCACATGCTTCAAGGTGAAAAGAGAAGGTCAAGAAGGGCTGAGGTGCTGAGAGTGCCTGAGTTTTATGACCTCTGCTGGGATTTGAATTGGAGCTTGTATTCTAATTGGTTGTCAGACTCCCATGAGGGGCAACTCTGTAGGCTGTCCTGAGTTCCAGGCTTGGTTGACCCTTGCTGGATGATTTATGCCCTTAAAAGGGCTTTTGGCAATTGCTATAGCTTTACCTGGAGACCTTTCTTATGTAAAGTATTCTGGCCCAGGCCTTAATGGCCCACCCATTAACAAAGGTGGGGGTGAGATTCTGCTTCTGGGTTTCTACTCTTTTTAGAGGAAATATTCTGCCTTTTTAAATATTTACTAGAATATTTCATTTTTCTAGGAGAGGGGTGGGTGCTAACTTCCTACAGAGTGAAATACTGTTTGCAATGATGGTGCATTACTCTGTGGAGAGCCAACATGAGCTTGCTTTTATAATGGCTGTTCCAGTTAGTGCTCTATTTTAAACTTCTGTAGGTGTTCAGTGCAGATTCTTGTAGAGGAAATAAAGAACTTGGGCTCTAATCTTCTCCGTTGCATAACTAATGAGAACTGAGTCACACAAAAATCATGAAAGGGATCTGCTCTGCTCTTAGTCTTTTTATCCAAATGCAAATGTCTTGGTTTGCACATCCTACAGGGTAGCAGTATTTTCAGTGAGTGTCCTTCATGATGAACGAATAGTCATTGTGGCTGAGCAGAGGCCGGATTCTACGGAAGAAGACAGCTTTCAGTGGATGAGCAGAGTTCTGCAGGTACAGTTGCTAAACCTATAATCATCAGGTCAAATGGAAAGACACTATGTGCCAAGGTAGCTCCCTGTTACGTGAAAACATAAGCAATTCATTGCATTTTCCAACAGAAGCAAAACATATCTAAATGAAAGAGTAATCTTTATTCCTGTTCCAGAAGATCTTGGTTAATCTCTCCTGGAATTTTTCTTCTCATTTTGGATTAAACTATGACGGTCCACTCCCCCCACCCTTCCTATGCTTTCTGAACAGATGATTGCTGTGTCTTTGATAATGGCTATAGCAGTGTTGGTGTCCAGATGCTTTTAAGAAATTCAGAGTAGGAAAAGCATAACTTACAATAAAGAGAAGGAACTATATAATAGACAACTCATCTTCAAGTGCTTACTAATTGGCTGTATATTGATTCTGTAATGGCATTGCCTTATAAGTATTGCATTCCTTCCAGTCTGCAGCTTTATGTTTAGTGTGTTAGAGTCTCTTGAGCTGTATTTGTGATTGAAAGGATAGGATATCCACTTATGAAGAAGCAGAAGTTGATGGATACTCACCTCATTGTTCTTTAGAATAAGGGAAAGACATCTGTAGTTGTACATGAGCTTCCATAGGCCATAATGTATCTCTTCCTCTTTGGGAGAATGTTTTCTTTTACATCCATTTAAATGCCAGAGGAAACACAAGAGGCAAAAGAAAAGTTTTAGAGCATTCAAACAAGGTCTTATAAATACAGTAGAGTAGGGCAGCTTAGCACTCCAAATTCCTTTGTAGATTACATGGTCTATGGAGGCATCAGTGTGAGGATCTTGCAGTTAACATCATCAGGGGAACTCTTGAGGAAGAGGGAAACCTAATGATGAGGAAACCAGGAAAGAAATAGGCAGTTTACAACATTTTGGCTACATGCCAAAATATAGCTTAGTTCAGCATAGAATATTGGGCCTTGGTGGTGCAGGCTGTTAATAGCCTAGCACTTAGTTCCAGCTGCCTGTAATTATTGCAGGCTCGAATCCCACCAGGCTCAAGGTTGACTCAGCCTTCCATCCTCTCGGGATAGGTAAACTGAGGACCCAAGATTGTTGGGGGCAATAAGCTGACTTTGTAAAAATGCCGCTTAGTAATAAGCAGGCATATACAATGGAAGGAAGGCTATTGCTGAGCACATTGGGTTGTATCCCAAAAATTGTAAACCGCCCTGAGTCTCCGGAGAAGGGCAGGATATAAATATGAATAAAAAAATATATATATATAGTTCAGCATATTGCATTCCCTTCTTAATGGCCCTCAAGCATTGGAACTTGATTCCTTCATCAGTTTTGGGGTGAAGTGCCTGACTTTTTCACTGTTCAGTTTATATTTCTTTAAATAACTGTTAGGGTGAAGCGATCTATGGCCCCTCTTCTGGCAATGTTTTAGAGAAGGGAAAAGGAACCTCTTTTTCTCTCAGTGGTCACGTTTCCTCAGTTGTGTTGTGTTGTGTTGTGTTGAGAGAAACTTAATGGGTAAAGCCAAAGCAAAAAGAACCACAGTGAATGACAGCCTCCATTCTTTCCTTCAATATTTCTTCTTGCTGGTTCAGCCAGACAACAGAAAGGGTCGAATGAACAGCTTTTATAGTGATGTAAAAATTAGTATTTTTCATTGTGAAAAGCCTTGTGGAGGCTGCAAATTGTCCACTTTTGTTTTATGTAGCCTATTTTTCTTGGGTACCAGTGAGGGCCAATATTTTTGAGACCTCTGGTTGATAATAACCTTAACATTCAGTTTCACCAGTGTGAATTTAACATATATTAAAATCAAGTTGCTCTGAGACAGAAAGGAACATAATGTTACTCTTCCTTTTGCTTCCTTACGCACTCAAAATCTATGATTTTAAAACAATTTCTTCTTCTCTTGAATCCTTATTGATAAAATTAGTCTTGATTTGGAATGTACAGCAAATCTACATAGCAAGGAAGGGAAAATGTGCATTTTAAAATTTGTATCCCGTCTTTATCATTTTTACAAATAACTCAATGTTCGCAATGGGCTGTTGTGGATTTTTCCCCATCAGAATGGCTTGAGGCCTGGCTTGAGGCCTTGTTAATCTTTTCATGGCGCTGCTGAGGACTTGGTGGCTTCCGCTGAAACAGCTTCTTCAATGGCCTCTTTAAACGTGATCTTAGGTTTCATTAATAGTTTGCTTTGTAAGACCTTATCTTTGAGGCCTAAAACAAACCGATCGCATGGCCTCTTCTAAGTTGGTAAAGTCACAAGCACCCCAATGTCCTTAAACTTGCCACAAAGTCATTAACATTCTCGCTATCCCTTGATCCCGACGGTAAAATTCGTGTCTCTTAATGAGGCACGATGCTTGTCGTAATGGGCTCTTAAAGTTTCTCTAAATCGGGCCATTCCATTACCTTCAGCTCTGCAGCTCCCTAGCCGCCATTTTGAAGACTGCCGGACCGCAGTGCATGAGAAAGACGCCCTCTTCGTCTCTCGGGGATGTCGGCAAGGTCGTTTCCTTCCAGATATATCTGGAAGCGATCATATGATTCCCAGTCTTCCGCCGCCGGATCGAACGGGGCTGGGGGTGTTCAGCGGCCATCTCTCTGTTGCTTGTTCTTCACGTCGTCTTCTCTTCAGGGAAATCCCATCCTGCGCCAGTGTTAAGTTTGCATGAAGAGTCAGGCGAGGAGTTCCAGCAAAGAGTTTATCAAGTGACTACAGCTTGAATGGACCCGTCCTGGCTTGGCTACGGCTGCCTCTTATAGCCTGCAGCCGTAGTTGCCAGCCAATGGGAGTGCAGGGTTTCTTCCCGCACTATTTAAACCAATACCATTTGACATTTTACAAGAACAGTTCAAATAAACCAATAACATTCAAACCTACATACATAACACATTGCATCCCTGTAATGTACTGATGTGTCCACACACCTATGAAACAAATCTGCCTAAATCAAGACAGAAACAACCAGGTAAGTCTAATGTTTGCATCTTGGGTTGAGATCCCCTGATAAGTGACTCGATAGTGAGATGTCCCATATATAAATTTAATATAAATAAATGAATAAATGTAGCTAGATTTCCTCATAATTCAAAACCTTTTGATTGGATGTTCTATGTGTTAGTTAGTTTTTGACTCAGTGATTGGAATATTGGTTTGCTTTATGGATTTTTTTATTCATTTAATTATATACCATCCTTCCATTTGAAAATGTCCCTCAGGCAGCTTATAACAAATGGATAGAAAATAGACTCAAATAATTTTACCAAGAAATGTCTGGCAAAAGAAAGGCATTCTTAGAGGCAGGGCATTATTGCAATATGAAAAACCAGCATTCTGTAGTTTGGGTTTGATGCAGAAGGAAGCCCAGAGTAGGGAGAACTTCAGACAAGCCTCTCCTGCAGATTTTAAAATTCACATAGATTAGTAAAGAGAGAAGCAATCCCTCAAATAGTAAGACCTAAACTGTATTAACATCAGTATTCTAAATTGTACCTAGAAAGCAAGTAGAATCTTTCAGTATATTCCTATATCTCCATACCACTTTGATAGACAAGATTATGTGCTCTATTACAAAGAAAGATACTCTTAGCAATTCAGACAGTTGGTCCTTTCCTATGAATCTGCTATATTTTTTGTGTGCATTGCAGAAGGGCTTAGGATGGGGATAAGAATTTTTCAACTCTAATACTAAGGAAATCTACAAAAGCCTATTTTATTGGTTATCTCAAATTGTCTGGGTTCAGCTAATGTCCCTTGCTCCTCAAACACTAGATGAGATTACCAAATGTAATGATCTCACTGACCATTGTCTCATTTCCTCTCATGAGTTAAAAAAAAACCCAGTTTTGGAAATCACAGCTTCAAGATCTGAGCTGCAGGAATTGGACAAAAAATAAAATAAAAAAATCCAGTAATTTCATTTTGCTGGGAGTGGCTCCTATTTGCAGCCGAAATGACAGGGGATTTCGTATGAGATAGTTTCACTCTAGATGAGGAAGCACAGTAATATGAATTTTGCACTGGAAAGGAAGTTCTTAATTCTTCTTTCACCATCTTCCTGATGTACTGTAGAAATTGGTCCTGCCTCTGTGATGGTGGGGAATCTGGTCTCTGGAAAAGGATTGCACAGGCAAGCGGCAGAGATTTGGGACAAATAGAAGATAATGATCAAGCTAGAAAGGTAAAGCCCTAAATCTTCCATAGGTATAGTGGATAACAAGCAGAGAAGAGTATACTTACCGCAATTTTTCCTTCCATTAGAACTGGGAATATGAGAGTCCATATATTCAGACCAAATATTTATATCAAGGATGTATTTTCTATTGCTAATATATAACATCAAAACCATATATATATATATATATATATATATATATATATATATATATAACCTATGTCAAATCACAGTTACAGATCTGATGTAAATATGCTATTTTTGTCTTATATAATTCTGGATAAATATGTATTCATGTTTCTACTTACTACACATTATGTTTAGTTGTCTACTTTAAAACTGACCATTATAAATATTTAATACAAAATGGATATTAGGGGCGCAATGACTCAGTGATTAAAGATACTGAGCTTGCCAGCTGGAAAGCCAACAGTCCAGATTCAAGACCCAAGCACCACGCAACAGGGTGAGCTCCTGGTACTTGCCACAATTCCTGCAAATCTAGCCGTTCGAAGGCATGCAAATGCAAGTAGATAGATAGGTACCACTTCGACAGGAAGGTAATAGCCTTCCGTGCACCTCAGCATATAGTCATGATGGCCACGAAATGTCTTTGAACAATGCTGACTCCTTGGCTAAGAAATGGAGATGTGCACCCCTAAAGTCAGACATGGACTGAACAGGGAAATCTTAACTTTACCTTTAATTGGATGTTGTTCCTGATCACATCAGTGCATACATACAGTTCTACTAAGTTGCTGGTAATTTCAGTCGATTTAGAACAAGAGTGAATTAATTGAATTCTGTGTTGACTAATTGGGAAAAAAAGGTCAGCAGTTTATTGAATGTTACTGATTTTTAAGTATTTTCAGATTTTTACTGTCAACTTCCTTAAATTTCTTTTCTTAAGTAGTAATAAAATCTATGAATCTGTCAAACTGGTAGCAGCTTGCAGTTTCAGCAAAGAGAGCTTTTCTAGACCTAAAAAATGTTTAAGAAGCAATTGTGTTTCTTACTTTCCTCTCTTTCTTAATGTTTATCTTGTTTTCCCCACCAGTTCTTATTCCTCTCAGAAGTCTTACAGTGGAGGGCACAGACAACTCCTGACCATGTGCTTTATACTACTGAACTGTAGGGTAAGGATATCTTTTGGCTTTCTTATTTGTAAATTTATGAAACACCCAGAGCCACTGTGAATTGGGCAGCATGAAAATTAAATAAATGATGATGATGATGATGATGATGATGATGATGATGATGATGGTGATGATAAATAAACTTGCAACTCAGAACTATTATATATAAAACCGATTTTGAAATGACAAACAATGAACCAGTCCTTTCATAGAACCATAAAGACCTGGCTATTCTCCTATGCTTTTGGATAGGTAGGAGCCCTGGTGGCATAGTGGTTAGTATACAATATTGTACCTGACCCTGCCCACAGCCGGAGTTCAATCCTGAAATGCTCAAGGTCAACTCAGTCTTCCATCCTTCTGAGGTCAGTAAAATGAGGACCCAGATTGTTAGGGTCAATATGCAAAACAGTGTAAACCAACCAGAAAGTGCTGTAAAGCACTATTGCTATAGAGTGGCTGGAATTGCCATTTTGTTCTATTCTAGCCTGGCTTTTGTGCAATGCCTGTTATTATGTTTTTATTGTACTTTGGGTCCCATGAACTGCCCAGAATTGCTCTGGAGTCAGGTGGCATCAAATTGAATTAGACTAACAAATAATAGTCTATAACGTGGACTTGTACAAACCGCATCTGTAAACGGTACTGCTTGGGAGGCAATCTGATGTAATTTCTCTCTATGATATTGATAATTTCTTACTTTTGAAAAATCTCAAGCTGTTCGGGTTTTATTAAGGCTTGCTTCAAACCACTTTACCACTTTGAAAATAGTGATTACTAATAGCTAGCACTCAGTTCCTCTTGTTATATCCTTACAGAATGTCAATTTGAGTTATTTTGAAATATTCTTCAGCAGTGGCTATAATCTCCTGGAAAAAAATCATAGTTCACTTTGCAGTTAATTAGGCAAAAGCTTTAAAATCTACCTTTCAACTGACCTAATCAAGATACAGACTTTGCTTCCTTTGGTATTTTTTTCAGCTTAAAAGAAATGAAAGTGTGCCATTTATATCACCATCTAGTTTCAGAGGCTAGGTCAATAATTCGGTTAATGAATTAAAAGCTCCATATTTAAATTATTCTTCTCTGTCTCTGCCTTTTCTTTTTAATGAAGGGGACATGCAAATTCTCTCACCTGTGTCCAGCTACATAAAGCAGGCTGAAAGATAGCAGTAATGTTGATAGAAAGGGGGTCATTGCAGATGGAGATCAATGTTGCTTCGTCTACCCACCGGTAAACTTTGCAAGCATACTTTGGTTGTAATTCTCTAACAATGTTGTTCTGGTCTTCAACCTTGGCAACTTTAAGACTTGTGGACTTACGTGCTTACAGCAATGTTTGTCAATCTTGGCAACTTAACACATATGGACTTCAACTACCAGAAATCCCCAACTATCAATGCTTTCCCAGTGTTGGCTGGGAAATTCTGGGATTTGAAATCAATTTGTCTTAAAAGTTAAAAATATAAATTACCAAGGTTGAGAAACATTGGCATAATACCTCAGTCTATGTTGAATATATAGTTGCTCAGTGGTGGGATTCAAAAAATTTTACTACCAGTTCTGTGGGCGTGGCTTGGTGGGTGTGGTGTGGCGATGGGCGTGGCTTGTTGGGCGTGGCAGGGGAAGGATACTGCAAATCCATTCCCTCCCACTCCTGGGGAAGGGATTACTGCAAAATCCATTCCCTCCCCACCCCACTAATCTGCTTTCAGCTCCGTTCTCCTGTGGGACAACAAAGAAGACCCAGCCAATCAGCTGGGACTCAGGAGCAGAGAATAGATGGGGGCAGGGCCAGTCAGAGGTGGTGTTGCAGTTCTCCGAACTTGCTACTCAAAATTTCCACTTCAGGTTCTCCAAACTGGTCAGAACTGCTGAATCGACCTCTGTAGTTGCTAAATGCACTGACTTCCTTCCAAGAATGGAATTGCTATGGAACAATGAAGAAAAAAGAATCCTTATCTCCACAAGCATGAGGGATAAAAGTTGAATTTCATGTACAGATTTATTCAGTGAAAACTGGAGAAGTAAATTCTGCCTCCAGTAACTAAATGAAATTCACAATTATGTAATCTGCTCATCCAAAAGCCAACCAAATGAATTCAGGTCATTTCAGTAAGTAAACTGTACATGTCTTTCTCTCTTATATAACATTAACACAGTCTTGGCATGTCTGTTCAGATGTCAGCCCCAGTGGGTTCAGTCCTTACTCCCTAGGTAAAGTGGATATAGATTGAGCTTGGTTTCAATGTAGGAATTCTAGTAGTTGTATTCCCAACACACAGACTGAATTAGTTTAGGGAAGGTGGAATTATGCAGGTATTTTTAGAAATTACTCTCCATTTGCTTTCTTCCTTGCTAACAAGTCATGCCTATTTTGTCCCATCCAGGCATGGATCTCTGATTGCATTTATGGATGTTTATATGCTGGCAGGAGGTATTGCTGATGGCACAGTTAGATCCTCCTCCACAAAACATTGCAACAACCCTTTACCCACAGTGAAGATGATTGTGGAGGTCAGTGACCATTAATAATGATTAATAGGTCATAGATTGCCCCTCTTCACCTAGAGTTGCATTTTTGTCTCCAGGGATATGAGGAATAGATTTTGGTGGTACGGATATAACAAGTGTTATGTATGCAGGTTTGAATGTCATTGGTTAGTTTGAACTGTTCTTGTAAAATGTCAGAAATGATTGGTTTAAAAAGTGCGGAAAACCCTGCACTCTGATTGGCTCAACTGCTTCTGGCTGCTGGCTATAAGTAGCAGCAGACCAGCCAAATCGGTCTGTTATGAGCTGTAGTCACTAATAAACTCTTCACTGAAGCACTCCGCGTCTGACTCTTCATGCAAATCTAACACTGGCGGCGAAGGTGGGATCCTTCCAAGAGAAGACAACACGGAGAAAAGCTGAGATGGCTGTGCTGAACACCCCCAGCCCCGTTCGATCCGCGGCAGAAGACTGGGACTCGTATGCAGATCGTTTCCAAATGTATTTGGAAACGATCTCGCCGACATTTCGACAAGCGGAAGAGGCGGTCTTTCTCACCCACTGCGGTCCGGCCATTTTCAAGATGGGAAGGCATTGGCGGGAGCTGCAGGCGTGAAGGTAATGGACTGGCCGACTTAGAAAAGTTATTAAGAGCCCATTCGCATACAAGTATGTGCCTCATTAAGAGACGAATTCTACCTCGGGATCAAGGGGAAAGCGCGTTAATGACTTGTGGCAAGTTTAAGGGACATTGGGGTGCATGTGAATTTATCAACTTAGAAGAGGCCATGCGCGATCGATTTGTTCTAGGCCTAAAAGACAAGGTTTTGCAGAGCAAATTATTAATGAAACCTAAGATCGCTTAAGGAGGCCATAGAAGAAGCTTCTTCAGCGGAAGCTACCAAGTCCTCAGCAGCAGCCATGAAGAAAATTAACAAGGCTGCAAGCCATCCTGATGTGGAAAAATCCACAACAACCATTGCAGCAAATAGATTCTGATTCAGACTGTAGAGGTGGAGGAAGGAATTTATAGACTCAGAATGGAGAAGAAAAGGAAAGACCTTGGAAGAAAGAGGCAAGACTTTTATTGCAGAGGTTGTGGGGGGGACACCCGCACTGAATGCAAGTTTTTGATACCATCTGCCTCCGTTGTGAAAAAAGAGGTCACCTAGCAAGAGTCTGCAAATCATCCAGAACTCCACCAAGCAGAAAGAAGTTTCCTGACAAAGATTTCAAGCCTAACAACTTCAGTGAGAAAATGGGGCAATACAGAAGCAAATGGGAAGAATGAAACTCATCAAACAGTCACCATTGGTCATTCTTCACCCTTAAGAAGCAGAAAAGTACATGTGAAGGTACTAATTGAAGGAAGGCCTTGCCAAATGGAAGTGGACTCAGGCTCCTATTTATCTATGGTGTCATGGGACACTATTCACAGCTACTTCCCAACATTCAGAAGCATTTCCAGAAGCAAGCACTGACTCTTAAAGACTACCAAGGGAACAAGATTCCAGTAGTTGGAACAAGAGAATTCATCGTGAAGTTCAAAGGCCACACCAACGCTTGACCATGAATGGACAAGGACCGCAAGCTTGCTGGGACTTGAGTGGTTCAATCCACTAGGCATCGAGGTGACTGGCATCAATCCGTGAGCAACACTGAATGGGAGGAGGCCCTGAAGTCTGAGTTTCCAGAGGTCTTCAGTGATGGATTGGGCAAGTATATGGGGACCCCTATCACTTTCAACCTAGATCCCAAGGTGCCCCAATTCGCTTAAAGCCCAGAAGGGTCCCATTTGCCTTAAAGGAAAAAATTGATGCACAATTAGATAAACTAATAGCTCAAGGAGTTTTAGAGCCCACTGACCACTCCAGATGGGAGACACCCATAGTCACACCAGTCAAGACTGATGGGTCAGTGAGAATCTGTGGGGACTATAAGGGGACATTGAACCATGCACTTCAACAGGCGCATATCCAGTTCCAGTGGTGCATCATTTATTACATTCACTTGGCAGGGGTACAGTCTTTGCCAAATTGGATCTGGCCCAGGCATATCAACAACTAACAGTTGATGATGCCACTGCAGAGCCCAAACCATTGTGACTCATAGAGGTGCCTTCAAATGTAAAGGTTACAGTTTGGAGTAAGCGTGGCACCAGGCATCTTCCAAAGCCTTATGGAAAGGATGCTCCAAGGACTGCCAGGGGTAGTGCCTTACTTTGATGATGTGTTAATCTCTGCTGAAAATGACACTCAATTACAAGAGAGACTCAGAGAAGTCCTTACCAGATTCAAAAGCGGGGTTAAAAGTCAAGGAAGAAAAATGCACTCTTAGAACTGACAAGGTTGAGTTCTTGGGCTATATGATTGACAAGCATGGCATCCACCCTACAGATGCCAAGGTTCAAGCAATCAAAAGCCCCTAGACCAAAATGCAAAACAGATTTGCAAGCCTTCCTTGGACTTATTAACTTTTATCACATGTTCCTACCTCAGAAGGCAACCATTGCAGAACCATTACACAGATTATTGGACAAAAAATCTGCTTGGGTCTGGGGCAGGAAGGAACAATCAGCATTTAACAATATTAAAAGACTAATCACGTCTGATGCTGTACTGATACAGTTCTCTGAGAATTTGCCTGTTGTACTTACTTGTGATGCATCCCCTTTTGGAGTGGGGGGGGTTTGAGCCACAGGCTTCCCAGCGGGAGGGAAGCCCCTATTGCATTTTACTCTTGCACCTTGACCAAAGCAGAGAGGAATTACAGCCAATTGGACAAGGAAGCATTGGCAATTGTTGCAGCTATCAAGAAATTTCATGAGTATTTATATGGGAGAACATTTACCATTGTCACAGATCACAAACCTTTGTTAGGCATTGTGGCAGGAGACAAACCAACACCCTATCCTGTCACCAAGAATGCTGAGGTGGACTGAATTTCTTGCTGCTTATTCATACAAACTTATCCACAAGCCTGGCAAGGACATTGGACATGCTGATGCCTTGAGTCGTTGCCCACTTCCTTGTCACAAGCAGGACTTTGAACCTGAGGCACACACCTTTTCCTAGAAACTGTTGCCAAGCTTCCAGTACAGCTGCTGAAATTGCCAGAGAGACTACCAAAGACACTGTGTTGGCTCCTATTATAGGCTGGATTAAGAAAGGTTGGCCTCTTCAAGATCTACCTCACCTTGCCCAACCTTTTAAATCCAGGCAAACTGAATTATCTGTATTAAGAGGATGTATTTTGTGGGGTAACAGGGTGGTTATTCCTGCAAAACTGCAAAGGAGGTTTTGGAAATGTTACATGAGGGTCATCCTGGTATTGTGAGGATGAAGGGATTGGCCAGGAGTTATGTATGGTGGCCAGGTATTGACAAAATGGTTGAAAACTGGGTTGCATCTTGTCCCAACTGTCAGGTAGTCAGGCCTGCCCCACCTCTCGCCCCCAAACAGGAATGGGAATGTCCTAGGGGCCCATGGTCTAGGATTCACATTGATTTCGCTGGCCCTACCAGAGGGCACACCTTCCTTATTATAGTAGATGCATATTCCAAATGGCTAGAGGTAATCCCTATGGCATCCACCACAACTGATGCTGTCATCAAGCAGCTTAAAAAGATTTTGTAACCCACGGGTTACCTGATGTTCTTTTCTCTGACAATGGCCCTCAATTTACATCCAACCCTTTTGAATCCTATCTAGCACAACTGGGTATCAGACATGCCCTGACAGCCCCTGGGCACCCTTGCTACGGCCGGGCTGAGCGAATGGTGCGTTTTACCAAGGAAAAGCTTCAGCAATTGGGTCCTGGGGACATCACTGAGCAAGTTGAAAAACTTCTTAGTGTTCAGCACATCACTCCTAACCCATCAACTTATCCCCAGCAGAGTTGTTGATGGGTAGGAAACTTAGGTCTCTCCCTTGACCGCCTTCATCCCACTACGCACCCAACGCACCACTAGATTCCACTAGCAAAGTTCGCTCATTCAGTGTGGGTGATTCTGTTTATGCTAAGAACCTTATGGGTGAGCCCTCATGGATTCCTGCTGAAATAACTCAAATCACAGGCCCTCGTTCTTACAGGGTACAAACAGAGGATGGACTCCTCTGGAGCAGGCACATTGATCAGCTTAGATCCAGGTTACCTCAGGAACATCATAATTGTTCCTCTCTAGTTCCCATACCTAATGCTTTTCTAGGGGAGGGGAGGAACATGAGGATAATCAGCAAACAAGAATCAACCCCATGTGTAACGAGCCATTCGAAAGGAACCATCCCAAAACCTGTCACAATGCCAAAATCCATCCTTACAAGTGGAAGATTGCACATCACTACCTGACTTGGGTGCTGACATTGGGCTGGAGATGGGTTGGGAGGAGAGACCAGATTCTAACAATCAAACAGGGTCTTCTTTCACTGGAAGCCCGAGTAGGGAAATGTCAACAGACACATTTCCTCTCTCACTGGGTGAGAACATTAAAACTTCTGAACCATGAAGGTCTCAACGTACACATAAGAGCCCCACCTATTTAAAAGAATACATTAGATAGGTTGGGGTTTGAGTATGGACTGAACCTAGTGGGGAGGGGTGCTATGTATGCATGTTTGAATGTCATTGGCTAAGTTTGAACTGTTCTTGTAAAATGTCAGAAATGATTGGTTTAAAAAGTGTGGGAAAACCCTGCACTCTGATTGCCTGGCAACTGCGGCTGCTGGCTATAAGTAGCAGCGCAGACCAGCCAAATCGGGTCTGTTATGAGCTATAGTCACTAATAAATTCTTCACTGAAGCACTCCGCGTCTGACTCTTCATGCAAATCTAACAACAAGGGTTATGAATTAAAACTTTTGGGCCCAGAGATGAATTGTTTTAAGGATTGGAGGATATAGTCAGTATATTTGGCTGCACAACATATATATATATTTAACCATAGTTACAGTTGGGAAAATGTGACAATCCTAGACCAGGCCAAATCCAAAAATGCCAGGGAATTTCTAGAAGCCTGACACTCTGACAAATCAGCCACCAATAGACACATAGACATTAACAACATCTATAAACCATGCAAAAGAGACAATCAACCAGCCCAAAAGGGAACAAAAAGTCCCAAGCACCTCTCACGAGCAATCAGCACCCAGATCAGCATAGATTAACTCCAAGGTATGTCCAGTTTGATGAAAAAAAGGACTAGGGGTGACATGATAGCAGTGTTCCAATATCTCAGGGGCTTCCACAAAGAGGAGCCAAGCTATTCTCCAAAGCACCTGAGGGCAGGATAGGAAGCAATGGGTGGAAACTAATCAAGGAGAGAAGCAACCTAGAACTAAGGAGAACTTTCCTGACAGAATAATTAATCAGTGGAACAACTTGCTTCCAGAAGTTGTAAATGCTCCAACACTGGAAGTTTTTAAGAAGAGATTGGATTGTTGTGGTCCAGCTGACTGTGGAGCTGGCAGCAAAGATGGACATTGGGGAGGAACATGGGCCAGTCCTGGAATCTGGGGGGGCTCGGACAAGGGATCTGCGTCTGACACAGAGATAGGCCAGGGCCATCTGAGAGTTATGTGCTGACTCCGGAGCCTCCAGAATCTGACATCAGCAAGGCAGAGGAATAGGGGGAGCCTGATCCCAGTGCGCACTTGTGCAGAGCTGCCAGAAGGCAAGAATTAAGACAAAAGGGGCGACTCAGGAGTAAGGCTTGGAGGTGATTGACCCCTCTCATAGGACATAAAGGAGGAGCAAAGGGACATGAGCCTTTGCAGGAAGCAACTTTGTTCATTCTGGCCGGTTTAAAATCTGAAGCTCCGTATTGACTTTATGCTCTGTTTGGCCTTGTACAGCTAATTTACAATTTAGTTGTTGGCAGCATTTCAAGGGAGATAAAGGTGGGTGCTTATCAGCCTTACCCTGAAAGACTGTGGCAGACTTCTGTTGGACTATTCATAACTGTTGGGACTCATTATGGGCTGTGAATGCATATAATTCACAGCCGTTGAAATAAAACAAAAGGTTTTTGGGAACAGTGTGTGATTGTTACTGTCTCAGAAAGCGTTGGTCAGAACATGGATAACCATTTATCTTAAATGATATAGGGTTTCCTGCCCAAGTAGGGGGTTGGATAGAAGACCTCCAAAGTCCCTTCCAACTCTGCTATTCTATTCTATTCTATTCTATTCTAACTTAAGACCAACAATCAAGTAAGCGATACCCTAGTCAAGAAACTGCCCAAGGCCATCAGTGAACAACCCAATCAAATAATCCCTAAAACTGCCCTAAGATAGAGACAAGCAAGACACCAGAATATAAACTGATAGGAAACCTCACTCCTTACTAGCATAAATACCTAGTTAGGGTGATGAAACGTCTGCAAGAAAACAAGACAGCTCAGAGAGCACCAAGGACCCCGATTTCAACCATGAGCTACAAACATCCTCCTTTATTGGTATAATGGCTGCATTCTACATCATCATAGTTCTTTTTTTATGGGTGCAGGAGGAACCTGTATTGTATGTCTTAACTTGAAAACATTTGAACTAGTCAGATGTTCTTTTAAACTGAAGGTGTACTTTATAAAAAAAGTGAAATATATTGACTAGTAATGTGAAGCAAACATCCAGTTGGGTGTAATGGTTAAAGCATCTAGGTAGAAAATGGGAAACTCTTGAATTCTAGTCCTTAGACACAAAGCCAGCTGGGGATCTTCATCCAGCCACAAACTGTCAACCCTAGGAAGGAGGCAATGGCAAATTACTTCTAAAAACTTTGGGAAGAAAACTGCAAGAATCTGTCTAGACCAGGGGTGTCAAACTCAAGGCCCGCAGGCCAGATCTGGCCTGTGGGGTACTTAGATGTGGCTTGCGGGGCTGCCCTGGAAATAGTGAAGGACCGGCCCACGGTGCCTCTGCCAGTGAAAATGGAGCTTGGGAGGGCCGCCTTTGGCTCTCCTGAGCTCTATTTTTGCTGGCGGAGGGTTGTACAAGGCCATCGCAGCCAAAAATGGAGCTTGTCGGGGCTGAACTTGTTTTTGCTGGGAGAGGGCTGCAAGAAGCCATCACAGCTGAAAATGGAGCTCAGGATTCCATTTTCACTGGCAGAGTGCTTGAGCCGCCACAGGCACCTTGGATACAAGTGACGTCGAGCTGGCCATGGCCACTCTGACTATGCCCCCCCCCACACACACACACCCGAGGTCAAACACAACCCTGATGTGGCCCTCAAGAAATAGAGTTTGACACCCCTGGTCTAGACAAACTCAAAAAATGGGATATGATTGAACAAAAAAAAAGTGTAGAAATTTAAATCTCTTCTTTCTCTTTCTGCTGAAATTCCCAGGTGAGTCGCTCTGCTTGTTTAATGATGACACAATTAATATGTAAATTATTACAGTCTCGGGAGGCAGCAGCAGCAGTGGATGTCAGAACGTGGCCACCTATATTAGACACAGGTATGTTGTATATTCCTCTTCATTCTGTTGCAAGTTTTTGCATCTTTTACATTGTCACAAGAATCATGTCTCGCTTTTTCTTCATAGATGATTTGCCAAAGAAACGGCCTCCTCAGATCTTCAAACCTTCGAATCCTGACATGCTAGCTTATCTTGATTTCAGTGTATCTACAACTGGAATGTTAGCAGGGGTGAAGGTAAGAATTACACACTCACACTGGATAAGTCAGGATCTACATCTGGTTAAGACACATGTAGGGAAAAATATCACTTATTTTTCCTTAACTGCTGCTTCCATAATTTATTATTTTATTTTTAAAGGGGGTGGGGTAAAAGCCCCTCGGTCTATTTTTCTGTAATTTTCATTGGAGGTACAATACCTAATATTGTGACACTAGGAAGCCAAGACATCAACAGCTTTGAGTTTTTTCACATGGTAGAACATTCTTTAATGGGAGAATCTGAATTTTTTGTATGTTAAGCATTTAGTCTTTTACCGACCTATGCCTGCCATCTGCAGCACTTTCTATTTTTACCCTTCTCTTCAGGGTTCCACATAATTTCCAGCAGTTCTGGATTATAACCTAGAAGACTAAACCACAATGAGTCGCTTTCTGTTTGTTTTTTGTTTGCCATGTTGATTGATTGTTCTTCTTTAAAAACGTATTAATCTTCATTGTAGAAAAGATTCAGTGAGGTTTTGCTTCTAGGAGATGAGGGTACAGAGACAAGAGATGGGGGAAATGATTGTTTTTATTCTATTACTAACTTAAATTCTAACAATGCTTCAGAAGCAACTCCACAGATTGCAATAGTTTATTTATCATTCTGATTACTGTTTTCTTCTTCTTTTTCTGCTTCCAGATTTCTCATGCAGCCACTAGTGCCTTCTGTCATTCTATCAAGCTGCAGTGTGAACTCTATCCTTCTAGAGAAGTTGCAATTTGTTTGGATCCCTATTGTGGACTGGGATTTGTCCTTTGGTGCCTCTGTAGGTAGGTTTTCCTGATGAGAACTGTCAAGTAACTTTTTTTGGAAGTGGCAGGACATTACTGCTGGACTCTGCTTGTATGTACGGAGGGCAGGGATCTAATGTATCATCTCCCAGGAAAACGATCAGTTGACATATCAAAGCAGAGAATGGAGCTAGATTTAAATTTGAAGACCAGCCTATCAGTTCTAGAGACAAACTAGAGAGGGTAAACATGGTGTCTTATTATATTTGAGCAAGTGGGTATTTCAGCTAGTTATAAGAAAATATTGCTGTGTGGAACAATCCTCTTCAGAGTTTAAGACAACCATTCTTTTTTTCCCCATGCTATTCCATGTTGCTACTAACTCTCACTGGAGTGCTTTTAATGGAATATCACATCCATACCTTTTTTTCCCCCCAGCACAGTTCTTGACATTTCTCCAAACTGGCTAATCTCTCCCTGTGGATAAAGCTGCTTTGGTTACCGAGACATTACATGAGTATGGCATATACCAAATTGGGAAATAAAACATATAATTCGTTGTTAGCAAAAGGATATGAAGAGGGGGAAGTCAGTAAGGTAATCATGTCAGACGAAAAAAAGTTCAGACCTTCAACCCATTTTCTCTTAGTACAGGATTTAAGTTCATCTTCTTCTCCCAGTTTTCCTAAATATTTCAAGCAATTGGAAACATAACACAAAATGTCCTTTTGCTTCTTGCCAAACTTGTTTTGGTATTGTTCCAAAATCGTTTCCTGAAAAAGAACTCAAATACCATTTCTGCTAAGAGATTCTAAGAATCTTGTTTCAAACACTATATTTCCAACTTTTAATATACAGAAATAGGGATATGCAAACCATTCGTGTCCAGACATTTTGTACAGGTAGTCCTTGATTTATAACCATTCGTTTAGTGACCTTTCAAAGTTACACCAGCACTGAAAAAATGACCTATGACCATTTTTCACCCTTACAGCCTTTGTAACATTCCCATGTGGTCAAAATTTGAATGCTTGACAACTGGTTCATATTTAGGTTGGTTTGCTGTCATGTGCTTATATTTTGAGACTTTCTGATAAGCTAAGTCAATGGGGAAGCCACTTAACAACCATGTTACTAACTTAACAACTTCAATGATTCAGTTAACAATTGTGGCAAGAAAGATCGTTAAACAGGGCAAAATTCACTTAACAAATGTCTTGCTTAGCAACATAAATTTGGGGGTCAGTTGTGGTCATAAGTTGAGGACTACCTGATTCTTAGCATACACTTTGAAACTAAATCTTGAACTTTGTTTCATAGGCATTAGAACAGATATTGATGAACTCTATTTCAAGAGTTACAGTTCTCTTAAGCCTCTGATGAGCTTCTTGATTGTGTAAACACACTTGACGTAAATTCAAATTGTGTTTTTTTATAAAAGGGTGCCATTTGGGGGCAACATTGTTTTTATTCCAGTTTGGTATCGTTGCCATTAATCACTGCTACAGGAGTGTAAAATGGGATTGAACCCTAGATACCCAAGGTTTGCAATCTTGAGCACAAGCAGCCAAATTTATACCTATATATAAAACATAATAATAAAATAAAACCATCTGTTTATCCCTGTTATAGATGCTATGAAGTTGTGCTGGCCTGCTCCATTGTGATGTCGCAGAATGCAGCATTCTGAGACTTTCAAACTGCTAAGGAAAACCTCTTGGAGCATGGAGCCAGCCCATTGGTAAGTCATGGCTGTATTGCATGGTTTTGCAAAGTTTTGTTTTTGTTTTTATTTTATGTCCCAAAGGGTATAAAATAATAATGAAAAGAAACTTTGCAAAGCAGAGCAATACACCTCTATCAAAAATTCTCCAGATTCCTATCAATTGGCCACCTACTCCATCAGGATTTGCTGGAGATGTTTGTCAAAGATTGATGCATTTTGGGCAGAACAACAATTGTCAGGCCAACGTGAGTTCATGGACATTAGTCTTTCTAAATCTTTTAGCTGTTTGTACCAAAGACATAATGCTGGGCTTCATTGTATTGTCATTTTTTTCTCCCTGCCATGTTTTTGGGTTTGGGAAGATTTTTAAGCCTTTCTCAATATGTTTATTCTAGCAGTGTTCAGTTTGGTATTGATTCTGAAGTCTGAAACATCTGACATCTTTTTTTTTAATTTGTCCAAGTTTTATTTCTTTTATGTGGAGCCTGAGATGTTATAATTTCCTGGTATTCATGTTTACGTCTATATTTGTGAACTGCCTGGGTAGTTTTTAAACTAAAACATTAAATTTTCTTCTGGGTAAATAGTTTTGCAGAACTAACTGTAACCTTATAAGGGTTGCAGCCGGGTGGAAGAGACCTGCTTTTCATGCAGAAGATTTAGTGTTTTTGACCAGCATTTTCACTTTGATCTGGGAAGGGTTCTTAAAATGGTGCTTCTGCTCATTACTGAAAATATTGAATCTATGGCTTTCCTGTCTTCCATATTTAGGAAAGGCTAGTACTCTTTTACCTGAACTTTTATTAGTAAACCAGATCCATTTAGATCCTGTGGAAGGAATTTCCACTTTACTGTGCTCTTTTCACTGGTTTATATTTAAAAGTTCAAATAAGCCAATTGTAGCACAGCTGTACTTTTGAATATACTGGCTTTCTTAGCCACACCCCTTCTTGATCAAAGCTATATAAGGAACTGCCTCAGTGACAGTTACTCAGTTCCAAGAAGTTCCAGGAAAGAGCACTTCCAAGAAAGAAGCTGTCAGTTCCAAGCTGCAAGGAAGACAGTTCCAAGGCAAAAGACTGTTGGAAGTGCTTTGTCTCCCCTTTCTGAGGAAAGGACTCTTGGAACTCCGGCTACATAGGTAGTCGTTAGGATTTAAGGACTTTAAGGACTCTCAGAAGAAATACAGACTACTGGTATGCTTTCTTGAATATTTATTTGTTTTTTTCTATTCATTGTTACAAATAAACAAGTTCTGGATTGAACTCTTCTGGGCTCAACTCTTTTTGGATAACTTCACTGTAGATTAAGGTTTACGAGCTGTCGGTTTCTTAACCTCTAAACTTTATTTTGACAGATCCGTTATACATAAACTTTCCTTGGTGGAAAATTGGTTTTACCTCATACTGAATCTAGCATTGTTCAGTTTTGTTTAGGTGGAATGTCTGAAGCCATCCCTTGTTGCATGTGCAACAAGCAATGTTTAAGGTAGCATATGCTAGCCAGAGTAGATTTCAACCATATATGCAATTTGTTTGAAACATTCACATTTAAATTCTACTGAAAGCGTGAGTTTGTAACGTGAGATGGTTTGAAAGCTGTATTTGTATTTTTTTTAAACACTGCATTTCTGCAAATATCACCAAAAGGAAGGACGTAGAACAAATTAAAAAATAGCAATTCACAAAACAAAATAATAAAACAAGATTAGAAATTCCCTCTAGAGTTGGTATGTTTCAAATAGGATCTAGATGATGTGTTTGTTGGAGGATGCCTTTAACTGAATTCTTGAAAAGACCAAGAAAGTCTTTTCAGTGGCTTCTATTTCTCTCATTCTGCAAAAAAAGGATATATGCAAATATCCCATCTAGATGGCAGCATTATCTTATTAGATCTTAAAAAGCTAATCAGAATCAGATGCAATTAGTTTAGTTTAGTTTATTGTCATTGCACCTCATACAACAAAATTAAATACCATCTTCATTGTACATTATGGCTATGAAAATAAACACAAACACACATCCTTCACATTCTATACATTGCATTGAAAACCCCTGATATTGCATTAATGTTGCACTATACAGTAGAATTCAATAGCTACTGCCCTAGGATAGAATTAATAATTAAATTACAAGCTATCTAGAATTGCTTATGACGACATTCCAGAAAAAGGAAGTAACAAGAGATTTCCAAACCGTTTCTCAGTGATCAAAGATGGAATCTTTTGTATGCAAAGGACTTTTCTTACCATCCCTATATTCCTGTAACATTATCTGTTAATCATTTCACAAGGTGAGCAGTGTGGTCAGTTGAACCACTTGCTCAGTCAATCCATGTTTTGTTCCAAATCCCAGAGGCCCAGAGAAGAAGAATCTTGTAGGTTGCTAAAGACTATTTCCTCAAGGGAGTATTCTTGACAGCAGTAGTAATTCATCACAGGGAGCCTGCCATCTTCATGCTACTATTGAAAAACTGTCTAGCATAAGCAAAATAAAGTTCTGACCACTGGGTCTGTCTTTACCTAAACTGATTTAAAACTAGCTCATTTTGTTTGACTTTCTCCTCTGGAATATATATTTGTTGCCACTGTTTTGAATTCTAAGATTTACAAGCTACGGGGAAACTGTAGCCCTCTCGTAGTTGCTGCATTTTTTTAGTACTCAAAATCCCTGACCATTGGGCTTTTCTTGATGGAGCAATTGGAAACCAATTGAGTAACATCTGGAGGGCTTCAGATTGTCCATACCTAAGCTAAAAGCTCTCAAGGGAGAGCTGTCTCTTCACAGAATTTTTAAAAATAATTTTCTTTTCAATTTGACATCTTCTGGTCTCAAGACAGATTTCTCGTCATGGCATTAACCAATCTTGTATCTTTACAGTGTTTATTCAGGACACCAGTTTTTTATTTTTATCACAACAACAAAAACAAGCATAAAACCTTCTTTCTGTTCCACAGTGTGTCAGTTGAGTACATATTTCTTCGTGCACAAAATAATATCATACATATTTAACTTGTACATATTTATAATCATTCTTATCAATAGTTTATATCACATGTCACTTATTCTATTATCCTTAACTTTTAAATCCTTAACTTTCAATAATATATTTCAAGTTCATTTCTTACTCTAACTCATCTATTTAGCAGTAACAATGTTATACTGTACTTATATAATTCAATTCTTTACTCTTCTATCCAACCATTCATAAAATCGTTTCCAAATTTCCAAATTTTTCTTCTTGTTCTCTAATCACCATTGTTAATCTACTCATTTCTGCACATTCCATTATTTTCTTAATTATTTCCTCTTCTGTTGGAATTTTTTCATTTCTCCAATTTGGTACAAATATAATCCTAGCTGCTGTTAAAATATTAATAATCAAATACATTAATTCTTATTATGTTTGTTATGATGATGTCTCCACTTATTCCAAAATACTTTCCCCCCACCCCCCGCATCCCAAAGTTCATTTTTGCTTCTGATGTCTTGGCTATTTCATCTGTCCAAATGTCAACACTACTTTTGGGATGACCTGAGTTTGTCCTTTGTTTCCAGGCAAGAGGGCTGGGCTTGTCAAGGGTGCGGACATGTGTGGTTGTGGCAGAAGAACGACCTTGAATAGCTCTGACACAATCTTTTTCAAAGCTTTTTAAAGATCTGGGCCTTCATCCCAGGGCTGTCAGCACGTCCTTTGGCTGCAGAGTTAACTTGGCTATATGTTTGCAGGTAAGGCGCTCTCTCTTTCTCTTTCTCCTATTGGCAAAAATTGTAAAAACAGTCGTTCCTTAAGGGAAAACAACCAGGTTTCACTTAAGTTGGTTAGTTACTTTCTTAATCATTGCAAGTATTGAAAGACATTCCTTTTTCATACTGCAAGCATACACCTTTTCTGGTTTTGTTAATGAGTTTTTCCATAATTCTTTTTATGTTACATTTATAACATTTATTCTGTGCTCAGGATGAAAGCAACACAGTAAATATCTGTATGAAATTTCCTTAATTTGTAAGTTGTAAAACTCAACTCAAATCTTTAGGCTTGGTGTATCAAAATCTTTTTTTATTTTGTCAGTAGAATAAGGACTTGAATTTCTATGGTGCCTGAAAACCATTCAAGTGTTACTCAGTTATCGTGGCTAGTGTTAGAAATGGATTAAATGTCCATATCTACAGTACTTGTCCCAATCTGATATTTGCCTGATACCTTAAACTCCCAGAGGCCCTAGATGTTATGGTTTTTGAAGTCCAACCCAGTGATGGTATTCTACCAGTTTGGCCCAGTTCTGCAGAGCCAGTAGCAGCGATGAGCAGCGGAGACTGAACCGGTTCTCTCCGCTGCTTTGCTGTTGGGCTCACCCGCCCACCTGGGCTCCCGTACTCACCTTTATCCTCTGCTTTTGAAACACAGCTGCTTTGCGTGGCACAGCAGAGTGCTGCGCGGCAGCTGCTGAAGCGACTGGGAGAGTGCAGGCTTGCAGGAGGCGAGTTGGAACGCCTCTGCGCCTGTGCAAAGTGCTTGTTTGGTGTACACGCGCATGCGAAGTGTGTGCACGTGCACAAAGCGCACCCACCAAGCCATGCCCACTGAACCGGTGTTAAAACTTTTTGAATCCCACCATTGCTCCAACCCTACTGGAAGTTTATATTTCCTGACAAATTACAAAATGTAGTTTTAATATCATAACTTCGTTCCTTATAACCAAAAATGGGAGCAGAATCTTGGTAATTAAGCAGAGTGGTGTCACATGACTGCTTCACTAGCTGGACAGAGTTCCAGGTAGTAGTGTAGGATGCCTCGGGGTGGGATGGGATGAGGGGACTCCTAGAGCCCCAGGGCTGAGTGTGTCTCCATTAAAGAGCTAACAATTTCCCCTGCGAAATCCAAGCAGCTGAGTGTAAAGGCAGCCTGTTCTGGATCTTGAGGGAGGATTTTCAGTTTCTGAATAGAAAGATACTCACCATTGCTTGCTCAAGGCTTTCCAAGCTTTCCCCCAACTCCCAGGCACTTAGTACTCCTTACCTTACAATGCTGCCTTTCCATTTCGGGGGGCTGAAAGCTCCCTCTCATTTCGGGGGGCTGGCTGTAAGAGCTCTCTGCTTTGTGGATTTCAGCTCTGTGTCTGCTTAGATTTTGTTAGGGAACTCTTTCAGTTAAGCCCCACCCCCAAGCACTCCCTCCCCCCCAAAAAATAAAATGGAGTCTTTTTGGCAGGTTGCAGCAGCTTGCAACCTTCCCTGCCAGCTATCCATTGACTTTCTGGGGGAGCTTGTAGATTGCGGAAGATTGTAAATAGCAATCCCATGATAGTAGAGTTCCTGGCAACTGGTTGTTAGTGTAAAGGGGTTGCCAAGCACCCAAATCACAGTCATGTGACTGTTTGGGGGCACATTTTGCCACAGAAGAGTTTTACAGGCCATAAAACAACATTTCCAAGCCCATCATTACTTCAAACTGTTGTTAAAGGAATGGTCATAACTTGAGGATTCCCTGTAATCCTATTTTAGAGAATAAAAAGCTATTTGCAATCATAGTACTGTAGTAAACCTTATAAACATTTTATTATTACAGACTTATAAGATAGGCTTATATTATTTTTTGCAGTATGCTGAACTGGAGGTGAATCTCATCCATTTCAAATAAAAAATTATTTGGGTAGGGAAAACATTACCTTTTCCTGCTGTCCTTTCCATTTTTGTTTTCTGATAGTTTCCATCTTCTGCTTCATTTTATTTTCACACATTAAGAATGAGATTTACCTGGAATTTTTTTATAGTAATTCCTTTGTATTTACATGTATAACTATGTCTATTAGTTTTGGACATCTGTTGGAGTTCTTTGCTTTGTAAATTTAGTTTCCAGTTTCCAACAGTCACATCACTTAGAGATATCACATGGCTCATGATCTTTCTCCACACAATATGATTTCAGAAAATATATATGCACACCACTAGGCAACAATTCCCTAAATATTTATTCAGCCAAGAGTGAGGGGATTGTAAAGTGAGCAGACTTTTAAATGTGCCATTGGCCAGATTTTACACTATTTCCCTGAATGCATTCTAGGATTTTATAATCCTCTGACTTTCATAACCAGATTTTCTTTTCCCTACTTCTTTTCTTCTAAAAGGGTAGATGGCATTCTATCAGTTCTAAATCTTAGCGCCCCAACCCAGGACATAAACAGGAACAATAATAAATTATCCTAGAGATGCAGCCATTCTGATCACACCATGCCTTCGTGCCAGGATGCGGTTTTGCTGAGACAACATACTAAATGGAAGTGAAGCCTGGTCTGCTGGCCTCAGAAAAATATCAAAAGCATTACAAAGTCAATCAAGGATACAAACACTGCCTGTTTTACTTAAGTCATACAGTTTATTCCCATTCCAAATTTCATGATAATTTCTGGTACACTAGCCCAGGGCTTCAATTTGGATGGGTCATAAAAACGATAAATAAAATGCAGTAAAGAATATTTAAGACCAGCAACATGCATGAATCCATATTATACTAATTGATCTTTCTAAAGAAGCATTTACAAAGTGGACACATTATGCTAAAAAATTTATTTGTTAGTGAGAAAGGAGATTATGCTACAGGGCTTGTCAATTATAAACCTGCAAAATTAGATGTTTCGTGTGGTATCTTGGTATTGGTATAGGTGTTTATTTTAATGTCATGTTAGAATAATCTCTTTCTTTGAATGAATTAGCTTTGATGAATTAGCTGGTTATCTTAAAGCTTAGGTATGGAAATAACATACTTTTCATTTTCCATCAGAAATATTAATATTGCAAAGTGTATAAATTTTCTGTAGAGATAATATACAACTGAATAACTCCATTTCTCTGGTAATGTGCCCAAACTGTAATAAATAATTTACTAAAGCTGTCAACTGAAACTTTGCAACCACTAGTGTCTCTGAAGAGTATTGATCATGCCCTTCAATGCTCAACAGATCATAAGCATTGGCTGTGAACAATGTCCTAGATTACATCAACAATATCCTAGATTGTCAGTCTGATTGTTCCAGACTGATGTGCATTCCAAATAAATAAATGTATATATAAATTAGCCATTCCACATTCAGAAGATCCTAAAGTATGCTTACTCTGAAATAGTTGAGATAATAGAGATTTTCCCAATTTCATTTAATTTCAGATTTCTGGAAAGTAAGCATCCAGAATTTGCTTTGAACTCTGCTTTAAAAAATATACATTTCCTAAATAAATTTAGGAAAGGGAATGAGATGGCTAGATGGAGAATGAGGTGCGGAGGATGAGGTGGCTGGAGGAGTCACTGAAGCAGTCGGTGTGAGCTTAAATGGACTCCAGGGGATGGTAGAGGACAGCAAGGCCTGGAGGAACATTGTCCATGGGGTCATGATGGGTCGGACACAACTTTGTGACTAACAACAACAAAATAAGTTTGTTTACATCAGCTGTTCACAATTAGATTACTGTTGTATGTACAGAACGTAATGGATATCCACGTAAAAATACCTTGCCTACCTATCATTTTCAATTTTGATTTTAAAAACATTACATCCTTCATATATTTACTGACTTAGATTCAAACGAAGCAAAATAAACTTATTTCTCATTGAAATCAATGAATTCAGATTGATTTGCCTTATTAGTTTCAGTAGAATCAAGATACAACAGATTATTTGGATCCAATCCATTACATTTCAATCCTCAGTAAAATATATAATCCAAGAAAAGTTTTGATATACAATATATACAATATTTGTAGACAGTGCACCTTTTACAAAAGTCTATAGGTCTTTCCCTATTAAAAACTTCATTTTAAACTTGCTGACTTGATCTTCATTTTAATTGTTCAGATAGAATTTACTTGTGATTGAGAAGCATTAAATGTATCCATGCAAAATTCTGAGAATTGCTATTTGCAGACTATCAGCATATTCAAAGAACATTTGTCTTCTGTTGACTTAAATTCTAGAACAACAGACGATCTGATATTTTCTAGGTGCATCTTTTCCACAAGGATCAGATCTTAAGTCTTAGAAGTTTATTTCCTGACCTTAATAGTTCCTGGCAGATCAGCTATTCTTCCTGTGTTCTACTGTGTTTTATGATACTTAGATCTAAGAACTTCCTGCAAAAAGATCTTTGATGAATGCAAAATTCTGTGTAGTGGGAGATCATGTATTTTCACCTAGAAAATTTTCTTTGAAAATTATGCAATCTTATCTACAGGTAGCCCTCAGCATATGACCTCAATTGAACCCAATATTTCTGTTGCTAAGCGAGTCATTTGTTGAGTGAGTTTTGCCCCATTTTACGGTCTTCCTTGTCACAATTGTTAAGTGAATCACTGCAGTTAAGTTAGTAACACGGTTGTTAAGTGAATCTGGCTTCCCCTTGACTTTGCTTGTCAAAAGATCATAAAAGCTGATCACATGACCTTGGGATACTGCAATTGTCATACATTTGAGTCAGTTGCCCAGCATCTGGATTTTGATCACATGACCTTGGGAATGGTGCAACAGTTGTGTGAAAACGGTCATAAATCACTTTTTTCAGTGTCGTAATTTCAAATGGTCTCTAAATGAACTATTGTAAGTCGAGGGCCACCTGTATACTGTCCATCTGGAATAAACACTGTAGGATTGTGCTGTACATATTGTCAGGATTCTGGCAGTTATTCCAATTAAATCATGAGCCTCGAGCCACACTCCCAAAACTAAAGAGGATTTATTTGAAGTTAACATTCTATGTCCGGCACTAACCTGGGTGTAACCAACTCTGAGATACGTAATTCACTGTCACCCTTGATCCTGCTTTCCCCCCCACACCCCTTTGGGTGTATCATCCAACGAAAAATGTCCATAGCCAAGAGTCATCAATCATGCTCTCCAATTAGATTTTTTTGCGGTAGAAGCTTCAGTCATCTAATCAGTCTCTGAAGAAAATATGAATGGAATGTACTTTCAATTCCACACTGTTGCCTGCTCTTTGAAACTCCCCCCTTCTTTCTGTTGTCAACTATAAAACATGTGTACAAAATGTTTTATGAGTTGACATTTGGCTCCCCTCACTTCTTCGATCAAGGGTAACAGTAAATTACGTATCTCAGAGTTGGCTACGCTCAGGTTAGTGCCGGACGTAGAATGTTAACTTCAAATAAATCCTCTTTAGTGTGGCTCGGGCTCATGTGTAACTGCCGTAATCCTGACACATATATTGATTTGGATAGTAGAACTGCAACAGGCAGAAATGGTAAACTTATTGTGGAGGATGATCTTACCAGAGTGGCTCTATTGCCCCGCCACCAAGATAAATCCAAAACAAGATAACATTTAGAAGTGTCTCAGGTAGATGCCTCTCTAATTTGCTGACATATAAAGAGAAGGAGATACAGCACAATCAGACTTGCAAGCTTCTGTAACAATAGTCACTCAATAAAAGTAGTCTCAGACTCCCCTTGGAGCTAATTTCATGCTCTAGTGGTCTGCCTTCACTCACAATGAAGCAGAGGATATGGGTGTGCCATTTTTTGCCCTTAGGAAGCAGTGTCCTTATAACTAAAATTTCTTAGCAAATTCAATTCGGGAATAGAGAACTTCCTGGCTCCGTTTCATTCATAGAGGCAAACTTGTGTGTGACGGAAGGCAGGTGGTCATTCTAGAATTATCCATTGAAAAGTAAGAACTGAAAATTCTTCTCAAGATGGATGACTTGTTCCTTCCTGTACACACAGATGTGCTTTCAGGCTTAACAAAGGAGTGTTCCATTTCATTTTAATCTTTTGAAAAAGGTATGGCAATTATCGAAATGTGGAGTATAGTATGGCACGTTTCATCTGAAAAGCAAAGTTTCACACCATGCCCTCAAACAATAGTATCTATAATGTCTCTTAAACTGCTGAACTTGTGTTTGTTAAAAATTGGAAAGACAACATGTGTCTGCTTCTCCTGTTTGCTCTATTAAAATGGCACCCCCATCTTATTTTCATTTCTAGATCTTTAAGTAATAAAAAGTATAGTTTATAAAATCCTTACACTTGACATGGTTTTTTATTTTATTTTATTACACTCTGTGCATAATTCTATTTATTTTCCTCTCAACTTCCATTTCTTTTTCAATTATTATTATCTTCATTGTTGGTTTTTTTATTTCATGTGTTACTGTCTCTTTTTCTCCCCCTATTTCTGCTGCTGGAGAAACTGGGTGAGCAGGTAGGGAATTTACCTGTTCCCTAAAATATCCACCTGGCAATGGACAGACTAGATGGAATCCGGAGACCTTTGAGTGGGGATGTACACATGATTGTGTGATTCACTGCAGTAGCCAAAACTGGCCAGGAAACATCAAGGACATAAAATTTTGTGCAAAGAAATGAAATAATTAATAGCTATTTTCCAGATAAAGTCTTCATCCAAAGTCAATCAATATTTTGTAACATGCTTGGGAATGTGTCCTAAAAAACAACACCCAGGTATGATGACCCTTAATGTACAAATGGTCACAACTGAATTTTGTAAACTGCTTCTGGTCAACCATGAAAACAGTTCCTAACGTAATACCGGTAGTCCTCAACTTACAACAGTTCATTTAGTGATGGTTCAAAGTTACAACAGCACTGAAAAACGTGACTTATGGCCATTTTTCACATTGACAATCTTTGACGCATCCAAATTCAGATGCTTGGCCAAATGACTCATATTTATGACTATTGCTGTGCTCCAGGGTCATGGGTCAACCAGGTTGCTAACTTATCAACTGCAGTGATTCACCTAACAACTATGGCAAGAAAGGTTGCAAAATGAGGCAAAACTCACTTAACAAGTGTCTCACATAACAACAGAAATTTGGACTCAATTGTGATCGAGGACTACCTGTATTTATAGAGTGCTTCTCTCCCACTCTTCCTCTTTTTCAATAATGGGAATGGGCTTCTCCGTTCTGAGCACTAACTAGTCTGTTACTCTGCAGCTGAATATATTAGTATATTGAGAGTTGAACCCCTGCATGCCAACACAAGAATACAATGTGTTGACATTATGCCAAGTTGCCCAGTGATGCCCTCCTGTAATTTTCTGTAATGCCCTCCTGGTGATGGGATGCTGGTTTAATACGTTATTTTTAAGATGCCTCCTGCTTTCCTTAGCATAGAACCTAATTTTTTTTTAAAAGGAGTATAAGAAATAAAGTGCCAAAAGTAGCCTGGAAACTCAAGAGTCCAAGTCCATTTTTTTTCAACATTGTGCCTGCCTGCTTTATTTTTGTAGATGTCCGTAGACATCTACAAAACATTTGTAGATAGTTTGTTATTTCTTTATTGTCCAACTTTCCTTCGGGAGCTGAAGGCAGTACATATATAACATCCTCTCCAATTTTTCCCCACCATAGCAATTAATCTGAGAAAGAGTGACTGAGCTGAAGTCATCCTGTGAGCATCTGTGGCTGAGAGCAAACCTGAAGCTGGAATACTAAACCAGCTCCCATTATAATAGCTGTCTCCCCTTTAGACATATCCAGATTTAGGAGTTTCTATCAACAGAATTGGGGTGCAGTGGCTAAGACGCTGAGCTTGTCGATCAGAAAGATTGGCAGTTTGAATCCCTAGCGCTGCATAATGGAGTGAGCTCCCATTACTTGTCCCAGCTTCTGCCAACCTAGCAGTTCGAAAGCATGTAAAAATGCAAGTAAAAAAATAGGGACCACTTTGGCAGAAAGGTAACAGCATTTCGCACACCTTTAGCATTTAGTCATGCCAGCTACATGACCACAGAGATGTCTGCAGACAGTGCTGGCTCTTCAGCTTTGTAACGGAGATGAGCACCGCCCTCTAGAGCCGGAAATGACTAGCATGTTTGTGCAAGTGGAGCCTTTATCAACAGAATATATACTGTAAAACAAACCAATAAGAATGTGCCTTCCTTTAAATGCACATTTTAGCATGTTGCACATGGCAGGTTGGGCACTTTAAATCTTAAACCATCTCCAAACTTTTGAAGTGGCTTTGCAAGGCCAGTGTTGCAATAGAACCTAAAGACAGTTAGAAGGCAATGTGGTTTAATGCATCTGGTTTCTAATCCAAATAATCTGTCCTGGTTGCATTGTATAGTGCTTAGCTCAAATCACCATCCTTTTTTCTTATAATTGCACTGAGATGCAAGTTTCTCTTGCACTACTTCACAGATATACTAAGGTTCATATAGCACTCCTGTAAATTCAGTCTGTGTAATTTGTAAAACATGTTTTTGGCTTGCAACAAACTATGGTTCAATGTAGTGTGTGAACCCAGGCTTCTCATAGAAAGAAGTCTTCTGTAAAGTCCATGTGTTCATAGAAATAATAACACTATTGCGGGTGAAATGGCTATGAACAAATTAGTGCGCTGTTTTTTAAAATATAATACATTTTGAAGTAACAGAATAACTGGTTATGCTTCCTCCATTTCTGTATGTTGGTATCAAATGTTTTGCTTTAGAACTTTTTCAACTTTACATAAAGCCCTTGCATCTATGTCTCAGGAAATTTAATCACATGCTTGAACCTTTATGTCTTCAGCCAATTCTGTTTCTTTAGAATTTGCCAAACCTGGCATCCTTCATTATTTTTCCATTGAGGCTCATTTTCAGGAAGGTGAGCAACTATAAATTATGTTTCAAGGAAGAAGCCAAGGAAGAGATTATTAGATCTCCAGATAGATACACATATGTAGCCTACTAATGTGTTCCTTGTTGTTTGTTTTACCATGACAGTATAACAGATTTGCTGTTTTAAACATGTAACAATAATTAAAATGTAGAAACAAATAGAACCTATTATTTCAGAAGCTAACTGAAAGATTTCTTTTACAGGGAACATCTGGGCCAGACCCAACCACTGTGTATGTTGACATGAGGGCTCTCAGACATGACAGGTATAAGTTTTACTTTAGTTTTGCAAAACTCATACTAGAAGGTGAGGGATGTTACTATATGTTATTCAAATAAGTGTAAAAGGCATATATTTTAAACATATATCAAAGGAATGCAATTATTTGAAAGAATTGAATTTTCAGATGGTGTTTCTATATTATTAAATTAAAAGCACATAGCTTCATCATACCCTTTTGCATAATTTGTAAGTAACTATCCATATTTATGAGGTAGGGAGAGGTATCACTCTGGGGGAAGTTAAACTAAGAGAACACTCTACCTCTCTCTGTGGTATTTCTGCTACTTTCTCTCCCCCTTTTAAGAGATTTCTTAATGATAATTTTTAATATAACTGTGATTATTGTTATCACTGTTTTATCTTTCTAATGTTTTGGGTTTTTTTAATTTTTTAATAAATTTTTATTGAATAAATACATACAAACATAAAACAAAAACAAACAAACATTGTTTTTTGAACCTGGTATCGCTAAGCTCGCTTCCCTCTTTGTCCTTCAGTTATTAAGTTGAATCTTTCAAAAAGTTACTGGGTCTTTCTTCTGTCTAGCCAACCATAGAAATTGTTCCAAATTTTATAATAATCGCTTTCTTCTTTATTTTTATCTCCTTTGTTAGTTTGTCCATTCTACATAAGATAATCTTTTTCAATAATTCTGCTTCAGTTGGAGTATCCTTGTTTTTCCATTTTTGCACAAAAGCCGTTCTCGCTGCCGTAATAATATGAATCATTAAATAAATGATTTCTTTGGGATATGTCTTCCTAACAAAAAAAATTCTGGTTTGAAGTGTATTTCCACTTCACATATTTCCTGAATCCATTTACCTATTTTTTTTCCAATATTCTTGGGCCTGATTGCAACTCCACCATACATGATAGTAAGTTCCTCTTTCCTTGTTACACTTCCAGCAGTTGGGGGAGAGTTTTGTGTTCATTTTTGCCAGTCTTGCTGGAGGTATGTGCCATCTATAGAATAGTTTATATAAATTTTCTTTAAAAAGTGTTGCTAAGATTATTTTTTTGTTTCTTGTCCAAATTTTTTGCCAATCTTCTAATTTTATGTTGTAGCCAAAATTTCTCATCCATGCAATCATTGTTTCTTTAACTTTTTCTTCTTCTAATTTAGCTTCTAATAACACTTGGTATATATATTTTTTTATCATCTTATCATCTGGTCCTAATAAGATTTCATCCAATTCGGCCCTATTTCTACTAATGCCCGATTCTTTCTTATCCTTTAAATATTTGGATTGGAGTTGCAAATAGGCCCACCATTCCAGTTCTATTCCCTGATCATTCAATTGCTGTCTGGATTGTAGTTCCCCTTTTTCATCTTAATAATTCCTCATAAGTAATAATTTTGTCATATCGTAATAAATGTGGGTGCATTAATGCTTCTAATGATGATAGCCAAATGGATGTTTCGATGTACATTTGCCTTTTGATTTTAAACCATGTTTTTAGGAGCGTCTGTCTTACTTTGTGATTTTGTACATAGCTATATCCTTTTAAATTGTCTTGCCAGAGGAAGGTATGCCATCCCGACTGGAGGTTGTACCCTTCTAATGTTAATATTCTTTTGTTTGTGTGGTTAATCCAATCTTTAATCCACGTTAAAATTGCGGCTCCGTAGTACAGCTCCCAGTCGGGAAGGCCAAACCCACCTGGCATCCGTGGCATCTTGCAACAGCTTTAATTTCACCCTCAGTTTTTTCTTTTGCCAGATGAAGTCTGTTACCAATCTATTCAGTGTGTCAAAAAAGGTTCTTTCTAACTTTATGGGGCTGTTTTGAAAAAGGAATAAAATTTTGGGTAGGATGTTCATTTTTATTGTAGCTATTCTTCCCATAAAAGATAGATTTAATTTATCCCATTTTCCCATATCCTCAGTTATTTCTTTTATTAGTGGGTCGTAGTTATCTTTTTTAAGTGTACTATGTTTGGCTGAAATTATAATTCCTAAATATTTTATTGTATCTACTATTTCAATACCCATTGTTGCTGTTATGTATGTAGGTTTGAATGTTATTGGTTTATTTGAACTGTTCTTGTAAAATGTCAAATGGTATTGGTTTAAATAGTGCGGGAAGAAACCCTGCACTCCCATTGGCTGGCAACTACGGCTGCAGGCTATAAGAGGCAGCCATAGCCAAGCCAACTCGGGTCCATTCGAGCTGTAGTCACTGAATAAACTCTTTGCTGGACTCCAAGGCCTGACTCTTCATGCAGACTTAACACTGGCGCAGGAGGATGGATTTCCTGAAGAGAAGACGACGCAAAAGACAAGCAGAAGAGCGAGATGGCTGCGCTGAACACCCCCCCAGCCCCATTCGATCCGGCAGTGGAAGACTGGGAATGATGGATCGCTTCCAGATGTACCTGGAAGGAAACGACTCGCCGACATTCCCGAGAGATGGAAGAGGGCGTATTTCTCACGCACTGCGTCCGCAGTCTTCAAGATGGCGAAGGCGTAGCGGGAGCTGCAGAACTGAAGGTAATGGAATGGCCTGATTTGGAGAAGCTTTTAAGAGCCCATTACGCCACAAGTATCATGCCTCATTAAGAGACACGAATTTTACCGTCGGGATCAAGGGAAAGTGAGAATGTTAATGACTTCATGGCAAGTTTAAGGGACATTGGGGGTGCTTGTGACTTTACCAACTTAGAAGAGGCCATGCGTGATCGGTTTGTTTTAGGCCTCAAAGATAAGGTCTTACAAAGCAAACTGTTAATGAAACCTAAGATCACGCTTAAAGAGGCCATTGAAGAAGCTGTTTCAGCGAAGCCACCAAGTCCTCAGCAGCGCCATGAAAAGATTAACAAGGCCTCAAGCCAGGCCTCAAGCCATTCTGATGTGGAAAAATCCACAACAGCCCATTGAACAAATAGACTCTGATTCAGATTGCAGTGAGGTGGAGGAGGGATTTTAGACTCAAAATGGAGAAGAAAAGAAAAGACCCTGGGAGAAATAGGCAAGGATTTTATTGCAGAGGCTGTGTGGGGCCACCACGCACTGAATGCAAGTTCTTTGACACCATCTGCCTACGCTAGAAAGGGGTCACCTAGCCAGAGTCTGCAAATCATCCAGAACTCCACCTAGTAGGAAGAAATTTCCTGAAAAGACTTTAAGCCCAACAACTTCATTGAAAAATGGGGCTTAATTCAGAAGCAAATGGGAAGAATGAAACTCACCAAACAATCACTATTGGTCATTCTTCACCCTTGAGAAGCAGAAAAGTACACGTGAAGGTATTCATTGAAGGAAGGCCTTGCCAAATGGAAGTGGACTCAGGCTCTTATTTATCTATGGTGTCATGGGACACTATCCACAGACTACTTCCCAACATTCAGAAGAAACATTTCCAGAAGCAAGCACTGACTCTTAAAGACTATCAAGGGAACAAGATTCCAGTAGTTGGAGCAAGAGATTTCAACGTGCAGTTTAAAGGCCACACCAAACGTTTGCCTCTGACCATCATGGACAAGGATCGCCCAAGCTTGCTGGGACTTGAGTGATTCAAGCCACTAGGCATTGAGGTGACTGGCATCAATCATGTGAGCAACTCTGAATGGGAGGAGTCCTTGAATCCTGAGTTTCCAGAGGTCTTCAGTGAAGGACTGGGCAAGTATATGGGGACCCCTATCACTTTCAGCCTAGACCCCAAGGTGCCCCCGATTCGTTTAAAGCCCAGGAGGGTTCCATTTGCTTTAAAGGAAAAAATTGATGCACAATTAGATAAATTAATTGCTCAAGGGGTTTTAGAGCCCACTGATCACTCCAGATGGGAAACACCCATAGTCACACCAGTCAAGGCTGATGGGTCAGTAAGAATCTGTGGTGACTATAAGGGGACACTTAACCATGCGCTGCAGCAGAGCCGATACCCAGTACCAGTTGTGCATCATCTGCTACATTCCCTTGGCAGGGGTACAGTCTTTGCCAAACTGGACTTGGCCCAGGCATATCAACAATTAACAGTTGATGATGCCACTGCAGAGGCCCAAACAATTGTGACTCACAGAGGTGCTTCAAATGTAAAAGGCTACAATTTGGAGTAAGCGTTAGCACCTGGCATTTTTCAAAGTCTTATGGAAAGAATGCTGCAAGGACTGCCAGGGTAGTGCCTTATTTTGATGATGTGTTAATCTCTGCTGAAAATGACACTCAGCTTCAAGAAAGACTCAGAGAAGTCCTTACCAGATTCAGAAAAGCGGGGTTAAAAGTCAAGGAAGACAAATGCACACTTAAAACAGACAGAGTTGAGTTCCTGGGCTACATGATTGACAAGCATGGCATCCACCCTACTGATGCCAAGGTTAAAGCAATCAAAGAAGCCCCTAAACCTAAATGCAAAACAGATTTGCAAGCCTTCCTTGGACTCATTAACTTTTATCACATGTTTCTACCTCACAAGGCATCCATTGCTGAACCTTTACACGTCTGCTTGATAAAAAGGCTGTTTGGATCTGGGGAGGAAGGAACAATCAGCATTTAATAGTATTAAGAGACTAATCACATCTGATGCTGTATTGATACAATTCTCTGAGAATTTGCCTGTTGTACTGACTTGTGATGCATCCCCTTTGGAGTGGGGTTGAGTCACAGGCTTCCCAGTGGAAGGGAAGCCCCTATTGCATTTTACTCCGCACTTTGTCCAAAGCAGAGAGGAATTATAGCCAACTGGACAAGGAGGCATTAGCAGTTGTTGCAGCTGTTAAGAAATTTCATGAATATCTGTATGGCAGGTCATTCACCATTGTTACAGATCACAAACCTTTATTAGGCATTGTGGCAGGAGACAAACCTACACCTACTATCCTGTCACCAAGAATGCTGAGGTGGACTGAATTTCTTGCAGCCTATTCATACAAACTGATTCACAGGCCTGGCAAGGACATTGACATGCTGATGCACTGAGTCATTGCCCACTGCCTTGCCACAAGGAGGACTTTGAACCTGAAACACACACCTTTTTCCTAGAGACTGTTGCTAAGCTTCCAGTCCATGCTGCTGAGATTGCAGAGAGACTGCCAAAGACGCCTGTGTTGGCTCCTGTTATAGGCTGGATTAAGAAAGGTTGGCTCTTCAAGATCTACCTCACCTTGCCCAACCTTTTAAGTCCAGGCAAACTGAATTATCTGTATTAAGAGGATGTATTTTGTGGGGTAACAGGGTGGTTATTCCTGCAAAACTGCAAAGGGAGGTTTTGGAAATGTTACATGAGGGTCATCCTGGGATTGTAAGGATGAAGGGATTGGCCAGGAGTTATGTATGGTGGCCAGGTATTGACAAAATGGTTGAAAACTGGGTAGCATCTTGTCCCAATTGCCAGGTAGTCAGGCCTGCTCCACCTCACGCCCCCACAGGAATGGGAATGTCCTAGGGCCCATGGTCTAGGATCCACATTGATTTCGCAGGCCCTCCTAGAGGCACACTTTTCTGGTTATAGCAGATGCATATTCCAAATGGCTAGAGGTAATTCCCATGACATCCACTACAACTGAGGCTGTCATCAAGCAGCTCAGAAAATTGTTTGTAACCCATGGGTTACAAACCCATGTCCTTGTCTCTGACAATGGCCCTCAATTCACATCTAACATTTTTGAATCCTTTCTAGCACAACAGGGTATCAGACATGCCCTCACTGCCCCTGGGCACCCTTCGGCTAATGGCCGGGCTGAACGTATGGTGCGCTTAACAAAGAGAAGCTTCAGCAGCTGGGTCCTGGGGACATCACTGAGAAGTTTGAAAAACTTCTTAGTGTTCAGCACATCACTCCTAGCCCATCAAATAATTTATCCCCAGCAGAGTTGTTGATGGGTAGGAAACTTAGGTCTTCCTTGACCGCCTATCCCCACTTACACACCCCAACGCACCACTGGATTCCACTTCCAAAGTTCGTTATTTCAGTGTGGGTGATTCTGTATATGCTAAGAACCTTATAGGTGAACCTTTGTGGATTCCTGCTGAAATAACTCACATCACTGGCCCTCGTTCTTACAGGGTACAAACAGAGGATGGCCTCCTCTGGAGCAGGCACATTGACCAACTTAGATCCAGGTTCCCTCAGGAACATCGCCCCTGTCTCTCTCTGGGTCCCTCACCTGATGTCATTTCTAGGGGGGAAGGGGAGGAACAGGAGGAAAATCAGCAAGCAAGAATCAACCCCATGTGTAACGCAGCCATTCTCGACAGGAACCATCCCGAACCCTGTCACAATGCCAAGATTCATCCTTAGAAGTGGAAGATTGCACATCACTACCTGACTTGGGTGCTGACATTGGAATGGAGAGGGGTTGGGAGGAGAGACCAGATTCTAACAGTTAACAGGGTCTCCTTTCACAGGAGAAGTCCCAACAGGAAATGTCAACAGACACATTTCCCTTCACTGGGTGAGAACGTTAAAACTTCTGAACACGAAGGTCTCAACGTCACGTAAGATACGCAAGAGCCCCACCTATTTAAAGGAATACATTAGATAGGTTGGGGTTTGGTATGGACTGAACCTAGTGGGGAGGGGTGTTATGTATGTAGGTTTGAATGTTATTGGTTTATTTGAACTGTTCTTGTAAAAATGTCAAATGGTATTGGTTTAAATAGTGCAGGAAGAAACCCTGCACTCCCATTGGCTGGCAACTACGGCTGCAGGCTATAAGAGGCAGCCGTAGCCAAGCCAACTCGGGTCCATTCGAGCTGTAGTCACTGAATAAACTCTTTGCTGGAACTCTTCGCGTCTGACTCTTCATGCAGACTTAACAGTTGCCACCAGTAGTTTTTTATGTTTATTTGTCATATTTTTAGTAATCATTTTTGTTTTGCTCTTATTGATCTTTAAGCCTGCCACTTCTCCAAATTCTTCTAAGTTTTCTAATAGCTTTCATCCTGAAATTTGTGGTTCTTCTAAGATAAAGAGTAAATCATCAGCAAAAGCTTGTAATTTAAATTCTTCACTTTTTATTTTTAGACCTTTTATATCTTTTTCTTTTTTTATTGTTCTAATTAGGGCTTCTAGTGTCATAATAAAAAGAAGTGGCGACAGTGGACATCCTTGTCTGGTGCCTTTTGAATTTGAAATTTGTCCGTTAATTCCCCATTTATCAGAATTGTAGCTTTGAGTTTTGATATATGGCCAGAATCACATTTATAAATTTTGGTCCTAGGTTCATATATTTACTTTGTTGCAAAATGAATTCCCATTTAACATTGTCAAACGCCCTTTTGGCATCCAAAAACAATAGTGCAGCTTGCTCGGCACTACGGTCCTTGTAATATTCTAACACATCTAGCGTTGTTCTAATGTTATTTTTAAGATGTCTGTGGGGAAGAAATCCATTTTGGTCTGTAGATATGAATTCATTAAGTATTTTTTTAAGTCTTTCTGCCACAATTGTCATAAAAATTTTATAATCAACATTGAGTAAGGAAATTGGTCTGTAGTTTCCTGGGTCTATCAGATCACTTCCTACTTTGGGAATAATGGTTATCTTTGCTTCTTGCAGTGTTTTGGGACTTTTAGCTTTGTCTAAAACCTCATTGAATATTTTTAGTATTTTATTCCCTAATATATCTTGTTGGGATTTGTAGATTTCAGCTGGTAGGCCATCTGGTCCTGGAACTTGATCGGCTTTCTGCTTATTAATTGCCCAATAGACCTCTTGCATTGTTATTTTACGATTTAAAAGTTCTTTATCTTCGTCTGAGATTTCTGTGAGTTCTGCCATTTTTAAATATCTTTTAATTTGATCTTCTGTTAGATGTTTCTCTACTGTATATAGATCCTTACAATATTTTTGTATAAGCTGCCTTTTTTCTTCCTCTTGAAAACAGATGTCTCCTTGGTCATTCCTTAATTTAGTGACCCACCTCTTTTCTTTTGTTTTTCATTTATAAGCTAACCAACACCCTGGTTTATTTGCATTTTCAAATTGGTATTGTTTAGTCATTTTTAGTTTCTTAGCTAGCTCTTCCTTCTCTATTAAGTTTATTTGATGTTTAATTAGGTCCATTTGTAATTTAATTTGTTTTTCCTGTGGTGTAATTTGTAATTTCTCCTCCCATTCTTATATTCCTGTTCTAATTTTATTCTTTGTTGTTTTTCCTTATTTCTCCTAGCCATATATTTAATTGCTACTCCTCTTATTACTGCTTTGGCTGTCCCAGTTATTTTGTGGAGAAGTATCTTCCTCTTTATTCTCTTCAAAGAAAAGTTCTAATTCTTTTGTTAGCATCTTATTAAATGCTTCCTCTTTTAAGATCGACCTTTGGAGCATCCATCCCATTGCCTGTTGTTGTCCTTTCCATCTAAGTCTAATCATGCTGTGGTCAGCCAATATATTTGGCTCAATAGTTATATCTTGTATTTCTGAATTTAATTTTTAGTCATCCACATCATGTCAAGTCTTGACCATGACTGGTGTCAGTTAGAGTAATATGTAAACTGTTTTTTCCTACATTTCTTCTCTCCACATCACTAATATTAAACTCTTCAGTCAGATCAAAAAATTTTGGGTAACTTTTTTTCCTTTTCTAAATTAATATTATTTCCTTTGTAATCCAATGATTTGTCTATAACGGCGTTAAAATCTCCTATAATACACAGTTCTTCATATTGCAGTTCTTTAAGTTTATTGTACAACCTCCGAAGAATGATTCTGTGGGCCATTTGGTTTAGATATAAATTACAGCTAATAAAATTTTCCTGTTTCTCAATTCAATTTCAACCATCAGTGTCCTGCCCTCCTTATCTGTATATATTTTCAGTAGTTGGAATCCACTCTTTTATGTAGAGAACTACTCCTCTTTTTTTTAATATCTAAGCGGAAAAGGCTTCCCTAGTTTTTATTTTCTAATAGGTGTTTCTGTTTTGGGCAATATGTACTTCCTGTAGAGCTATAATATCTGCCTTTTGTGCCTGTAAGTTTTAAAAGTTTTTCCCTTTTTACTGGAGAATTCAGGCCATTAATATTCAGTGATATCAAATCGCGAAAGTTTATATTTTCATTAGTTTCTTTGTCTGGTGCTTCTTGTAATTCTAGTTTCTTTGGGCTCTTTACTTTCCTCTGGAAGTTACCCTTTTCCATTCTTTCCATCTTTATTATCTATTATAGGCCCTTCTGTGTTTACTGCTGCCATTTTCCTCCCCTCGGTCCCCTCTTTCCTGAGTTTTCCCCTCAACTTCCTCTTCCCTGGCTAATTGTTGGTCGAAAAAAATCTCGGCTTTTTCAGGTGTCTCTATTTATATTTCTTATCCGCCACGTCACCATGACACCTTCTGGGACTAACCATCTAAAGTTCACGTTATATTTTATCAGCTTTGTTGTCAAAAATTGGTATGGTCTCCTTAGATCTCTAACTCTCTTGGGATTTGTTTTAAGACAGTTATTTGTTTGTTGGCGTATCCAGTGGCTTCTCTTATTCTGTGTAAAATTTCATCTCTGAGGGACTTCTTAACTAGTTTAATATGTACTTCTTGGTAAATTAAACCTCCTTGCATAATTTGTTTGAACTCTGTAGAGTTCATCTATTTCCTTCATCACCTCTTCCTTTTCCATCTCTAGCAGTTTAGCCAGTATATCAGCCATCAAGTCCCATAGTTTTCTCCTTTTTCCTCTTTAACATTCTGTAATCTTAAATAATGGGCTGCCTTTTCTGATTCTAGATATATAATTGCTAATTCTTTATTCTCTCTTTCTAATTTATCAGTTAGTTCATCTACTCTTTTCCTCTCTATCCATCTTTGTCTCAATTTCTACTATCCTTTCTTGATTTTCCTCATCTCTTGTTGAAAAGTTTCAAACTTTTATTTTTTGTATTTTTTCTTTTAGTTCTGATCTTACTGTCCCTATCTCATTTTTCATGTCTTCATGATTTTTAATCATAATTTCTTGCATATTTAATAATAAACCTTGTAGGTCTTTTGAGGAGTTTGAGCGCTCTTTAGGGAGCATTTCATCTATTGCCCTTTGTGTAGAAGGGCTCATCACAGCTGTTGTGGTTATTGTTTGAGTAGGTATTTTCCTGGCAGTGCCAGTTTTGGAGCCACTTGTCATGTTTAGAAATTTTCCTACAATTTCCCCAGAATGTTAATCTTAATCCACCTCTTCAGTTTAATCCTTCCCCTCTCGAATTCTCCTCCCCCTCAACACTCTCCTCTTATCGTTAATTATACATATATATTATCTAAACTAGAGCTATTGTCTAAGCATTTTCTAAACCAATTAAATTGTCTAAATATATTATCTAAACCGATCACAATTTTTTCTCTATTAAATAAACAATTTCAAAAGTTCAGTATTCAATAATTCTATACAGTACTCTGTTCCATAAATTAGTTAAAGTAAGAATTGATTAATTAATTAGTTAATTATTTTCTATTTCTAAATTTTAAAGAAGAGATAGAGTAAGGAAGGGATAGGGAAAAGGAAAGGGGTTGCTAAAAAAAGGAGAGGTGAAAAGAGAGAAAGTTAAAGAGAGAAAAGAAATAAATCACTGTTCAGTTCCTTCATTGTAAAGCGTGACTTTGTAGTTTCTATTGGGTCTTACCCCCTTTTTCCTTCTTCCTCAGTAGGTGTCTCTCTTCCAGGTCTCGTAGTCTGTTTAGAATTTGCTGTATCACCCACCACGCTTAAGTTATTCAGCTCCATAGATTCCAATTTTTTGTTAGTCTCACCACTATTTCCAATGTTCACCGATTCCACTTCAAAAAATAAGAAGCAATTTCCCCTCCGTTGCCACTTAGATC
>CM019155.1:13265328-13284202 GCA_009733165.1 Naja naja | reverse complement strand
ATGGATCGCTTCCAGATGTACCTGGAAGGAAACGACTCATGCTGACATATTCCCGAGAGATGGAAGAGGGCGGTATTTTCACGACTGTGGGTCCGCAATCTTCAAGATGGCTAAGGCTGGCGAAGGGAGCTGCAGAACTGAAGGTAATGGAATGGCCTGATTTGGAGAAGCTTTTAAGAGCCCATTACGCCCACAAGTATCATGCCTCATTAAGAGACCTTTTATTTACCGTCGGGATCAAGGGAAAGTGAGAATGTTAATGACTTCATGGCAAGTTTAAGGACATTGGGGTGCTTGTGACTTTACCAACCAGAGGAGGCCATGTGATCGTTTGTTTAGGCCTCAAAGATAAGGTCTTACAAAGCAAACTGTTAATGAAACTAAGATCACTTAAAGAGGCCATTGAAGAAGCTGTTTCAGCGAAGCCACCAAGTCCTCAGCAGCGCCATGAAAAAGATTAACAAGGCCTCAAGCCAGGCCTCAAGCCATTCTGATGTGGAAAATCCACAACAGCCCATTGCTAACAAATAGACTCTGATTCAGGGATTGAGGAGGAGGAGGATTTTTAGACTCAAAATGGAGAAGAAAAGAAAGACCCTGGGAGAAATAGGCAAGGATTTTTTGCAGAGTTGGGGCCACCACCCACTGAATGCAAGTTCTTTGACACCATCTGCCTATTGTGAGAAGGGGTCACCTAGCCAGAGTCTGCAAATCATCCAGACCTCCTAGACTAGTAGGAAGAAATTTCCTGAAAAAGACTTTTGCCCAACAACTTCATTGAAAAGATGGGGCAATTCAGCAAATGGGAAGAATGAAACTCACCAAACAATCACTATTGGTCATTCTTCACCCTTGAGAAGCAGAAAAGTACACGTGAAGGTATTCATTGAAGGAAGGCCTTGCCAAATGGAAGGACTCAGGCTCTTATTTATCTATGGTGTCATGGGACACTATCCACAGACTACTTCCCAACATTCAGAAGAAACATTTCCAAGCAAGCACTGACTCTTAAAGACTACCAAGGAACAAGATTCCAGTAGTTGGAGCAAGAGATTTCAACGTGCAGTTTAAAGGCCACACCAAGCGTTTGCCTCTGACCATCATGGACAAGGATCGCCCCAAGCTTGCTGCTGGGACTTGAGTGATTCGCCACCACTAGGCATCGAGGTGACTGGCATCAATCATGTGAGCAACTCTGAATGGGAGGAGTCCTTGAATCTGAGTTTCCAGAGGTCTTCAGTGAGGACTGGGCAAGTATATGGGGACCCTATCACTTTCAGCCTAGACCCCAAGGTGCTCCCAATTCGTTTAAAGCCCAGGAGGGTTCCATTTGCTTTAAAGGAAAAAATTGCATACAATTAGATAAATTAATTGCTCAAGGGGTTTTAGAGCCCACTGATCACTCCAGATGGGAAACACCATAGTCACACCAGTCAAGGCTGATGGGTCAGTAAGAATCTGTGGTGACTATAAGGGGATACTTAACCACGCGCTGCAGCAGAGAGCATACCCAGTACCAGTTTGTGCATCATCTGCTACATTCCTTTGGCAGGGGTACAGTCTTTGCCAAACTGGATTTGGCCCAGGCATATCAACAATTAACAGTTGATGATGCCACTGCAGAGGCCAAACAATTGTGACTCAACAGAGTTTCAAATGTAAAGGCTACAATTTGGAGTGGCGTGGCACCTGGCATTTTTCAAAGTCTATGGAAAGAATGCAAGGACAAGGTAAGGGTAGTCTTATTTTGATGATGTTAATCTCTGCTGAAATGACACTCAGCCTAAGAAAGACTCCAGAGAAGTCCTTACCAAATTCAGAAAAGGGGTTAAAAGTCAGGAAGACAAATGCACACTTAAAACAGAGAGAGTTGAGTTCCTGGGCTACATGCTTGATAGACAAGCATGGCATCCACCCTACTGATGCCAAGGTTAAAGCAATCAAGGAAGCCCCTGGGACTAAATGCAAAACAGATTTGCAAGCCTTCCTTGGACTCATTAACTTTTATCACAGGTTTCTCCTCACAAGGCATCCATTGCTGAACCTTACATTGTCTGCTTGATAAAAAGGCTGTTTGGATCTGGGGAGGAAGGAACAATCAGCATTTAATAGTATTAAGAGACTCAATCACATCTGATGCTGTATTGATACAATTCTCTGAGAATTTGCCTGTTGTACTTGATGCATCTCCCTTTTGAGTGGGGGGGGGGTTGAGTCACAGGCTTCCCAGTGGAAGGAAGCCCCATTGCATTTTACTCTCTGCACTTTGTCCAAAGCAGAGAGGAATTATAGCCACTGGACAAGGAGGCATTAGCAGTTGTTGCAGCTGTTAAGAAATTTCATGAATATCTGTATGGCAGGTCATTCACCATTGTTACAGATCACAAACCTTTATTAGGCATTGTGGCAGGAGACAAACCCACACCTACTATCCTGTCACCAAGAATGCTGAGATGGACTGAATTTCTTGCAGCCTATTCATACAGACTGATTCACAGGCCTGGCAAGGACATTGGACATGCTGATGCACTGAGTCATTGCCCACTGCCTTGCCACAAGGGAGGACTTTGAACCTGAAACACACATTTTCCTAGAGACTGTTGCTAAGCTTCCAGTCCATGCTGCTGAGATTGCAAGAGACTGCCAAAAGATGCTGTGTTGGCTCCTGTTATAGCCTGGATTAAGAAAGGTTGGCCTCTTCAAGATCTACCTCACCTTGCCCAACCTTTTAAGTCCAGGCAAACTGAATTATCTGTATTAAGAGGATGTATTTTGTGGGGTAACAGGGTGGTTATTCCTGCAAAACTGCAAAGGGAGGTTTTGGAAATGTTACATGAGGGTCATCCTGGGATTGTAAGGATGAAGGATTAAGGAGTTATGTATGGTGGCCAGGTATTGACAAAATGGTTAAAACTGGGTTGCATCTTGTCCCAATTGCCAGGTAGTCAGGCCTGCTCCACCACTTCACACAGGAATGGGAATGTCCTAGGGGCCCATGGTCTAGGATCACATTGATTTCTGCAGGCCCTCCCAGAGGGCACACTTTTCTAGTTATAGTAGATGCATATTCCAAATGGCTAGAGGTAATTCCCATGACATCCACTACAACTGAGGCTGTCATCAAGCAGCTCAGAAAATTGTTTGTAACCCATGGGTTACCAGATGTCCTTGTCTCTGACAATGGCCCTCATTCACATCTAACATTTTTGAATCCTTTCTAGCACAACAGGGTATCAGACATGCCCTCACTGCCCCTGGGCACCCTTCGGCTAATGGCCGGGCTGAACGATGGTACGCACGCTTTTACCAAGAAGCTTCAGCAGCTGGGTCCTGGGGACATCACTGAGAAGTTTGAAAAATTCTTAGTGTTCAGCACATCACTCCTAGCCCATCAAATAATTTATCCCCAGCAGAGTTGTTGATGGGTAGGAACTTAGGTCTTCCTTGACGCCTTCATCCACTTACACACCCAACGCACCACTGGATTCCACTTCCAAAGTTCGTTATTTCAGTGTGGGTGATTCTGTATATGCTAAGAACCTTATAGGTGAACCTTTGTGGATTCCTGCTGAAATAACTCACATCACTGGCCCTCGTTCTTACAGGGTACAAAAGAGGATGGCCTCCTCTGGAGCAGGCACATTGACCAACTTAGATCCAGGTTCCCTCAGAACATACCCCTGTCTCTCTCTGGGTCCCTCACCTGATGTCATTCTAGGGGAAGGGGAGGAACAGGAGGAAAATCAGCAAGCAGGAATCAACCCCATGTGTGGTGAGCCATTGCGACAGGAACCATCCCGAACCCTGTCACAATGCCAAGATTCATCCTTAGAAGTGGAAGATTGCACATCACTACCTGACTTGGGTGCTGACATTGGAATGGAGATGGGTTGGGAGGAGAGACCAGATTCTAACAGTCTAACAGGGTCTCCTTTCACAGGAAGTCCCAACAGGGAAATGTCAGCAGACACATTTCCCTCTCACTGGGTGAACGTTAAAACTTCTGAACCACGAAGGTCTCATACGTAAGAGCCCCACCTATTTAAAGGAATACATTAGATAGGTTGGGGTTTGGTATGGACTGAACCTAGTGGGGAGGGGTGTTATGTATGTAGGTTTGAATGTTATTGGTTTATTTGAACTGTTCTTGTAAAATGTCAAATGGTATTGGTTTAAATAGTGCAGGAAGAAACCCTGCACTCCCATTGGCTGGCAACTACGGCTGCAGGCTATAAGAGGCAGCCAGCCAAGCCAACTCGGGTCCATTCGAGCTGTAGTCACTGAATAAACTCTTTGCTGGAACTCTTCGCGTCTGACTCTTCAGTTGCATACTTAACAGTTGCCACCAGTAGTTTTTTATGTTTATTTGTCATATTTTTAGTAATCATTTTTGTTTTGCTCTTATTGATCTTAAGCCGCCACTTCTCCAAATTCTTCTAAGTTTTCTAATAACTTTCATCCTGAAATTTGTGGTTCTTCTAAGATAAAGAGTAAATCATCAGCAAAAGCTTGTAATTTAAATTCTTCACTTTTTATTTTTAGACCTTTTATATCTTTTTCTTTTTTTATTGTTCTAATTAGGGCTTCTAGTGTCATAATAAAAAGAAGTGGCGACAGTGGACATCCTTGTCTGGTTCCTTTTTGAATTTGAAATTTGTCCGTTAATTCCCCATTTATCAGAATTGTAGCTTCCTGTTTTTGATATATGGCCAGAATCACATTTATAAATTTTGGTCCTAGGTTCATATATTTACTTTGTTGCAAAATGAATTCCCATTTAACATTGTCAAACGCCTTTTGGCATCCAAAACAATAGTGCAGCTTGCTCGCACTACGTCCTTGTAATATTCTAACACATCTAGCGTTGTTCTAATGTTATTTTTAAGATGTCTGTGGGGAAGGAATCCATTCTGGTCTGTAGATATGAATTCATTAAGTATTTTTTAAGTCTTTCTGCCACAATTGTCATAAAAATTTTATAATCAACATTGAGTAAGGAAATTGGTCTGTAGTTTCCCGGGTCTATCAGATCACTTCCCACTTTGGGAATAATGGTTATCTTTGCTTGCCATGTTTTGGGACTTTTAGCTTTGTCTAAAACCTCATTAAATATTTTTAGCATTTTATTCCCTAATATATCTTGTTGGGATTTATAGATTTCAGTTGGCAGGCCATCTGGTCCTGGAGCTTTATCGGTTTTCTGCTTATTAATTGTCCAATAGACCTCTTGCATTGTTATTTTACGATTTAAAAGTTCTTTATCTTCGTCTGAGATTTCTGTGAGTTCTGCCATTTTTAAATATCTTTTAATTTGATCTTCTGTTGGATGTTTCTCTTCTGTATATAGGTCTTTATAGTATTTTTGTATAATCTGCCTTTTTTCTTCCTCTTGAAAACAGATCTCTCCTTGGTCATTCCTTAATTTAGTGACCCACCTCTTTTCTTTTTGTTTTTTCAATTTATAAGCTAACCAATGCCCTGGTTTATTTGCATTTTCAAATTGGTATTGTTTAGTCATTTTTAGTTTCTTAGCTAGCTCTTCCTTCTCTATTAAGTTTATTTTATGTTTAATTAGGTCCATTTGTAATTTAATTTGTTTTTCCTGTGGTGTAATTTGTAATTTCTCCTCCCATTCTTTATATTCCTGTTCTAATTTTATTCTTTGTTGTTGTTTTTTCCTTATTTCTCCTAGCCATATATTTAATTGCTACTCCTCTTATTACTGCTTTGGCTGTGTCCCAGTTATTTTGTGGAGAAGTATCTTCCTCTTTATTCTCTTCAAAGAAAAGTTCTAATTCTTTTGTTAGCATCTTATTAAATGCTTCCTCTTTTAAGATTGACCTTTGGAGCATCCATCCCATTGCCTGTTGTTGTCCTTTCCATCTAAGTCTAATCATGCTGTGGTCAGCCAATATATTTGGCTCAATAGTTATATCTTGTATTTCTGAATTTAATTTTTTGGTCATCCACATCATGTCAAGTCTTGACCATGACTGGTGTCAGTTAGAGTAATATGTAAACTGTTTTTTCCCTACATTTCTTTCTCTCCACACATCACTAATATTAAATTCTTCAGTCAGATCAAAAAATATTTTGGGTAACTTTTTTTCCCTTTCTAAATTAATATTATTTCCTTTGTAATCCAGTGATTTGTCTATGACGGCGTTAAAATCTCCTATAATACACAGTTCTTCATATTGCAGTTCTTTAAGTTTATTGTACAACCTCCGAAAGAATGATTCTTGTGGGCCATTTGGAGCATAAATTACAGCTAATAAAATTTTCCTGTTTCTCAATTCAATTCCAACCATCAGTGACCTGCCCTCCTTATCTGTATATATTTCAGTAGTTGGAATCCACTCTTTTATGTAGAGAACTACTCCTCTCTTTTTTTTTAATATCTAGAGCGGAAAAGGCTTTCCCTAGTTTTTTATTTTCTAATAGGTGTTTCTGTTTTTGGGCAATATGTACTTCCTGTAGAGCTATAATATCTGCCTTTTGTGCCTGTAAGTTTTAAAAGTTTTTCCTTTTACTGGAGAATTCAGGCCATTAATATTCAGTGATATCAAATCGCGAAAGTTTATATTTTCATTAGTTTCTTTGTCTGGTGCTTCTTGTAATTCTAGTTTCTTTGGGCTCTTTACTTTCCTCTGGAAGTTCCCCTTTTCCATTCTTTCCATCTTTATTATCTATTATGGTCCCTTCTGTGTTTACTGCTGCCATTTTCCTCCCCTCCGGTCCCCCTCTTTCCTGAGTTTTCCCCTCAACTTCCTCTTCCCTGGCTAATTGTTGGTGAAAAAATCTCGGCTTTTCAGGGTGTCTAATTTATATTTCTTATCACGCCACGTCACCATGACACCTTCTGGGACTAACCATCTAAAGTTCACGTTATATTTTATCAGCTTTGTTGTCAAAAATTGGTATGGTCTCCTTAGATCTCTAACTCTCTTCGGGATTTGTTTTAAGATAGTTATTTGTTTGTTGTCGTATTCCAGTGGCTCATCTCTTATTCTGTGTAAAATTTCATCTCTGAGGGACTTCTTAACTAGTTTAATATGTACTTCTCTTGGTAAATTAAACCTCCTTGCATAATTTGTTTGAACTCTGTAGAGTTTGTCTATTTCCTTCATCACCTCTTCCTTTTCCATCTCTAGCAATTTAGCCAGTATATCAGCTATCAAGTCCCATAGGTTTTCTCCCTTTTTCCTCTTTAACATTCTGTAATCTTAAATAATGGGCTGCCTTTTCTGATTCTAGATATATAATTGCTAATTCTTTATTCTCTCTTTCTAATTTATCAGTTAGTTCATCTGCTCTTTTTTCCTTTCTATCCATTTTGTCTCAATTTCTAGTATCCTTTCTTGATTTTTCCTCATCTCTTGTTGAAAAGTTTCAAACTTTTCATCTATTTTTGTATTTTTCTTTTAGTTCTGATCTTACTGTCCCTATCTCATTTTTCATGTCTTCATGATTTTTAATCATCATTTCTTGCATATTTAATAATAAACCTTGTAGGTCTTTTGAGGAGTTTGAGCGCTCTTTAGGGAGCATTTCATCTATTGCCCTTTGTGTAGAAGGGCTCATCACAGCTGTTGTGGTTATTGTTTGAGTAGGTATTTTCCTGGCAGTGCCAGTTTTGGAGCCACTTGTCATGTTTAGAAATTTTCCCACAATTTTCCCCACAATGTTATTCTTAATCCACCTCTTCAGTTTAATCCTCCCCTCTCGAATTTCTCCTCCCCCTCAACACTCTCCCTCTTATCGTTAATTATACATATATATTATCTAAGCTAGAGCTATTGTCTAAGCATTTTCTAAACCAATTAAATTGTCTAAATATATTGTCTAAACTAATCACAATTTTATCTCTATTAAGTGAACAATTTCAAAAGTTCAGTAGTTCAATAATTCTATACAGTACTCTGTTCCATAAATTAATTAAAGTAATGAATTGATTAATTAATTAGTTAATTATTTTCTATTTCTAAATTTTAAAGAGATAGAGTAAGGAAGGGATAGGAAAAGGAAAGGGGTTACTAAAAGGAGAGGAGAAAGAAAGTTAAAGAGAAAAGCAATAAATCACTGTTCAGTTCATTCATTGTAAGTGACTTTTGTAGTTTCTATTGGGTCTTCTACCCCCCTTTTTCCTTCTTCCTCAGTAGGTGTCTCTCTTCCAGGTCTCGTAGTCTGTTTAGAATTTGCTGTATCACCCACCACGCTTAAGTTATTCAGCTCCATAGATTCCAATTTTTTTGTTAGTCTCACCACTATTTCCAATGTTCACCTCGATTCCACTTCAAAAAATAAGAAGCAATTTCCCCCTCCGTTGCCACTTAGATCGTTACTTTCACTTGTCCGTACTCTGTATCCCAAAATCTAATTTGTCCTTAAATCCACAGCAACCATTTTAAATCAACTTCACTGCTAATCTTTAATCCAATAGGGGGAACAAACACAGTTCTCAGTTCTACCAAAATCCGATCCAAAAACTACACCAAATCCTCGTTGGACAGCGGATTGTTCTTTAATCGTCTCCTCCTTCTAACGTTTAGGTCTACAGTTTTCCTCCGATCTCTCTCTGCTGCTAATGTGTCTCGCTCTGCCACCCTCCTTAATCAGAGCGATTTCCTTTCTTTCCAAATGTTTTAAGTTCCTATTATTGCGCCTCTGTTTTCCACAGTAAATTTAAAACGTTTATCGGTTGTTTCTTTTGGTTTCAGGCTATACCTTCATTCAGCTTGCTCACGCTAGTGATGTTGTCGGCTGTCAGCTGGCGAGGGTGGCCATTACGGTCTCCGGCTCCTTAATCCACTCATGTCTGGTTCACCCCAATTCCACCCGAACCACGTCCGTGGCTTCTCTGTGGGGACCCCACTCTTTCAGGAACTCTCCAGCTCCTTTGGATTCCATAGAGCCCCCTCACAGAAAGGATGAAGGTTGGTACTCCACAGAGTCCTCTGCCATACATCCCTTCTCTCCTGACAGCCATCTTTCTAATGTTTTTGGTTTTAATATTTGTAATTGCTCAGAGAGATCCCAGCTAAAGTGGGCAGCACATCCAATAAATACATACATATTCCTACCTTCTTTCTTTCTATATTTATGAGCATCCCATAGGATGGCCAATGCCCCCACAGCTGCTTCTTAGCCCTTTTGTAGTCCTTGCAAATGCAAATTCTACATGTAGGAATGACATTTGCAGCAACAGATCTTGATAAAGCACCTGTTGAAATTGTAGCCTTCGTTTTCATGTGCACCTCTGACTAATATGTGGTGATGTAAGAGGAAAGGTTTGGAACGTGGATGAATAAACCTTTTGTATAAATAACTTTTAAAAACAAAAATTCAGTCTTCCATGTGGTTATGTTTGTCTGTAGAACCTAAATAGGAGTTGTTTGAGAGACTTTATTAAAAGAACAAAACAACTTTTGATTGTATCTTGCTTTTCTGTACAGAATTAATTGGAGGGTTTAGCTGTTTGCCCTGTGCTCATTGGAAAATTAGTACTGGTTTGAAGCCAAGTGGATACGGTTGAGGGAAAGGCTTAGAATAGAGATTCAAAGGGGAAAGGGGGGCTTCAGAGTACAGCATAAAAAATATTCCTGGTTAATGATGCTACCTGTGCATTCATTTGCTCCCAAAAGCACTTGAATCCAAAGCATTACCCAACAGTTCTATATTTGTTTTTGTTTTTTTACATTGATATACAAATAAATGTGGTGTCATCTCTTCTTAGCCTCTGTTCTGCAAATCTCTCATGCCAGTGTTGAACACAGTCCCAGGTGGTACAATGAAATGAGCACTGAATTCAATCCCAGTTGAAACACAAAGCTCAGGGACTTGACCGTGAGAAGCACTACCTCTTCAGTCTAGTTGCTGTTTGTAACCTCTACATACAATTTTTAGCTTTGTAGGGATGCATACTATTACTATAAATAATAATTATTTAATAAATAGCTATTAAAACCAGTCTGTCATTTTTCAAAGGGATAGTGTGCATAACAAAGAGGAGTCAATTTTCAGATTGACCTGTTTGAGCAATTGCTGCTTTGAAGGAGTATATAAATATAAATTACTCTTTTTTATTCCTCTTTTTCTGGCTGATGTACAAAAGCTACATATTCTACAAGGTCAAGCAATTCACATAGATTAATAGTCTATCCTGGCAAAAGAATTGAGCAGCTCTAGATGCAGCTGAGGTACAGAGAAAAAACTATCAGCAACAACTGACCTTTTGTCAACAGTTCTACTCTCTTAGGTCTACCCTTCCTTGACACGCTCTATCTTCTCCTTGCAAAGTCTTACCTATATCAGCTGATTTCAGCTTTTTCAATCTAAGAGCTGTCTTTGGCTTCTGCAACTAAATTCCCATAATTAGGCAGAGCCAGGAAAGAGCAGGAAAGAAGGGCAAGGCTGAAACTGTATTTCAGTTAAGTTAAATTAATTAAACAAGTTTTAATGTAATGCTGTTAATATTCATCCCAATGTATTTAATAATGTCCTCCTCTCTCTTTAGGAATAACAGTTTAGTGCAATATTTTAACTTTCTTGAGCTCCTCAGTCAGAGGAATCTACATAGCCCAGTGTTTTTCAAACTTGTTAACTTAAAGATGTGTTGATCATGCTGGCTGGAGAATTCTGGGGCCTGAAGTTGACACATCTTAAAAGTCGCCAAAGTTGAGAAATATTGAGTTAGAAATTCAAGACAGTGCCTCAGAATCTTGGCTTGAACAGAAAGCAATTTTGCTCAGGTTGTTAAAGTTGAGATTTTTTTTTAGCAGGTGCATACTCTAAATTGTGTGGTTGTGCATACCATCTTGACTTTTTGCACCCATAGGCATCACAGGCAACCATTTCCTCAATGTTTTGCTAACTGCCTGTTTGGGATCTGACAAAGATCCGTTTTTTTTTCAATATTTTTTTATTTTTATATTTTAAAAAACATCTCTTTTGGTGAACAATGTGGTTCCAGGTTTTTACATTTCAATACAAACATGACCATAGTTACATATTCATCTCTTTCATATTCAATTTCATATCATATTATTACTTATTCCATTTTCCTTTAAATATTCTCAAATATTCTTATATTCATTATACTTATTTTATCCAATTCCAATTCATATCATAACTTTTTTCATTTTTCTTTAAATATTCTCAAATCTTGTTTTACAATATTATCTAAGATTCTTATTTCATTTCTATATTTATTACACATATTTACTTTTATCTGTCACATTTGCAATTTTATTACATACTATTATTCCATTCATTATTCAATAGGTTATCCTAATTCTAATAATCCACAAGTTGTCTCCTTTAATTGTCAACTCGAGTTTGCCACCCCTTTGTCTCATACACTCACCCAATTTATTCTCTTTAAATCCTTATAAAGATTTACCATAATATAGTCATTTTTAATTATCACATTCGTTAATAACAATAATCTGCTAACTACTTAACCTCACATATGCATATATATATTTGAGTCAGATTCTGTGTGGTATTCTTTTCTTAATTACATTCTAAATCATCTATTTATTTCAAAATATTACTCTATTCAATTGATTTTAGAAACTGATAATAGTCTTTCCATTACAATTCTCATAGCTCATTTTAACTTTATTCATCGCTTTATTAAATATCAATATACTTATAATAAATTCCCATTTTCATATCTATTTCAATTAAATCTATATCTAGTTTAACAACAATCCTTAAAAATATCAGTTCCATTCTTTTTTTTTTAAATCTATATTCTTATATATCACCACATGTTACCTTGCAGAATCCATTCCTGTTCTTCTTCTACCCATTGTCTCTCATCTTCCTGACCATATAATTTCTTTCCATTTTTGTTTGCTTTCTGCTTCCCATCATTTTCTGGTCCTTTCTCTTAATTCCCCTTTTTTCCTTTATTATTTCCCTCCATTTCTTATTCCAATTATTTATTTTATCCCCCTCCCCCTCTTGCTTTTTCCTCTGTAATTCCCGCTTCTGCTGTTTCCTTTTAAAGATCTGTTTTCTTAACTGATAAATGAGAAGTGCACATCTGTAGTTCTGAATGTAATCTGATGTTGAAGGTTTTCTAGATCTACTTAGAAAGAAGTAGGAGCAATGAACTATGCCAACCCAAGTGCCAGAGATTGAACACAGGTTGCCTCTGAACAAAGGAGGAAAGAACACAAATGCACACATGTGCAAACACACAAACACACCATGGGAAGCTGTCTCTGGATACAATTGTCCTACCAGTTCTGTTTCCTGCTAGTTAAATTGACCTGCTTTAAATTTAAATAACATCCTTGATGACAGTACAAGGTTGTTGGGCTATGCACAGATTGGGATATCAATCTGTGCATCCTGACTTGAAAATAATTCAAGTTGTGTCCAGTAGCCCTTTCCAGTAAGCAGGAAGGGGACTGCAGGGTTTTTTTTTAAGCAGGAACTTCCCTTTAGCAAATAGAAAGCAATTGGGCAAACTAACAATGGCTGAAATTGAGGTACTTAAGAGGTCTGTGTATGCACATCTGGTGTTGCAGTTTTTGTGCATTCATAAATATTCTATATATTTTTTATTTTCAGAGTGCGTTTAGTAGAAAGAGGATCTCCCCATAGTTTGCCTCTCATGGAATCAGGAAAGGTAAAAACATAAAAATTCTTAACCATCTGAATGGAGTGATTAAACAAATATTTTAAGGGGAATATATACATGCAGATATATGATTATTTACACTGAGAACTCGCAGAGTCATGCACATTATTAACTTTTAGAAACTTAGGATTGTGAAATGAGTGGATTCATCATGGTTTCTTGCTATTAAAGATCAATATTTCCAGTTATTTGATGGTATCTCAAACATGCCTTTGGTCTTCTCAGGGTTAAATCTAAACCACATGGACTTCCTCAAGTTGGCAAAAATTATTTATATCAAAGCTTTTCATCCATTTATATCAATATTATCTGTAACACATGTGGACAAACCGTGGTCTGAAGGACAAAGGCAACTTCGGAGGTTTAATGTATCTTGTTTTTCTTTCCCTATTATCTCACAAAGAAAGAGAGTGCCCATTTTTTCTCAATTCTCCATGGTAGAAAATCTGAATGAAACTCTGTGAATGAGATAAAATGTATGAATGAGAGGAAGGAAACTTTGCAACTGGGGGGAAATGTGAATGAGATGATGTAGGAGGAAATGTGAGAATGGAGATCAATAGATGAGTAGAGTGTAAAAGAAAGAAAGATGCTATGTAGCTTCTATCTTCTTTGGACAATAAATATATTGTGATGGATGTGCTGTGTGTATTGAGAGAGAAAACATGTGGAAAATAACATGATTGGTTGATTAGGAATGAACAGAAAATTTGGGATTTGGAGCTGATCTCCATGATTCTCCTCACCACCACCCCACATTTTGGAAAGAATGTGCATCTGAGCGTCATAAGACTCCTCTCTGGTCTATGCTAATTGGCAATAATTCCTGAGGGAACTCATTGTAAGAAATTGTATCTGGATCCTTATATATGCAAAATACGTGCTTACCATATGCTTTCCAGATCATTAACACTGCTGGTGGTCATGATTTGGGGTACAAGTGAAAACACCAAGACTGATGATTCATCCTCCTTAGTGAAGAGCTAATTCACAATAATGAATTTACAAAGTTTGGGTAATGCATCACTTTCCTTGGAGAAGTTTCACCCACTTTCCTTTTGGGAAGCCTGCTGTGTTTCTTAAAGACTTCAGAAATGAGGCAGGGAAGTTTTTGTTGTTGCGTGAAACAATATAGGCACCACCTGGCTCTTGACCAAATATGACTCATTTTGTCTTTCAATAGATCCTCCCCGGAGTTCGTATCATTATTGCTAATCCAGAAACAAAGGGCCCTCTTGGTGACTCTCATCTTGGAGAGGTAAGTCCCATACTGGGCCAAGGTCAGAACCGAAGGAGAGGAGTTAATTAGAGGTCAACTCCTTTTTCTCATAGCATTATTTGGCAGCCTAACCTAGCAGGTGATATATCACACAGCTTAATGAATGTGTGCAGAATTAATGATAGGCAAATTAGTATCTACTTTGCATTGTCATAGTTAAGAATCATTAATTCTTTTTCTAAGATTCTTCCTTCTCCCTCTTTCTTTCTGGCTATATTTAATCAGCTGCTACTCCAGGAAAACACCTGTTGTATTTGCAGTACATAGTTGCAGATGAATGCATGATTTTTGACATTACTCACCCACTGCAAAGGTGATTCTTAATTGGCTGTTTGTACTGCTACTTTTTTGAAAAAGTTCTCCCTGCATTCATGTAATATGTGGAGGGGGGGATGCCAAATTTTGCAAGATGTGGTAATCTGGAGAAACCATAACAATTGGGGGCCACGTTAAAGGCTACTAGTGATCCTCAAACCTTAACTTATCTGAAAGTAAATTGATGTTCCTTTTAGTGAAAGCCTGTCATGGAAAGACCAAAGGTTTAAAACCTTTTGAAGCAAAAAAGCTTTCCTCCAATTAAAATATGTATTTTTCCTGTTTCACATAGATATGGGTTCACAGCGCCCACAACGCCAGCGGATATTTTACAATCTATGGTGATGAATCCCTACAATCAGATCATTTTAACTCAAGACTGAGTTTTGGAGACACGAAACTATCTGGGCACGAACTGGCTATCTTGGATTCCTGGTGAACAGAACTTACAGATGCAAATGGGGGTAGGTTCTTTGGTCAAGTTTTAAAAATGATGTACCCAGCACAATTTTGAGGAGGGTACATAGTTGCAGTACATTATGCAATATTTTCTCAGCTGTTGTTTACATCAATGTATGCAACCATGCAGAAAGGATGAGAAGGATGATATGCTTTGGCTAGAAAAAGTTACTTTACACAGACCCTCTTTTTGCATCCCAGCACCATCTCTGGTGTGCAGATGTATATTATCTAAGACGGTTACTTTACATGCCTCCCCAGAATCACTCCCAAAATTGTAATTTTCAATGTGAGAATAAGAATAAAAATAAGAATATATTTATTAAACAAGCTATCTTGGAGAGTAAATAATATTAACTATACTAAATTTTTATTAAATGTAAAAGCAAAGCAAACTGAGTCATTTTCCTGGCCACATTTATGTTGATCCAGAATTCCATTCCCCAGGGTGGGCCTCAGAAACCAAGATGTGCCCTTCTGTAGTGTAAAGCAATGGCCCCCAACCTTTTGGGCACCAGAGGCCGGTTCTGTGGAGAGGTTTTCCACAGGCTAGAGGGGGCATGGTTTCTCATGCTTCCTGCATCCCATGGATGGGGCTTCGCTTGTTTGTGCGGACCGGTTTCTGCCATGCCGCGGACTGGTGCCGGTCTACGGAACGGGTTGAGAATCCCCGGTGTAAAGGCTAGAACAAGCACAATGGGCACAGCAGAGTTAATCCCTCTCCTTCCAAAGCAGAAAAAGAGAAATCATGGCTCATCCAAATGTGTGAAATAGTTTCTTCTGCATTCCATTTCCACCGGAACATCGGCGGTTCTGAGAAAGAGAATCCAGAAGCAATTCTAAGCCTTCATCACACTAAAAGGAATTAAATGTAGTTGCTACCTAGCAAAAGGTTGCCTACCCCAAATGAACGACATATGGAATTTAGTAAAACTCAGTTTAACATCTCATTTGAGGATAAAGGTGTATACATGAATCTGATTATCTACAAATGATATAATTTGCAGCATTTTGTCCCTTTAGGCTACTTTGGATAGAGTGAAATTTGTGATTTTGAGGTGATCTTTGGAGGAGAAGTTGGTCTGTTTCATCTAAATTAGATAAACAACTGTAAATTCAGTGTTAGATCATTTTATTGCCACTGGTGTGGTTTTGTATAATGAACTACTATTTCTGTTTTCTTTTTCCTCTTATGGTGTCAGAACGACGATGCACTTTATGTAGTAGGTGCATTAGATGAAGCCATGGAACTGCGTGGAATGCGGTATCATCCCATAGATATAGAGACATCAGTAATTAGAGCACACAAGAGCATTACAGAATGGTAAGTACTGGTACGGGTTTCACTGTGTGAATGCTTGGATTTGTTTTAGCAGTGCCACACCTCTTTGGACTGGGTACAAATTCACTTGGATCATGTTCACTTGCACTACAGTACTTGCACTTTTTTGCTTAACATTCATATTTTTTGTTAGTCTTCTGTCTCTTCTGCTCAAAGTCGATTTGTAGACTGGGCAGCCATGTTATTATTCATTGAATGAATGACATAAGCAAGTTAGTCAATGATGAGTGTACTAAAAGGTCATTTGGGTTATTCAATTGAGTAGAAAATGCCTGTAGGATTGGTGATTTAAACAGCTCATCAAAGTTTTGGGAACCAGGAATATATTTCTTTTTCATTTCCATTCAGGACCTGCATATTTTCCCCAAAGAGGCAGTTAGGGACAATTCCATTAAAGAAAATAGCCACCATGAGCTCTGCATTACAGATTAAACAAATTGGTTTACATTTTACCATGAACTGATAAATTCAATGCCTATGTTGTTGTTGTTTTTCTTTTCTTTTAATGAAGATGGAAAACAGTTATCAAACAAATAAGCTAATAGAATCACAAATATAAATACCGCTTATGACATTAATTTTTAAACAGCAAGCGTGTGTGTGTGTGTGTGTGTGTGTACGATCGATTGTTTGCTCCATAAGACATACTTTTTCCTTTGTGGTCCTTTGGTGAATAGCAGTCAGTAGTGGCGGCAGGGTCTTTTACAGTACTAAACCCCTCTTCTGTCTTTGTCATTCCCCACCTCTTCTGTCTCTTTTCTGCACTGCAGGAGGCAGAGCTGGCACATGTGGTTCTCTCAGGCGCCTCCTGCCCTCACTACACTGCTGCTCCAAATTTTTTCCTTGTTTTCCTCCTCTAAACTTATGGAGCGAAAAATTATGGTGTAGGTGTGTGTGTGCACAACACACACACGCACACACACACACACTATTGCTCTTTTTAAAAAATAATGTCATAGACAGTGTTTATATTATATAAACACTATATATATAATTTCTGGAATATAGATTGAACAGCTCCAGGAAATTTAACCAAACTGATTGAAAAATCCTCTTCTCTGCCCCTCTTTAATAACAGGCTCAGTTCAAATTTGAAAGTTCATGTATTATCGATACATTTTTCCAGGTTAGAATTATCCTTCTTCCAAAGTAGTGCAATAATTATGTTGGCTCTCTCTCTCTCCTCTTTCCCATGCATGGAGTTTATTGATACAATTTTCCCATCCCCTTCCAGCGGTGTTTACCTGGACAAATTTGTTGGTTGTTGTCGCTGAACTGGATGGATCAGAGCAAGAAGCCTTAGATCTGGTTCCTTTGGTCACCAATGTGGTTCTGGAGGAACACTACCTGATCGTTTCGTGGTAGTGGTGGATGTTGAGTCATCCCTATCAACTCCCCGTGGAGAGAAGCAGCAATGCACCACGAGATGGATTTTTGGCAGACCAATTAGATCCGATCTATGTGGCCTATAATATGTAGTCTTATATCTTTAAGGTTTCCCATGGACTGGACTCTAGATGTATAAAACACTTTTTATGTACACTAAACAATGTACAAGTAACAGTCTTCAGAATGGAACTCTTTCTCTTAGGACTTATTGAAGTACCCATTATTGGCAGGACATAAAATGTGAAATGTGTTTTTTTACCACTACATTTTAGCACAGAAGGACTTTGGGGTACTGCCTTCGGTTTATTGGAAAGCCCATTACTAGACTTTTTAAAATAAGATTATTTTTTGCTTATTGGGATGAATACTGCTTTCTAAGTAATAGGCTTTGTATCTTATGTTAAACTGAACTAGCTTTTTTTTTTAATCTGCCCCCACCTAGCCATTCACCCACACATGGATATTTTTGAACAGCTCATGATATGACTGAATTGTTTTGGTTTGCTTTTTAAAATGTCTGTATAAAAACAAACTTTTCTCACTATGGATCCATTACTAATTTTAAGCGGTTTTCTATTCCATTCGCCTAGGAAGCTACATTGAGGTACGAGAAAAATACTCAAACAGCACCTTCTAAAATTAGAGTTTTTAACAGCTTTCTCCTGGAAATGCTGAAGTGCAGAGGTAAAAAAAACCTTTGATTATTAGTGTTAGAATGAGCAGATCTTTATAAATAAGGTGTATTTCGGGCAATGAACTTGCAGATATCTTTTGTACTAAACTAAAAAGATAAAATAAGTTAACTACTTCTGTAATTATGTACAAAACCTTTAATTTATTTTGATCTCCTTAGAAGTATAAAAGAGAAACATTCAAGAATATTAAACTCTTGCAATGTTTGCTAATATAAAAACAAAAGGTTGTATTATCTTGAGTGGATAGTATCACATCAAAAATATATATATATGAAATATAAATTCACTAATGACAAAAAAAAGAGTTTAAAGTTTTAAAAGGATGCAGTACTCATCACTTGCATGGCGTCTCTTTTCCCACTGCAGATAATGAACATTGTTCACAAATGTTTAGGGGGGAAACAGCAGTTCTTGATTGCTCAGTGTCCCTGCTTAAAAGAATCTTCCATATACCAGCAGATACAAATTTGCTGCCGCTTGCAGGCTGGGTGTGAGTTGATTTCAAGGTCGCAGACTTCTTGTCTTGCTCAGACCGAGGGCAAAGAGGTGAAGCAGTCCCTTTAGGAGCCTGGGGTGAGAGTCCCCTGCCCACCCAACTCTCCCAGCTGGCTGTTCCCCCAAACTTGCTTTTAGCTCCCACAAGGCCTCTGCCTCTCCCTCCACCATCCGCTTCCTCCCATGGCTGCAGTTCTCGAGATGGAAGGCTGAATTGGGAGGGCTGTGAAGTCAGGGCAAGTCTC
>CM019155.1:13244853-13264328 GCA_009733165.1 Naja naja | reverse complement strand
TCTTTTTGTTAACATCTTATTAAATGCTTCCTCTTTTAGATCGACCTTTGGAGCATCCATCCCATTGCCTGTTGTTGTCCTTTCCATCTAAGTCTAATCATGCTGTGGTCAGCCAATATATTTGGCTCAATAGTTATATCTTGTATTTCTGAATTTAATTTTTAGTCATCCACATCATGTCAAGTCTTGACCATGACTGGTGTCTGTTAGAGTAATATGTAAACTGTTTTTTCCCTATTTCTTTCTCTCCACATCACTAATATTAAACTCTTCAGTCAGATCAAAATATTTTGGGTAACTTTTTTCCTTTCTAAAATTATTATTTCCTTTGTAATCCAATGATTTGTCTATGGCGATTAAAATCTCCTATAATACACAATTCTTCATATTGCAGTTCTTTAAGTTTATTGTACAACCTCGAAAAGAATGATTCTTGTGGGCCATTTGGAGCATAAATTACAGCTAATAAAATTTTCCTGTTTCTCAATTCAATTTCAACCATCAGTGTCCTGCCCTCCTTATCTGTATATATTTCAGTAGTTGGAATCCACTCTTTTATGTAGAGAACTACTCCTCTTTTTTTAATATCTAGAGCGGAAAAACCCCTAGTTTTTATTTTCTAATAGGTGTTTCTGTTTTGGGCAATATGTACTTCCTGTAGAGCTATAATATCTGCCTTTTGTGCCTGTAAGTTTTAAAAGTTTTTTCCTTTTACTGGAGAATTCAGGCCATTAATATTCAGTGATATCAAATCAAAGTTTATATTTTCATTAGTTTCTTTGTCTGGTGCTTCTTGTAATTCTAGTTTCTTTGGGCTCTTTACTTTCCTCTGGAAGTTCCCTTTTCCATTCTTTCCATCTTTATTATCTATTATGGTCCTTCTGTGTTTACTGCCATTTCCTCCCCTCGGTCCCCCTCTTTCCTGAGTTTTCCCTCAACTTCCTCTTCCCTGGCTAATTGTTGGTCGAAAAAAATCTCGGCTTTTTCAGGGTGTCTAATTTATATTTCTTATCCATGCGTCACCATGACACCTTTGGGACTAACCATCTAAAGTTCACGTTATATTTTATCAGCTTTGTTGTCAAAAATTGGTATGGTCTCCTTAGATCTCTAACTCTCTTAGGGATTTGTTTTAAGACAGTTATTTGTTTGTTATTGTATTCCAGTGGCTCATCTCTTATTCTGTGTAAAATTTCATCTCTGAGGGACTTCTTAACTAGTTTAATATGTACTTCTTGGTAAATTAAACCTCCTTGCATAATTTGTTTGAACTCTGTAGAGTTCATCTATTTCTTTCATCACCTCTTCCTTTTCCATCTCTAGCAGTTTAGCCAGTATATCAGCCATCAAGTCCCATAGGTTTTCTCCTTTTTCCTCTTTAACATTCTGTAATCTTAAATAATGGGCTGCCTTTTCTGATTCTAGATATATAATTGCCTAATTCTTTATTCTCTCTTTCTAATTTATCAGTTAGTTCATCTACTCTTTTTTCCTCTCTATCCATCTTTGTCTCAATTTCTACTATCCTTTCTTGATTTTTCCTCATCTCTTGTTGAAAAGTTTCAAACTTTTCATCTATTTTTTGTATTTTTTCTTTTAGTTCTGATCTTACTGTCCCTATCTCATTTTTCATGTCTTCATGATTTTTAATCATCATTTCTTGCATATTTAATAATAAACCTTGTAGGTCTTTTGAGGAGTTTGAGCTCTTTGGGAGCATTTCATCTATTGCCTTTGTGTAGAAGGGCTCATCACAGCTGTTGTGGTTATTGTTTGAGTAGGTATTTTCCTGGCAGTGCCAGTTTGGAGCCACTTGTCATGTTTAGAAATTTTCCCACAATTTCCCCAGAATGTTATTCTTAATCCACCTCTTCAGTTAATCCTCCCCTCGAATTTCTCCTCCCCTCAACACTCTCCCTCTTATCGTTAATTATACATATATATTATCTAAACTAGAGCTATTGTCTAAGCATTTTCTAAACCAATTAAATTGTCTAAATATATTATCTAAACCGATCACAATTTTTTCTCTATTAAGTAAACAATTTCAAAAGTTCAGTAGTTCAATAATTCTATACAGTACTCTGTTCCATAAATTAATTAAAGTAATGAATTAATTAATTAATTAGTTAATTATTTTCTATTTCTAAATTTTAAAGAAGAGATAGAGTAAGGAAGGGGATAGGGAAAAGGAAAGGGGTTGCTAAAAAGGAGGTGAAAGAGAGAAAGTTAAAGAGAAAGAAATAAATCACTGTTCAGTTCCTTCATTGTAAAGCGTGACTTTGTAGTTTCTATTGGGTCTTCTACCCCCCTTTTTCCTTCTTCCTCAGTAGGTGTCTCTCTTCTGGTCTCAGTAGTCTGTCTAGAATTTGCTATCACCCACCAGCTTAAGTTATTCAGTTCATAGATTCCCTTTTTTTGTTAGTCTCACCACTATTTCCAATGTTCACCTCGATTCCACTTCAAAATAAGAAGCAATTTCCCCTCCGTTGCCACTTAGATCATTACTTTCACTTGTCCGTAGTCTGTATCCCAAAATCTAATTTGTCCTTAAGTCCACAGCATCCGTTTTTAAATCAACTCCTGCTAATCTTTAATCCAATAGGGGAACAAACACAGTTCTCAGTTCTACAAAATCCGATCCAAAACCACACCAAATCCTGTTGGACAGCAGTTGTTCTTTAATCGTCTCCTCCTTCTAGTTTAGGTCTACAGTTTTCCTCCGATCTCTCTGCTGTAATGTCTGCCGCTCTGCCACCCTCCTTAATCAGAGCGATTTCCTTTCTTTCCAAATGTTTTAAGTTCCTATTATTGAGCCTCTGTTTTCCACAGTAAATTTAAAACGTTTATCGGTTGTTTCTTTTGGCTCGCTAAGCTATACCTTCATTCCGCTTGCTCACCGCTAGTGGTGTCGGCTGTCAGCGCTTGGGGGTGGCCATTACCGGTCTCCCGCTCCTCGTCCACTCATGTCTGGTTCACCCCAATTCCACCCCGAACCACCGTCCGTGGCTTCTCTGTGGGGACCCCACTCTTTCAGGAACTCTCCAAGCTCCCTTTGGATTCCATAGAGCCCCTACGAAACGAGGATGAAGGTTGGTACTCCACAGAGTCCTCTGCCCGCACATCCCTTCTCTCTGACAGCCAACCGGAAGTCTAATGTTTTTGGTTTTAATATTTGTAATTGCTCAGAGATGTCTCCAGCTAAAGTGGGCAGCACATAAATCCAATAAATACATACATATTCCTACCTTCTTTCTTTCTATATTTATGAGCATCCCATAGGATGGCCAATGCCCCTTACAGCTGCTTCTTAGCCCCTTTTGTAGTCCTTGCAAATGCAAATTCTACATGTAGGAATGACATTTGCAGCAACAGATGCGGTAAAAGCACCTGTTGAAATTGTAGCCTTCGTTTTCATGTGCACCTCTGACTAATACGTGGTGATGTAAGAGGAAAGGTTTGGAACATGGATGAATAAACCTTTTGTGGATAAATATACTTTTTAAAAACAAAAATTCAGTCTTCTGTGTGGTTATGTTTGTCTGTAGAACCTAAATAGGAGTTGTTTGAGAGACTTTATTAAAAGAACAAAACAACTTTTGATTGTATCTTGCTTTTCTGTACAGAATTAATTGGAGGGTTTAGCTGTTTGCCCTGTGCTCATTGGAAAATTAGTACTGGTTTGAAGCCAAGTGGATACGGTTGAGGGAAAGGCTTAGAATAGAGATTCAAAGGGGAAAGGGGGACTTCAGAGTACAGCATAAAAATATTCCTGGTTAATGATGCTACCTGTGCATTCATTTGCTCCCAAAAGCACTTGAATCCAAAGCATTACCCAACAGTTCTATATTTGTTTTTGTTTTTTTACATTGATACACAAATAAATGTGGTGTCATCTCTTCTTAGCCTCTGTTCTGCAAATCTCTCATGCCAGTGTTGAACACAGTCCCAGGTGGTACAATGAAATGAGCACTGAATTCAATCCCAGTTGAAACACAAAGATCAGGGACTTGACCATGAGAAGCACTACCTCTTCAGTCTAGTTGCTGTTTGTAACCTTCTACATACAATTTTTAGCTTTGTAGGGATGCATACTATGCTATATAAATAATTATTATTTAATAAATAGCTATTAAAACCAGTCTGTCATTTTTCAAAGGGATAGTGTGCATAACAAAGAGGAGTCAATTTTCAGATTGACCTGTTTGAGCAATTGCTGCTTTGAAGGAGTATATAAATATAAATTACTCTTTTTATTCCTCTTTTTCTGGCTTCGAAGTACAAAAGCTACATATTCTACAAGGTCATGAAGCAATTCACATAGATTAATAGTCTATCCTGGCAAAAGAATTGAGCAGCTCTAGATGCAGCTGAGGTACAGAGAAAAAACTATCAGCAACAACTGACCTTTTGTCAACAGTTCTACTCTCTTAGGTCTACCCTTCCTTGCTCTATCTTCTCCTTGCAAAGTCTTACCTATATCAGCTGATTTCAGCTTTTTCAATCTAAGAGCTGTCTTTGGCTTCTGCAACTAAATTCCCATAATTAGGCAGAGCCAGGAAAGAGCAGGAAAGAAGGGCAAGGCTGAAACTGTATTTCAGTTAAGTTAAATTAATTAAACAAGTTTTAACGTAATGCTGTTAATATTCATCCCAGTGTATTTAATAATGTCGTCCTCTCACTTTAGGAATAACAATTTAGTGCAATATTTTAACTTTCTTGAGCTCCTCAGTCAGAGGAATCTACATAGCCCAGTGTTTTTCAAACTTGTTAACTTAAAGATGTGTTGATCATGCTGGCTGGAGAATTCTGGGGCCTGAAGTTGACACATCTTAAAAGTCGCCAAAGTTGAGAAATATTGAGTTAGAAATTCAAGACAGTGCCTCAGAATCTTGGCTTGAACAGAAAGCAATTTTGCTCAGGTTGTTAAAGTTGAGATTTTTTTTAGCAGGTGCATACTCTAAATTGTGTGGTTGTGCATACCATCATGACTTTTTGCACCCATAGGCATCACAGGCAACCATTTCCTCAATGTTTTGCTAACTGCCTGTTTGGGATCTGACAAAGATCCGTTTTCTTTTTTTTTTTCAATATTTTTTTTATTTTTATATTTTAAAAAACATCTCTTTTGGTGAACAATGTGGTTCCAGGTTTTTACATTTCAATACAAACATGACCATAGTTACATATTCATCTTTCATATTCAATTTCATATCGTATTATTACTTATTCCATTTTCCTTTAAATATTCTCAAATATTCTTATATTCATTATACTTATTTTATCCAATTCCAATTCATATCATAACTTTTTTCATTTTTCTTTATATATTCTCAAATCTTGTTTTACAATATTATCTAAGATTCTTATTTCATTTCTATATTTATTACACATATTTACTTTTATCTGTCACATTTGCAATTTTATTACATACTATTATTCCATTCATTATTCAATAGGTTATCCTAATTCTAATAATCCACAAGTTGTCTCCTTTAATTGTCAACTCGAGTTTGCCACCCCTTTGTCTCATACACTCACCCAATTTATTCTCTTTAAATCCTTATAAAGATTTACCATAATATAGTCATTTTTAATTATCACATTCTACGTTAATAACAATAATCTGCTAACTACTTAACCTCACATATGCATATATATATTTGAGTCAGATTCTGTGTGGTATTCTTTTCCTTAATTACATTCTAAATCATCTATTTATTTCAAAAATATTACTCTATTCAATTGATTTTAGAAACTGATAATAGTCTTTCCATTACAATTCTCATAGCTCATTTTAACTTTATTCATCGCTTTATTAAATATCAATATACTTATAATAAATTCCCATTTTCATATCTATTTCAATTAAATCTATATCTAGTTTAACAACAATCCTTAAAAATATCAGTTCCATTCTTTTTTATTTTTAAATCTATATTCTTATATATCACCACATGTTACCTTGCAGAATCCATTCCTGTTCTTCTACCCATTGTCTCTCATCTTCCTGACCATATAATTTCTTTCCATTTTTGTTTGCTTTCTGCTTCCCATCATTTTCTGGTCCTTTCTCTTAATTCCCCTTTTTCCTTTATTATTTCCCTCCATTTCTTATTCCAATTATTTATTTTATCCCCCTCCCCCTCTTGCTTTTTCCTCTGTAATTCCCGCTTCTGCTGTTTCCTTTTAAAGATCTGTTTTCTTAACTGATAAATGAGAAGTGCACATCTGTAGTTCTGAATGTAATCTGATGTTGAAGGTTTTCTAGATCTACTTAGAAAGAAGTAGGAGCAATGAACTATGCCAACCCAGAAGTGCCAGAGATTGAACACAGGTTGCCTCTGAACAAAAGGAGGGAAAGAACACAAATGCACACATGTGCAAACACACAAACACACCATGGGAAGCTGTCTCTGGATACAATTGTCCTACCAGTTCTGTTTCCTGCTAGTTAAATTGACCTGCTTTAAATTTAAATAACATCCTTGATGACAGTACAAGGTTGTTGGGCTATGCACAGATTGGGATATCAATCTGTGCATCCTGACTTGAAAATAATTCAAGTTGTGTCCAGTAGCCCTTTCCAGTAAGCAGGAAGGGGACTGCAGGGTTTTTTTAAAGCAGGAACTTCCCTTTAGCAAATAGAAAGCAATTGGGCAAACTAACAATGGCTGAAATTGAGGTCTGTGTATGCACATCTGGTGTTGCAGTTTTTGTGCATTCATAAATATTCTATATATAAATATTCTATATATGGAATGAAGGCTATTGCTGAGTGCATTGGATTGTGCTCCAAAAAATTGTAAGCCGCCCTGAGTCTCCGGAGAAGGGCGGCATATAAATGCTACAGTCTGTCTCCTTCATTGTATTCCATTCTTACAATGTGTTCCATCGTACCAACTACCTCCATTACTATCTGAGATGTATAAGTTATGCTTGTCTACTCTCTATTAGATTTACGGGCCCTCCAGACAGTTCCCCAGTCTGTGGAATGGCCCTGTATGCGCTATCAAAAGCTTACCTTAATGACGGATCTTGGGATCGAGAGGTGGCATGTTGACTAATGGGTTAAATTCCAAATTTAGAAGGAAGGGAAACTTCTTAAATTTTTAATTTGTTGTCTTAAGGGGTTAGGGAGGGGGAAATGGGTCTGTTTGCAGCCGGTTCGTGGCAGGGAAGGGCGAGGTTGGGGCTGGCGGGGCCCCGGGGACTCAGGTGGGGCCACGATTCCTAGGGTGGTTGGAGTCGGTGGCAGGCGTGAGGCATAGGGCAGTATCATATGTTGGGAGTGCGCACCCGCCAGCTTCGCGGTTGCTCGCTCCGACCCTATGGCCTCCTCCTGGGGAGTTCGGGAACAGGGACCCCTGGGCTTAGGCTGGTGTACTTTAATGCCAGGTCCGTGGCTAATAAAGCCACCCTCCTCCGTGAGATTATTGAGGAGGAGGCTGCGGACCTGGCTTGTATCACCGAGACCTGGTTGGGCCCGGAGGGTGGTGTCCCTCTGGTTGAATTATGCCCTCCGGTTTTGGGTTGTGCACCGCCACGGGCCCAGGGAAGGGGTGGTGGGGTGGCTGTGGTTATTAGGGAGACCTTGCTTCCAAGGGAGGTCACTATCCCAGAGATAGGCGGAAGTGAGACCCTTCTCCTGAAGTGGGGGCCTAACGGTCAGGTGGGCTTGCTGCTCACATACCTTTCTCCCAGCTGTGTGACAGCGCCTTGGGACTTCTTGACGTCCTCTCGGGGTGGCGGTGGAGCTCCCAGGCCTTATAGTCCTGGGGGACTTTAACCTGCCTTCCCTGGGGGATCGTCGGGATTGGCCGGGAATTCATGTCTTCTATGGAAGCCATGGGCCTGACCCAATTAATTCATGGCCCCACTCACGAGGGGGAACACTCTAGACCTAGTTTTTGTCTCTGAGTGGTGGCGTAGTGACAGAGGGCAACCTGTTTATCTGCTCTGCCCGTTCCATGGTCTGATCACTATCTCCTGCGGCTGGTTTTCCAAAAGGCCACCCCCACTGCTGGGACAAGGAGCCTCTTGGATGGTTCCGCCGGCCTTATGGACCCTGGCGGTTCCAGGCGGAACTGGGGCCTTTTCCCTCTTCCCTTACTCACAGCTCTGTTGAGGATCTGGCGGCAGCTGGCAGCGGGCAGCCGGAGGCCCTTGACAGGGTTGTCCCCATCGTCCCCTCACGATCTCGGATGGCTCCCTGGTATACAGAGGAGCTCCGGGAGATGAAGCGTCGGAGGGGCTTAGAAGCAGGTGGAGGGCCACCCGCTCTCAGTTGACCGAACCCAGTTAAGAGCCCATATTAGGACTTACCTGGGAGCTATGAGGATGGCGAGAGGTCTTATCTCTCGCCCTCATAGCGTCCGCGAATAACCCCAGCCGCCCTGTTCGGGTTCGCGCTCTCTCCTTTGTCTTGGGAGGGGCGGATCCGTTCTTGAGAAGGGCTGAGAATTTGGACAATATCTGTCGGATAAGATCACTCAATTGGCGGGTTGTCCACTGATTTGCAGTGGTCTGAGGCGGGATACAGGTAGTCTGGCAAGTGTGTTCTGGGATGAGTTCGATCCTGTTTCGAGGATGAAGTGGGCGGGATTATGCGGCGCCTGAGTTCCACCACATGTTTGTTGGACCCGTGCCCTTCCTGGCTGTCTTATGCCGCCAGGGAGGTCACCTGCGTTGGATCCGGGCAGTGGTCAGCGCTTAGCTAAGGGAGGTGTTTTCCCCTCGCCCTGAAAGAGGCGGTGGTGAGGCCCTCCTGAAGAAGCCTGCCCTGGACCCGACTGTGTTAGATAACTTCGTCCAGTCTCCAACCTTCGCTTTTGGCGAAGGTTGTTGAGAATGTGGTGGCCAGACAATTTCCGCTTTTCCTGGATGAAACGGACTACCTAGATCCGTGCCAATCGGGCTTCGGTCTGGTTTCAGCAGGAGCGGCATTGGTCGCACTGATGGATGATCTCTGGAGGGCGGGACAGGGGTTTTCCTCTGTCCTGGTCCTGTTAGACCTCTCAGCGGCTTTCGATACCATCGACCATGGTATCCTTTTGCGGCGCCGCGGTTGGGGGTGGGGGCACTGTTTTTGGTGGCTCTCCTCCTACCTCTGAGGCGTGCAATCGGTGTTACAGGGGGGCAGAGATGCCCGAGGGCACTCACTTGTGGGGTCCCTCAGGGGTCGTCCTCTCCCCCATTTAATATCTACATGAAACAGCTGGGTGAGATCATTCGTGGTTTTGGGGTGAGGTATCATCAATATGCTGATGATACACAGTTATATATCTCCACCCCAGGCCAGATCAGTGATGCCCTCTCCGTGATGACTCGCTGTCTGGATGCGATGCGGATCTGGATGGGCGGAAATATGCTTCGACTCAACCCGGCCAAGACTGAGTGGCTGTACATACCGGCATCGCGGTCCAGTTTGGAATGTCCATCGTTGACCATAGGGGAGTGGTGCTGCCCCTGTGGATAGGGCTAGGAATCTGGGGTCCTCCTGGATGCGGCTCGGTTGGAGGAGCAGGTGGGAGCCGTCACCAGGGGGCTTTTGCCCAGATCCGGTTCGCCAGCCGCCCGTTCTGGACGCGATGCCCTGCGTCGGTCACTCATGCCCTTGTTGCCAGCTTCGACTACTGCAGCGCTCTCTATTTAGGACTGCCCTTGCACACCATCCGGAGATTGCAACTGGTGCAAAATCGCGGGCGGTGGTGATGGGAGTTCCCGTTCTCCCATGTTGCCCCCTCCTGCGTGGCCTGCATTGGTTGCGGTTGCGCTCGGTGAGGTTCAAGGTTCTAACTTTAACATACAAAGTCCTTCACGACATGGGTCCCTATTATTTAAGGGCGACTGCTGCCGACATCGAACACCAACCGCCCTGTGCGATCTCACAGACAGGGGCTCCTTGGGTCCGTCAGCGGACAGTGCCGGCTGGCGGTCCCCGACGGGCCTACTCTGTTGCCCCGGACCTCTGGAATCAACTTCCCTGGAGCTGCCTGGCCCCTGACCTCCGCACTTTCCGTGCGACCTGAAGACCTGGTTGTTTAACCAATCCGGGCTGTGACCCTGGGGTGGGGTGGTCTTTTTAGAGTTTTAATTCTGCAATTTTAGTGTTAATTTGGCTTGATTGTTTAATTTGTTTTTAACTAATTTATTGTTGTGTGTTTTTATTTTGTAAGCCGCCCAGTCCTTTTGGAGAGGGGGCGGCATATAAGTCGAATTAATAAATAAATAAATAATAATAAATTAAAATAAAATAAAATAAATAAATATTTTTTTTTATTTTCAGAGTACATTTAGTAGAAAGAGGGTCTCCCCATAGTTTGCCTCTCATAGAATCAGGAAAGGTAAAAATATAAAAATTCTTAACCATCTGAATGGAGTGATTAAACAAATATTTTAAGGGGAATATATACATGCAGATATATGATTATTTACACTGAGAACTCGCAGAGTCATGCACATTATTAACTTTTAAAAACTTAGGATTGTGAAATGAGTGGATTCATCATGGTTTCTCGCTATTAAAGATCAATATTTCCAGTTATTTGATGGTATCTCAAACATGCCTTTGGTCTTCTCAGGGTTAAATCTAAACCACATGGACTTCCTCAAGTTGACAAAAATTATTTATATCAAAGCTTTTCATCCATTTATATCAATATTATCTGTAGCACATGTGGACAAACTGTGGTCTGAAGGACACAGGCAACTTCGGAGGTTTAATGTATCTTGTTTTTCTTTCCCTATTATCTCACAAAGAAAGAGAGTGCCCATTTTTCTCAATTCTCCATGGTAGAAAATCTGAATGAAACTCTGTGAATGAGATAAAATGTATGAATGAGAGGAAGGAAACTTTGCAACTGGGGGGAAATGTGAATGAGATGATGTAGGAGGAAATGTGAGAATGGAGATCAATAGATGAGTAGAGTGTAAAAGAAAGAAAGATGCTATGTAGCTTCTATCTTCTTTGGACAATAAATATATTGTGATGGATGTGCTGTGTGTATTGAGAGAGAAAACATGTGGAAAATAACATGATTGGTTGATTAGGAATGAACAGAAAATTTGGGATTTGGAGCTGATCTCCATGATTCTCCTCACCACCACCCCACATTTTGGAAAGAATGTGCAGCTGAGCATCATAAGACTCCTCTCTGGTCTATGCTAATTGGCAATAATTCCTGAGGGAACTCATTGTAAGAAATTGTATCTGGATCCTTATATATGCAAAATACGTGCTTACCATATGCTTTCCAGATCATTAACACTGCTGGTGGTCATGATTTGGGGTACAAGTGAAAACACCAAGACTGATGATTCATCCTCCTTAGTGAAGAGCTAATTCACAATAATGAATTTACAAAGTTTGGGTAATGCATCACTTTCCTTGGAGAAGTTTCACCCACTTTCCTTTTGGGAAGCCTGCTGTGTTTCTTAAAGACTTCAGAAATGAGGCAGGGAAGTTTTTGTTGTTGCGTGAAACAATATAGGCACCACCTGACTCTTGACCAAATATGACTCATTTTGTCTTTCAATAGATCCTCCCTGGAGTTCGTATCATTATTGCTAATCCAGAAACAAAGGGCCCTCTTGGTGACTCTCATCTTGGAGAGGTAAGTCCCATACTGGGCCAAGGTCAGGACCGAAGGAGAGGAGTTAATTAGAGGTCAACTCCTTTTTCTCATAGCATTATTTGGCAGCCTAACCTAGCAGGTGATATATCACACAGCTTAATGAATGTGTGCAGAATTAATGATAGGCAAATTAGTATCTACTTTGCATTGTCATAGTTAAGAATCATTAATTCTTTTTCTAAGATTCTTCCTTCTCCCTCTTTCTTTCTGGCTATATTTAATCAGCTGCTACTCCAGGAAAACACCTGTTGTATTTGCAGTACATAGTTGCAGATGAATGCATGATTTTTGACATTACTCACCCACTGCAAAGGTGATTGTTAATTGGCTGTTTGTACTGCTGCTTTTTTGAAAAAGTTCTCCCTGTATTCATGTGATATGTGGAGGGGGATGCCAAATATTGCAAGATGTGGTAATCTGGAGAAACCATAACAATTGGGGGCTACGTTAAAGGCTACTAGTGATCCTCAAACTTAAGTTATCTGAAAGTAAATTGATGTTCCTTTTAGTGAAAGCCTATCATGGAAAGACCAAAGGTTTAAAACTTTTTGAAGCAAAAGAAGCTTTCCTCCAATTAAAATATGTATTTTTTCCTGTTTCACATAGATATGGGTTCACAGCGCCCACAACGCCAGCGGATATTTTACAATCTATGGTGATGAATCCCTACAATCAGATCATTTTAACTCAAGACTGAGTTTTGGAGACACACAAACTATCTGGGCATGAACCGGCTATCTTGGATTCCTGAGGTGAACAGAACTTACAGATGCAAATGGGGATAGGTTCTTTGGTCAAGTTTTAAAAATGATGTACCCAGCACAGCTTTTTTTTGGGGGGGGGGGGTACATAGTTGCAGTACATTATGCAATATTTTCTCAGCTGTTGTTTACATCAGTGTATGCAACCATGTAGAAAGGATGAGAAGGATGATATGCTTTGGCTAGAAAAAGTTACTTTACACAGACCCTCTTTTTGCATCCCAGCACCATCTCTGGTGTGCAGATGTATTTTATCTGAGATGGTTACTTTACATGCCTCCCCAGAATCGCTCCCAAAATTGTAATTTTCAATGTGAGAATAAGAATAAAAATAAGAATATATTTATTAAACAAGCTATCTTGGAGAGTAATAATATTAACCATACTAAATTTTCATTAAATGTAAAGGCAAAGCAAACTTAGTCATTTTCCTGGCCACATTTATGTTGAGCCAGAATTCCATTCCCCAGGGTGGGTCTCAGAAACCAAGATGTGCCCTTCTGTAGTGTAAAGCAATGGCCCCCAACCTTTTGGGCACCAGAGGCCGGTTCTGTGGAGAGAGGTTTTTCCATGGGCTAGGGGGGGCATGGTTTCTCATGTTTCCTGCATCCCATGGATGGGGCTTCGCTTGTTTGTGCGGACCGGTTTCTGCTATGCCGTGGACTGGTGCCCATCTACGGAACGGGTTGAGAATCCCCGGTGTAAAGGCTAGAACAAGCACAATAGGCACAGCACAGTTAATCCCTCTCCTTCCAAAACAGAAAAATAGAAATCATGGCTCATCCAAATGTGTGACATAGTTTCTTCTGCATTCCATTTCCACCAGAACGTCGGCGGTTCTGAGAAAGAGAATCCAGAAGCAATTCTAAGCCTTCATCACACTAAAAAGGAATTAAATGTAGTTGCTACCTAGCAAAAGGTTGCCTACCCCAAATGAATGACATATGGAATTTAGTAAAACTCAGTTTAACATCTCATTTGAGGATAAAGGTGTATACATGAATCCTGATTATCTACAAATGATATAATTTGCAGCATTTTTGTCCCTTTAGGCTACTTTGGATAGAGTGAAATTTGTGATTTTGAGGTGATCTTTGGAGGAGAAGTTGGTCTTTTTCATCTAAATTAGATAAACAACTGTAAATTCAGTGTTAGATCATTCTATTGCCACTGGTGTGGTTTTGTATAATGAACTATTTCTGTTTTTTTTTTTCCTCTTATGGTGTCAGAACGACACAATGCACTTTATGTAGTAGGTGCATTAGATGAAGCCATGGAACTGCGTGGAATGCGGTATCATCCCATAGATTAGAGACATCAGTAATTAGAGCACACAAGAGCATTACAGAATGGTAAGTACTGGGTACGGGGTTCACTGTGTGAATGCGTGGATTTGTTTGAGCAGTGCCACACCTCTTTGGACTGGGTACAAAGTCACTTGGATCATGTTCACTTGCACTACAGTACTTGCACTTTTTTGCTTAATGTTATGTATGTAGGTTTGAATGTTATTGGTTTATTTGAACTGTTCTTGTAAAATGTCAATGGTATTGGTTTAAATAGTGCGGGAAGAAACCCTGCACTCCCATTGGCTGGCAGCTACGGCTGCAGGCTATAAGAAGCAGCCGTAGCCAAGCCAGGACGGGTCCATTCGAGCTGTAGTCACTAATAAAGTCTTTGCTGGAACTCCTCGCGTCTGACTCTTCATACAAACTTAACACTGGCGACGAAGGTGGGATTTCCCTGAAGAGAAGACGACGCGACAAACAAGCAACTGGCGAGATGGCTGCGCTGAACACCCCCAGCACCGTTCGATCCGGCGACGGAAGACTGGGAATCGTATCGCGGATCGTTTCCATATGTTCCTGGAAGGGAACGATCTCGCCGGCATCCCCGAGAGATGGAAGAGGGCGGTCTTTCTCATGCACTGCGTCCGTCAGTCTTCAAAATGGCGGCGTTGGCGGGAGCAGCAGAGCTGAAGGTAATGGAATGGCCCGATTTGAAAACTTTGAGAGCCCATTACGCCCCACAACTATCGTGCCTCATTAAGAGACACGAATTTTACCATCGGGATCAAGGGGATAGCGAGAATGTTAATGACTTCGTGGCAAGTTTAAGGGACATTGGGGTGCTTGTGACTTTACCAACTTAGAAGAGGCCATGTGATCGGTTTGTTTTAGGCCTTAAAGATAAGGTCTTACAAAGCAAACTATTAATGAAACCTAAGATCACGTTTAAAGAGGCCATTGAAGAAGCTGTTTCAGCGGAAGCCACCAAGTCCTCAGCAGCTGCCATGAAAAAGATTAACAAGGCCTCAAGCCAGGCCTCAAGCCATTCTGATGGGGAAAAATCCACATCTACTCATTGCGAACAAATAGACTCTGATTCTGTTGGCAGTGAGGCAGAGGAGGATTTTTAAACTCAGAATGGAGAAGAAAAGAAAAGACTCTGGGAAGAACAGGCAAGGGTTCTATTGCAGAGGCTGTGGGGGCCATCCCGCACTGATTGCAAGTTCTTTGACTCCATTTGCCTACGTTGTGAAACGGGGTCACATAGCCAGAGTCTGCAAATCATCCAGAACTCCACCAGCTAGGAAGAAATTTCCTGATAGAGACCTTAAGCCCAACAATTTCCTTGAAAAAATGGGGCGAAATTTAGAAGCAAATGGCAAGAATGAAACTCACCAAACAATCACTATTGGTCATTCTTCACCCTTAAAAAGCAGAAAAGTACATGTGAGGGTGTTTATTGAAGGAAGACCTTGCCAAATGGAAGTGGACTCAGGCTCCTATTTATCTATGGTGTCATGGGACACTATCCACAGACTTTTTCCCAAAATTCAGAAAAAGCATTTCCAGAAGCAAGCACTGACTCTCAAAGACTACCAAGGGAACAAGATTCCAGTAGTTGGAGCGAGAGATTTCAGCGTGCAGTTTAAAGGCCACACCAAGCGTTTGCCCCTGACCATCGTGGACAAGGATCGCCCAAGTTTGCTGGGACTTGAGTGGTTCAAGCCACTTGGCATCGAGGTGACTGGCATCCATCACGTGAGCAGTTCTGACTGGGAAGAATCCTTGAAGTCTGAGTTTCCAGAGGTCTTCAGCGAAGGACTGGGCAAGTATATGGGGACCCCTATTGCTTTCAGCCTAGACCCCAAGGTGCCCCCAATTCGTTTAAAGCCCAGGAGGGTCCCATTTGCTTTAAAGGAAAAATTGATGCACAATTAGATAAACTCATTGCTCAAGGGGTTTTAGAGCCTACTGACCACTCCAGATGGGAAACACCCATAGTCACACCAGTCAAGGCTGATGGGTCAGTGAGAATCTGTGGTGACTACAAGGGGACACTTAACCATGCGCTGCAACAGAGCACATATCCTGTACCAGTTGTGCATCATCTGCTCCATTCCCTTGGCAGGGGTACAGTATTTGCTAAACTGGATTTGGCTCAGGCATATCAACAATTAACAGTTGATGATGCCACTGCAGAGGCACAAACAATTGTGACCCATAGAGGTGCCTTCAAATGTAAAGACTACAATTTGGAGTAAGCGTGGCACCTGGCATTTTCAGAGCCTTATGGAAAGAATGTTGCAAGGACTGCCAGGGGTAGTGCCTTATTTTGATGATGTATTAATCTCTGCTGAAAATGACACTCAGCTTCAAGAAAGACTCAGAGAAGTCCTTACCAGATTCAGAAAAGCGGGGTCAAGGAAGACAAATGTACACTCAAAACAGACAGAGTTGAGTTCCTGGGGTATATGATTGACAAGCAGGGCATCCATCCTACTGATGCCAAGGTTAAAGCAATCAATGAAGCCCCTAAACCTCGATGCAAGGCAGATTTGCAAGCCTTCCTTGGACTTATTAACTTTTACCACATGTTTCTACCTCACAAAGCATCTATTGCTGAGCCCTTACATCGCCTACTTGATAAGAATGCTGTTTGGATCTGGGGGCGGAAGGAACAGTCAGCATTTAACAGTATTAAGAGACTAATCACGTCTGATGCTGTGTTGATACAATTCTCTGAGAATTTACCTGTTGTTCTGACTTGTGAAACCCTGCACTCCCATTGGCTGGCAGCTACGGCTGCAGGCTATAAAGCAGCAGCCAAGCCAGGACGGGTCCATTCGAGCTGTAGTCACTAATAAAATCTTTGCTGGAACTCCTCGCGTCTGACTCTTCATGCAAACTTAACACTTAACGTTCATATTTTTTGTTAGTCTTCTGTCTCTTCTGCTCAAAGTCGTATTTGTAGACTGGGCAGCCATGTTATTATTCATTGAATGAATGACATAAGCAAGTTAGTCAATGATGAGTGTACTAAAAGGTCATTTGGGTTATTCAGTTGAGTAGAAAATGCCTGTAGGATTGGTGATTTAAACAGCTCATCAAAGTTTCGGGAACCAGGAATATATTTCTTTTTCATTTCCATTCAGGACCTGCATATTTTCCCCAAAGAGGCAGTTAGGGACAATTCCATTAAAGAAAATAGCCACCATGAGCTCTGCATTACAGATTAAACAAATTGGTTTACATTTTACCATGAACTGATAAATTCAGTGCCTATGTTGTTGTTTTTCTTTTTCTTTATGAATGAAAGATGGAAAACAGTTATCAAACAAATAAGCTAATAGAATCACAAATATAATTACCGCTTATGACATTAATTTTTTAAACAGCAAGCATGTGTGTGTGTGTATGTGTGTATATTTTTTGCTCCATAAGACATACTTTTTCCTTTGTGGTCCTTTGGTGAATAGCAGCCGGGTAGTGGCGGCAGGGTCTTTTTACAGTACTAAACCCTGCCTCTTCTGTCTTTGTCATTCCCCACCTCTTCTGTCTCTTTTCTGCACTGCAGGAGGCAGAGCTGGCACATGTGGTTCTCTCAGGCTCCGCCTCCTGCCCTCACTACACTGCTGCTCCAAATTTTTTCCTTGTTTTCCTCCTCTAAACTTATGGAGCGAAAAATTATGGTGTGTGTGTGTGTGTGTGTGTGCGCACACACACACACGCACACACACACACACTATTGCTCTTTTTAAAAAATAATGTCATAGACAGTGTTTATATTATATAAACACTATATATATAATTTCTGGAATATAGATTGAACAGCTCCAGGAAATTTAACCAAACTGATTGAAAAATCCTCTTCTCTGCCCCTCTTTAATAACAGGCTCAGTTCAAATTTGAAAGTTCATGTATTATCGATACATTTTTCCAGGTTAGAATTATCCTTCTTCCAAAGTAGTGCAATAATTATGTTGGCTCTCTCTCTCTCTCCTCTTTCCCATGCATGGAGTTTATTGATACAATTTTCCCCATCCCCTTCCAGCGCGGTGTTTACCTGGACAAATTTGTTGGTTGTTGTCGTTGAACTGGATGGATCAGAGCAAGAAGCCTTAGATCTGGTTCCTTTGGTCACCAATGTGGTTCTGGAGGAACACTACCTGATCGTTGGGGTCGTGGTAGTGGTGGATGTTGGAGTCATCCCTATCAACTCCCGTGGAGAGAAGCAGCGAATGCACCTACGAGATGGATTTTTGGCAGACCAATTAGATCCGATCTATGTGGCCTATAATATGTAGTCTTATATCTTTAAGGTTTCCCATGGACTGGACTCTAGATGTATAAAACACTTTTTTATGTACACTAAACAATGTACAAGTAACAGTCTTCAGAATGGAACTCTTTCTCTTAGGACTTATTGAAGTACCCATTATTGGCAGGACATAAAAATGTGAAATGTGTTTCTTTTACCACTACATTTTAGCACAGAAGGACTTTGGGGTACTGCCTTCGGTTTATTGGAAAGCCCATTACTAGACTTTTTAAAATAAGATTATTTTTTGCTTATTGGGATGAATACTGCTTTCTAAGTAATAGGCTTTGTATCTTATGTTAAACTGAACTAGCTTTTTTTTTAATCTGCCCCACCTAGCCATTCACCCACACATGGATATTTTTGAACAGCTCATGATATGACTGAATTGTTTTGGTTTGCTTCTTTTTAAAATGTCTGTATAAAAACAAACTTTTCTCACTATGGATCCATTACTAATTTTAAGCGGTTTTCTATTCCATTCGCCTAGGAAGCTACATTGAGGTACGAGAAAAATACTCAAAACAGCACCTTCTAAAATTAGAGTTTTTAACAGCTTTCTCTCCTGGAAATGCTGAAGTGCAGAGGTAAAAAAAAACCTTTGATTATTAGTGTTAGAATGAGCAGATCTTTATAAATAAGGTGTATTTCGGCAATGAACTTGCAGATATCTTTGTACTAAACTAAAAAGATAAAATAAGTTAACTACTTCTGTAATTATGTACAAAACCTTTAATTTATTTTGATCTCCTTAGAAGTATAAAAGAGAAACATTCAAGAATATTAAACTCTTGCAATGTTTGCTAATATAAAAACAAAAGGTTGTATTATCTTGAGTGGATAGTATCACATCAAAATATATATATATGAAATATAAATTCACTAATGACAAAAAAAGAGTTTAAAGTTTTAAAAGGATGCAGTACTCATCACTTGCATGGTGTCTCTTTTCCCACTGTAGATAATGAACATTGTTCACAAATGTTTAGGGGGGAAACAGCAGTTCTTGATTGCTCAGTGTCCCTGCTTAAAAGAATCTTCCATATACCAGCAGATACAAATTTGCTGCCGCTTGCAAGGCGGTGAGTTGATTTCAAGGTCGCAGACTTCTTGTCTTGCTCAGACCGAGGGCAAAGAGGTGAAGCAGTCCCTTTAGGAACCTGGGGCGAGAGTCCCCCTGCCCACCCAACTCTCCCAGCTGGCTGTTCCCCCAAACTTGCTTTAGCTCCCCACAAGGGCCCAGCTTCCTCCTCCACCATCCGTTTCCTCCGATGGTACTGCAGTTCTCGAGATGGAAGGCTGAATTGGGAGGACTGTGAAGTCAGGGCAAGTCTCTTAGGAAGAGCCCAGGTGACAGGATGCCCCAGGCTGGACAGAACCTAAGATGCCCTGCGTACAGTCACTCATGCCCTTGTTACGGCGACTTCGACTACTGGCAGCTCTCTATTTAGGACTGCCCTTGCATGCCATC